>OX638122.1:3750000-5000000 GCA_951804975.1 Anthophora plumipes
GGAACACTCAGTTAACGAAAATGAAACGCAATTAGATGATCAATCAGGCTGATCGTTAATTAATCTTAACCCTTTGCACTCGAGAGGCGACCATTAGTCGCCACTTGGTTCGATATCGCAACTCGAATGACAATTAAGAGGCGATAAAAACTGTTTCCTTTTTTTGAGCACATATTCTCTTTTTTTACATTGTAACTGATTCTATATGCAATTCAAAGTATAGCATTGTGTTTAATTAAACTTATTATTTTATATATTAGGCTGTCTTCGATGTTTATAAAGCATCGAGCTAAATGATGGAATTAGTAGTAGTGAAGGTTCGATTTTAGATTATGTAAAAGTCAAATCAATAATATCATAAATGAGAGATTTGAATTAAGTAATTGTAACAATAAAAAATGAAATTGATTTAAGAAGAACAAAGTTCAAGAACCTCGAAAAAAAAAACTGCAGAATCTCAAATAGCTGCAATCTGTAACTGAACCATTGTATCTTACGAATTTTAATCGACAAAACCACAGGTGAAACGCAAGTAATTATGCTGAAAAGAAACTAAGAAGAATTCAAGTTCAATATAAATGCTTCGAGTGTAAAGAGTTAAATATAAACTTAGGTAACATTGGAGTTACTAAAGGTTGTTTACCATAGAAATGAACGGCTATATACATATACCGGTGGACGTATAATCTTGTCTTCTTTTCTCTTTTGTTCCGTATCTTTGAGAAGCAGATTTCATTGTACAAACTCCAAGTTTTGTTCAAGTTTATTTTATTGTTTGACTAAAAGTTATTACAAAGTTCAATTTATTCAATTTAATTTATCTTAAAGTTCTTAAGATCCGTTACAAATAATTTCGCACACGAACGAGCAGAGCGGTTCAGCGCTCCACGGGCAGTAACCCACGTCTTGTTTCCTTAAAATAACTAGAAGATCTGCAACACCTTTAACACTAAACCTACTGACAGTTCACAGGTACCCATTCCTATTGTGAGTGGTCAAATGACTGCTTTAGAAAAAGACGTTTTTTTTATACAATGGTGAAGATTATGAGCAATTAGATAGTGAACAAAATATTTGTTTATATTTAAAAGTAAACAGTGTTTTTATTCTATTCTTTTTTATCGTATTTTTTTACGAATTGTAGGATTCTCGATTGCACATATTTCCCATTTTAGAACTCGAGTCAACTTCGAAACAATCTTCGTCAGTATTACACATGTTCTCTAATAACTTGATACTCTTCGAATGTCTTGATAGCTTTTAAACGAAATATTATGGAAATGACAGTCAATAGATGCAAATTTACACTTCTAAGTTAGTTCACTTGATGGAAAATCGACTTAGAATTTGTCATAAAAGCAGAAAGGAGTTCAATTTCCTATTGAGAAACTTCGAATTGTCCAATTCAAATCACTATTGTTGTAACAGAGGAAAAATACGAGGGGTCTATAAGCGGGAATCGAACCCCGCACCCTTCAGCACGGCAAGCCAGGACTCTACGCCCATAACCAAGGCGCCCTTTTGTTTTCCTCGTTGTTATTATTACTATTCCTGATTGGGTATGGAGGGCCCCGATACTACACTATTAAATGTATCCTTCGAATATTTTCGTGATCCACTTAAAAGTAAAACAAAAACTGTAACTACATTATATATTTGTGAGCCCTGCAAAAGCGGTTGCGCTGTAAGTTCAATAGTAACAATATAAAAAATTTAAATTTTTCATAAATTCTCGCAAACAAACAACGGTAATAACAATTCTTATTTATTTCGCCCCCCTGACGGAGCCACTTTTTACGTGTATTTACCGTCACTGAGCCCCCTCTACCTACAACTAATAGCCGGCATTTCGGTATGAACTTTGAGAAGAACCAGTCGTCCTACAGAATAGGTTTTTGGGAGTACAAAGCCGTCGTTGAAGGGTTAATATACACATTTCATTCACGAGTAAGCGTCCGAATACTTTTGTGTATGTGTGTACACACACTTCAAACGTTATACAATTCGAGAAACTGCTTCAACGAGTACTTTACAATACTCAGAAGTAGCAAACGTCGTTCAATCGTCGCAAACATCATTCGTCAACGTTGTAACACACCCAAAACAGAGAGTAGGGGTTATTTTGACTCGTAGGACGTAGGAGGTCTAGATTCAGCGATGGGTACGAACAAAGAATGATGTGGAAGCCCAGATTCAGCGATGGGTACGAACAAAGGATGACGTGGAAGTCCAGATTTAGCGATGGGTAAGAACAAAGGACGATATGGAGGTTCAGATTCAGCGATGGGTAAGAATAAAGGATAAAAACTAATAGGACCGATAAGTGTGGTATACAGCAGTTATCTGAAAGTTTCATTTCTTTCGAATTACGGAAACCACGCTTGGCTAATGTTCACTTTCGACCAAATTTCGTCCACTTTCATGCGTCGAACGTCCTCGATAAGTGTTCAAACAGTTTCCACATCTCCTGAATTCACTCTTGAGAGGCGTTCTCGACGTATTGATGTTCACTAGAGAACTATAAACGTGGATGATGCAGAATTTCAGTAGGTTCTGTGCTCTTGCGGATTCAAAACTTGTGCAAGAAAATCCGGATAGCGGTGACGAACTAAAAAATCAAACGTTGGCGGTTATCGCGAATGAAAGACTGTATTTTCCAACAGCGACTGTCAGTACAAGTATATCCTTCCTGAAAAATTCTATCCAAGAGGATCCTTCAACAATGTGGCCTTCCTTAGCCTTGTCTCGAGGCAGAACGCTCTCTAAGACGAGGGAACGTGGAAAAAGGAGGCGAACCTTTCGTTCCTCTGGACTTTTCTAACACTTCATTCTAACACGCGTAACAGAAGATGATACTCTTCTTTTAACTCTCAGTCAGTCGACACAGGTGCTATGGCACACATAATCTCGTTTACACTTCACTGACCCTCGTGCACATTACTCTACATTACTTACACGTTTTCATTAACCCTTTTAATGCCGATCGAAAGAATTGTACCTAAGCGAAGAATACCGAACCAATTTCGGTTTGAGAAAAAAATCACAAAGAAAAAAATTAAGAATATTTACAAAATTCAGAAAGGAACATATTACGAAATAAGGGGAGAATGAGTTAATGTCAATGTATTTCAATATTTGTTGAAAATCGTACTAATAATATTTATTCAAAATCATTAGAAAAAATGTAAAGATCAGTTTTCTTTCATAAACAGTATTCGCAAGTAAGAAGAATCGTCGTTTGGTCATCGTTTGATGCAGAATCCATAGTATAAAGCATAAACGTTGCATTTTCAATTATTTGTAACAAAATTATTACTATCGAAACATAAAACTAAATGATAATCCCACGATGCGCAGCAAGTATCAGGAGGATTACCCGTTACAAGACAAGTGATTCGTGCAGCTAGTATAACGTCAGTGGAATAACATAGTTATTAATAATAAGCGGAAGATAGGTTAATAAATATTTAATAAATCAATGCACTTCTAATGTTTAACGTTAAATACAATCATCTATAAACTTACGAACTAAACTACAATTAACATATTATTTATTAATCAATAATTTATATGTTAATATACATCTTATTATTGTTATTAAATAGATAGAGGCCAACTGATAAATATTTAACCATCTTATAACCTTCTCGTATAACCTAGTATTATTATAAATGTTTATAGTTATCCGGATATTGGAAATGCGTAATATTTACTTACTATTACTCACACAAATAAATTATTTAGCATTGATGCGAATAGTAAGATGCCATCGCATACGTAACGATGTATCGTCGTTCGGCACTAAAAGGGTTAAGGAATCTGCATGAACTTGAACGAAAAAGACATACAACTGGGTTTCGATTGGTGGTTATGCGAACGGGATTTGCGAGATTTGCGAAATATATTCTTCTCCCTGCAGAAGGTCGAGGAGGAAGCGTCGAAATTGCAAGGGGAGTACATTGTGAGCGATATCGATCCCGAGAGCATCGCGTTCGTCGATTGCAACGAGGAGACAAACGGTTCGGGGACTGGTTCGTTGAATGCTTCGCTAAGCGAAGACGCCGAGGAGTCCTCGTCGTCCAGCCTGAAGACTATGGACCTGTACAACAGCTCGTTGCCGGGTCACAACAGTCCCATTTGCGATCTAAACGGATACGAGTTCAGTCATGCGAAATCGGATAGCACGTTGGACGAACGGAGGAGAACGAAAGAGGAATTCGCGAAATTCGCGGAAAGCATTGCTGTACAGTTAGCAGAGATCCCTGACTCGTACTCGAGGTCGGTGGCGAAGCTCAGGATCAATCAGATCCTCTTCGAGGCGGAAATCGGCGTTTACGCGCAAGCACGCCGTTAACCAACCGCAACTTTGCTGTGAACTGTGCGGAATAATGAAAAGAGAAACATTGTGTGCTGTTCCCGTTATTGTTAACACTTTGTCACGCAACTTTCTTCCTTTTTTACCGAGCTACCAGCTGTAGAAACTTGCACATGCAGCCATATGAGCATTTTGCACGTGCAAATCCGCAACGATCGATGATAATTCATGTTCACGTTGGTAAATACAATACGTTCAAGTTGGTAATACAAGGTAATGGTAAAATGGGAAGGAAAGAAACGTGTGAGACACTGGATCGCCACGGTAGTGAGTGCAGAGGTTGAAAACAGTTAGGATTACTGATTTCAGCCCGTGAAACTGTTATCGAGGACTGCTGTCCTAAATAACTGTATTATTGTACCGAAATTTCCTGTCGATATCGGTTTTTCCATCAGATAAAGGTTTCTACGGGCTCTTGTACGGATTGTAGAACTATTTTCCTTGGTAAAAATGATTAAACCAGCGAGAAACTGTTTCTGATGGTGCTTCATCGTCAGAAACTGCAGAGAGTCGTTCCATACACTGCTGTTGAGTTGAATTGCTCTGAAAGTCGTAATAAATCATTGCTAGAAAATGTTCTCGTTGTAAATCCATCTTTTCTCCTTTCCTTCAAGTTTGAGAGGCTAGAAAAACGAAAGAAATTAATATTTCTTTGTTTTTTTTTCTAACGCCCTGTATCCTTCCAATTGTCGACTATATCGATAATGAAGTTAAGATTGAAGTGATAGCATTAGAAGCGACAGATTCGCGAAAATTTTGCACCAAGGCACGTAATAAATCGCCTGGCGTTTTCGAACTGAAGACAGCCTTGGAACCGATGCAACAGAGGTTGTTCGTTTAAAAGATAAGAACTTTTTTTAACCCTTTGATTACTGTTGGAAATTTGGCTCGTACTATATTGTCCTTTTTGACTGAATTTCATCCTTTGCCCACTCCCATTTATAATTTAACGAAACACATTTTTGATCTTTACTAATTAGAGTTATTAATATCTAAATTTTCAAAGACAATTTGACAAATTTTTCGACTTAAAAGCTTCCCAGTGAAATTGGCCGCGGAGAAAGGGTTAAGAAAGGCATTTGTGGGTTAAAATCTCGTTGGGGAAAGTATATTGAAGCAAATGGACCTTGTTTCCTTCGAATAAATCTATTCTAAAAGAAGATATGGACTTTTCAATATTTAATAGTTATTTCAATAGAAAAATTCAAAAATTACCAAATGAGAGTTAAAAGACAGCTGGATGAAGAAAAGTAAAAGATCTGGAGGGGAACGAGTTCCAAATGTGCAATTAAATTTGTATTTAAACAAATAAAATACTGATAAACTCGAATTCGATTAATTAAATGCATCAGAGAATTTATATTCGCTTCTTCGCTCTATAATCGCTTTAACTTCGTTGGGAAAAGTGTATTGAAGCCTTTGGCGTTCTTGAGAAAAGTGTATCGAAGCAAGTGAACCTTATTTCGTCCGAATAAACCTATTCTAAAAGAAGATATGGACTTTTCAATATTAATTTGCAAATCGATTTCACATGCACCTAATAGTACACGATTTTTTGTACATTTATCGTTCGAATTTCATTCTAGGTGAGAGATTCGATATAATTGTGGAAGCTAATCAGCCTCCTGGAAAGTACCTTATCGACATAAGAGGACTCGAGGACTGTCAGAGTCTTCGTCAAGAAGCTTTCTTCTTGTACGACGATGTAGAATCGCAACCAGCTACGATTAAGGACGAGGAATTATCGAAAATTGAGGATTATACCAAGATTAAGGGTTACGATTGCCATAAAATTGCAGAGAATTTCCTTTGTGCGTTGGATTTGAAAGGTTCAAAGGGAATCGAAGTTAATACCAATCAAATTGTTTATATTCCATTCGATGTAAACGCTTTTCCTTTTCTCACGGATGGAATGTCCGACTATAGGTATCACGTTTACGGATGCCCCTTTTATCCGTCAAGTCTGAGTAAGAATTAATTTGTACTTTAATTTATTTCTCGAGAACTTGAATTTTATTTTCAAACAGGTTTAACACCTTCACTTGCCGCGCTACTGAATTATTTCGTACGAACGACCGTTGTATATAATATAATTTAAACAATTTCTAAAAATGGAGTACTATAGAATTTTGAAAGTTTCTTAAAATGGAATAAGGATAATATAGAATCGATATAGTTCGAACAAGTTGAATATGAAACTATATAAGCTTAATTAAATAAGTCTTCAAGTAACTGCGAATAATTTGCTGAATTTAATACAGATAAATATTTAAAAATATAAAATATAGAATCTTTATAGTTTCTGAAAATAGAATAAGGATAATGTAGAATTTTTAAAGTTTCTAAAAATGAAATAAGGATAATGTAGAATTTTTAAAGTTTCCAACAATGGAATAAGGATGGTATAGAATTTTAAAAGTTCCTAAAAATGAAATATAGATAATATTATAATATTTTTACAGTTTCTAAAAGTGGATTAAGGACAATATAGAATTTTTAAAGTTTCTAAAATTGGAATAAGCATAATATAGAATTATAAAGGTTTCTAAAAATTAAATAATCATAATATAGAATCATAAAAGTTTCTAAAAATGGAATAAGGATAATGTAGAATCAAAAAAGTTTCTAAAAATTAAATAAAGTTAATATTATAATATTTTTACAGTTTCTAAAAATGGTTTAAGGATAGTATAGAATTTTTACACTTCCTAAAAATTAAATAATCATAATATAGAATCATAAAAGTTTCTACAAATAAAATAAGGATAATGTAGAATCGATATAGTTCGAACAAGTTGAATATGAAACTATATAAGCTTAATTAAATAAGTCTTCAAGTAACTGCGAATAATTTGCTGAATTTAATACAGATAAATATTTAAAAATATAAAATATAGAATCTTTATAGTTTCTGAAAATAGAATAAGGATAATGTAGAATTTTTAAAGTTTCTAAAAATGAAATAAGGATAATGTAGAATTTTTAAAGTTTCCAACAATGGAATAAGGATGGTATAGAATTTTAAAAGTTCCTAAAAATGAAATATAGATAATATTATAATATTTTTACAGTTTCTAAAAGTGGATTAAGGACAATATAGAATTTTTAAAGTTTCTAAAATTGGAATAAGCATAATATAGAATTATAAAGGTTTCTAAAAATTAAATAATCATAATATAGAATCATAAAAGTTTCTAAAAATGGAATAAGGATAATGTAGAATCAAAAAAGTTTCTAAAAATTAAATAAAGTTAATATTATAATATTTTTACAGTTTCTAAAAATGGTTTAAGGATAGTATAGAATTTTTACACTTCCTAAAAATTAAATAATCATAATATAGAATCATAAAAGTTTCTACAAATAAAATAAGGATAATGTAGAATCGATATAGTTCGAACAAGTTGAATATAAAACGAAATAAATTGAATTAAACAAGTAACTGCGAATAATTTGCTAAATCTAACACAGATAAATATTTAAAAAAATGTAACAATACGATTCCCATGCTAATTTAAGGTCGAAATAAAAGAGGAGCGAGAGTGGGACAGATCAATCGTATGTCGTTCAAGTATCCGACATCCCCCTTATTGTCGCAACCGGAAAATACACCAGAAGAATCGGTCTGCTCTCTTGAGAAACATTCAAAAGAGTGCACCGACACACCACTGTTTTGTGAATGCATACAGATTGTTGAAGTTCCGCCCATGAAAAATGTCGATATCGTTTTGATAGACGAAGGTAAGTCGCCGTGGAAACTCTGAAACACGCTCATCCCTCGATTTACGCGAATAATCGCGTAATGAATTTACTATCCACATGAATTCGCTACAGGCGAGTGAAAATCGCGTCAAGTCTGCCAATACAAAAGAGAAAATATTGAAAATAAAAGCTAGTACATATTTACTTCAAATTGACAACAAACATAATGACGTTTCAGGAAAGAAAAGTCAATTTTACTCAAAACAATCGATCTGTTGGAATGTTAAAAATAAAAAATTTCTGAGTCAACTTGAACAGAAATAGATCATCTTCAACGTGGCGTAAAGATTTTTTAATAATTTTGGAGAATAAGAAAATGGCAGGTTGTCGAACGTAAATTTTGTTTCTTCGCTTGAAAGCTTCGTTCATAGGTTATCACTTAAATCGAAGGACGGGTGTATTCTCGTTCGATTCTCCGTTTTACACTGACGACGGATGTTCCACGACAGGTTTTGGTGGAAACGATTCCCATACCTTTCACATACACGGCTACAACGCGAGCATTTTAGGAAGAAGCAGCTTCGCGCAGCCTATTACCAAAGACGAAGTCGTGTATCTCGACCGTAACAAACAGTTGCATCGTAATTTTGCGAATCCACCTCGGAAAGACAGTTTCGTAGTGCCCAATAAAGGATACGTTATCCTTCGCTTGTTTACTGACAACTTGGGTAAGGATTTATCACATTTACCGGCAGACTTTTCACACAGAGTTGACAAATGTCGGAGAAAAACGGGCGATTACGTTGAGCTGGAAAGTTCGTGTCGATTTTCGAGTAAATGAGCCAATTTCGAGCTTCGAAGCGCTGATTTATCGTTCTGGGAAGATCTGTGCACTTTGGTTCCACAATTGTTCGCATTTTCAGCAATTAGAAAATTCGCTTCTGGCAAAAGCTGCGTTTCTTCGCTTTCTTTAACCCTTTGGACAGTAGTCTGTGCTTGGGAAATTTCGCTGGGATTCACTTACTCACTTGCACCTTCGTTTAACCAACCAGATTCAAGAATGACTAATTTTCGAACTTAAAAAACTCCCAAGCTAAGAACAATTTCCCGTTTTTGCCTTTCCCTTCTCGCTTTGAATACCAGAAGCCTGCTTCCTCCTTCAAGACAGCGCGAAACTGGCAATTGCGACGAATCTACGCAAATTTTACGTTTCCGTCTAACTCTATTTGCTGTAATACATGTAGAAACGTCAGCTGTCGAAGATCTGCTCTGACTAATTTCGAACTTTCGAAGGCAATTCGGCAGATTTTGCGTCTGAGAACGCAACGTCTATTTTTCTACTAAAATTTGGCGCAGCGAAAGGCTTGAGAAATTCCCAGGCTGAGAACAATTTCCCGCTTTTCCCTTTCCAATCTCGCTTTGAATGCCATCTGCGTACGAAGCAAATTTGAGAGTGACTAGGTTTCAAACATTCGAAGGCAATTTGGCAGATTTTGATAACACAGAACGCAACGTCCATCTTTCTATTAAAATTTGGCGCAGCGAAAGGCTTGAGAAATTCCCAGTTTCTAATTTTTCTCAACCGTCTGAGAACAATTTCTCCCGAGAGACGATCGCCTCTTTGAACACTGCATAAGTACTTATTCCTTCTCGTTTTGAATGCCAGAAGCGTGCTTCCTCCTTCAAGACAGCGCAAAACTTGTAATTACGACGAATCTACGCAAATTTTACGTTTTCGTCTAATTCTATTCACTGTAATATATACTGAAACGTCAGCTATCTGAGATCTGCACGAATTTTTCGCACAACAGAAGCTAAAGAACGCTGAGAACTCGAGAATAGAAAAACCAAGCGTCGAACGCGTGATTTTCAACAACTGCGCCTGAAACAGGCAATTTCCACAGCTCATCAGCCTGTGTCTCCTGTATTTCTTTGTTAATTATTTACTAATCGCGTTGATCTGTTTACTACCTGCAGGATATTGGTTGTGGGAAGCACGAAGCACAGGAATTTCGGCGGGAATGTCTGATCCTGTTATGCAGTTCTTATTGAAAGTAGGAGACCGTGAGAGCTTTCTGCCTGTTCCATTAGACTTTCCAACCTGTGGAAACAACAAACACCCGGATATGGTGTTCGAGACAAACTAATTCGTACCTTACTGTAAGTTGATCAGTCATGTTAATCGTTATATTTAATAAATTATTTTCCTCTTGATTTTCCTACGAAGAAACTCATCCTTCTCATTTCCAACGATCCTCCAGACATTCTCCACTCTTCTTCTCCGGTTTCTTTCAGACGAGAAATCCTATTTTGCATCGTTGATATTCATTTTCTTGGATTTTCGACGATTCTGGCTCGTTTTAGGGTCCAAATTGAACCAAACGCATATTTTACGGCTGCTTTTACACTGTTAACTGATAACTAAAGCTCGAACTCGTCTCACACACGGTGTGCAATCTGCTTCGAGTAGGTTGAAGCATCGTTCATATATGAATTGCAGTTTTAAAGTTATCTTTTACTTTACAGCAATGTGTAATTAATTCTGTTTCAAAATACCGATCGTTTACGAAAATGTATTTAAAAGATGGGAAACTGATTAAACTACCGTTCAACCTGTTAACTGTGGATGACCAGTTAACTCGTCGCTGACTTACTGATATTTTCAACAGTAATACTATATTTATCGACAGATCATGCTCATTTCTTAATTGCACAGTCTTATTCACACTCTCAAAAAGCAAATAAAAAAGTAATTACTCGAAATTTCTGCTGAAAATTTAGTTGTAAACTGCAGAGGTTCAATTTTTGCTCGAGGTTTTCAAAAGTTGGAGCGTTTTCGGTTATTTCGACGAGAACCGTTTGCTATCGGCTTGAACAGGAATAAATCTTCTTCTATGGAGTATACACGTGAATAAAACGATAGAAAATATGTTGGAAGAGATGTATTTATGCTTGTGCCAACGCGTATTACAATGGGAATAAATGACTTAAGGTTCCGGATACTTGAAGCCGTAAAAGTCGTTCAGAGTGTGCAACGCTGGTTTCCAATTGTCGCATTTCGGGAAACCATATGGGACCGGTGGCATGTCGTAACTGGTCCCCACGCGAATTACCAACTCCATTCCGGTGAGATGGTGCCAACTGAAGTGGCAGTGAAGCAACCACCATCCTGTAACAAAGAAATGTACAATATATCCACTCAAAACCTGTTCATTTACAAACACATGTACGTATATCTTCGAAATTCGCGATGTAACTTAAAAGAAAATGATTTTTCGTTCGAAAATTGTTCTGATCATCTTCTGCAACGGGAAAAGCTGTTCCTTCACTCGAAAGAAAGATCAAATTCATTTTTTATAGATTATTAACCGTTCGAGTGCCATGGAGCTTTGCAAAAATTCAGCCGAAGAATGCCAAGCGACGCGATCGTGCTTCTTTCGTTTTTCCTTTCTTTTCTCGTTTTTGTCATATCCACAGGTTGATAAATAAAAAAGTGTTCCTCAACAACAGCTCTGAAGCTTGTAAAAGCAAGGATTTCAATTTAATGGGATCTCGATAAACGGTAACAATAAAGACACGCATTGACAAACTCTGAACGTACAGTTAGTTCAACTATAACTGACATTTTTAGGTATTGAACAGGAGAAGCGCCATCTTGGCACTCAAACGGTTAATCCCAATTTCTCTTGCATCGTGCTTCTTTTTGAAGAAAAAAGCAACAAATGAAGTATTCGTTAAGTGAAATCTATTTTTACGATACCACTGAGTTTTATCTGTGATACGTTTCTACGCGTTAAAAATGTAGAATAAAGGAATCATTTTGATGATTGAACATTTTACCTGGGTTATCCGCCTTGAAGCGAACAATTGCGTAACCGCCCATTGGAATTTTCACAGTATCTTTGCCAGGAGGATTTCTATACCCTCCATTTTGAAGACGTTGCGTGTGTTTCTGTATAACTTCGTTTATATCCTCCTTAGAAATGTTCCTGTTGTCGTTGAACTGTCCCACGCTGAATACTTTGAACTCGTAACCGTGAATGTGGAACGGATGGTGCAGATCACTCAATGGCACTACAAAATAATTCATTATTCACTGCATTAAATAAATTACATTAGCCAAGTCAAGTTCACTGTCTTTTTTCTTTTTCTTTAGCAATTTTCGATTCTCATTTTATTACAGTCGCTTTTCCAAAGTCTTCCAACCTTTGGAAAATTTCCAAACGCTACGATTTAACCCGATTAATCCTCATTCACGGAAAAAAGAAATTACAATCGTGTTTTCATCAGAGAAATAAAGATTAGTAATTAGAAATCAACGATTAATCGCATATCGAATGCACAGATAAGGTTTGAACAGCTGCTGCAGACTAAAAGTCGCCATTGTTTCTCTCAGAGAAGTAACTTTCCGGCTGTCTGATAAATGGGAAAGGCGATCTCGGTGATATCTTCGGAATAATACAGATTATTCTTAAAATTAAATAATTTCTTCTTAATTGAACGAGACGCCGCGATAAAAGTGTACAGATTGCGTGGAAATCGACACAAAAATCAATCAATCTCTTGGAGAAACATTTGCTCTTTCATCGTTACTAGAATGTATCGCAAATGAAATTGAAAACCATATTTGAACAACCAAATTGCAAGGATAACGCCTATCATAGCGAAAGAGTGAATAAACATCGAAGTTTGCGGCAAATTGAATAATTTTCATGCATAATACGTGGCACCTAAGCAACTTCTAAGTCACATGGTGTCACAGAAGAGTAACTCACCTGGAAGCTATGAAATTAGAAATTCTCTAGTTTCCAATTAGGATTATTTTAGATCGCGTGGAAAGAAAAATCCGTGGTCTGCGTTTTACGACGACCGAAAAAGCTGCTGAGGAATAAAAATCGCAGTACACCTCGCGTTCTCAGTGGCAAAACTGATTTGAGGTGTGCAAACCTCGGAGGAGAATATTTCGAAGCACATTGAAACCTCCAGTCCAAATTTTTCCGTGCCTTTTCTCGCATTTTCGCGAAACTTTTGCAGTAACCTTTTGCGCTCTGAATATTTCCTCGTGCAACCGATATTTTGTGAATCGAAAGATATTTTCCGCAAGAAAAGAAGTTACAAACGTTCCTGAATTCTGTTACTTTTGTTTAATCGATCAAATGACTCGATTGCAGCGCAAACGAAGTTTAAACGGAGAACGTCTCTGCAGAGTCGGCATTGGAGCGCAGAGGGCTAAATAAACGAGTAATAGCTTACGATGGAATATCTTTCAGTTGACTTTATGGTATAGAATGTGTGGTAAACGTTACCTCGATCGTATATCACTAGCTCCACGACATTGTTCAGTTTTACATTGATAACCTGCGCACAGGTGCAAGGCTCGTTGCAAGTACTAAGCTGATTCTGCCTGCATATGGTTTGGTAGCCTCTCGTTTGCGAGGCCAGAGGGGACGATGGAGTCTCGTACACGATCTCGTTGAACGTAGATATAAGCTGAGAGAAATCGGTCGCATCTGAAATGAAGAAAAATGTTTCTCGAATTTTTTTTTCATTACTTTTAACACATTTCTACTCTTGGAATTTGTCCATGTGAAATTGTAATAAGTATAAACTGAATAAATTCGTAACAATCGCTCCCCAATAATGAAGAATCTAGCGAAGAAAATTCGCGATTGCAATGAATGTTTGAAATAAAGATAAATTGTAAATAACGAAGAGTCTAGCGAAGAAAGTTCACGATTGGAAAGGTAACTTTTTTCACTTGTTTATTGTGGAAAGCTCACCGAAAAATGGGGGGTATGTATTCGGCCGGAATAATTGCCGGTTGCCGTATTCGGTATAATTGAAGAACCAAAATGGTAGGATGTGTCGCTCGTCTGGTTCAACTTTTAGGAGATCAGAATCGGTGTTCAAAGCTTCTAATTGATTCACGCATACTGAATTTGTTGTATTGCTCGTGTCGCAGTTTGTTGCATTCAGTGGACTGTATGTCTGAAGCGCCAAACAAATTATGTTTCTTCAAACTTAGAAATAAGATGGGAAATTTGAAACTTAGAAAAATGATAGAAAACTTGAAACTTAAAAAAAAAATGGTAGAAAAGTAGATTTTCGTTTGAATTAAATGAAATTAAATCTTTTCTAGGAATATGCTTCCCTGGAACAGTGTTTGCTAAAGTACCAAAGAAGTTACATTTCTTAAAACATAGAAGTGAGATAGAAAAGTAAATTTTTGTTTGAATTGAATGTTTTCTGAGAACATACTTCACTGGAACAGTGTGAACAATATTTTGCAATACTTACGACACCATTTTTGGTAGCATTGTACAAAGGAGGAGGCGACGAAGGCCTCGAAGTGCCATTTTTATACGTTAAGATTGCGAATTGTTGTACACCCTTGGTTGCACATTCGCCGAGACCACGTACCCGAATCCAATAAGAGTCCGCGCTTTGGTTTGCAGTTAAAATGAAATCTACGCGTTCGCCTGTACAATAGAAATGTATATTTAAATTTAAATCGAAACGTATATTGCACAATTAATTTTAATTCTATCACAGATATCGCGAATAATTTTACAAACTGCTGGAACAGGTTGAATTAATATAAAACTAGAAGATTGGTCTAACCTGCAGCTGTGATTATTTTGTCCACCACTTTGGGCTTCACATTCGCTCCATCTTGAGCTATTAAATTGAGTCTGTGCTTGTCTATTGACAGTTCTGCCAAACACACCGTGCTAAATGAGTTGATCATTCGCATTCTATACCGTTTCCCTTTCTCAACTGTAAGTACTGTTAAGTTTCCATTGGTGGTGCTCCCGGTATCTGGATCCTGAAGACAATTCAAACACACTTCGAAGACGAAATTTTGCAACTTTCGAAGACGATTTGGCTATTTTTACGACTGAAAATGAAACATCTAGCTTCTCAGTGAAATTAGCCGCAGAAGAAGGGTTAAGAAAGGCATTCGTGCGTTAAAATCTCATTGGGGAAGGTGTATCGAAGCAAATGGACCCTGTTTCGTTCGAATAAACATATTTTTAAAGGAGATATGGACTTTTCAATATTGATTTGCAAATCTGGTATTTAATATCCTCCAATCTAATAGTTTTTTCGATAGGAAAATTAAAAAATTACCAAATAAAACTTAAATAACAGTTAGATGAAGAAAACTGAAAGATCTGAGGAAGAACAAACCCCGAATGTGGAATTAAATTTGGATCTAAATAAATAAAATAGCGATAAACTCAAATTCGATTAATTAAATGCATCAAAGAATTTAAATTCGCCTCTTCGCTCTATAATTGCTATAATCTCGGGAAAAGTGTACTGAAGAGTATTGCGTTCTTGGGAAAAGTGTATCGAAGCATATGCACCTTGTTTCGTTCCTAATAAAAATAAACCTATTTTTCAATATTAAATTATTCAATATTCATAAACTCGACATTTCATATCCACCAACTTAACAACAATAAATTACCTGTACTATAATCACTTCAAACTTAAATAAATAACAGGTGAAACTGTAAAACAGTACATTAATCGTTCATTGTACATTGCAATAGAAGTATGAATAAAGAATACTGAAAGCATTAATACAAGTATATCGTACCGTCCAATTTCCCAAGCCATTTATAAGTATGTTCTTCGCAATCTGTCCTACATCATGCCTGTACCATCCAGGAAAACGTTCTATCGATAGCTCGTGCATCCAGTCACTCAGAAATAGTATATGTACATCTTCGTCGTACAGATTGCGCAAAGGATTCTTGCTCGGTGGATCTTTGACGATGAGAGGTCCATACTGTCCGTCTAGCATGTGCGTAGACATATGAGAATGGTAGAAATGTGTGCCCGAATTTTCTACTATGAAATCGTATCTGCGAAAGAATAATTGAAAAGCTTCACAAACATTTTAACACTATGCCGTCTGGTGGCACCACGTTGGTACCTCGTAAAAATATTTCTATTGTAATAAAAATGCTTACATTTATTTAGACATGTCTTCAGGATTTCGTGTAAATCGGGTGACAGAATTAAACAAGAGTCATTGAAATTTTCATGTTTTAATACGATGCATTGTAATTACAATAGGAACGATCACGCGAAATACCAACGATAGACGAAAGATTTTCCACAACACGTGCGGACGTCAAAGTGTTAATTCATCGAGAAAGATCACCGCGCTTTATATTGGAAAATTAAGACAAAAATATACTTACCTGAACGTTGACGAGGATGGAATTGGACACTGCGTGAGATAAGGAACACCGTCGTAATACTGGAAACCCTTTTGAAAGATTCCATGCCAGTGTATAGTAACTTCCATTCCCGGGGCCGCATTCTCCACGTCAACTATAATACGGTCGTTCAAACACACCTGAAAAGGAATTACCAAATCTTAGCCAAAGTATATTAACCCTTTCGCTACGGTAGAATTGGAAAGAAAGGTAGATGTTCGATTTCCAGCCGCGAGATTTGTAAAAACGGAATATTTCTTTCGAGGAAATTAAAGTGGAAGCGCGGAAAAAAGGGAAATTTCCGAAACGCTCATAGACACCAACAGTAATCGAAAGATTAACAATTATTTATGCTTTCATCGTCACTCTTCTCTAATATTCGTTCGCTCAATCTCCTCACGCTCGAATCTCGGGATATTCCCGGCGAAACGGGTAAATCTCTCGGTGACTTGTGTCTTCGTTCCGCCGAAGACACAAGTCATTAGGACTCGAGAAGCCAAATCCTGGAGTCTCCAAGAGGTCAGAGGATAAATGAGCCCGAATATTTTCAAATCTATAGCCCATTTTGCTCGAAAACGTCCAAACCTCGCGAAGATTCCCTAAAAAGGCGCGTCTAAAGTGCGATAGGTGCAAAACTGCCTCAGAAATTGCGAATCAGAGATTTAACCCTCTATTGCATTTCGTTCCCAATTGGAAACTTAAATTTCAAATGTTCTATACTATTGATTGATTTTACACCTGCGTATGTATCAAGTTCCCATACAGGAATAGCCATAAAGTGTAATAAATAACATTGTTTCGTCGTCCTTAGAATGTTATTTTTCGTCTTTCAGACACGGGTCTGGAAATTGTTCGGTTCTACGCAGCAGTTGTAAATTTGGTAGGCCATCGAGCACTTTAGTCTTTATTTAGAAGTTCGATGCTTTCTTTCCGTGGCTATCGTCCACATCTGTTTACAATATTTCAACGTCTCGGGTTCTTCGTTTCCTCTTCGGTATGTTTTGTTAGCGACGAAGTGTTGCCCCGATTTAATACCTGCTGCGTTTACTGCTCGAAACACGCGAGTTTCCGCGCGCGTCACTCAAGGGTGAGGATGACACTTGAGAGTGACCGTTCACTTGGGGGCGTCACTCTAGTTTCGGTCTTTGTTCAATGGTTTACCAATTGCGGATAGTTAACCACTTCCCTCGTCAAGTCGAATTTGTAATAATCCAATCCGCATGTCTCACCCGGCTCAATGTATCCTGACCGAGGATTCTTGGATTTTTCCGAGACCTCGAGAGTCAGAATCCATTCTGCCATAGAAGGAGAATCACTAGAATTCATTTGAACAGCAACAGTGTCACAGACACAACAATAGAAACGCAGTATATTTTTAACTCGGCCAATAGTTAGATATTGTAAGCACTCAAATCACAGATACTTAGTCTTCCCTTACGCGGAAGTGGTCCTTCGAGAACGTTACAGTCGGCACAGACGTGCAAATTCAGCCAAGCTCCAAAGATCCTAAGATCAACCACGAGTAGACTCAACAAACATTTTCTAATAAAATTGTATTATTTATTTCATGACCACACCCATTTTTAAGTAGACTAGCAGCCATGTATATTTTTTATTCGTCATAAACATTCATGCAGTAGAGATTTAAGAACTTCCTTGCACTACTTGCCTCGATTGTCGGCCCTGGTAGTCGCCGATTGATAGGTATCAGTGTCTTCTCGAATCCATCTCCATAAATACACTGCATCTGGTATTCCTTTCGGTCGCATGCACTATGGACAATTAGAGCACATCTTTGGTAACCTAATTTATTGCTGTCAGACATAAGGCAGCTGAATTTTGAGCTGTGAAAGCGTGAAAGAGTACGAGGAGCTCGAATTTTGCGTCTATGGTTTAGAACTTAGGCAGTGAAACGACAATTTGAATCAATAACTATAGAATTTCTTGTTCTTTCACACTTAGTGCACTGCACTAAGTAGTGCACTGCACCCATCATCTATCACTAATTTAACAAAGTATAAGACACTCTGTTAACACACCGCCGTTTTAGTCTCGAATGTTCACTGTCCTAATAGAATTTTAAGTAAAGAAAGTCGAGATATTACTTGAAAGTCCTCTATCTTGAATTGAAACTAACGTTACAACAAAGATACAAATTTGATAGACATACATTGCAGGCAAAAAGTTCCGGACCACCCTTGTAACTTCAACAAATATTTCAAATAGTTACCGAAACCTTTAAAAAACTGAAAGAATTTATTATATATTATTATATATTTACGACAGGAGTACATTATTCACCTACTACTATAATTTTGGCCATGGTAAATCCATTTTTTTTTACTGTATTACAATTACCACTTAACGAGGAATACATAAAAAATGCAAAATGCAAAATCCACTTAAGAGTAAAGGATTGGTTCAGGAATTAAGATCGATAGCAATGATGGTCCGGAACTTTTGGCCTGTAGTGTATAAGTACTTCTTCTGTTACACCTTAACCACAATCTACAGCACGAGTGAGACTAGTTATTATACTGCAAGGGGTTAATCGAAGTTAGTTCTTTTAATTAGAAATTTTAATTATTCTAGGGTATGACAATTTTTATGCAATTTTGTCACAATGGTCTATCTAAAAATTCACGATTTTATCATTTTATCATTTTACTGAGTAGTTAATTTTTATTATTTGATAATTGTGTATCATTGAAACGATTTCTTCTCAAATTAATCGGCCTGTTTATTTTTAATCTTTCGAATTTGTGTAATTTATCGATGTTTTCGAAGCTGTGCGCCTCAACTGCTTCCCGAATTATTAGAAAATAATAATCACATCGCTTAATTATCGCGGGATATATTTCACGATAGGAATGTGATGTTAAATTCAAAAGATCCATGCTGACAGCGTAAATACAGTAAAAAGATGAACTAGAATCTGTGAAAAGCTTGAAATAGCTCTTAATGAGGTACTTTCAGGTGCGATTGAAGTGTCAAACGTTGTTTTTCGAGATACGTACGGTCCAACGGTTGTATAGAATTCGATATGGAAGGAGTAGTAGCAGTTCTTCGGCTGTCCGCCATCTTCGCAGTCCCGAGCACATTCCTCAGGCGAAGAAAGCACCAACGACGAGTTAAAATGACCATACCACTTGCGAATCGGGGCCCCTGCGTGTGAATTAAACCGTATATTAATTAATTAGAAGCAGAAACTGGCGAAATACTATGGAAATATCAAGATATTGCTCAAATTGTCGAAGTAACTCGATGGATTTCTCTTACATCTACAGTCACTCGTAGAGTTTAGCGTTGGCAACGAAAATTAGGGGAAAAATGAATGAAAACTGCGGATATTTTAGTGTACTAATGTAACATTACATTTATTCGCGTGGTTTGGATAATAATTGATAGGAGAATTTTTAATTAGCGTTAAATATTTACTTATACTTCACTGGGAGCATAACAACCGCCATTTTTGGCGGCATTAAGCAAATTTTTACAATAACGCAATCTTTGAAAGTTAAATGCTAATGTTACTGATGGCTAATCTCAACAGATGCTTTTCCAAGTGTTATTGCTGAGCAAACGAGATGCTTGTTAGGTATTTATTTAAGTACCAGCGAAATGGTTCTCAAGAGAAAGGAAACGGATCTTCGAACGCGAGAATTAACTACAAAATTTGAACTGTTTATTTTGAAAGTGATGTAAATCCATTTTCAGAAAAAATTAAAAAATTACGTAATTTGCACGTAATTTACACTTAATATTTTAAAACATCCATATGTTTCGATCAATTGAAGATTCGTTAGTAAATTACTTTATACAATCCTTGATTATGAAGGTATTCTAAGTCCATTTTTCGTAGTCTAATTAAGCACTACATAAACAAGAAAAGAGTAAAACAATGGATTTTATCAAAAAAGCACAATGTAGTGAAAATGGAATGAGAAAAATCTTGTGACCTCGCCATCAAGTTATATGTTATATTAATAATTAATAAATAATTAATATTGAGACTGAACAACGCTATTTTGTTTCTCGTTCTTTTTTATAAACAAAATCAAAATAAAACATTACTTGTTTGAAGTGATTTGAAATTTTCTGTAATGTTAGATTACAGAAAATTTAATGATTTTTACATTTCAATAACAATTATGAAAGTGGTGTAAGTCCATTTACGACCCAGATTACATTAGTTTAGTTAAATTCACATAGAAATCATTTGTACAAACAATAGAAATATTGGCAAACTTAGTACACTTCGTTGATATTTTTAAATCAACTAAAATGCAAACTCGTCGACATCTCGAAAGAAGAGATGAGAAAATGGACTTACACCAGTTTCAAAATAAGCAGTCCATTTGCTAGCAAGCGATGCAAAATTGTTGGTAAACGTGTTCTGCGACTCACAAAACTGTAAATACATATCTAAGAATAAATCTGTACATGGAAGAAGAAAATGATCGTCCATCGAAGACAGATCTGAAGTTATTTCACCAATTTTTTTTTTATTAACTGTTATCTAAACTGCATGAATAAATATAGTACCGCGTTATTACACCGAATTATCTGTATTTTCATTCACTTTTCCTCTGATTTTTACCAACAACGCAGGTGCACGCTGAATTCGCTGAATGACTGTACGATATTGAGTTGGCTAAACTGTTTTAAGTGTTTTCTATGAAAGGAATATCTTTATTCTTATTCTTCTTTTCTTTTTTAAGTAGAGCACCTTAATTTACCGGAAATATTTCTCCTAGATCTCTATATTTAAAAGTGTGCCAAAGTTCTGAGCCCAATCTCCAAGCTTTTGGGTTAAAAAGTGGGATTAAATGTTAATTATCGAATAATTATGTGTTTTAGAGATTTCATCTAAATTTAACTCGGTTTCTGGAGGAATTTTCTGGGTAATACGATGTATTACTTACAAATGGTGTACGACAGTTGAGTATGGATGAGTAGAATCGTGAAAAACGCGTAAAACTTGGTCACATTTAAGAACATGGTGATATTAGCGAAGTTGCGTTAAACTGAAAGGAAGATATCGAATTTTATTTCTTATTCCCCCGATCCTCTACTAAGTGTCTCCCTGTGTTGATAGCAGCAATTTATAGAAAGAAATGCGACATGCTTAATCGCTGTAATTATCAACTTGCATTTCCGGGTATCGATCCTTTTTTAATTACACCGCAAAGCATATCAGTTGAAAGCTTTCAAACTCTTCTTTGAAATTACGCGACACCGCCGAGGACAATGTTTGATGGATGCTCCTCAAGTACACGTATCGTATCTAAATTGTACATGAAATATACTTCTAAAAATATTACTTTCCTTCTTCTAGATTTGAATTATCTATGGTACCGTGAGATTTGAATCTTACATATCCATTTGTTTGTTTTTTATACAGCATGTTTCATTCGTCTATCGCTATCAGTTGATTTCTTTATGTGATTTCTTAATTATCAATTTTTACTTTTTAATATCGCTCAAAATTTCGAGTTAGGATCAACTGTAATTTTTTCTTCGCGTAGACACAGAGAATTTGAGTTTCAGAGCGTCAAAATTCCCCTAAATTGAGTGTTCTACGCACTTTCTTTACTATTCACAAAAGAAAAGTAAAAAGGAAGAAGGGAAGAGGATCTAGTTTTGAAAAAATATTCTTCGCCTTGATTATTAGTTCTTATTTTTCAATATTTCTCAAAATTTCGAGTTTCAATCAATTGTAATTTTTCTTCTTCTCATAGACAGAAAAAAATTGGGTTTCAGAGGGTCAAAATTCCCCTAAATCGAGTATTCTAGGCATAGAAAAATCAAAAAGCAAACATTTCCTTTATTATTCAGAATGGAAGAGTCAAAAGGAAGAAGAGAAGAGAACATAGCTTCGAAAAAAAAATGATGTGCATCGATTATTAAGTCTGATTTTTCAATATTTCTCAAAATTTCAAGTTAACATCATTTGTAATTTTTCTTCTTCTCATACACAGAAAATTCGGGTTTCAGAGGGTCAAAATTCCCCTCAATCAAGTGTTCTAGGTACAAAAAAATTAAAAAACAAATATTTCCTTTACTATTCACAAAGAAAAATTAAGGAGAAAGAAGGGAAGAGAATATATTATGTCGTCCCATAAGTTCGTGCCGCTTATTGTTCTACTATTTAAGTTAATGTGTGAAACACCTTTAAAGTCTACGAAAAAGTGTAATCACTCTCTCGTTACAGAACCTCTTCCCATCTTTTTGGCAAAGACATTATACCATCACTATAAAACTTTTGTGGTTTTTCGTTAAAATACTTTTCAATGTTTGTTTTTATGGATTCGACATTATCAAATTTTTTTCCTGCTAAAAAATGTTGCATTGACCGAAATAAGTGGTAATCGGATAGAGCGATATCTGGAGAATATGGTGGGTGTGATACAATTTGCCAACCGAATTCACGTACTTTTTTTTGCACGTTTTGTGCGACATGTGGTCTTGCATTATCGTGATGAAAAAACACATTGTTCCGATTCGCGAGTTTTGGTCGTTTTACTTTTATTGCTTCTTTCAATTTATTCAACTGAGCACAGTACGTGTCTGAATTAATTGTTTGATTGGCTGGAAGAAATTCAAAATACAAAATTCTTCAATAATCCCACCATACAAAGAGGAGAACTTTGCGAGGGTGTAGACCTGATTTCGCAACTCGTTGTGGTGAATCTTCTCTTCTGGTCAATGTTTATTTTCTTTGGGGATTGTCGTACGAAATCTACTTTTCATCCCCAGTCAGTAAATATTTCAAAAATGGTTATTTTTCATTGCGTGCAAGCAAAAATATGCACGTTGTTACGCGATCACAACGGTTCTGTTCTGAGCTCATGCGGTACCCATACATCCAGCTTCGTTATCATTTCCATTTTCATTTAGTGTCTATGGACAGATGATTTGGGAATATTTAAAGTTGCAGACATTTCTCGAATCGATAAGCTTCGCGTTTCATCCACTAAATTGCGAATTCTGCCTTAGTCTACTTCCGTTGGACGTCCAGAACGTGGTTCATCTTCAAGATCAAAATTTCCTTTTCGAAATCGGTCAAACCAGTTTCTGCACGTACAGGATGATAAAACACCTTCTCCGTAAACGGCACAAATATTGTTTGCAGCAACTGTTGCTGTATTTTCTTTTCGAAACTCGTACAGCATAAGATGCCGAAAATGAATACGTGTCTCACTCATGGTTTTTCCCAGTATAAAAGACGAAACCTGTTCACGAACTTTTTCTTTCGAATGCCTTCTCTAGACTGAACTTGATCATTAAATTCTGAATTCCTTTGGTCGCTTATCGCTCTGTATTTATACAACACACCACAGAAAGTATAAACGCATCCGCGGCATAAACTTATGGGACGACCTAATATTCGAAAAAATATTCTATGTATCGACTATTAATTCTTACTTTCCAATATTTATTAAAATTTCGAGTTACCATCGCCTGTTATTTTTTCTTCTTATAGAGACAGAGAATTTGGGTTATAGGTAGTTAAAATTTCTCTAAATCGAGTATCCTTGGCCCCAAAAAAATTAAAAAAACACATTTTCTTTACTATTCAGAAAAGAAAGAGGATCTAGATTCGAAAAAAGATTCTGTGCGTCGATTATTAATTCTTACTTTCCAATATTTCTCAAAATTTCGAGTTACTATCGCTTGTAATTTTTCTTCTTCTTACAGACACAGAAAATACTGGTTTCAGAAGATTACCCCCATCGTGATTGGACTCTATCTTTGAGCGTATTGCCATCCGTCTATTAATGCGGTACATTTTACACGCGATCTGATAAATTCAGTTTTCTATAAACTTTCGTTGAACTTATTGCACATCATAGAGACACAAGTTTTTACTCGAACTCTGATCTTCTTTCGTTTCTTTTTAACCCCTGCTCTACGATTTAAGTTTCGATGGCGTTTTAAGTTACTAGTACAGTTTCCGACACCGAATGTTTATTTTCCTTTCCTGAGATATTTCTTTTGTTAATCCATGCGATTTAAATGTTTCTATAGTATTACTAATGTGAAATAAATATTTAAAAAGTGTAAACTAAATATTCATAAAGTATAAAATAGTAAAATATGAATAGTTAAAAAATATGAATTGAATAAGGATATAAAGAATAGTAAAATATGAATAATTAAAAAATATGAATTGAACAATACTTGAAATCTAAAAAAAATCGAAATTGCATACGTTGTCTATAAAACCGCACTTTTGGTGCCTTATTCTCCCAAAAAATATTTCGTTTCCAACATTAAATTACCATTTACTTTAAATTTAAAAATAAACATTGTTCCGCGAGATAAAATAAATATTTTACAAACACTCGAAAAAAGAATACTTCTTTCCGAGTCTAGAATAAACATTGCAAATATATTTGAACATAAAGAAAGAGATTCAATCTCTCTTTAATATCAGATAAATGTGTATTCAACATTTTCGATGATTATTGAAACATTTCAAATGCGTTTATTAAATTATTTCTGAACAATAAGGAAAAACAATCGAAGAAGTGACATTTCACGTGTGTATTCGAGGAAAATAAGTTATCAACATTCGGAAATAAAGATAAACAGCATTTACTCATACTGTTATCACCGATACATGCATGTAGCTTGTTCTTCTAAATATAATGTATCACTCTGACGTCAATAACGTAAAAGGTGTTATTGAAAGAATATTTATAAATTTTTATCTATATTTAACAAACTTTTATCACGACAAATTTGTTTTCCGGTTCAAATTGTCCGAAAAATAAATCTTCATTTCTACCAGTTACTAGTTAAGTGCCTATAAATTGGTGTAATATGTTTTTCATACGTGACACACGTCAAGTCAAGCACTATGGTTACATAAATTTTCCAAGGGAAAAATAGTTTCCCACCTTTTTGTGTTGTTTGAACACTTTCGAAAGGGTTAGGTATAAATGAAGCTGCTTCTCATATCATAAACTGCATATTCTAAACCTTGTATTTTATTTCTTCCATATAATTTCGACGATTTTTGCACGTACAAATCACCATAAAAGAAACGAAAATGCACCTTTCCTAATGTCAAGTTTGAAAATGCAAATTGCCACCTGTACGTGTAAATTTATCGTACAACATAGCTCTCTTCGAACGAAGTTATCGAACGTATCAAGATGTGTATAAAAAAAGGCAGAAGATATATCAAAACGAGTGTGACAATATCAAATTATCGTACAACACGCCACCGTGGCAAGTAATAATATTGTAAGAAATGCATTCCCGACTTTTAAAAATATAAAGATTTACAAATACTTCCTCGTCATATCTTATATATGCTGCTATTCAATTCACAAATAGGATCGTGCCTCATTCTTCGAGGAAGAAATATTGTCCGGCTCTTTTCTGTTCCAAATCCTATAAAACAACACGAGATAAGTTTGTAAAAGTAACAATCACACATAGAGAACGATCGAAACGAAGGAACGTACCTTTACAGACTGACTCTTATTGATCCTCGGTCTGAAATTGTTCGGATCCCTTCTGAAAGTGATACCTAAAAGTTCCAAAAACCTGTTCATCCCGTTCAACAGAGACTGCGGACTATGAGCGGTGGTTTTCAACGACGGAATACCGGAGAATACAATCACACGGTCGGCCAAGTACGTCGCCATGATGAAATCGTGCTCGACGACGAATCCAGTCTTCTTCGCGTGCAGTATAAATCTGAAATACCATAAATCTTGCTCAGTTTCTGTCATCTCGATCGAGCTACGAGTGAACAAGTCGAGAACAACGTTTCCATTACACCCATACCTCGCTATACGGCCACTCTTTATACGGCATTTCGCTATAACGGCTTTTTTTCGATTTACAGCCCACAATGTTTCGTTATAAAATGCTGTACTTAGGGCTTGCTAACCAGTTAACCAATTTTTTGTTAAAATTTACCTAACCATAAAATCCAGGTTTTCCCGAAAAACCGAAATTCAATTGTATTTTTTTTTGTTTTTACAAGTGATAAATAATTTTATTTTTCTATTGTTATTCATAAAGTGTTTATATTGTAATTTATTTGTATGAAAAAAAAAAGTTGTAAATTGAATATGTATGGGTTTGTATCAAAATAATTGATTCGTTATACGGCTTTTCGCTTTACAGCCAACTTTTCCGGAACGTATCTAGACTGTAAAGCGAGGTATGGGTGTACTGTTTTATTACTTCAGCGGCAACGAAACGAACCTAACCTAACTTAACCTACCCTAACAAAACGAGAACAACGTTTCCATTACCGTTTAATTACTTTAGCCGCGACAAGACGTTGCTCGGAGTCCAAGTAAGCGGATGGTTCGTCGATTAGATAAACATCGGCAGGTTTCCCAAGACACAGAGCCAAAGCTACACGTTGCAATTCTCCTCCAGAAAGATTCTGCACCTCTTGATCCATAATGTCGTCGATTTTCAACGGTTTCATAACGTCCGTTACGAACTGCGGATGAACGTAAGCATCTCTGATCTTTTCGTGTAACAGTTGTCGCACAATTCCTTGAGACTTGGGGCTAATTTTCTGAGGTTTGTAGCTGATGTGCAACTGAGGGATGCTTCCTATAAAGAACACAGTGTGTTAATCGATGGCAATGGTGTTTTGATTTTTGAACTGCTTACCTGATCCTTCGTTAGGTGGCAAATTGCCAGCCAGCATTCTGATAAACGTGGTTTTCCCCGTGCCGTTTTCACCCAACAGCACAAGAATCTCCGAATCAGTGAACTGGCCGTTCTCAACATGCAATTCGAACGATCCCATTGTTTTCGTCATCGCTGGATACTCGTAGTGGTTCATACGTTTCACTTCCTCTTCGGTAGCACTTTCGGCTACTTTGAAAACGAGAGATTCTTCGCGGAATCGCAGATTTTCCGTCGGCACGAAGCCATCGAGAAAGATATTTATACCTTCTCTAACGGAGAAAGGCATCGTGACAACCCCGTATGCTCCCGGGACACCGTAAAGGCAACAAATAAAATCAGATAAATAATCCAACACCGACAAATCGTGCTCCACTACTATTATAAACCTGTGGAAATTCGAATAATATTGCAAATTACACGAAATGATAATGTACACTGCCGCTCAAAAGTATGTGGACACTTCCTTAATTCTTATAACTACCTGAAAAAAATTATGATATCTTTGGTAAATTTAACTACCTTGTATGTATTCCAGTTCGTAGTATTAGAGAACATATTTTAATAGTAATTTCTCATTCCAAAGCTCTCGTCCCAAAGCTCTTTTAAAGTACGTTTTGTTGGTGACACAGCCTCTTTTAAAATTTTTTTCTACACCGTTCAATATGGATAGCCAAAGGAAGCATTTATGGCATGCTATGCTTCATTGCTTCAAAAAAGGTAACAGTGCAAAGGATACTGCAGACGAGATTTGTACCGTTTACGGAAATGGTGCTATGACTATTACGATCGTCCGCAATTGGTTTAAAGGACTTAGAGCTGGCAATTTTGAATTGAAAAATAAAGACCGCAGCGGCCAGCCCAGCAACGACGGATACAGACCTTATCAAGGCCATGCTCGCTGAAAATCCGCGATACAGTGGATGCTACTAACATTCCCAGGACAACAGTACATAATCACTTGATTAGGGTGGGATATGTCAATCGATGTGAAGTTTGGGTTCCACACCTATTGACGGAGACTGGCCTTATGAATCGCGTCTCTACGTGCGATTTGCTTCTCCAGTGACATGAAAGAGAACCTTTCTTAAAGAGGCTTATCACTGGAGACGAGACTTGGATTTTATCGAAAACGCATTTGGTCTAAAGACAATAGACGTTCAACTGTCGCGAAGCCTGGACTTCACTTGAAGAAAATTGTTTTATCCATTTGGTGGGACTGGAAAGGTGTAGTCTACTACGAGCTCCTTCCTCAAGGTGAAACCATCAATTTTGCCAAATACTGCAATCAGCTTGATCAATTGAAAGCCGCCATAGCAGAAAAACGGCCACAATTGTCGAACCGACGAGGCGCCGTTTTTCATCACGACAATGCAAGACCGCATGTTGCATTGGATGTAAGACAAAAGCTGTTACAGTTTGATTGGGACGTTCTACCGCGTCCTCCGTACTCCCCAGGTCTTGCACCATCCGATTATTATTTGTTCCTGCCATTAAAAAATTCTTTCCGTGATAATTGAATTAATTCCCTCCGATTGAGGAATATTTTGGAAAAAGGGAATAATCAGGCTTTCTGAGAGATGGAAGAAGGTGATAGAGCAGAACGGTTCATATTTAACGCAATAAATCAACCTTAAACAATAAATATCGTGTATTCATTTTGTATAAAAAAAAAAAAGAAAGAAACTTATAAGACACCTTAATATAATGCAGTTTTCCACCCACTGAATAGACTTTTATTTATTTAAGAAAACTGAATAACTAAGTTGTTAATTTAGTACTATTAGAATACATTACATACATATTCATAATGGAATTTAGCAACAAGTATTGTTTAATAATAGAAATATACATTATATATCACAAATTTCATGAACACGGTAAGTGTCCACATACTTTTGAGCGGCAGTGTGTATCACGATTCACTTACTTGTCAGGATGAATAAGAGATCGAATCGTCAGAGCTGCGTTGAGGCGTTGCTTCACATCCAAATATGAGGACGGCTCGTCGAACATGAAAATGTCCCCGTTCTGAATGCACACCATAGCACACGCGAAGCGTTGCAGTTCTCCACCAGAAAGTGCATCGATACCTCTATCGCGTATGTGCATTAAATCTAGCAAAAATAAAAAACAGTTGTGGGAACTAACTCGTAGAAATTGAAGACAACAACGATCTATCTCTCTCCCGTAGAATTCTAAGAAATCGATCAGTTTTTGATACAAGGAACTTTGTTCTAAGTGAAATTAGAGAGTGTCTCAGTACTTAGCTGATTTAGACCTTCGAATTTGGCAATTTATAAGAGCTTCTAAAGCTACCGGTCGATACACATTAGTTTCTTAACAATGTAGAACCTTACCCAACATTCTACAAATTTCTAATTGATTCTTGCACTCGTCCTTTTTGTCTAAAAGTTGTTGCACAGTGCCTTTCACAGCTTTAGGGATCTGATCTACGTACTGAGGCTTGATGAGAGCTTTCAAGTCGTCTTCCAATATTTTCGTGAAATAATTCTGCAATTCGCTACCCCTAAAGTGGCTCAGAATTTCTGTCCAATCGGGCGGATCCTACACACGTTTGAAGATGAATTAGGGGTATGAAAAAATGTACTTTATATCGTGCACAAGGTGTATGCGTTATACATACGGAATATCGACCCAAATTAGGTTTCTGCTTGCCCGCTAATATCTTAAGAGCTGTCGATTTACCGATCCCGTTCGTTCCAACTAAACCTAATACTTCTCCCGGACGTGGAATAGGCAGTCTATGTAACTTAAACGAGTTCTTCGAATAACGATGCGTCGTTTCTTTTTCTAAATTGCTAGGAAGATTAATAATGGATATTGCTTCGAATGGGCATTTCTGAAAATAAGAACTAATATTGTTTACAGACTTAAACCTTCCTTTTCGACCGTCAGGGTTTACGAAACGATCTTAAAGGCTATTGGAACTATTGTTTGACTTTTTGGCAGGAAAAATTAGTATCTTCAGCGTACAAAGTTAATTTCCTATTGTAAATAGCATCTAATCGAACCTTTTCTCGAAATTTATTTGCAAAATAGCCAACAAACGTGAGATCGTTATTTCAGGCGGAAAAATTCGTAAATAATTGAATAAATATTTCAGAAAATATTCAGAGGTAACGAAGTACTTTGTAAGAGACACTGGATTATTCTAAAAGTGATTCTGGTAATTTTTAAATAATTATTTACCATACCTTCACACAAATGCCACATCCAATGCAAAGTTCTTCAGATATTGAGGCTATCTTACTATTTGGATTAACTTCTATACAAAGTTTCCCCATGCGTACTACTGGACAGGACCTTTTGCATTCCTGCCTGCACCGTTTTGGTTTACACTTATCCGAATTAACAATAGCTATACGGGTCAACCGATCTGTTCCTTCCATTGACTTTTTTGGTGGCATGATGATAGAGTATTTATCAGCTGAAAAAATATAAACTTACATTTACCAAAAAACCACTTATAATTCGTATAAATTCTGAATATTAATATTTACATAAACGTTAAATATGCAATTAAAATAAGAAATTCTGTACAAACGAATGAGTAAATAAAATATTAAATAAGAATATATATATGTACAGTATAAAAAATAATCGTAAATTCCGTGAAGAGTGAAATAATTTTTATTAAACCGGAAATACGATATAGCAATTGAACTGCATGAAAATTAGATAGTTTGACATATGTTCCACTTTATATCCCATTGAAAAGAAACATTAAAATATAAAATAAAAGACGTGAAAGCAGCGTGAATTTATCGTAGAAGAATTTTCGTATATTCACGTATAATCAGAGCAAGGAGCCCGTGAACATACATTGCTTAATATTATCACGAGTTTCTAACCTTATGCAATTTATGATAAGCTTATACCGCATCAATAATATTTCGTAAATGTACCGTACAATTGGTAAGAGTAATTTTTCCAATGATACGTCACGCCATTGTTTTGTAATACTTATTATGTACATTCATAAATATCTACCTGTCAAAATTAAAAACGTGGAGGAACTAGCAACCTTGTCGGAAGAATTTGTGCACTCGTACACCACCGCATGTTTCGACTTTGATCATAGAATACAGAGGGATAGAGCTCGTACTCGATAGAAGATATTTTTCTGAACACCTTAAGCGCCCCAGTGAGAGAGAGAAAAGGGAAACCCTATGGAAACAATTGGAAAAAAGAGGTATTAAAAAAGGGGAGCCAATAATAGAAATTTTAAAAGAAAACCAACCCACGGATTTAAGACTTATAGCTGCCTTCCTAAATAAAATGAAAAGGATGATATGAGTAGACAGTAGAATTAAAGAATGGAAAACAAGCAAGAGAAAACAAAATGAACAAGAAGATAAGGGGAAAAAATCAAGAAACACGAGATGTGATAAGAAGAGAGAAGACGGGAAAAAGGGAAGAAGGAAGATAGGACAGGACAGGGCAGAACAGGGCAGGGCAGGACAGGACAGAACAGGACAATACAAGTGAATGTATAATAGATCAAACTAATCAAACTACCAAAGTACAAAACAATTGCTAACTATTTAATGTAGTGAGAAGTAGTACATAGGCAAAATAATTGCAATAATAATATTAACGCGGACCAATAAAACCTAGGAAGTATTACAACACAAAGCTGATAACGTATAAGCGACATAAACCTAAGAATAAAATAAAGACACATACAGGGTGTCCCAGAACTAGTGTAACATCCGGAAATGGGGGGTAGCTGAGGTGATTCTGAACAACCTTTTCCTTTACCAAAATGTTGTTTGAAGCTTGGTTTTCGAGTTATTAACGAAAAACACTGGCCAATCACAGCGCCCAGAGACCTCGCGCTCAACCACGTATTCACGGCTTTTATACACGGGCGCTCGGTCGGGCTCCCGGCACACGTACTGGCATAGCATAGGTATCGCGGAAAATGTTATGTCATTTTAAATTAAAAATAATGTGAAATTATTCGTTATTCATGAATAACAAATAAACTAATAAGTCGTTTAATAACTGCGTTCGATACTTTTATTCGTTATTCGAAAGAAATAAAGCGTTTTATTATTTATGAAAAAAAATTTTTTTTAACAGCACATTTTCAGGTGAATAAATTGTTTTAAGAAAAACGATTTGTATAACTAATGCTAGAAAAAAATAATTGAAATATCGTCCACGAAATAGCTTGCTTCGACGAAAGTAGGTCGGTAAGGCTGGATCCTCGTGTCGATCCTGACCGATCCAACAATTCTCAACAGCCGATGTTCTGGCCGAATCGATGAACTCACTTCGCCGCACGATCGATATTTTTCGGTGACTTCTTAGAAACTGTCGATTTTGGTTTTTCTCCGTGCCTTCGGCGCGGTTCTCTGGCGAAAGACTGCCGTGCTTGGTGCTTGTTCACCGGAATGATTTATTATTAAACTAATTGTAACATCCACAGTTTTATAACTATTAACTTCAAAAAATTTAGAATTGAATACACGATAATGTGGCTTATAAATTTGAATGGTATATCATCCACATTCACGAACGTGATAATAACTCTGTTCGATACTTTTATTCGTTATTCGAAAGGAATAAATTGTTTTATTATTGTTAGAAAAGTCCAAAAAGCGAAGGCTTGAGCGGGCCATGTGCAGTCTCGCTGCGTTTCCACCTCCTAGGGATGGTTCTGCCTCAAGGCTAAGAAAGACCATATTGTCAAGGAGGTCCTACTGACTAGGATTTTTCAGGGAAGACAGAATTGTATCAGCACTCGCGAAGTATAGTTCAAAATACAAGCTTTCACTCTTTTTAACCACCTACGTTCATGTCTTATTCAACCGCTCACCACCGTTATCCTGATTTTTCTTACATAATCAAATACATAAGAAAAATGTAATGATAAAATATTCACTATATTAATAAGTTATAACTAAAACTTTAAGATATAGAAAATGAAAATTTCGAAATTGTTAAGCATATTGTGAAAGCGAAAATCAGTGTTCGTTGGGCAAAAAAGTGTTATCTCTTAAACGCCATCTCTATTGTAAAAAGAGAAAATGAATACATACATACATACCTTAAGCACCACGTTGATTTTCATCAACTTGTTTAAGCCGTTCAGTTTTTGAAAGTTTCAAAGAAGAATGTTACGAAGAAAGTGGTAACTTTGTAATACCTGCAAAATTGTATCGTCAATAATGAATGATAAGGAATTATTTCCTACATTCCAAGCTGCTCAGTTTTCGAGAATTAACGCCGTTTAACACGTTGATCGTCCGCTGTAAATCGATTATGTTTCTTGCAAAGCTCGAATTCTTGCTTTCTCTGTTCACTTTCAGGACACTTAGAACTGTTTTAAATACACTTTCTTTTCTTATTTTCAATTTTATACATCTTTGCAGCTTTATTTCTTTCTTAGAAGTTTTGTTCAGTCAGAAGGTTTCACTTGATCTACGAAAGTATCAAATGGAAAGGCATGAAATGGTACCGGAAATTATTAAAATTTCTGTTATAAAGACAAAGAAAAATAAGAATATTAAAATATTAAAATTTACGGAACTTTTGGTTAAGAAATGGTTATATTCTCAAGATATTAGCTCTAGTAATATGCAAAGAAATTAAATAGATAAAAATATTTATATTTATTAAAAATATATAAATAATCCTGTTACTGATGAAAATTTCTCTTGTGAATTTCTCGTAGAATCCTGTCTAATTGAAACATAGCTGTCACCCAAATTTAGTTAACGTGTTAAACGAAAAATCCGCTCAACGTGTTAAGCAACGTGTCATTTTCGGAATCGCGAGTTTACTCGAGTTCTATCTGTGCTATGCGAGTTGCAGAATTCGTGAAAAGTTCTTGTGTATGAGTTATCGTATAATTGACACAAGTTGCAAATTTTCTGATACTTATGGACGGGAGTGTATGTGCATAATTGCCCACCCACGTTGTCAAGTAATGGGCAATTGATTTATTTCGATTTGATCGTTTATAGAATATTAATCGGGATTCGCAGACACATTTGGATCGTTCTCTGATCCCTTTTAGTGTTCCCCGTTCTGCGAATCGGGTTATATTGATTATATCGGCGAATTTTGAAGCAGGAACGACATTTGAACATTTTGAAAGAACACGCAATTTAAGGAACACGTTTATTTGGAAGGAATTATATTTTTATGCAAGACAACGACCCCAAATGTACAGTAAAGGTCCGTAAAAATTATTTAGACGAATTACAGGGACGAAATGAAATAAACATAATTGCCACCTCTGTCATTTAACCTTAACCCTATTGAAAAAATGTGGGAGTCTTTAACAGAAAGTTTTAAGTGTATTTTACGGTAATTAATTACCGTTTTAAGTTAGGTTAGGTGTTTTATTGAGCGTTTTAAAAACTGGTTTAGAACTGTACAAATCTCAAAGGAGAATATTTTGGAAAATAGTAAAACACTTACACAGATTTTTTCGCGCTTTTTCTCATACTTTGCTATAACTTTCCCGCCAATTCACGTATTATTCTTCAAAGTTTAGCATTTTTTGAAGTTTCGAGAAAAGAAAGAAACAAAAGAGGTATTAAAGTATATAAAAATATTGGTATGAGTATAATAGCATATCAATATCCTTTAAAACATTTTTCTAAGCATCTTGCACCCAAAATAAAATAAGGATACTCTATCTACATAACCTAAAACCATTTTATTAATCTGAATAATTTACCATAAATATATTTTTCACTTTAAAGATCAATAATGGTGATGAACAAGATAAATATTTGCTAAAACTTGTTTAGAAAAAAAGAAAGAGGTCATATTTTCATAAAAATAATAGCTTACTGTCTTTAACAGAAAGTTTCAAGTATATTTTACGATAATTCTTTAAAATCTATCGTCGATATTTATTTATCATCGATGATATTTTAAAAACTGGTTGAAGAAGTGTTTAAATCTCGTAGGAAAATATTTTGAAAAATAGTAGAATCATTTATTCAAATTTTCCCATAACTTTTACACCAATTCACGTATTATTTTTCAAAATTTACCAATCGTATGTTAATAATTTTTTTAATTTTCAAAAAAAGAAAGAAAACGAAGGAAGTAACGAAGTAGATATTTATTTATTATTGAAAGTGTTTCGAAAACTAGTTTGAAACTGTGCAGAAGTGTTAAAATCTCGCAGGAGAACAATAAAAACGCTTATTCAATATTTTTCACTTTAAAAATCAATAATCTACAGATGAAACATGGATGAAGTTTGATTCGAAAAAGCAAACCGATCGTATTTTCATAAAAACAGCATATCTTACGGTCATTTTTTCAAGTCTATCGTCGATATTTATGTATCATTGTAAGTGTTTCGAAAACCGGTTTAGAACTATTCAAATCTCGAAGGAGAATATTTTAAAAAAATAGTAGAACCACTTATCCAAATTTTCCCATAACTTTCACACCAACTCACGTATTATTCTTCAAAGTTTACCAACCTTAAGTTAATCATGTTCCAAATTTTCAAAAAAAGAAGAAAACGAAAGAAGTATCGAAGTAGATATTTCTCTATCATTGAGGTTGTTTCAAAAACCGATTTGAAGATGTGCAGAAGTGTCCAAATCTCGCAGGAGAATATTTCGAAAAATAGTAGAATAATTTATCCAAATTTTTTGGCGCCTTTTTTCTTATTTTCCCATAACTTTCCCACGAACTCACGTACTTACAGACGGGAGTGTACATGCACGGAGGAACGGATTTAAAGAAAGGTGGTGCAGTTGTTACAACTCGCGCGCGTTCTCGCTCAGCATTTGGTTCTAGAACGACCGGTCACGTGATCATCAGATGGATTTGCGTCAACGGTGACCTCCACGAGTATCTGCCACCCGGCACCCCGCTGTTCCGCATATTCCTGTCCAAGAGACCCGTGGGACCAGCGTGTACAACCGCCAGAAATGAAGTAAGAAAACTTCCCATAGACGACTAACACTAAGAACTAAGCAGAGATCAGGAGGTCGGGAGAATAGAGACTTTTGAATGAAATATACCGGCAGAAAGGTAGCGTAAATTGTTTTTTAACATGCAATTCGCTAAAGGAAGAGTTTTCACTGGTAAATAGTTGATAAAAATTTCTAACTTTCCATGAGAAAGCTTCCTTATACAGCAGTTTCCAATGAAAAAATGGAAAACAATTCTCAAGAAATGCAGAGAGTTTCAATTCAGAATTTCGAGGATGTTTTGGGACGTTAGACGTTAGTTTTTTTGCCATCGTGTGCACTTGTACGTTTCCGTCCTCGAGCGATTCAATTTTCGAGAGTGTTACCTTGCAAACGCTCTTTTATGCGCCACATTGTTTGAAAATGTATGTTTTTCAGTTGTTTTTCGAGAATTCGATCCGTTTTTGCAGTTCGAACGGACGGAAAAGTCTTCTCTTTTTTTAGACCTGTTTCTAATCTTACTTATGCAGAAGTTCAATGCCCAATGAAGACGCAGTGACATCAAACACTGCGAAAGTTCAATGATTCTCTTCTAATACGAAATCTCCTCTCTGTCCACTCAATTTTAGAACAAATACGTACATTTTTATAATTTTATGCATTAAATATGTGTCTTAGACATCTATGAACATGTTTCGCGTAGAACATTTCAAATTTATTGATAATATACCGAAAAAAATCGGAGATTCTTCAAAATTTATGCTTCATCCACGATTATATACTAAGTAAATTACTTATAACTAGTTGAAGTTAATAAAGAATGTTAAAGACTGTATATATACTAAATTAAACACCGAAATTTTTTCTATGCCAACTTTGTTGCTAAATTGTTTTACTTTATTATTGTAAATTGCATAAAATTAAATATATATTTTTTATGTGTATTAAATGCTCTGTGGTTAATCGTATAACCCACAATTAGTTGATTTTTTATAAAAAATTAAGTGAAAAATGTGGAATGAATTATTCTGACTATTAGCCTAATTAAAAAAAAAAATTAATCGCAACATTATAATACTACAAGCTTAAGATCACTTATTTTATGAATATAAAGCAATTACTTTCAATAATAGATAGCATGCTATTTGTAAAAACCATAGTAAATGATTTATATATAAAATAATAAAAGAAACCAGAGATTCTTCAAAATTGACGCCATGCCCCCTTAATTTTGTCTACGACTGTATATAACCACACTGCAGACGCACATCATGAAGAAGCTCATTTGCAGTTACGTGTCTCACCTGTTTATTGAATTGATGGATTCATCCTGTCACGTGATTGGATCTGCAGCTAGAAACGGATGTTATATGCGCAGTCTTGATTGCTGATAAAATGCAATGTTTTATGTTCCTGTGCGCGACAATAGTTAGCAGAGAGTTTCGTATGTAAAAAAATTGACGTATAATAACTAGTCGTTTCGTAAAAGGAATTTCCTAAAATTTTAATCACAATATTTAAGCGCCACATTGATCTCGATCGACTATAGCCTTTTAGTTCTCGAAAGTTTTGTAAAAAATTGTACAATAAATTGAAGGAAGAAAGCAGTGACTTTATAGAGAAAGCCCTATCTTTGTATCGTCATTAACGAATGATAAGAAATCATTTTCTGAATTCGAAGCTGTTCATTTTTCGAGAATGAATACTGCTTGAACGAAAAATCTAGTCTGGCGCTTAAAGTGTTAATGTTTAACTTAATTCTACATTCTTCCTTTCCGAAACATCGATTTCGATCTTTTCCAGAACGAAAGTGAACAGAAAATGACGAAATTAACGTCTTGGCAGTTTTAATCCTAATAAAAAAAAAATAATACGAAATCATTCAAAGCCACGTGCATAAATTTTTCTCCCCAGATTTTGGACCTAGAATAGACTTTTCTTTAATGATTTTACCCTTCCCGAGTTTAATCCTTCGAATATTGAGGATGACAAGAATATTGAACCTAATTTATCGTAAATAACAAATTGAAACGGTGATTTGCGTCATCATATTTATTTAATTTTCTTTTTATGCAAGGACTTGCTTCGTTATTTTCAAAAGCCTTCACGAATGAGGTAAACACGACAGAAGCACGTATATTAATTGAATGCAGAACCTGTTGTTTTCATTTCTGATAATTACAACGCGCGCAATCGTGTCAACCGGCGAAGAAAGAATTTTTAAACGTGACATCCTGTATCGGTGAATATTTTCCTATTGTTTGGTGTAACGGAACGAAAGTGTTGCTGAAGTATCGTAAAAATAATTCTTTGTGTATATAAGCAACTGTGTTTCATTGAACTAAGCAAATTCTTTCTCTTTTGATACGCAAAAGCAACACAACTTTCACGTTTCATTTGTAAAATTTATATTCCGTGCACTTTAATTCAAGAACTGATTTTTATTTATTTTATTTAACTAAACCTAACTATATTAAAGATTAAAAACATAATCACATAGTTATTTCATAAATGCAGATGTTATCAGAAAAATAGAAAGATGATTACTATAAATATCAATTAAGATATCCATTTTTATTAAAATTAAATTCAATGTGCTTTTCTACATGGACCGAAACGTTTAAAATTCCCTCCAGATTATTTCACAACAAACTACAAAGTTTGTACTACTTTATCGATGTAACAATCATGTACTATTCTATTTATGCAACAATTACGTAAATATTATTTCATTTACAATTATACAAATCGTGTTACATTAAAAAATCTTAGTGCAACATTAAAAAGAAAGGAAACTGCGACCTAAATGAGTAGTTCTACTCATGGCTCCAGTTTTAGGGATACACATGCATACATAAATACGTACGTGTGTTCGCAAACGAGAATGGGCCATCGACACGAGATGGAGGGGAGAAGCGATAAAAGTATATGTAATTCTCTCAGCCGCTCAGTATGCACGGAGGAAAGAAACTGTGAGAGACGGTTGCTCGATTATTTATGCGAACATTCTGCGTGGAAGTGAGAAAAAAACAGGAAACGGATATTAATTTCATAAGAATTCCCTCTCTGCCAATCACAGTCACCGTTTAAACTCCCTCTGCAGGGTAGTTTGGTCTTAAAAATGCGCGCATGAAACCGTATGCTTCTTGAAATCCTTAAAAAATATCTTATCTTACGGGGAGTTATTTCCCCTCTCGAGTAGATTGTTTAAAAACCGTGTAACGTTCAGTGCGTCGATTTCCACGGCGTGATCGAGTAAAAGTGAAACGGGGAAAATGTGCAATCGAAAATCCATACCTTCGGGTGTAGTTTTCACTGAAAGTACAGCGTGAAGTAGCTTCGGTTTCTGTGATGTGAAATTAGCGTAGCTAAATGCGGCTTCGAAGGAACGAACAAATGGATCTTTATCGAGTACGTGAGAACCTGTTCTCGTTCGTAAACCGTTCTTTACGAGATGAAACGATCGAAAGTCACGCCTGAAATAACCGTGGACGAATTCGTGAGCGTCGATTGAGGTTAGTTTGCTTTGAAATGATTATCGCGATTTAAACGTGCCTGAGCCGCGTGGAGAGTGACGATTTTTTTTATTCGTAATACAACACTGTGCGTTCGTGTGAGGAGTGGCGGTTTAAAAAGAGAAATAATGTCAAGCAGTGTTTGCCACGCGCCTTTACCAACACGAATGGAAGCATTTACCACGAGGCTATGTCTACGAGCAGCTGACCAATATGAGCGGCTTCTGCAAGCTCGTTTCAATAAGGTACGTCTGAAAGAATTTTACTTTCGTAGTCATCTCGTACCATTGTTCCGTGTGAAGACAGCTTATTGGCTACCTCCGTTAGCTAATCGAAGTGCGAGAAACTTCGACAATGAACTGCACTGTACTGTGTTGTGCTACATTTCACTTCACGACGATTAAATTACCGGTCGGAATATGGTAGTCGTTTGGATAGACCAGGGATTGAATATGTTCTTTGTTTCGTTCGTTACACGTTGCAATTATAAAACACGAGTACTTGCGTCACGATAGACCGAAGAAAAATAATTAATTACCTACGTAACGTTTGAAATTTTAAGCCAGCTTTATTATTGACAAGGTGACGTCATAGCTGTGGTCTTGCTGATTTTAATGGGGTTATGGGAAACGATGTGCTACATTTTATTTCGATCAGAATACAGTAGTCGTTTGGATAGACCAGGGATTAAAAATATTCTTCGTCTATTGATAAAACATAAAAGTATTTGCGTCATAATAGACCCAATAATAAAAGAAAAAAAAGGAAAATTAATTATCTACGTGACGTTTCAAAATTTTAACCAACCCTTTTTTTTAAATTGTAGAGTGAGTAGCTTTTTTTTATTAATATCGATTTTCCAGTAAATTTAATACGTGCTGCACCGCTTAGAAGTTTTTGAAATGATCGTATTCGTTTTAAATAAAGCGAACAAGTCATTGTTATTTTATTATTTACATATCATCGTAATAATAAATATTTCTTTAAGCTTTCCTTGTACTCGAACACCAGATTGTTTAATAGCAATAATATCACGAAGTCTTGATTTATAAATTATGTTTTTCCTGTGGGGTCATGTTCATACGGGGAGGGATCATTCGTTGGCATTTTAAAGTCCTCATTTACTTCAAGTGTCAATGTATGCATCGTTCTATTGACGTCGTTCTGGACCCAACTTCCGCGTTGTTTTATCCGCCAAACATTCTGCTGTCCTATATATTTTCTGCACTCAAGATATTAGTGATATTAGCGACACACTGGATTCCGGTTAAGGAATCTAAAGATCTAGCGAAGAACTATTGTTTCTGTACGCTTATACGGAATACATCGCCGTTTCATTAAGGTAGTTTACAATTAGAGATACTGTAGAGCTTGTTAGGAAGTAGAGATACCAATTGGAAGTGCAGATACTTCTGAACAACATCCGGTAACTAATCAGAAAGCCAGAAAACATATTTTTAAACAAAGACAGTATTTTCGAGATTCAAAAAAAAGTGCACCAAGTTACTAACTGAAAAATTTTTTGAAAAAAATCATTGCATCCACACAATACATCTGATTACTTATTAATTTTATTTTATTACTCATCGTTAGCTTTGATTTGCACGCTTATAAACAATCATCTGTATTGAATACCGAATGTTACATACGTTTCTCGATAAATCAGTTTCGTAGGCGGTTATATCGAACGAAAGACAGCATTTTTAGAAACGCGGCAAAAAAAAGGCACACGGCCCATTCGAGTGTTCGTTTCTTTAGACTTTTCAAACGTGTATTTATTTTCTACGTTTTTTACCAATTTTGTTCGTTGAAATTCGCTTTTCTGGGGCAGCCGCTTAATTGTGACAAGGCAGCCCTGGACCCAGCGCGTCCCGATTAACCGGAATTCGAAGAAATCGTTACTTAGGACTTTTAAAACTCGCGAAAATTAGCGCTGCCGTAATTATACTTTACCAGTGTGTGTGTCCAACACTGTGTCTGCAAAACGAAATTGTCGTTTCTATCCTTCGCTATCACACTGCCCACGTGCCAGGTCAAAGACTCTGCTTTAATAATACAGGACAACCGCGGACGTATTCGGCATATGAATTCGTCGTAAAACTTTGTTCGATCGATATTCGTTTCGCATCGAGAGAAGCTTCACGTCCGTGGCTGGAAGTTTGTGCAGATTGAACGTTCCTATAATAATCGGATATTAAATTCTTCGTCACGAACAGGGAAAAAGGAACTTGTTGCGTCTCTAGCTAATTATTAACACTAAACCTACCGCTACCGGTCAAGTTAACCGCTTTCAAACTTTCGTACAACTTTCACATATTTATTAAACGTTATCATATCGCTATCAAACTTATAGGTATATGAATCCGTCTTGATACGCGCTTTCATACGATATAAAAGAATATGTACCATACCATTTAAAAAATTGAAGGTCGCCTTTATTTCTCAGAAAATAGTGCAATCACGAAAGATTTATATGCTTCGTTATGTTGCTTATAAAAAACAGTATCACTTTTTTCTCTTCCATTTTTTTTCCATATCTATCATTTACGAAAGAAACGCTGGCTAGTAAATCTCTAAACACGCTGTATAATTTATATATTTAAAATTAATGTGTACGTATGTGTACATATCGTGTATGTGAATGAAAGAAACTATATTACTGTTCATTTTTTTTTTCTGTTTGGTCTCTTGAAATTATATAAAAACAAACTTGTGTCCTTCATTTTATGAAAGTTGTTCATTTATTAATTCATTCAGTGACAGACTGACTATTATCTACGTTTAATTATAAAAACAGTAACTTTCTTTTTAACCAGTTAACTGCATTCGACGTGTATACACGTCAATCTAAAACTTTATTTTGGTGCGATTGACGTGTATACTCGTCGTATAAAATAAAAAATTATCATTTACTAGAAAAACTTTAGATTTCAGTAAGAAGTAATAAAAATGTCATTTGTTGGTATGTTTCTTTTATATCACCAATCAAACTGCTATGTATTTTATAAAAGAAAGTTTGATTATTCTCTTTGGTATATCAGTTATACCTCGTACAATGTATTGCTTTTTACAAACTGAGTTGATTATTCTCCCCAATGGACCTTGCTTTGAACACTACCATACTGAAGTCAACTGAATTTCTCAAAATTATATTTTTTCTTTAATTTTTCCTGTTTACGAATTTTATTATTTTTCGACAACGTTCAAGTTTCTAATAACAATAACCTTTTCAATAAGGAATTGTTCATTTTTTATCGAATGAAAACGTAATTCTACCTTGTTTTGCTCTACCCTTCTCGTAAAATGTATAATAGGAGTATTTGCCCTGCATTCGGCGTGTGTACTAGTCATTGGTTGATTTTAATTACGCATTCCGTGAAGGATTTTTGAAACTAAATTCCGCAGTGAATTGGTTAAGGACCGAGTACGATAGCAACAGCAGGTATACAAGAAATGTCGGTAGTGTTCAAGACATCTCTAAATGAAGATCATTGTTCGATGACTCGCATTAACCCTTTGAGTACTTGAAACTTAACGCGTTATTCTGATTGCCTATTTAAAAAAGAAAGAAAAACAGTAATCGTAAAATTATAATACCACAGATTTAAAGCTCTTTTACGAGTATAAAGCAGTGACATTTTCAGTAATAAATAGCACACTGCTTTTCAAAATTACATAATTATTTATATAATATTAACGTGACACAAAGTTTATTTTGAAAGTGATGCAAGTCCATTTTTTGTTGTTTCTAGAAAATTAAAGGTTAGCATATTAGTCAATTCAAAAATATAAATTGATTATGTCAAGTCTGGCAATGTTTCTACTAATTTATCAATATGTAATTTGATTATATAAATTTCTTTTAAGCGAATTTATCTAAAATAATATATATTTACGGGCTGCAAATGGACTTACACCATTTTCATAATTAGTCAATTGTAAAAATTATTTAATTTCAATGATGAAAAATTAAATATCACTTAAAATATATTTTGTATTAATTCAATTTAGTTTATAAATAATAACAAGAAATAAATAGTAGTATTTTTTTATTTTAAACGTTAATTGTATTTATATATTGTTAAACTTAATATAAGATATTGATATTATTTATTTGTGCTCTTTATGTGGCAGTGTTTTGAAATATTCATATGCATAGGAGGTGTATAAGGTAATAACTGCTCCATATCCTTATATTTTTCGTATGTAACAGGTCTGGCGTCATTATACAAAGGCGCCAGGGCGATTCTTTCAAATTTGGAGTTTTTGGAGAATTTTCATGTACACTACCGCTCAAAAGTATCTGGACACTTTCTTAATTCTTATAACTACTAGAAAAATGTTATGATATCTTTGGAAAATTTTATACCTTGTATTTATTCCAGTTCGTACAGTATTACAGAACATACTTTAATAATAATTTATTAAATATCTCACCGATAATGATAAAAAATAATGATATCTTCTTTTCATCTATTATACATGTCCACCGCGTGCTTTTATGACCGCGTTTACTAGTCGTGGCATCCTGGCTATTAACTTTTTCATTATTTCAGTATCAATTAGGTTCCACTCAGATTATAAAATTTCCCATAAATGTTTTTCAGATTTGGAACATCGTCTTCGAACTTGTCTATTCATGTGACCCTATAGTTTTTCTATGGGATTCAAATTGGGTGGCCATTCCATTATTTTCACTTCAGAGTTCTCTTACAATTGCAGTAAATAATTTCTACATATTGCAGAAGTGTGTTTCGGATCATTGTCGTGCATAAATGTAAAGTTATTACCAATAATTCGATGTCCAGATGGAATTGCATTTTCTCTCAGAATGTTCAAATATCCTTCTTTTCTTAAAATTCCGTTTATTTTCACTAAATCTCCCGTCATATTATTCCCAAAGCATCCCCATACCATGACAGAACGACCTCCATGTTTAACTGTGGGCACTACACAATTGTCATTTAATGTATCAGTAACTTTTCGACGAACAAAAACACGTCGCTTGGAGCCAAACACTTCAAACTTCGATTCATCAGACCATAACACTTTTTCCTAGTCTTTCAATGTCCAATTTTTATGGCACTTAGCCTACTGAAACCTCTTCTTTTTTATTTTGTTTCTTTAGCAATGGTTTTTTCACTGCAATACAGCCTTTAAGACCGCCCTCCTTAAGACGCCTTTTTACTGTTGAAACCGAAATTGTTTCGTCCCTAGATTTATTAATTTCTGCAGCTATTTCGGTGGCTGTCTCTCTTCTATTTCTTTTACTTATTGTTATAATATAGCGATCTTCTGCCTCAGTTGTTTTTCTAGGTCTTCCAGGTCTTTTTACAGAGGAACAAATTCCTGCAGCACCGTAATTTTTTATACTGTAGCTCACACAAGTTTTTAAAACTGCTACTTTTTCTGCAATATTCATTATAGAATACTCTTTTTCGATAATGTAATTATTTGCGAACGCATTTCTAGGCTTAATTCGATTCTTTTCGTGCCCATCGTGCTCTTACAAGTATTTAAACCGAACTGGTCTAGACAGCACCAGAATAACCCCTACGCTCTTATTTGAGGTTCTTTCACTTCAAATCATGTTTCTAAATGTTTAAGTTACTCTTGAGAAGGCAACAAATCTCACTCAAGAGATGCAGTCATCGTAAACTGCAAAAGAAAAGCCTTACAAACTGTACGCACGCAACGAAATATAATGCAGTTTTCCACCCACCGGATAGACTTTTATTTATTTAAGAAAATTGAATAACTAAATTGTTAATTTAGTACTATTAGAATACATTACATAAATATTCATAATAGAATTTAGCAACAGATATTGTTTAATAATAGAAATATACATTATATATCACAAATTTCATGAACGCGGTAAGTGTCCACATACTTTTGAGCAGTAGTGTAGGTGATAAATCTAACATTCTAAATTCTGTGCCCTCCATTGATGTTTTATATAAAATATTTTCAGTCAGTTTACAGTTTCTCTGTTAGTATTTTTTCTTACCCGTTTTTTAATTGCGTTTTGTAGATTTTTCACTGAAACGAAATTCTCTCGTTTCATTTCGTGTAAAATAAAGTTATCATTTTGTCTACATTGTTTTGTAACGCCATTTCTATAATACCAAAATCTGCATCGTTTGGAAGATACGAAAGTCCGGAGAGTAAAAATTTATGATCAATTACTTTGATGTTATTTTCCAAAGACTGGACATCTCTCAACCACATCAATGCCATTTGTAAATTTCGATCTTGCCCAGTACACATATCACTGTATGCAATAGCGTGACTTTGAGTCGTTACATTTTGTAAATGGCTTAGACAGCAAGAAGCTATTTCCTGCAATCCTCTGGAAGCAGTTTCGTCTCGCACATGCATATTAACTTTATTGTCGTGGAAATTATGAAATCCCTCGTTTAAAGATACATGCATATTTCGCTTATAATATTCGATTGAAACACATCATTTTGGATAGGATTACATATTTACGGGCTTTAAATGGACTTACACCACTTTCATAATCAATCGCTACGCAATTTCTTTTATTGGCCAATTTTAAATTGAACAAAGCATTGGCATTTTTTAAGATATTAAATATTAACTAGTTATAAATAAAAAGTTTACAGTAAATTAATCACAAATTATGCGATATCTTTTTTTTTTTTTTTTTTTTTTTTTACCAAAATTAACTTACACCACTTTCAAAATAAACGGTCCATGTATAACTTTTACATTTCCTTTGTCCTAAATCTTTTTATTCGTTCTTTTATAAGACACGACCTGATTGGCTACACTAGAATTGATCGTGTACAAATTCTATCATATCACATCCTTGTTCAGTATTAATAATCATGTTTAGAAGAGCTGTCGAGTAAAAAAGTTTTTTGCATATCGTCACGTGCTAAGATGTGTTTAGTTAACTTTTTATATACTGGATTGAGCTGTTAAAATTTTACTGGCCCACATTTTTAGCGTTTCCTGTATTTTTTTCAATAACATGCATTTTCTCTTTCTGTTTGGTGTTTCTCGATACAGTGAGCGAAATGTTTTGTTCTACTATTTCGCGGATTTAATTTATGACCCTTGTTCGGTGTGTCGTATGAAACGATAGATCACGAATTAGCAGAAAATATCCTCGTGAAATTTGACAACAGATCTGCGCTTTATCTCTTAACACCCGCTGTTTAATGTTAAAACTGGAACGGCGATTGAAACTTATCTGCAACTATGCAATCTGAATACACTAGTGACGTCAATGCTTCGTAAAATATGACTCTACTTACGAAACGAACAAGTTACAAGCTTCTTTTTCCGCTTCCCTGTCACGACATAACCGAAGGCTAAAGCGGAGGTGCATAATTTATCGTCGAGCATATATTTGTCAAACGAAGAAATTTATTCCTCTTTTTTTTCTTTTTCTTCCCTCTCTCGAACAACGCGACAGAATTTTCTTCGAGTAATTATACGTATCAATAAAACAGCAGTAGACAAGCAAATTACTTATGAATTTTATTGCTAAGTCCAAATGCCTCTGGAAAAAAACAAACCTTCAGAAATACTCGAAGTAATCACAAATCGATGGTGTTTAATTGGCAATTTATGGAAAACTAGTTTTTCTTTTCTTCTGTAAGATCGAAAGTAATTAGGAGTTTCTGTATTTGTCTCCGAAAGTTTTATCAGCGACACAGTTACCATTTCAAATTAACATACGTTTAATTCGTGTATTAACATTTTAAAATAGAGCCACTTCCTCACGCGGAAAGTTCTCGTATAGTATAAATGAATCGCAATTGGCGAATAATCTTAATGAAAATTCGAATTTTAAGAGCAGTGGACAAATTTCACTTTCTGTTTGATATAATGCAATTTTTCGAAAACTGTCTAGCTAGTCGTGGATCGGTATTTGCATGGAAGACTGTTTGTCGTACATTCTACACGATATTTTATGTCGAGCGTGTCGTGATCACTTGCATTTCAACGATCACAGTTTTACATCGAGTATGTACATTCATTTGCAACCGTTAAGTACCGCCAATTCCGCTATTGACACTGTCAGTGGAATTTTAGATTAATATTTTACGATATTATTGTTTCTGCATCGAGGTTGTAAAGTTCTTTATTAATTTCATGCTTCAGAAGATATTACGCTGCTATCTCCAAGGTTAATTTTTTAAATATTCCGTTAAATTGTTGAATAAAGTTAATTTTAATTGAAAGAAATATTATATTAGAAGATATTTTACTTTATAATTTACATTATTTTCTAATATAATAGTTCTTTTATTAATTAAAGTTCATTAGATTTAATTGCCCTCCCAGTTGAAACATATTTTTATAAAATTTTGAATTTAATAACTCTGTATAAAATTCTACAAGGTTTTATCGTCCCATATTTAAGTTCTGCTTAATAAATATCCCGCATACAATTAATCGATGATTAGTCTGGAATTAATCTGTTATGAATTACTACTCCAAGAAGGAGATAATATTCTAATTTTATCACCAACGCTTCGAGATTTCCACAAATTGATTCCTTCCTATCGGATGAGGGAAATTGCAAAAGTTGTTTAATTTGAACTGATAAAATAAATTGAGCGACTAGAAAATATCTAACTCGCTTGTAATCTATGAGATTCATTTTCAATTATGACGAGAAATCACTTTGTAAGAACAGTTGAAAGGGAGAGATGAGTATTCTAGAAAAATAGTTCACTTTCCTTCATAGAAACTTGGAAATTTATTTATTTCTAACTCCAGTAAACGTTACAGTATCGAAGAAACCCTACGTTAGACTAAATTTCACTCAAGTTGCAGCATAAACAGTTTCAGAAAACTTGGTTTCAAGGGAAACGCGAGGTTTCCAAGAGAAATATCCAAGGCTGTCGCCATTTTCGACGAATTAGGGTAACTCTCTCATTAATCGTCATTATCTTATAATCATTTTACACTATTATGCCAAAATAAACTGTATCCGTCATTGTAAAATGCAGGGATGGGCGTATTCTGCTGTAAAAAGCGTGAAATCCAGGAATGTAATCCTGCAGAGGAGGCTAACCATGTCCACCTCGATCCAGAGCTTAGAATGAATCAGAATATACATCTGTGATCGCTGAAACTGAGCTGCAGTCTGCAAGGGGTTACTTTCCTAACCAATGATTGTCATTCAACACTCTAAGAGGATGTTCTATTGATTGGATGAAGTGTTTAAGCAGATGTCTTTGATTGCAGCCTACGAGCAAGGAGCAGGCACGTCTCAGCCATAATTCGAGCCAGAAGGAGAATCGAGGGAAAAAGGATGCCTCCTCGAGCAACACGTACAGCGCGTTCCGACAATGGCGAAGGAGCACATCGATGGGCTCGAATCGGTACAACGTCAGTTCCAATTCCGAGTTGCCCAATGATGCAGCGACGACACGAAAGATGGAACAATTCCCTCTGGTTCTCTCCGATACCACTATGCCAGAAGAAGATCTCTCCTTGAAATTTCTAGCCCTGGTATTAATCAATGCTTGATAAACTTACTTTACTGGAAGCTCCTCTTGCTTAACCCTTACGCTTCTTCCTATCGTTTCTTAAACTCTCAACTTTCGAGCAATGTGTCTGTGAAACTAGATGCCCAATATAGTGCTTAACCCTTTCAGTGCCGACCGAAAGAATTGTATCTAAGTGAGGAATACCGAACGAATTTGATGTAATTTAGTACGGTTTGAGAAAAAAATCACAAAAAAAAAAATTAAGAGTGATATTTACAAAATTCAAAAAGGAATATATTACGAAATAAGGGGAGAATGAATTAATGCCAATTGTATTTCAATATTTGTTGAAAATCGTACTAATAATATTTATTCAAAATCATTAGGAAAAATGGAAAAATTAGTTTTCTTTGATAAACAATATTTACAAATAAGAAGAATCATCGTTTGGTCATACTTTGATGTAGAACACGTAGTATAAAGTATAAACACTGCGTTTTCAATTATTTGTAACAAAATTATTACTATCGAAACATAAAACTAAATAATAATCCCACGATGCACAGCAAGTATCAGGAGGATTACCTGTTACAGGACAAGTGATTCGTGCAGCTAGTATAACGTCAGTGGAATAGCATAGTTATTAATAATAAGCGGAAGATAGGTTAATAAATATTTAATAAATCAATGCACTTCTAATGTTTAACGTTAAATACAATCATCTATAAACTTACGAACTAAACTACAATTAGCATATTATTGATTAATAAATAATTTATATATTAATATACATCTTATTATTGTTATTAAATAGATAGAGGCTAATTGATAAATATTTAACCATCTTATAACCTTCTAACCTTCTCGTATAACCTAGTATTATTATAAAGATTTATAGTTATCCGGCTATTGAAAAAGCGTAATATTTACTTACTGTTACTCACACAAATAATTTACTTAGCATTGATGCGAATAGTAAGGCGCCATCGCATACGCAACGATATATCGTTGTTGGTACTTTTCAGAAATGTTGCTAACAACAATATATTGTTGTTTGGCACTAAAAGGTTAAACAATCTTGGCGTTGCTTTCAAACATCGTTTAACGTAACACTTTGCCTCTCAATGGGCCCTTCGCTGTCAATCAACCCTCAACCATGGAATCACTTTTGACCCCACGCCTTTAATTACCCTAGAATGTGAGAAAGTGAAGCTCTCTCGCGAATTTTCGTTGCAAATTTTTGGAGCTACATAGCGAAAACCGAGAAGGTATTTAATTGGATGAGCTGGGTAAAGTGTTGAGACGTAGACATCTAAAAATTATGGCAGAAATGAAGCTAGATTCTCGTTCACGAGTATTGGAAAATAAACTTAGGAAATTTGAGGTAATACGAAAATAGGTGACGAATTGCTCGGGGATTTTGAACGCATTCTATTCTGGTTTATATTTTAGAGTATTGGGATCCTTTATGTGTAATATTTTACTGCAGTAATCACTCTGAAAGTTAAATAAAAGTTCTTAACCTTTTTAACGCCGCTGTAGAGATATTCATAATACAGTCGCCATTCAAATTTTAATAAAGCAAATTAGTAAAATAAATAGAAGTAGATAAATTCATGGAGAGGTGTAATTTTTTTTAAATTCTCAAACTGAAATTTTTTATTTTCAAACGTTTCGTTGCAAAAGTGTGTTTGAACCGACAAATCGATCGTGGAAAAAAAAAATACTTGGAACGCAAAAGGTTAAAATCAGTTGGTCTTCTTCGACGTGTATTTTCATCACGAAGAAATGGCGATATTTTGTGCTATGACGAGTGTAAGACAGTTATTTTATTTTGCAATTAATTCTGTATTATAGCAGCCATTTCATTTTTCAAAGAGGTAACAACTAGTTGGTTAATTACAGCTTTTAATATTTTTCGTATTCTGTGTATTAGTTTTCCCAACATTTTCTGATATGAAATGCTGTTCCACTATTGCTCCAAATTATTCTATAATTTTTCGATAATTGTTTAAAGATTAATAGTATGTAAAAGGGGAAGAGTAAACTAATTATATCTTCTGTGTTTCTTTTTCTTTTTTCATTTATTTTTACAGAATGCCTTAGATTTAACAGCGCCGGCCAGTGATATTTTGTTGAAGAATAGATTGAAATCTTGGTTTCAATTATCCGGACATCCGGATGGTTTTGCTCCTGCTGGGCCTGGGACAGTTTGGAAGCGGAAAACAGGGGGAACAGAAAATACGGAGAGAGTTGTTTACGAAGCTCTTAGCAAGGACGAAGAACTACGAGACTGCATAGCTAGGTAAATAAAACATTGAATACTAATAAGGGACATCACCCAAACGTTACACGCCGATTTCGATGAAACTTTTATATGTTGTAGAACTTGAAAAAATATTTGACACGTATTTTTTGTTTACGTGCGAATATCCACTATAAAGAGGTGAAAACAGCCCTTAAATGTGGGGTAGAAAAAGCTATTTTTACAAATATCTCGGAAACTATTAGCCATAGGCAAGAAATTCGAAATGCAAATTGTGCTGTTTTAGAAGGCCAATAATATGGCGTAAGCAGATTTTTGAAAAATTAGTTTATTTAAAAAATATGTTAAAAATTAACATTTTTTGCAATTTTTTTGGGTTAAATGTTGGACTATTTTTTATCAAATTTCACATGTGTAAACTACAGTTATAAACAAAGAATACGGATAGAGCGGAATTTTTAATTTCATTCGTACAAAAGATATTGTTACGCATGGAATTATACGCATATTTTATACCTGTCGATTCCCTTCTGCTGCACGACTGATTTTTATACATAATATTCGGGAAATTGTATTATATTACATCTTTTTTATGATCTCTTGGATGGCAAAGGTTAACACAACAGGTAAAAATGTTCAATATGGTAGTATTCGTTGTTCAGAAGACCTAATGACGATTATGACTATGCGAAGCACAGTTTGATAATCCCGTTGATTTTAGCTTCAACCAAATCGAAATCATGCATTGCTTAAATTGTCCACAGGTAATTGCCGTAAAATGTTCGTGGTGTAAAAGCCATTTATGCTTCATACATTTTTTTGAAAATGTTCATTATTGTAACAACTACATAGAATAACTTTTATAAAATATGGACTAACAAATACAGATATCCGCTTTAATCGTTCCCGTTTGTTAATAGTTTAGAAGACCATTTCAGAACAAAAATCATTCTTTTCAAAATTACAGAAAAATAAGCTTTTTTCAGAGCTACAGCAAAACCAGCTCTTTTCGGGGCTACCATGTTCTTACAAACGTGGAACAGCTCTAAATAAACAGAGACAACTCTTTTTCTTGAACGAAATCTAAATTAATTATGAAGTGATCACGCTTCACATAACCACAATCAACGTCATTAGGTCTTTCGTACAATGAATATTACCATCAGTACCACCCCTACGACAGTTTCTGGGAGCTCCGCACCTAAGGACTTCCAAATTCTTTCAAAAATAAATTAGTACAAAAAAATAATATAAGTATAAATAAATAAGTATAAAATAACATAAGTATTATAAAATAATATAAGTACAATAGAAATCAAATTGGTAGAAGTGCAAAATTCTGTAAAAATGTAGTTTTCTAAAGAATATGGTAGTATTTTTAGAATTACACAATGATAATTTTTTTCTTTAATAAGAAATTAATTTCATACTAACTAATCGCAAAGTTTTTTAAGTTTATACACCGCGCTTTATTTATTAGCAGATTTCACAGTAAGTAACAAGTACACGTAATGTATATCCATTTCACTTATTTTTTGAGCAGTAAAACATGATGTTTGGTTATTGCCTCGGGCCCCGAAAACTATAGGAGCGACTCTGATTACCACACCGAACATTTTTACCTGTTGTGTTAACCTTTGCCATCCAAGAGATCATAAAGAATATGTAATATAATACAATTTCCCGAATATTATGTATAAAAATCAGTCGTGCAGCAGAAGGGAATCGACAGGTATAAAATATGCGTATAATTCCAACCGTAACAATATCTTTTGTACGAATGAAATTAAAAATTCCGCTCCATCCGTATTTTTTGTTTATAACTGTAGTTTACACATGTGAAATTTGATAAAAAATAGTCCAACATTTAACCCAAAAAAATTGCAAAAAATGTTAATTTTTAACATATTTTTTAAATAAACTAATTTTTCAAAAATCTGCTTACGCCATATTATTGGCCTTCTAAAACAGCACAATTTGCATTTCAAATTTCTTGCCTACGGCTAATAGTTTCCGAGATATTTGTAAAAATAGCTTTTTCTACCCCACATTTAAGGGCTGTTTTCACCTCTTTAGAGTGGATATTCGCACATAAAAAAAATACGCGTCCAATATTTTTACAAGTTCTACAACATATAAAAGTTTCATCGAAATCGGCGTATAACGTTTGGGTGATGTCCCTTGTAAGATAAGAACAATTCATATTCTTCATATTATCTTCTCATCTTGAGTTTAAAATAAAAATTCGAAAATAAAATATCGTCCTTAGGTTGTCGAAATGTTATCGATAATTTGTAATAAATTATACAGTAAATTATCTATTTATTATATTATTTATTATCTATTATATTCACATTTATGGATAACCATTAGACTATGGTTATTGAATGCTGTTATAAATATAGTTTCGATAATAGATAAATATCGATAACAAATTTTAAAAAATTAAGGTAAAGTATACTTTAAACTTTCTGTTAAAAATGATAAGCTAGTATTTTTTGAAATAAATATCGACACAATTATTGATTTTTAATGTGAAAAATGTATTTATCGTAAGGAAAGTAAAGAAATCTTTAGATTAATAAAATAGTTGTTAATTAATGAACTAACTATTGTAAATTTATTTTACTTTATGCAGAAGATGCTTAGAAAAATGTTTTAGAGAGTATTGGATGTGCTGTTATGACAGATTGATATTTTTATCTACTTTAATACTTCTTCCGCTTCTTTCTTTCCTCGAAAATTTAAAAAATACTAAGCTTTGAAGAATAGTACGTGAATTGCTGCAAAAATATCAGGAAAAATATGAAAAAGACACAGAAAAATTTGGATAAATAATTCTACTATTTTTCAAAATATTCTTTTTCGAGATTTAGGCACTTTTGCACGCGTTCAAAGCAGTTTTCGACACACTTTTTCTATTCTGAACGAAGTTTAGTCAAAACATACGATTTATCCGCTTCAACAGCTTCTTCATTCGTTCTAAAACATTTTATTTTTCACTCGAGGGAACCGTGAAGCTATTAAACGATAAATCAGATCTACAAGACCAATGAGATGCTCCAAACAATCAACCCTTTGCATTGCAGCGTTTGCATTTTCAACAATTATCATTTAAAAGCAACGCAAACTAATTAAAATCTACTACTGAAATCTGCATAATCTTCTATCGGCATTCTCCTGCGGTTTAAAAAGTTCTTATTTTTCAATCTGTTAGATACTATAGGCAAGTGGAGTACAAAGGTGAGACGTTCATCGAACTGCAGGATTTACTGTTCGGCTTCAACGATCCTCACGTGATGGACATCAAGATGGGGACGAGAACATTCCTCGAATCTGAAGTGTCGAAGACTACCGCAAGGCCAGATCTCTATCAGAAGATGATCATGGTCGATCCAAACGCGCCGACGAAACAGGAACACGAGCAGCGTGCTGTAACTAAATTGCGATACATGCAATTTCGCGAGCAGCAGAGTTCAACCTGCAGCCACGGATTTCGAATCGAGGCGATGAAATTACCTGGTGCGCCGCCTATCACCGACTTGAAGAAAGTGAAATCGCATCAGGAGGTGCTCGACACCATCAAGATGTTCCTTGGTACACACAAGCTTGCACGTGAGAAGCTGCTCGTACGCCTGAGGAATCTCCGCTCGAAAATCGAAGCCTCTGAATACTTCAACACTCACGAGGTTTGTCAATGAACGAATAACACAGTCCAAAAAGTCGTACACCGTGCTAAAAGTTACTCCACATTGCACACTTCCAATGGAGAAGGTGAAACATTAATCATTTCTGTACTGGTGTGTTCAGAAACGTAATTTTTACTATTAACAATAGTATTCGCGGTTCTAAGTAGCGGTGAATAGATACATAACACGGTGGTAAGACTGTTATCCTAACTATAATATCATTAATTATAATTATGTAAATAAGGGGAGATGTGTCTTCCTGAATACAGCTTACACCTGGAAGCCTCATTAACCCTATGTAAATAAGTATAATTAACCCTTTAACTGCAGGTACTTTTGATTTTACTAAAATCAAATCATAATACATCCATACCTCCTCGCTTTACGGCCTAGATACGTTTCGGAAAAGTTGGCTGTAAAGCGAAAAACCGTATAACGAATCAATTATTTTGATACAAACCCATACAAATTCAATTGGATCTGTTCCAATTTTTTTATAAAATAACATAGTTTTTAGTTCATAAAGCATTTTATTTTTTTTATTTCCTTTAAAAATAGTTGCATAAAAATAAAAGTACAAAACAAGTAATAATAAACAGAAAATCAAAAAACAAAAGAAATCATATGCACATACAAAATAAAAAAACATTTAATATATGATTATATATATATATATATATATATATTTATATTAGGTTGTCCCATAAGTTTCTTCCGCGCCACGCTATGAATGACTCTAACTGGCTGTGTTTATATAAACATGCAGGCTTATCTCTTAGCCGTTTATGGCATCGGTTTCAGTTGTCCCAGAGCTCTTTCAAAGTACATACATTTCGTTGGTGACAAAGTCTCTTTTAAAATTTTTTTTGCACCGTTCAATATGGAGAGCCAAAAGAAGCATTTGCGGCATGTTATGCTTCATTGCTTTAAAAAAGGCAATAATGCAATGGACACAGCAGACGAGATTTGCACCGTTTACGGGAGTGGTACTACGACTATTAGGACCGTCCACAATTGGTTTAAGAAATTTAGAGCTGGCAATTTCGAGTTGAAAGATGAAGACCGCAGCGGCCGCTCAGAAACGACGGATACGGACCTTATCAAGACTATGCTCGCTGAAAATCCGCGATATAGTGTGCGTGAGATAGTGAATGCCACTAACATTCCCAAGACAACGGTACATAAGCATTTAATCAAGATAGGATATGCGAATCGATATGAAGTTTGGGTTCCACACCTATTGACGGAGACCGGCCTTATAAACCGCGTCTCTACGTGCGATTTGCTTCTCCAGCGACATGAAAGAAATCCTTTCTTAAAGAGGCTTGTCACTGGAGACGAAACTTGGATTTTGTATCAAAATGTGCATCGAAAACGCACTTGGTCTAAGGAAAATAGACCTTCAACTGTTGCGAAGCCTGGACTTCATCCGAAGAAGGTTCTTTTGTGCATTTGGTGGGACTGGAAAGGTGTAGTGTACTACGAGCTCCTTCCTCAAGGTGATACGATCAATGCTGACAAATATTGCAATCAACTCGATCAATTGAAAGCTGCCATAGCAGAAAAACGGCCAGAATTGGCGAACTGACGAGGCGTCGTTTTCCATCACGACAACCCAAGACCGCATGTTGCGTTAGCCGTAAGGCAAAAATTATTACAGTTTGATTGGTACGTTCTACCTCATCCTCCGTACTCCCCAGACCTTGATCCATCCGATTATTACTTGTTCCTCTCCTTAAAAAATTCTCTCCGTGGTAAATCTTTCAAATCCATAAGCGAAATAAAAACGCACCTAGATGAATATTTTGCAAGTAAGCTTCAACAATTTTGGAAATAGGGCATAATGAGGCTTCCTGAGAGATGGAAAAAGGTTATAGAACAGAACGATTCATATATAACATAATAAATCAACCTTAAACAACAAATATCGTGTATTCATTTCGCATCAAAAAAAGTGAAGAAACTTATGGCACACCCTAATATATTGCATTTGTATATGATAAAAAAACATAAAATAAAATGTTTAAAAACTGTTTTAATCTGATGACGAACATTAACATGAAGAATCAGTAAGCTATAATATGCGAGTAAACAGAAGGTCGCTAACAGTCCAGCATTTTTGTTTTTTGCCGTATAACGAAACATTGTGGGCTGTAAATCGAAAAAGTGCCATAATTAAAAAAAGACGTTATAGCGAAATGCCGTATAAAGAGCAGTCGTATAGCGAGGTATGGGTGTACCAGACAATATAATTTTAATTATTTTATAAATTACAAAAAGTATACAAAGTAAGAAAGTATCATATAATAAAGCGTAAACATACAAGTTGTTATTACAGAAACCTAAAATCTGAAAATAAAAAAAAATGAAAATAAGTATATACATTCTAATTTTAAATTATATTACCGAAGTAATATTCTATTTTTTGAACCAGTTAACTGCGTTCGATGTCTATACACGTCGATCCAAAATTTTATTTAGATACGGTTGACGTGTATACTCGTCGTGTACAAATAAAAAAATTACCATTTACTAAAAACTTCAGATTTCAGTAAAAAGTAATAAAAATGTCATTTGTTGGTATGTTTCTTTTATATCACCAATCAAACTGCTATGTATTTTATAAAAGAAAGTTTGATTATTTTCTTTGGTATATCAGTTATACCCCGTACAATGTATTGCTTTTTACAAACTGAGTTGATTACTCCCCCCAATGGACCTTGCTTTGAACACTACCACACTGAAGTCAACAGAATTTCTCAAAATTATATTTTTTCTTTCATTTTTCTTGTTTATGAATTTTATTATTTTTCGACAACTTTTAAGTTTCTAATAACAATAATCTTTTCAATAAGGAATTGTTCATTTTTTATCGAATGAAAACGTAATTTTACCTTGTTTTGCTCCATCCTTCTTGTAAAATGTATAATAGGAGTATTTGCCCTGCATTCGACGTGTATACTTGTCATTGGTTGATTTTAATTACGCATCTTGTGAAGGATTTTTGAAACTAAATTCCGCAGTTAACTGGTTAAAAGATTTTTTTTATTGTATTTATTTTATTTTTATTTTAGTGGTATATAAGCTATTTAGTGGTATATAACTATTTGATATTAGCAAAAATTAACATGTTGTTTATGTACCACACCCGCCTCTGACTATGATTTTAGTATGTGGTTTATAAACCACACCTGCAGTTAAAGGGTTAATGAATATCCAGACAGAGTATGATTTAGTTCAATACAACTGTTGCAGCTGAATGTTGTATCTACAGTCATAGTATGTAGTGTACTTTAAACATTGCATCGGGTTGTCCGGAAAATTCGTACCGACTTTTAAGTAAATGTGCTTTGAAGCACTAATTTTTTTTTGCTCTGTAAGATACGTATATTTTTGGTTCTACAATTTTTCGCCTTTCCAATAATTAAGTATTTCAAGTGACGAACAAAACTGAATACACTTGTACATTTGGAAATCTATTGATATATTTCAAAGCTATAACATTATAACAGAAAGTATTGAAGAATACATGAAAACTTGTATGTAAAGTTCATTAAGGCTACTTAATGGTTCTTTACGTTTCTTGTATTGTTCACCATCACAAATTGAATGGTCATTGTACTTGGTTTGGCACCAAATATTTATTCAGTCTATAATATTTGGTCCTGAGAACTTTTGCTTTCAGTACTGAATGTATCTGCTGAGGCATACTTTGATATAGTCTTTCAGAGTAATCTGGACTGATTTTATTCTATAAATAAATTAACATCGACTAATAATCTTTGGATTCGAGTTCAGAAAGTAACTGATTTTATAGAATAAAATCTTTAATTATTTATAGAACAAAATCAGTTACTTTCTGAACTTGAATCCAAAGATTATCAGTGGATGTTAGTAGCATACATAGTTTAATTTTTTCCTTTTTATTTAACCCTACTATTTTGCTCATTAAAGTACTATTTTTCCTTTATTTGTTAAATCCATTTAAGCTACTCCATCGCAAAACGTGTTTAAAAAAAGAGGCAAAGTACATTTTAATAAATATATCCGTCACATGTATGATAATTTGGTTTGCAGATAATTGGTAGTAGCATCTTCATAATCTACGACGACGAGAAAGTTGGCGTTTGGTTAATCGACTTCGACAAAACACGAGAGATACCAAATGGAGGAAGTGTAACACACAGAAAGCCATGGGAAGAAGGGAATCACGAAGAAGGATTTCTACTTGGCCTCGACAATCTTATCTCTATGATGGAAGAAGTCGATCTTTCGAAAATTGGTTGAAAATCCTACTTTTCTAGCTCGTTGCAAATAGCTTTTACCAGTTAATTATTTTTATCGATATTTATGAACGGAAGATTATTCCCTATAGCGAATAAAGGTACCTTTGTACAATTCTTCTAATGTAAAACGTTTAAGAAGAATCATTGAAAAAGATGAGACTGCCTATAAATATACACATCGTTTTGAGATAGTTGAAAACGATGTGAAAAGCAGAAGACTGTTTACTATTGCATTTTTTCTATAAACTATTCTAGCCGAGGAGAAATTTTTGTAATACTTAATGTGCATACAAAATTTACAAATACAATTAATAGATGCATAATCGTTTAATAATTACTTCTGAAAATTAAATAAAATACTCGTGTCGCGAACAACTTTACGTTGAAATTGCATCAATTAATTATTTAGTTCTCTAAGTGCCAAAAGTTTTATTAGGAGGAGAAAGATTTGTAAAAAAAAAAAACATTCTGTTTAAGATACGTAAATTATGTAAAAATCTATTTATACGATATTTTGCCGATGTAATTCATGCTAACACACGATTACTATATACTAGATAATTTTAGATAAGACAATTATAGTAAAGCGATTCTTAAATGATATATACAATCATCTCGAAAATTGTAAAAAAACGTCTAATTAAATCCGTAATTAATACACTTTCTACTCGTATTATACTTTACATTTACACGATTTTAGTAGAAAATAAGTTATAAATAAATAAATATATACAATACACTTTCCTTATTCCCAATTTTCACTGTTCTGAGCTTTATTCGATCGCCGTTTCGATATCTGCGTCTGCTAATTCCATTGTACTCTTCGATTTCGTGTTAATTATAGATTCGTACCATCGATTTTCCGCAGCTGCCAAGCATCTCCGCCTATGTGGACAATATCAAGTAACATTTATGCGTTAACACACGAATATTTATAGAAATACACCCATACCTCGCTATACGGCCGCTCTTTATACGGCATTTCGCTATAACGGCCTTTTTTAAATATGGTACTGTTTCTTAATTTACGGCAGACAATGTTTTGTTATACGCATTTCGATATAGCAGAAAGCAAAGCGAAGCAGACAACATTGGATTAATATTTTAAACGTGGGTCAATCAACAACAGCGGAAAGTGATGATGGCAGCATATTATAGCTTACTGATTCTTCATGTTAATATTCGTCATCAGATTAAAACAGTTTTTAAACATTTTATTTTGTTTTCTTATTATATACATATGTGCATATGATTTCTTTTGTTTTTTAATTTATGTTTATTTTTTGAATTTCTGTTTATTATTACTTGTTTTGTACTTTTATTTTTACGTAAGCATTTTTATAGGAAATAAAAAGAATTAAATGCTTTATGAACCACAAACTTTTGAATGATTTTATAAAAAATTGGAACAGATCCAATTGAATTTGTATGGGTTTGTATCAAAATAATTGATTCGTTATACGGCGTTTTGCTTTACGGTCAACTTTTCCGGAACGTATCTAAGTCGTGAAGCGTGGTATGGGTGTATAAACTTTAAACTTGCTATCGTTTATTATTATGCGACTATAATAATTGCAACTTTTTATGCACTTACATATCGAGTGGATCGTTCGGTGGCTTTCTTACGGGGTTCCATCCGGAGACTGGCTTCTCGTTTTTCACCATCAAACCTCGAGCACAGAAAGATAAGGTAACTCCGGTTAAATTAGCGTCCTGAAAATATTCACACAAGACAGATCAACACATCTAAATTCTGTCCACACTTCTACAATGTACAAGCTGTACAATGAAATTGCACAAGAATAAAAACGTACTCGCCATTCGGAATTTAGAACATCTGCTAAACTTAAAATAGTTGCGCAGCTATTCGCTTCCTCTATTCCTCTCATGGTATTCAAATAATTCTCTTGCAGGAAGCGTAGAAATACTGTTGCTTGCGATTGAAAGAAGGCTGCTATTTCATCGGGATCGTGCACAAATTTCCAGTGGCTTTCAGTCTGAGTTCCTGTAAAATTGTGTCGAATTATTCTTCTTTCAATTGTTTTACAATTACAGAATAAGTATCCTCACGTACTTTTTGGATTAATCACTCTGCCAATAGCATGAAGGAGTCCTAGTGTCTCTTCTCGAGCGTTGCATTCATTTTCTTGCTCGTTTGGCACTAAACAATCGTAGGAACAGTCTCTCTGAGTGAATAGGTTCAATTTTCTATAAACTTTTAGCCTTAAAAATCAACGCGGAATGGTAAATTTATCGCGCTTACCTTTCAGCGAAATAAAAATGAGATTCAACACGGCATTTCTGATGTCTCCTATGCTGTTCGACAATATCTCGTCAACTTTATGCTGAGAGATGTTCAATACGTGTCCAGCAATTGAATTCAACGTGTCAGCTATACGTTTCAGTGCATTTTTCATTGCAGCTTGTGTAACAGAGTTTACGCTGCGATAACAGAAGAAGTTTACGTGCTTATCCCCCTTGGTTAAAAAAAAAATTCATCTCACAACTTACTGGATCAAATCGATGCCAAATTTATCTTTTAAGGCGGGCGGAAATAATGTCTGAAGTACGTTCGAGTTTCCTACTTCCGTACACACAAAAATTATGGGTTCTTTACCGAATTCGAAGTATCTCCTAACAATTTCAACGAAATCATTTAGAAGAACAATTTTTTCGAGATAAGAAACGATCTTACTTACTCTAAAAGAGAAATGAAGCTCTCCTTGTCTCCGAAAATGTAATTCGGAAAGTCTTTAACGAGGAGCAAACGATTTCGACGATTCAAAATCGAGTTATACCGAGTAGCTCTAATCAAAAATTCTTCGAACTTGTCCTTCTGCTTTATTATTCTGTCTGAAAGGGAAATTCAATAGCTATTTTATTGGTTGATCAAGTGTCACAAAATGGTCAAGTTTGTCGAATTTTATTTAAGAGAGAGAAATTACTATTTTCATCTATAGCTTGATCTATAGGAGTGATCCATTCTAAAACGTCCAAACCATTTTCTTTGGCAAGAACTCTTACTGCTGTAGTTTTTCCACAACCGGATGGACCAGATAGAATTAATACACATGGTCTGCCTCTTCTTACTTTGTACTGCAACCAATCTAAAATCTCTTGTTGTTTTTGTCTGCTAACTACTAATTCAGAAGATTTTTGTGGCTCACAAGCTTGCAACAATGTGGGAAGGCTACTTTTTCTCGAGGGAATTATATCACTGATATTCAGAGCTTGCGAAATGTTGGTTCCCACTTTCTGGGAAGTGGTGCATATACAAGCTGGTATTTTCTTAACAGGTTCATGATCAAAAGATGGCATTAACCAACTGCTGTCCCTCTAATAACAAAACATTATTCATGCTTATGTAAAATAAAATATTAGCTCGTAAATACTGTTTCCTTAATTTATACTGTTATCAAAGATGTTTAAGTATTGTAAAAACGTACCTTTGAATTTGCCATATTATTAATGGAATATTTTCTCGTTCATGCAAATGCACATTTTACGACGAAAATAGAAGAAACCTTTTATCACATGGCTGTAAAAGCAGTGATACACAATTTCAATCGATTTGTTTATAGTAACATACAAAGATTCGTTATTCGAATTGAAGTTACATAATTCTAAACATCTTTTTGGTAAAACAAAATTTGATTTTAATTTAGGAATTAACTCAGAGTGTATAATTGTTATTGTAAATTAATCTCGTTAATTAACAGCTCGTCGTGACTTTACGGTTAACCTTTTCGAATCAGTGATGATTTAATAACTAATAATTAGAAATAATTGTGCCACACTTTTTAATCAATTGTTTCACATTTTTTGTAAGATTTGTTTAATCGAAAATTGTTGCTATTCGAGCAAATTGCTTTTCGTATTTGACTTGTAATATACGAATTTTGTAAAAACCAAAATTACATATTTATATACTTCTTATAGTTATTAAAATTCTTAATATTGTGCAAACAAAATTTAAATACAACAGGGGGTTAGAAATACATATTGTTTTGAATGTTACCTGTTCACGAAAAAAGAAATCGATATATATCTAAACTTAACCGTTAATTCGGTGGTTGGGAATATATTGTGTTTGCAAAAATTTCCCCCGTTTTTTCTTCTCCTTTTTTTTTAAACGAAATTTGTTCGTTTGAGACACAGAATTAATGCAATATTTTCTTAACAGGTTAAAACCAAGATTATCAGTACCGTCATTTTTAAAGAGCAATTGGTATAGAAAACAACGTGACTCAAATTTCAAAATAGAAACTTTTACAAACACTGGAAAAATTACCGTGGATTTTAAGTAAATGTTTAAATAATCAAAACTTGCTTGGAAAGTAATTTTATTTATGACAAATAGTCACTGTTTATTTATACAACTATTTCCTAAAGTTCTGTAAATTTGTATGTTCCTTTTTTGAAGAAATTTGTGAAAATAATAATTCCTTCCTAATTTTACGATTTAAAAAAACAAAATGGCAGATTGTTAGTTTCCTTATTTATCTATTAACGTTTAAATACCACAATTGTAAACTAATAATACTCAAAATTAAAATTAAAATTGTTTACTATATTTTGCAGTTAATAAATATTATAAAAAGTGAAATAAACAGAAGGGACGAGAGACACAAAGTATTTTGGGAGATAAAGAAGTAACATTTATTGTAAAATTATGACATAAGTAATGCAGAAGATACAAACGCAGAAGAAAAGCAATTAATAAGCAATATTCACATCAAATTGATCTTTGTGATAAATAAGAACATCTTTGAATATCATATTAGGTCCGTTATATTTGAAGTCATAAAGAGGCTTGTCTAAGGGGAAACCGTATGGTCTATTGTCGAATTTGTAATTGCCCCATACTCTTGAAGCGTATTTGGTCATCGAAGAGACTGGACTAACGTGTACGAACAATTGGAAAGGCATTCCTTCCCTTCTGCCTTTAGGTAACAACAGTCTTTCTGGGAAACCGAAGATTCTCTCGTTATACGTGTATGCTTCACCACTTTCGAGAGACTTCAAGATCTTTTTGTAGACCATTTCACTCGGTTCTTGGTCTGGCATCACGAAGAAGCAGTCTCGGCTGTTACGTACAATCTTGTTCAGGCCAGCGTTCACTGTTAAACATTTTGTAAACCATTGTATCAAATATTTAAAATAAAAAACTTAAATATCTAAAATATTTAAAATAAAATGAAAATAAAAACCCTTTGCACTCCACAGGGTATAGAGACGTACCTTAACTCCATTCAAATTTTATTCCAGTTGAAATAAAGCAAATTAGTATAAGAAATGAAAGTAGATAAATTCAGGAACGTGTAAGAATTTTTGTTTTTAAAAGAAGGCTTTTGAAAATCAAAAGTTTCGTTGTAAAATTGTGTGGGAGTTGATAGAATCGAAAAAGTACTTGGAGCGCAAAGGGTTGAAGTGTATTTAACTTTTACGTTAGGTTAGGTTATATTTCTCTAGGGGATCTTCCGGTTTGGAAGTATAGCGAGTGCAAAACGTGTTTGTGGAGCGAATACACCTCGGTTTATTAATAAACTTTGTTAATATGTACATTTATACAAACTGCATGGAAGGGGAAGCTAGATATTCGCGAAATTTAGGAAGATATTCGAGAAAATTGCATAATAGGTAGAAATAACCATGTAAAAAGTGTTTTAAGAGCGAATAATTCCGAAGGACCGTTCGTACATCTTGTTTTATCAATAAACTTTCTCAATACAAACAATTCATACACATTTCTACAAATTTCATAGGAAAGGAACCTAGATATTCAGGAATATTACGAAAATATTGAAGAAACTTGCAAAATAGCTAGAAATAGTCTCTTAAAATGTGTTCTTACAGCGAAAGATTCCAAATGAACCTCTGTACACATTGATTTATCAATAAATTTTACTAATAAAAACAATTCATACATATTTCTACATATTTCATAGGAAAAGAAGCTAGATATTCGCGAAATTTACGAAAACATGCAAAAAAATTGCAAAATAGGTAGAAATAGTCTTTTAGAAAGTGTTCTTACCGCAAACAATTCCAAAAAAAAACTTTGTACACCTCGATTTATCAATAAACTTAAATTTCCATAAATTTCATAGAAAAGGAAGCTGGATATTCGCACAATTTACGAACAAAAATCTAAAATAGCAATAAACAAATAAATAAATGCTTACCATCGATTATCCAGTTGTCGATCTCATAGAAGTACTTCAGATTCTCGGGGAGTTCAATTAGCTTGTGATGCGAGTCGTATTTAGGCCCCAGGAAAATTCTAATAGCCACTGTCATCGGTTTATCCGAATTAAGAGCAATGTGGAAGTTGAACGGATTGTGATTCAATCGATGCTGTCTAATTTTAATTAACAAAGACTCAGCTTCCTTTGGATCCTCTGTTAACAAACCATTGTTAATAAACGCGTCGAATTGATCGAAGTACGTGATCATTTTATCGACAGTCAAAGATTCAATCTTCAGATTCGGGTAAATAATTTCATCCCTCGTGTATGGTCTTTGCTGCATCTTGTACCTACAATTTTCAATTGAAATAATAATTCTCTAAATCATGTCATACATCCAAAGAACAGTTTAAACAGAAAAAGAATGTTTATCTTCGTCATTGACAATTTTAAATGCTATACTGCACGTTTACTTCGCTCGTATCTTGTGCATTCAATTTATTACTCATTATTATTTATTATTATACGGGGGGGGGGGGGGGGTTTCTTAGGTGACTCTGAACAACTTTTTCCTTTAGCAAAATGTCGGTTGAAGCTTCGTTTTTGAATTATTAACGATAAACACTGGCCAAGCGAGCGTCGGCTATGAACCGACGCGCTCGCTCGTGGTCGTGAACAAACGCATTTGAACTACACTGTCCGAAATCGAGAAAGGATCTCTGGGAAGTTCTACAAAACGTTTGGAAAGATATTCCCCGAATAATAACGAAGAAAATAATTCGACAGAGTCTCGAGATCACTTGTAACATCGAAAGGATACCAAAGACTCGTTCTCTGATGGAGAAAGCTACTTTAAAATGGTCTTTCTGTTATTGTTATCGATCAAGATGCAATAAAAATGTTGCAGTTTCTTGTATGACCGTAATACATCAATATTACAGATAATATATTAAAGATTATGCAACATTGAAAGCTAATTTTCAGAAATATCAAAGTGGTCGGAAGCTTTTAATGTGTAAACGTGTAGAATGTTCAGTGATAGATAAAGAAATAATTGAAAATGGAAGGAAATCAATGAAACGAAGAATCGAAGGAAAGAAAGAGCTTACCTGTAGTAGAAACTAGATATTCTGTCATAAAGACGATAGAAAGCTGGATCTCTCATAGAAGTGGAGGTAATTTCCAAGGCGCTAGGAAGGATCTGATACCTGTTCGCTGGTTCTAGATTGAATCCAAGGATCTTTCTGCCAAGAGCGTCAATGCTACCGTAGAGCTTAGGGTTGTACGAATTTACATTACCCTCGATCAAGTTTCCAAGAACGTTTAAACCTTTCTCGTTGTAAATGTTGTACCATTTGCTGTCGTTTCGTAAAACATAGCCGGAATCAATGGCGGCGTTTATTCTGGATTCCTTGTCCATGATTTCCTTTAATAGGTGAAGTTATATTAACGAATAGAAGTCAGTTTTCAAAGAAAGGATTCGATGTTTGATTTTTTGAGAAGAGAAAGAAGTAAAATGAGAGTTTTAAGCATTTATAGGAATCACTGATATAATTGTAATTAACGAACGTTAAAGTAATGATATTAGAGAGGTTTATTTCAATAGTCTATCTAGTAATTGAGATTTTTTCAACTTTCTTTAAAGTGACTGTTTGGATGACGTTAACTTTAGCAAATAACAATACTAAAACAAAGTGGTCATTTATAGGATATATTTCACGCATAATGCAATCGAATATACTTCAAAATAAAGTAACGAGTATTTAATTATCTTCAGTGCTTTTTGTTTTATTTCAATTCGAAGTTCTATCGTTCCTAGTGAAAGGACCCCATATGTTAATTAAAAGGGTACATTAAAATTGTCTATTTTCCAACGTTGGTCAAAATTCATTTGTAACTATCCTTCGAATCGTCTACTGTCGCTATATTTTAACATCTTACCAACAAAAAAAATCTTTCTGCAGTTCATTAAAAATGATTTCTTACCCTGATGTACTTGTACTTATAGACAGGGAATCTGCTCCAATCAGGTCTCTGAGGGAACGGCAATCCATTGTGATAAGTCATCGTAGGATAGTAGCCTGCGTAAAACGGCTGCTGCCAATCAAATTCTTCAACCTTGGGCAAATCGTTCGCGAATCTTTCTAGATAGTATCTGCTCATCAATTGTTTATGACCGTAAAGGTATTCCTCTCCACGGTAATACGACTGTTCGAACTCGTCAGACTCCATCCAAAATGGGAATCCTTGGCGGAAGAAGAAGTAGTAAGAGTTTAAACCAATATCCTCCATGAAATAGTTCAACTTGTTTTCCAAATTGTACTCGCGATTAATATACCAGCCCGAATAGTTCGCTGGGATTATGTACGTCTCGTACTCTCCAATTTTCTGCGAATCTGGAACGAATACATTCTCGATATTAGCAAACAATTTTTTCCACGTGCAATTTATTCATCTGAATTTCCTCCAGTAAATAAAAATATAAGAATTCCCGCTAACAGGAAGAAAAACGCCATCTTAAAATATCATCGCGATGAAAAAAACCTAAAAGTGTCGCGAAATCTTTTTGCAGAAGAAAAATTAACTGTATCCACGTGTATCAGCTTCTAAATTTTTCGTCGAGGAAATTCTACCATTGAAAATTACACAGGGTGTTCCGTAACTAGTATAACTCACGGAAATGGGGGTTGTTGCGGTGACTCTGAGCAACTTTTTCCTTTACCAAAATGTTGGTTGAAACTTCGTTCTTGAATTATTAACGAAAAACACTGACCACGCGAGCGTTGGCTCTGAACCGCCGCGCTTGCTCGTGGTCGTGAACAAACAACTCCCCTGTAGAAACCATAGAACTGAACACACGCTGAGTGTCAAATTGTCGGAAGATGGCAGGAAAATTCAAATTCTGTGAGAAAAGAACTCTAAAAATGGAGCTACTCTGTTCTTTGCGATTTCTGCTAATTACAATTGTTTTTACTGCGTTTTCTAGTGAAGTAATGCTTCGAATTTCTTACTGGGTTCAATTTGAATCCTATGATGAAGTAAAACGAAGTGAAAATGGAGAAATTACCTTGTTTTCCGAAGACTTTCGCATGGTGGGCTTTCTCGAGCACCTCAGAGTTGAAGAAGAAGTAGGGGAATATTTCGTAGGGTGGTGGGAGTTGGATGTACTCGGTATCCGGTCTTCTGATCACCGCGTTGTAGAGAGCAAAGAAGAACTGGCCCTCATTTACGTTGTTTCTCGCCCAGAGGGCTGTCTTGTAGAAAACTTCGAAGCTTTTCGCACTGTAGAACAGCTTGTACAATGCCTGCATCTCCTCGAGCATCTTCGGATAATAGAGCGAGAATAGTTCTCCACGTGGAAGCATTCCATTCTTGAACATGTAGAGGAACTCCTTCACGACAGCCTGAAAATTTAGAGCGATCGTGTGAGAAGAGGACAGGATAGAAGTTTTGGTATCTAATTTACGCTATTTTAAGCGTACGAGCTCGATTGTTATTCCGTCCAGGTGTCTAATTTATGCAAAACAGCAGAAAAATGCGTTTCAGTTGTAGGAAATCGTAGAGATTCTCCTTTTCTTTTTCTTTTTTTTTTATTGTATCGGAAGATATATTATTTACCGAATTAGAGGATATTCAGTGGAAGGAATGGAAAAATTCTCCTGGTTTCTTTTAAGGAAGAAATATCAGCGCTATAATCTTTAATTTTTACGAAGTCGTTTATTAATGTTTCCCCGTCGATCGAAGAAGAAATAACTCGCAGCGACTTTAAATCTGCAAGTTTCTCTGTATAACGAGTATCAGAACGATTGATAAAGTGTAGATATCGCATTGGAGGACAGGAATCGAAGAAAGTATTGCTCAATCTGGAATTATTGGCAGAAATTGTGAAATATAAGATTCGGAGGAACTTTCGAAGACAGTCAATGAAGTTTGAGCAATGTGGACTTTCAAGAGGGAAGAAAAATTCCTGAAAATTAAATTTTCCATAAAAAATGAGGGGAAATGAGACTCAAATATCAAATTCTGCGGAATTTCGAAGGCAATCAATTACGTTTGAGCAATATAGACCTTGAAAAGGGAAAAGACATCTATAAAAACTGCTTTTCCCATGGAAAATGATTGCAAAATCGCAATACAAATGTCGAATTCGGCGGAACTTCGAAGACAATCGAATTAGGTTCGAGTTACTGACCGTGTTGCTATACGAATCGATGTTCGCCTCGATGTTCCATGCCTGCTCATCGCTGGTCGGCCTTTTGTTGTCTTGAAAACGGCTGGAACGTTGAAGCAGGTGCAAAATGTCCCTCTGACGCGCCAGGAAGTCTTTGTCGGCTGTTTTCACGTTGTAATAATCCGCGGTGACCAAGCTGCAGGCCAGCAGCCCCAACAGGCACAGTTGCGTCAGTGGAATCATATTTTTGAAAGTGATAACCGCGGAATCCCTAAGCACGGATGCTCCGCTCGCAGCCACTCTTATACTCCGGCACAATCCCCTCCCGCGATTCGCGCCTCCTCGTGCTTCCTTTGATAGTTTCGATTCTCTAGCCTCGAAATGCAACGTCTCTGCACGATGGAGCAGGGAAATTCGTGTCGAAACATCGAAAACCTGAGCAAAGTTACTCTTTTCCGCAATCTCGGCCACAAATTATCGGACACTCGCGCATTTTCAGCGAAATTCAGAGCGTAAACGTACCTTTCTGCAGCGAGCGAGTTTATCTATCTATCTGTACATCCCACAGTAAGTTTTAAGGAAACACGGCGAATTTTAGTGCATAGTTTGATTAGCGAACGGTAGACGTTCAATCCGCAGTCGTAGAATGCGTTACATTGCGTCTAAAGCTGTTGAAACTTCAAGTTTCTTTCGGTAGTCGAAAGGGAAGTGTGCAGAAGATGAATCGCGACTTTTGAAGACGCCTGCAAGCGACAAGATGCAAACGAGAGCGTTAAAAGGGACGATAGGCGCAAAATTTTCTGCAAAATCGCCACGGAACGCGAAATTTAATGTTGTTGACTTACTGGAAATGTTGGAAGGCTTGAAAAGGTTAGGGAAATTAAGTATATTACTACTGTATGCAACTTTTAGACCTAGAAGAAGAGAAATGTAGAGTTATGATGGAGTTCACCGTAAATACTTTTCTGTGCTAAGAGTAAAGGAGAATTAAGACTGAAATGTGAATAAGTTCGTTACTACTAGTCCTCTCAATGAAGTAGTTTACTCTCCACACTTGTTCACTCGTAAATTCGTTAGAATACAATTGAAATTAGTTCTTAATCAACTCGATTATTCGTTTGTGTGTCTCGACTACTCCAAGCTCCGATTTTCTACGATGTTTTGCACACCTGGTATGCTTCGACAGTTCAGGAGCAACTGGAGAGCACCTCTGCAGCATCGTCAAGTGTTTCTAGACGATTTAAGAAGGATATTTCGTTGAACAGAGACAAATATCGTGCTTTGAAGCCGAATCGTTCGATCTGCTTCGTTCTTAGCCCCCATGATCCAAATGAATGCTTCTAGAAAGCAATTATTCATCAAAAAACGTTCTAATATTGATCACTGCTGTCTTAGAAAAATTTACTGCTCGAGAAATTGCTATAAGCGTTGAAATTTCCAAGTTTGAATCCTAATTTTAAGTGTCCGCTGATTAACAAAGAATGTACGCTCAAAAAATTGCAATTCTTCGCCTTTTGTTTAATAGTTACGATCCTCTAGCCTTGATTATTGTAGTGCAACGTCCCTGTTCAATGCAGCAGGGAAATTTGTATCGAAATATCGTCGAAGAATCGATAACCTGAGCAAATATTCTCGAATCGACGTACAGCTTCGAAAATTCTACTTCTGCTTGACGAGAAAGGGAAATGGCTGGCTCGATCTGCTAGGGAAACATTGTCTCTGATTTCTGAAGCATAGAAATCCCATTCAGACACGTTCTTCTTCGCTTCGACGCGGAAATACGGCTCGGCTGAAGGTAATTCGGTTCGAGAGAGCAGAAATCGTGTTTGTAATTGAAATTACAACTCGTGACTCGTTCGTTTCGATGCAGATTAACTTGTGCGTAAAAATACACGCACTCTTTATCACGTCCAGCTTCGTTTCGCGAAAGAGAACGACGCCGAATTTGAAGCAAACTGAAATGAAAGATAAACGAGACAATTGGCGATAAGCTAATCGAGGAGTAGACTTCTGAATGACATTACGATCCGTAAAACTGGAGGAAAGTCTGTTACGTAGTGGTTACGAATTTCTTGATACCGAATGGACCCAGGCTGGTGCAAAAATCCTCGACGCATTGCAAATTGTACAACTTTTCTGCTTTTCTTCTGTCGTTTTTCTATTCTTCGACATTATCCCCTAGCGCAGAGAAATCTTTATTCCGTGAGTTTTAATTTTCCCATTTTTCGTGTTGAAAAGAGAGAAAAAGTTTTGGGAAATTTTGCAACAGGATTGCGCTGTATTGCGTTTCGATTGTTATTCAAATGTGCACGCATTCGAAACGGCAGAATCATTCGCTGTGTGCAGAACGTAATCTAATATGTGCAAAGTAGTTCAGAAATGAATTTAGAAACAATAGAACAAGCTCACACGAATGCTTGTTCAACTTGACCTTGTTTTCAATTCACCGAGAGTTTCGCGAATTCTTCGACTACCAGAGACGCTAATAAAGGTACCCAATACACAAAAAATGGCTATATTGTTTATTTACAAATAATACTCCATGAGTTACGTGTGCATTCCACTGAAGTAATACCATGGAAAAGAAGAGAAACGAGAAATCTCTGAATTTAAGAAATAAAATGTGCAACGCTTGCAGAAATAATTTGTATTGTTAATTTAATAAGGATGATCGATCTTGGCTACTTTGTTTCTTAGAATTCATGTAAATGTCGATTGTAGCTTTCGTTGGTGTTAATTAATTATAAATTGTCTGAATATTATTTTTCCCTTTTGCAACTTTTGTTCTAGATTAAGATAAAGACCTTCAGATTGTGAACTTTCATCAATTTCAGTGCATTCTTCACTTATGTTATTTATTTTTTGCAATAACCCCTTCTTTCTTGAAATTCCGGACATCCTTAGAATTAGAAATAAAAAAATTAGTAAGGTTAGGTTAGGTTATTTACGTTTATCCGTAAAGAAAAATAAAAATAAAAAAATAGAAATAATTACCAGTATTACAAACAGTTTTACTGCTTACATACCTGCAATGCTAATTTCAACAATGTGTTTTTTTAATTTTTCACGAATGAAAACAAAGTTCACCTAACCTAACCTAACCCCTGAGGGTCCGCGAAATTATAAAAATAGTTGCAAACAGTTCAAGAAGACGATGAAAAGACAAGAAGCGCGGAGCAATAAAAAATATATTTTTAAGGCAATAAATAAAACATGAACTTATTATTATTATGTTCTGTGATTTTTATGAAAACTTCGAATAAAGAGCTCCCTAATGAAACACGGCAGAGTTTTGTTGACCATTTAATGGCTCTAAAGACCAGCTTTAGGAATTATTTTCCCAGTCCTGATTCTGGCAACAACTGAATCAGAGATCCATTCAACATGGAAGTTACTAATGCTAAACATTTATCTATACTTGAACAAGATATTCTCGTGGAATTATCATGCGATACGTCTTTGAAACTACAATTCAAAAAAACTGAACTCACAATCTTTTGGTTACTTCTCAGATCTGATTACTCTGTATTTGCAGATAAAGCAGTATAACATTTGATTCCGTTCTGTACAACATATTTATGTGAACAGGCTATTTCGATCCTGTTATATATGAAATCAAAGTATAGAAACAAACTGAATGTAGAAGCGAAAACCTCAAAATAAAACTTTCCAACATAGAGCCCGACATTGCGAGAAAACAACTGCACCCATCTCATTAAGTAAAAATTATTTACAGAAAACATTATAATAGGATCTATTTCGACCAATATTTAACCAAGAAATTTTTGTATGAGTTTAATGTATTACGATTTGTAACTATTTTAATTCTTTTTACTACTATTTTTATTCATTTTATGTTTTTTAATTTATATCCTAATAAAAATGTTCATCTCTATAAATACACAAGACCATTTATTAAAATAACCAGTGACACATTTTTACCAATATTTATTATAACGTAGTGCCTATGGGATTATTGAATCAGAAATTAAGTCTCAAAAACGACGTAAAATGCCTAGGGTTGGAATGGGTCCGCAAAAAAAATGTTGTTCAAGAGGGGGTCCTCGAACTACACAAGTTTGAGAACCCCTGATCTACACTAAAATGCAACATGGCGGAAAACAAGCGAATACCAAAGTTATGCAGCAACTCCTGTATTTTCCGTTACAGCTGAAATCGGAATTCTCTAATCTGATTATAATTGATATGATGCTATAAAATAGTGTTGATATTTACATGTAAAATGGTATAAAATTAAACACTGTTATGAAATCCTTTTTTAGATTCAGGATGAGCTGAAGGAAAATGATATCGCTGAATTAATTTAAGCCTTTTAGTACCGAACAACGATATATCGTTGCGTTTGCGATGGCATCTTACTATTCGCATCAATGCTAAGTAAATTATTTATGTGAGTAATAGTAAGTAAATATTACGCATTTTCAACAACCGAATAACTATAAACGTTTATAATAATACTAGGTTATACGAGAAGGTTATAAGATGGTTAAATATTTATCAGTTGGCCTCTATCTATTTAATAACAATAATAAGATGTATATTAACATATAAATTATTGATTAATAAATAATATGTTAATTGTAGTTTAGTTCGTAAGTTTATAGATGATTGTATTTAACGTTAAACATTAGAAGTGCATTGATTTATTAAATATTTATTAACCTATCTTCCGCTTATTATTAATAACTATGTTATTCCACTGACGTTATACTAGCTGCACGAATCACTTGTCTTGTAACAGGTAATCCTCCTGATACTTGCTGCGCATTGTGGGATTATTATTTAGTTTTTTATGTTTCGATAGTAATAATTTTATTACAAATAATTGAAAATGCAATATTTATGCTTTATACTACGTGTTCTACATCAAACTATGACTAAACGATGATTCTTCTTATTTGTAAATACTGTTTATCAAAGAAAACTAATTTTTCCATTTTTCCTAATGATTTTGAATAAATATTATTAGTACGATTTTCAACAAATATTGAAATACAATTGACATTAATTCATTCTCTCCTTATTTCGTAATATGTTCCCTTTTGAATTTTGTAAATATCATTCTTAATTTTTTTTTTTTGTGATTTTTTTCTCAAACTTTGCTAAATTACACGAAATTCGTTCGGTATTCTTCACTTAGATACAATTCTTTCGATCGGCACTGAAAGGGTTAACAACTATCGTCCGAAAAGTCAAAAAAATTAATTGTAGAGAAATGATTAAACTTGGAGAATAATTTCAAATAAAAATTTAGAAGGTGGTTTTTGACAGCCTCGCGAATATTTTCTGCGTGTTGGAGAGAAGATTGGAAAGATTTGGGCGTGGAATTCGTCATCGAAAAACAGTCGTCGTTCTATCTTGAGCCACATTGAAAAGATTGTCCTTATCAATATTTTGTTCGTTTATATCGGCCCAGGTTCCGAAATCTGTTTTGACACTTTGACATCGAAAGCGAGAGTTCCGTTTTCATTAATTACCAATGGAAAATGAACAAATACAACGTGTTATCATTCCGCGATACAAGTGCAAATGTAACTTTTAAACAATCCAAGCATTCTGGAATCACGAAGGCGAAAATATTAAATGTTTGCAAGAGTTTCCGCCGCTTTTATTCCCCCTTCTTTCAATCAAACTCATTTATTTGAGACAGAGGCTTGGTACAATGTTTCCCCTTGCTTTCCACAACCTTCCTCTGTCTTCTATTAACAGATTGAAGCCAAGATTATCAGCACTGCCATTTTTAAGAGAACAATTGATCCAGAAAGCAACGTGTCTCGATTTCGAAACGATTGAAACAAACTTTGGCAAACATTTAATATTTAATTCCATAGTCATAGTTTGGATGCAACGTGGGACTGCAAAAGTTTAGGGAAAATGTGGAGAAAGGCGCGGGAAAGTTTGGAAAAGCAGTTTTACTATTTTTTCGAAGATATTCTGCTTCAAGATTTACGCATTCCGCACGCGTTCAAACGAGATTTCGAAACATTTTCTGCATTCTGAAGGAGGTATAGCTGAAACGTGTGGTTTAGACGCTTCAACCATTTCTGCGTATAGAAGATAATAGGAAGAAATCGAGAAAACGAGGCGTTAATTCGATGTGAAAGCTTGCACCGTCTCGATGGAAGATGATTCGTCTTCACATCTGGCGTTTTCTAATTTTATCGTTGAGTTTGGTGGAAAAATTGTTGCATACTAATTGGCACTAACTGTTCTTTAATCTTTGAGGTGGTTTGTAATGGCTAGTGATGACTTGATGTGGTATGAGGTGGTTAGTGGTTGTTTCAGGTAGTTTCTGATGGTCTAAGATCGTTTGTGACTGTTTTACGCTTTTTGAAGTGCTTTATGATATTGTGTGACGCTTTGAGCTGTTTTGAGGTGTTTTGTGATGGGTAGTTATGGTTTGAAGAGGTCTGTGATAGTTTGAGGTGGTAGTTTGAGTGGATAAATCTGAAAAATGAAGCGATTATCTGCTTCGAAACATTTCGAGAACGAGCGATTTTTCTTGCTTTCATGCAGAAAAACTCTGGTTTCTGTAAATGTCTGTTAAACTAAACTTCATTTTTTATTTCTAACGTTCCCAAAACTTCGCTGTCCTTTTAAAGATGAGATTTTAGCTTGCCAAGTCCACGGAATCGAGCGATACTCTTCGAACAGTGCAAAATTGATGTTTGAAACTTTGACGTTGATTATTGTCGCATTTATTAATATAATATCTTATATCTATTTTTTCCAAGGAGGATTTCCTCAGGTTTCAAGAGTATGGAGTGTCGTTTTGCCAAATTTCTCAAAAGTTGTAGCATTAAATACCTGAAGATAGCTAATATTCGACAGAACTCAGTTTACTCGCGACTATCGATAAATACTCGTATAATTTTTGAACGTTTTAACGCGGAATTTGGTAGGACAGGATTATCTCGATTAGTCTATGTACAAGTGTTTGTATATAGTTTCTCGGTTAATCGTGTTTCACGAGAAACGGCAGACATAAATGTGTAAAAAAACATGCATATCGTCTGTTGATTATAATTATCAAGCGAAACACTTGCTCTCGCTTGAGATCGTAGCTTTCCTTCCCTTGTTGTTTTATTAGTTTATACAGCTTTCTTTAATAATTCACGAAGATAGTATTGTCTAGGCGATAATTCCAATGTGATTTATGCCGGAAATGAAGTCCCCTTGTCTGAACAGCTGTTGTTTTGTCGTACGAAACGGACGTTCGATAGTGTCTCGCCTTTTTAACGACAGTTTAAGTATCTAATTCCGCTAATCACTCCTCACTTGTCGTATCTCAGTTTTAATTGTGCTGCAAGTCGATGGGATTTCAGGGAACAGTATATAGTATAATTCCACGTCTCCTTTCCTTATTTTCAACGTATTAGAGAGCTTTAGATGCAGAAATCTTGGATCTTTCTTTTCTCGTATAAGTCGGGAAGTGAAAAAATGATTAAAATGCAGATTAAGAATTTTATAAGATCGAAAATAATAGAAAAAAATCACTAGAAAATATTAAAGGAGAGTTATAGCGTCGGGAAGTAAAAGAGGAGAATCAGAAATTAAAATCCAGCTCTGAAATTTTATTCTTTCAGATTTTTCTCTTTTGCTTTTTTAATTAAGACGTGGAAAATTTTGCTACTAATGAAAATAATAGAAAAAGATAATTAGGAAGTATAATAAGAAAGTTGCAATGTCGGGAAATAAAAAATTAAAATATAGATCAAAAATTTAATTCTTTGAGCTCTTTTCTTTTTTTTTTTAATTGGGGCGCAGAAAATTATGTTACCGATGAAAATACTAAAAGACGATAATTAAGAAATATTAAAAGGAAAGAAGAGTTTTTAATTGCCTCAGGGACTTTTGCGCCACAACCTAAGCTTACTTTTTCTCGCCTTGAGGTATTCAAATACTTTTGCCAGCCCATCCGAAAGTTACATCGATGATAAAAAGTTCTTTTTAATCACGATTGTCGTGATTAAACCGAGAAACTGATTGACACGACATTAAAACACACAGGGTGAGTAGATAAGAACTGCTGTCCAAAAGTAACTTGTTTCGTATTGATTATTATCAAAAAATCTGTCGTACAAAATGCGTTGTATTCGAAGGAAGTCATCGAGTGGATTGTACATTGAGTTTTCGATGTCCTCAAGTATCTGAGACATCAAGCTGCTCTTTAAGTTATTCTTTTTTATGACTTTTCTTGTACAAGACCGACGAGAAACGGAAAACACGTATTTTGCCTATGAAATATCAATTTACTCCATTTAGAACCAACTTACTTATAAACTTGGGTAGTTTTACTAATGAACCTCGGTTATAATAGTTTCTGTAATTTCACTCGTGCAATCCCAAATGCGTAGAACTATACATAAACCTAGCGTTAAATAGAACCATCTTATTTCCTTTCCTTCTTTTCCAGCTTATCTTTACAGCTGATAAACAAGAATGAATTCAAGAATCGTCAACGCAGTTTTAATCGACCCTGACTTGACTGAAAATAAGATGAAAGTATATCGAGAGTAAATGCACCGTGCTTTTAATATTCATAGTTAAATAAACCTTTCGATTCGTTTCGATTCCAGCATGCTTTTCTATGTCACAGAATTATTCACTCGCGGTACGTTTCCATTCACGTTTCTCTAAATGACCACGGTTAGAATCGACTTAATTTTCTGCAGGAAGGATCGCGTAGGCGAGGAGAGTCGAATTAGAAGGAATCGAATGACTTTCCCATGGAAACTCAGTGTTCAATCGGCAATTGTTATTGGAAAAAAATGAAAACTCGCAATTCTAATTTTTATACCATTTTATTCTCATTTTTCTCTACGTCTATTTCTTCCTCGTTAACACGTTCACTGCGATTGACGCAACATACACGATTGGGAAATCAGTTTCCCGGTTTACCGTCGATTTTCCAGCAACAGCGAACGTATCAAAGATTTCAGAATTCCACGACGACTAATAAGTTAGAAATAGAAAGACTTTTGGTTGAAATGTTTAAAGAGGGACGTTCAACTCTTCCATCTCCTTGTGATAGATGACCACATCCTTGATTTGTATGTTGGACACAGTAACAAGTTCTTGAGTGACTGGCCTGTCCAGAGGGAAGCCCATCGAACGTCCGTCATGGGTGAAACGACCCCATATGGGTGATTCTCCTTGCACAAACGTCGCTTTGTCGATTGGCGAGACAACTACCAATAATCTGAACTGCATACCCTCCTTTTTACCCTTTGGTAGCAGAAGTCTCTTAGGTAAACCGTATGGTTGCGTGGAGTACTTGAGGGTCTCTGTGCCCTCGATGCCTGACACGATCTTCTTGTAGAACACATCGCTGGGAACTTCATCTGGCACGACGAACAACGACTCGTCGCTGTTTCTCTCGATGGTGTTGGTTCCGGCATTCACTGCGACAGGAATTGTTCAAATTAGACAAGACAATCAATCTCATAGTGTTTGCAGCTTTCTCTCGTTTTCTATTTCGTTAAAGATACTATCTATTCTGTTAGTTACTAGCAATAAGTGTCTTTGATAACTTTGCTGCGAATGGAGTTGCATCTTGTTTCATTTATTTCATAGCAATTTCCTATCGTTTTGAATAAATTTTTGTTGAACAGTTCAATTTTCTAATGAGAGATTTCAGTGTGAGAGATTGCTTTCAAGTGCGAGAACTGGAGAATTCGAGAATGAGGGATGGTTCCTACAGCCTCTTGTAAACGATTACCAACAAGGTGTTGCATAATAAGATGTATCCACCAACTTGCGATACAATGTTAAATAAATCAATAATTATCGATACATTAGTACTTATCTTCAGTGACATCGAACTGTATAGGATTAATATCATTTTGACCTTCGAAAACACTAAAAAATCCTCAAAATCTTTGCCAAAAACTTCCTTCATAACTATATATCGTCGAAACTTGTAACAAGAAGTGACTTTGATCTGTTATTTTGTTATTTTTTTGTACTAGCTGTTAATTTATAATAAAACATATCATACGTATCATTGCATTGTTTGTACTTGAAACATAAAAACACGGTTCACGTTTATTGGATTGAAAAGTGTATGAAGGCACAATTTCTAGTAACAATTAAGCAACTAACGTTCCTAAATAAGTAAAAAGTTAAACAAAACAAGGTATATACGTACGATCAACTACCCATTCGTCCATTTGCAGGAAGTTCATGTAGCTGCGCTCGAGGTCGAGCTCGTGGCCAAACTCGTCGTATTTCGGACCCAGGAAAACGCGTACCATCGCTTTCGCGTTCGTTCCGCTGTTCACAGTGATGTGATAAGTGAACGGCTTGTGGTTCAAACGATACTGCCTAGACTTGATCAGCGTATCCTTCGCTTCTTTGTGGCTTCGTACAGACACACCGTTGTTCAGCATCGACTCAAAGGTGTCGAAGTACGTGGTCATTTTGTCCACGGTCACCGATTCGATGCGCACGCCAGGGAAACCCAAGTCTTCTGTTGTGTATCTGGAGACGTTCTCCTTGTATCTGCGAAAGTTTGTTAAATTGTTGATAGTGGACACTTTTGCATTATGAGATTACAACACTGATCAGTTTCTCATCGATTCGTTAACTCTTATTGTAGTTTCCCTAGCAATTGCAGCTCGGAATCGTTTCTACCTAGTCGCTTATTGCTTGAATAAACGCATAACTTCATTTAAGATCTCTCCCGAGGTTCTATCGCAAAATAACTCGCGAATGCGAAGGTTCTAGCACTCAATAACTCGCGAATGCAAAGCCTCCAAGGTTCTATCGTCCAAATAACTCACGAATGCGAAGGCTCCGAAGTTCTATCGCCCCATAATTCGCGAATATGAAGGCTTCGAGGTTCTATCGCCTCATAATTCGCGGATGCGAAGGCTCCGAGGTTCTATCGCCCCATAACTCGCGAATCTGAATGTTCCGAGGTTCGATCGCCCCATAACTCGCGAATCTGAATGTTCCGAGGTTCGGTCGCCCCATAACTCGCGAATCTGAATGTTCCAAGGTTCTATCGCCCCATAATTCGCGAATATGAAGGCTCCGAGGTTCGAGAATTCGGCAAATTTGAGAATTGGATCATTTCAAGAGTGCAAGAGCTTGACTAATGCTTAGAACTTGAACTGGAAAACTTCAGAGCATATTAGCTCGATAATCCGAGAGCTGGAAGATCTGAAACCTCGTTAATTCGGTGCACTTAATAACACTTAATCCTTTTTAAAAAGTTACTGTGCTTTAAACAGTGTTTAAATATTAATAAGAGCCACTGTATATTAATCTACTTCACTTATACGAGATTGCTCTTATGCAACTGTATTTTCTAAAGTGGAGAAGGACGAATTCGAGTGAAAAAGTGAAGTAACTATCATGGAAAATTATTCAGGCGAGATCGTTGAAAGGAAATTTAGTAGAAGAAGCAGGCAAAGGAACTATCACTTACGAACGTTCGAAAATACTTTAGAATGAAGAAAAAAGATTGAAACCTGTTGTAATATGTGAGAATATTCTTGTATATGCTGTAGAAGACAGGGTCCCTCATGCTGGTGCAGAAGATTTGGAGTGCTGACGGTACAAATTGGTACTTCACGTTCGTTTCCAGCCCGAATCCCAACACTTTCCTCAACAGAAGATCTATCTGTCCGTAGAATCGCTTGTTGACAGTGTCAGCGTTACCCTGGACGATGTTGCCGAGGATATTCAAACCGTTTCTCTCGTCGTAGATGTTAATGTGTTTGCCTGTGCTGTCGACGACATAGCCAAGATCTATCGAGCTCGAGATTCTAGTGTGCAGGTCCTTGATCATCTGTAAAATTATGGTTTCGTTTACAAGGGAAGGTTCATTAGCGAGACAGTTTCTTTCTCAGTCTGCGAGTCGTTTATTCGCGACTTGTGCAAACCATTCTACGATTGAAAGGAAAGGATCATTTCACTGGTTCAATTGTGCAAAGAGTGCACTCTCCATGCTCTCGTATTTTCGTCGGTTTGCAGAGGAGTTCGACTAGCTCTTTTTTCTAGAAATTTTTTACTAGGTTTTCTCTTTTTCTCGAAATTCGCGGAATCTTAGCATTCAGTTACGGAAGCTACAGTCTCCCCGCCATTTTCTGTTAACCCATTAATTCCTAATGTAGCACTAACGCGACATTTCACCCACAATTTTTTTTTCAGCAAATTTTTATTAACAACTTTTCTCTTCCCATGTTGCAGTTGAATTCAATGAAAATCTCAAAAAATTGGTTAATGTTTTTTTTCTCATTTATTTCCTTTTTTTTTTAATTATGGAAACATTCTTTCACTTTTATGTAGTGTCTAGTATTATAATGCATTTTTACAAAGTTGCATAATTGCAAAATATCGTTGCACAAAAACTAGCAATCCAAAAATTTTTCGATAAGAGTTACATTTTTTCTTATAGATTTTTACAAGTAATAAATAAATGTATGTATAAGCATTGCTTTGTTTCTCTACATGGGACTTAATGGGTTAAGAGAAGAATTTTCCTATCAAGAAAAGCGCCGGTTCTAGACGTTAGACATTTCGTTTAGACTGGTTCTCGAGAAATTGACAGTTTCACATATTTCAGGCAGATAAAGGCTCAAAAGCATGGTGACCATACAAAGAAATCAACGATTTCACTGCTGTTTGCACATATAGGCATTTCGAAAGTGTTTTCGAAAGGCGTAGAGAAAAAATTCCTCGTCGTTCGTTAATGAAATTCGTTGGAACAGTTCGAACAAAGCTGCAACTTTGCAGGTGTCACAAAATTGCCACCTTCTTCGTTAAATTTATTGTAACTTTCGAGAACTGAAGAGTCTGCTAGCTTTTATGTTAGCTTTAAATTCGCTTCTTCGGATAATTGCTACAATTTCACGGGGCTAACTTCTTGTTTGCAGACTTCTTAGTTCTATTCTAACGTGATTGTTTAATTTGCGTGATTACTGCGCTTACCAGAACGTATTTGAGCATTCTCAGTGGCACGACAGCGCCGGTTTCTCTTTGAGGGAACGGAAGTCCATTACGGAAGTGCATCGTAGGGTGGTATCCGGTCGTTATGGGTTTCTCTATGCTGACGTAATTCACCTCGCCGAGATCATTGGAAAGTCTCTCAAGGTGGTATCTGTGAGACAACAACCGTTGATTATGGATGCAATTGTAACATAATTTTGCCAAAACTCGGTACAAAAAAGGATGAGAAGAATTTCTTTAAAGAGGTCAAAGAATTCTTCGTTTATCATCGTATATTTTTATTATAAAGTTCTGTAACATTAAGATTATTTCGTTCATAGAACGAAAGAATTTCTGGGTAACTTACCTCGCTAACAGTTGCCTATGGGTGAAGAAATAATATTCACCGCGAGTTTGCGATTGCAAAGTGGGTGTCGTGGTGCGCATAAAAGGTGGAATGTGATGGTTAATGAGGAAGTAAAAAGAATTCAGACCAACATCCTCGGTGAAGTAAGTCAATCTCTGTTCAAGATCCTCTGGCCTGGTCATGTACCAACCGGTATAGTTCGTTGGGATCACATAGTAGTCGACACCGCCTGCAGCCTTCTTTACGCCAGCTGTTTAACATTTCAGATCAAGATAGATTTCAAAATCTACAAGTCCTCGATCGTAGTGACTTTTCTGCTACTTTCAATCGCTAGTTTTTTTAAAAATTCTGTAAATTTCGTTTGTGGAGTTACTTTTCACAAGATTCTATGGGAAAACTATCCAGGTGGAGTCTTTTTTGCGTTTGTGACTGAATAAATCCCCAATCAATCTTAGAAATTTCTATTAATTTAATTTGAGCACATTTAATCGCGTATTTTGCTATTTTTAAATATTCTAGGTCACTAATTTTCCCTAAGAATCTATTAAGAATCTATCCAGGATGATTCTCCCTTGCGTTTGAGTCGATAAATCGTCAATCAAACTCGCAAATCTCTATCAATTTAATTCCGACACATTTAATCTCATATTTTGCTATTCTCAACTATTCCAGTTCGCAAATTTTTTAAATAGTTATATAAACTACGTTTGTGATATCCCCTTTCCCTAAGAATCAATGGGAATTCTACCCAGGATGATTATTTTTTGCGTTTGAGCCAATAAATCCTCAATCACACTCGCAAATCTCTATTAATTTACTTTCGACACATTTAATCGCGTAATCTGCTATTTTTAAAGATTCCAGTTCGCTAATTGTTTAAATAATCGTATAAACTACGTTCGTGATATCCCCTTTCCCTAAGAATCAATGGAAAATCTACCCAGGATGATTATTTTTTCCGTTTGATTCAAAAAATCGCCGAACCAATCTCGCAAATCTTTCTACCAAGTTAACTCGATCATTTGTAAAAATTGTTACACATTGCTCACTTGTATCTCCCATGGCGATATTGTACGCTTTCTGCATGACATCCTCGTTGAAGAAGAGATGCGGCAGCACCTCGTATAATGGCGGCAGCTTGATGTACTTAGTATCGGGATGTTGGATCACAGCAACGCTCAATGCATACGTGTACATCTGCTCGTTCACGTGGAATCTTGCCCAAACCGCGGTATTGTAGAATATATCGAAGTCCATAGCACTGTAAAGAACGCGGAAAAGCACTACCGCTTCTCGTTGTACTTGTGGATCCATTATGGAGAACATTTGACCGCGTGGGAGCATTCCATGGTTCAAAAGCTGCACGAACTCGTTCACGGCTTCCTGCAATTTCATTAAATCACTTATCAGCGCAGAAAAGGAGGTACAGGAAAGATTCTCAACTGTAATATTCCATATGTTGTCGGTTTCTTATGAAAATTATGGAAATTAACGAAGGTTCAAATCTCCTTCGCTTGCGATCTTTCAGTTTTTGGATTAGAATTGAACTAATTTCTAGATTCTCAAACTTCCCAAGCTCTTTTGACGATGGTCAGTCATCTAATATTGTATTTCTTGAATATTCTTCGAAATAAACTAGCCGGTGCTAGATTATCCTGCGCACTTTTCCTTTCATGTCAATTTAAAGCTCTCATTGTTCTTATTCGAAGAACCTATCATCCGAAAAATTTAAGATCTCACCATTTTCCTTACGATTTTGACCGTTTGCAATCTTTTTTACTTATTATCCAGTAAACTAATGCTTCTGAGTCCTCAAAAAGAAAAGAAATTCACGTCGTTTGGTTCATATTTCGAAGAGTAAGGAAAAATCCTAGCCTAATGTCTCAATAATTTTCTGTACAAAGTACCTTGTCATTGTAGTGGTTGATGTTCTCAAGAATGTTGAAGGTGCGGGCCTTCTGATAGAGTTCAGGATGGAAGATCGTCGGTTGATCTACGTGCCAGAACAGCTCGTAGATGCTTTTCTGTTTAACGAGGAAAGTCTTGTCGGCAGGTTGGCTAGGTAAGTTCTGCACTGCCTGGGACAGCAAGCAGAAGCTAGCGAAGACTAAGAAACCAGGCTTCAACATCTTGATCATCGTCGAACCGTAGTTGGAACAAACTGAACCACTTGCCGGTATATATAGCGGTTCGATATGCTCGGATTTTGATAAAACAGGTCGATCATGCGTGTGCCGAGGTCGATTTTAGGGTTAGGTCGCGAGGGTGGTGAAAGTAATCGACTTATCTTTCACTCGGTTCTTATCTTGTAACTTTCGATACTGATAGTGGCGAATGGAACAGTTGATTCGATGAAAAATCGTCGATCAAATTCGAAAACGAGTGATTATTCGAAGCATTGATCATCGAGTTAGCACCTCGTTGCCCTTACAGCCCTGATTTATCATCTAAAGACTTCTTCCTATTCTTTTGACTGAGAAATAAACGCGTGCAGAGCGTTTTACAATGCTCAAAGAAGCTGCTGAAGCGTATGAATCGTTCATTTCAGCTAAACCTCCTTCAGAATGGAAAAAAGTTTTGAAAACTGGTTTGAACGCACGCAAAAGTGCATAAATCTTAAAGGAGGATATTTGAAGAAACAGTAAAACAACTATCTAATTTTTCTCGCTGTCTTTTCCCTCATTTTCCTGAAACTTTTCCACAAACCTGAGTACTTTGAATCTTACTGACGTTCGAGCAACCTTGCAAGAGGAATAACTTTTCAAAATTGAGTCAAACGGCTTGTTTTTTCCTCTTTGAGTTTACTAGATGGTGTATGAAGCGATTTTTTGAGAAAACAATTTGTTGTATATAGTAGTAACTCTTTCGTTTATCTATTTGAACTCGTTAACACGTAGCATGGATTCGATTGGAGCTTTTCTTAGCTATAAAGTGTGCCGTAGGTGAGAAAACTCGTTTCGTTAAAGGTGTACGATTGTTTCTTCCCTTTTTTAGTGTTTTTCTAATCAAATAACACATTTCAGAGAATAGTTTGTTACATATTTGAAGGAGAACATTTTGGGAAACGATGAAACCATTTATCCAATATTTTCCCTGCCTTTTCTCACATTTTTCCGAAACTTCTACAGCGAACCACGCAGAGAACGATTTTTCCCGCGAAAGTAAACAGATCGAAAGTACAAAACAAAGTTTATCGATGTGAGCTTCATCTTTTCGCTACTTTCAACAATTACTCGAAGTTTTCAGCGTCTTGCTGTCTTGACAATCCGCGATAAAACATTTTCTTTACATGGAAAGCAACAGTTACGAAGAAAATGCAACGAAATGTCGAGAGATAAACGCGCGAATTGATTCAGAGCCTCAATAGTGTGTGTAAAAAGGGAAATAAAATACGAAAAAACATATTTACGTGTAGATTCAGCTTTGGAGGACAGTTCAGAGTTGGGCATGTGAACGCTGATAAGCTTTTAATTATCGAAATCTGCGATTCTCGATTGCTTGCTCACCTTTGACACTGCAATCTGCTTCAACGAATCATGCAGTCACCGTGTGACTGTCTGATCTGAATTTCACGTAAAAAAAAAACAAAAGAAAGAAAAAACGACGAAGAGAAAGGAGAAAATGTAGTTCCGTCTCTTTCTGTGTACCATTTTTGTGAAGGATTTACGCAATTATTCGCGTATCAATCATTCCACATCCTCTTTCGCTTGTCGAATTTTATCGAACTTTCAATAATAAAACTTTCTCCTTCGTTTATTTAATTCATTGTTACGAATATCAATGTAAAATATCTATGCAGGGTTCTAACACCCTTGGATCATCAGGATCTTGTTCAATAATGTTAGAAAAAATATGAAATCCCAGTTTGAACGCGAATTGTTGCGCAATAATTCGATTACCGAATCTTATCGATTTGTTTTTATCGTCTATATACCCAGGTCAAGGATTCCTGCTATATTTTTATAATTTTTGCACGGTTAGCGACTAGAAAACATGTTTACAATATTTATCGTGTTCAAGATAATTCGTAGCTTCGACTAAACGCATTACCAAACAGATTTTATTCTTATTTAGTTTGTTAATATTTCATTCGGAAACACTGGAATATACAGCAGATTGTAAAGAAAACTGTATCATTGGTGTTCAATTCTTTACTTTGGAATTTCTTCTTCATTTCTAGCTGCACTGGTATTTGGATTATTTAAATTATCTTTGATTATACTGTAAATCTATTTTATCAACCTTATTTTGCTATCCTACTTCAGAAATGCTTGAAATACTTGTTAATTACAGTTAACGTTGCATGTGTGTGTAAGAATGATGAGAACAATTGCGATCGTAGACCTTATGCAACGAAAACAATGTAAAATTTAAGTTTTCATATTATTAATCGGTGAAAAAGCATATACATATCTACATTTCTTTTAAATTTAATTATTATATAATTTTATCCTTCTTTACTTTTTTCTACATATGCACAGTGAATGTTTATATTTTCTATCAATGTAAAATTCGTATTTCTTTTTCCTTTTTTTTTCCACACTGTTTAATTTCCCGATTTTTCCACGCTTTGAAAAATACGCGTAAAGAAGAGATATAATTTTTGGAACATGTTTACAAGAAGTGTATTACTGTTAACTCTCTATGGGCCGAACTATAAAAAAATGTATGCAACGTAAAACCAACAAATATGAACAGTTTCCACGGTTTTATTATAATGAACACGTTTTGTAACTTTGAAGTAACAACGGCTTACAACGTTTAAAGTTTCGTATATAAAAGTTAACTATGGAATTCTGTAAAACAGTTTATGCTTGGCGTTAAACATAGATATACGTTGCATTTCGAACATTTTATTTTTCGAACCCCTTTACACCCCGGCGTTTTGCAGCGTCCCCTTTTGTCTGCAAAAATTGGCCAATGTGCTATTTCATCTCTTAGCACGTCTTTCACTGGAAGTCAGAATCCAATAAAGAATTTTCGGACTTATTGCCGCTAATGCTTCTTGTTCTTATTGTTTTTTTTATTTTGATATGATTTTGTATTCATATCTTAGGCCTCTGATATATAAAACTAAAAAGCAAGGAAAACACAAGCTTTATTATAAATACATCAAACTCCACCACTACTGCTCAGTGTGACTTGAAAAGTCACAAAATTGTATCATATGAAAATAGTAACAAAATGATTGTTGAAATGCAAACAAATAAGATATTATGAATATAGAAACTAAGAGCTATTATATACGCTTTTTCTTGTTTAGCAAACACCAAGAGAAGAAAAAATAATAACAATTGCACAAGGTTGTTCCTGTAGCTTCTATCTGCAGATAATTTGCAAAAGTATTTACTTTGATATTTTAAGTTAGAGCTGATAATCGTTACCAAGAATGTTAATACTGGCTAAGGAGACATTGTACAACAAGGTGTATATACCATCGTGTGGGGGAAAAAATTGAATTACTTAATAAAATGTCGATATATGTAGTATTATGTGATTTGAAAGTTACACGGGCCCATAGAGGGTTAAATTATTCTAATATATACTGAAACGCGTGAGAAGTTTATTCACACTCGACACACAGAAAGTTCATTCGCATTGGCGTATATTTTTCAATATAACCGCGGAATCAAAGTTATCACTGTTAGCTCTATCATTGACCATGCTTTCAGGGTATAAATTAACTTGGACGAGTACAACTTTAATCGAGTAAAGCTTTGCTTAATAGAAATGCTGATAATTGTTATCACAAGACGCGCAGATTTTCTTTTCCTTCTTTCTCCCTTTTTTCCTTTTTTGTTGGAATAGACTGAGATTACAAGGTACGTTACTCTCTATAATGATAGTTTTATTGCTTTTCAACTGTTTGTTATTTTAGAACATTTAAATTGACTGAAAATTCGCAAATTAGCTTTGTTTCGGTATTTTGAAGTACAAGTAGTTGAATTGCCAATCATTTTTATCTATTTTTACTGAGGAAAAGCTATTAGTATATGTCTATTCAAATTATTTGTGAAATTGGAATCAATTTTTCATACAAACGTAAATTATTTCTAAAAATCACAAGTTTTATTTAATGAATACATTTATTATATATATATTAATATTAATTGTCATTATTAAAATAATATAAGACATACATATTCATTAATTAATAAGTATATTAATGTAGTTAATTTTATTAGGGCTTGTTGTTAAAATATAATATATTACTGTGAATACAAAATAGTAAAGCTTCTAATTTTAATAGTAAAAATTATAATTTCAAAAAATAATTTAATATAGACATATAATATACATATAATTAGATTCTCTGAGTATAATTTCATTCCCATTTGTTCAAAAAAGAGCGAATGATTGAAGAAACGTAGTAATAAATTATCGAATCAACAATTGACGAGAAATATTAATATTACCAAAGGAAGATCGAAATATAAACAATTGTATTTAAGTTAGAAACTAAATAAATCTGAGGATGCTCAATGAGAAATTAATTTCGAGCAATTATCAAGTATATTTCTTCTATTATTTCTTCCTTCGAAACTCCAATAAAAGTTACTTTTGTTCTCTCAAACATTTTTGTTTCTTTTTGTCAAGGTACTTGAGAAATAAATATATATCTCTGGAACTTGTATGTACTAGCTTTTATTTACAAAACTTTTTTTCTTTTGTACCGACAGATTATTCACGTGATTTTCATTCGAGCGTTTATTGGCTTCTTCTGAATTTTCTTTCTTTTACCAACACATATGCAGATCCATCGTTGAGAAGACATCGAGCAGGGTAAAATCGGGAACTGAATAGATCGACGACCGCGAAAACAACGGTACATGTTTGTTGCACAATCAGAAGCGATGGAAATTCAATTATAAATTTGTAATGTTGGAAAAATATTGCGTCATGCGGCTTATGTACACTCGTGTTAGGAGTAGATCTAGGCCAGTTTCAGTTTGTTGTTTGCAGAGCTAACGTTCTTATTAATACTCATTTTTCTTTTTTTTTGCAAGTTTTTCTACATCGCGGAAGCTCGACGATGTTCGAAATTCGGTTACAGTTTAACCTTTTGCTACGGCAGACTTCGATGGAAAGGTAGACGTTCAATTCGCGTTCTTAAAGCTTATCAAACTGTCGTTGAAAATTCTCAGATTTGTGAAAATGAGAAAATTGAAACGGAAACGCGGAAAGCGCGCAAATTTGGGCGAAAGGGCGATAAGAAAAGTGTAGTCTATTTATTGACCAATCATTTGCATTGTTTATAGTATTTATCGATCATAGAATTCTTTTTCATTTATACAACTTTTTATTCTTTAATTTACTTTTTTTACTTTAATCGATTTAATATTATCGTTTGTTGATCAACAAAATTAGAATTTTCGTTTATTCTTCGTTACCTCTTCCATCGTTATTATTTAAACAGTGTAAAAAGCTTTTATTTGATTAATTAACCCATTCGCTACGGCTAATTTCGGCAGAAAGGTAGACGTTCAATTTTTATTTGTAAAAGTCAAATTGTCATCTGAATTTCTCAACTTTGTCAAAATGAGAAGTTCCTTTCGTTAAAGTAGAATGGAAGCGCGATAAATAAAATTCAGAGGAAAAGGCAACAAGGAAAGAGTAGAAATGAAATTTCCAAAACGCTTAAAGGCGCCAGCAGTAGTGAAAGTGTTTAATGGAATTGTTTCCTCCGTGTGATCCTCGAAATTCGACATAGTAACAGTCTGTGAACGTGGTTGATCTTTGACACGAGTGATTGGGTGGCGTGAGCTTTCCAAAACGAAAGAAATATCTAGAATGAAGTGATAAAAGTGCGTCGAAAATGCGTTCTGTGATAACACGAAGCGAAGAATCTCGAAGACAGTGATGATAGCAAGAGGAAAAATGGATTATTGCGAATCGTGAAAGAGTTTCTGTCCTCTTTAATTATTTATCGACCTTACGGATCGAAATTTCACATTTACAGAAATCAAACTTGAAAGATTCGTTGTGATTTTCTTCGTTATTGTTTCACGGAGGTGTGTTAGTTTTCTGGATGAACAAAAGAAATGATCTGAGCGCGATGAGACTTAGATGTCCACTCTGTCGCATTCAGGATGAGCTTTTCTGAATATAATTTAACAAAATACCCATTGTGTCTACGTTGCTGAAGGAAGCTTAACTATAGATGAAAGTGGGAACTCTATTTCTCGTAGGAAGAAGAAAAACAACAGTTCTTCGAATTCCACGCGAGATTCTACCGAGTTTAGGTGTCGCAATTTTCTTAAAGGGAAACTCAAAGTTCGACAGCTTGGCAATTCGAAAAATCGCCAATGAAAATGGTTCTGAAAACACCTTTCCAAGGGAAAACTTTTTTTTGAGGAAATTGTGCGCTTTTATATTTACAAAATATAGAGAAAACATTGTCAGATCTTTTGTGGTGGTAAAAAACTTCTAAAAGATGCTCTCCTTTGCCTCTGGCACTCTGTTTTTTATAAATTCGACGGTTTTTCAGTTTTTTAAACCTTTACTCAATTAAATTTTGAAAAATTTAACGAAATAAGGTTTTTGCTTCCCTAACTTTTAAGAAATTCAACGAAATAAGTCCACGCGTCGCAATTTCAGCATCCATAATCGAAGACAACACACTTTTTAAGCCGACAAAAGAATTACCACTACTGAAAAGTATTAAAAATCGCATATTCTGTGAGGAAAAGTATAAAGAAGTCTAATTTTCGTTAGTTTTCCTTCTTGTAATTTCGATTAGTATTTACCTTATTACAAAGCTCTAGGGCTATTAATTTCTTAGTTTTGGGTTCTTTATAGATTCTCGAACTATGAATTGATTTTTTCAATGAATTTTTATTGGTTTTAATGAATATTTTCGTAAAGGAACAGGGAAAAACCTTATAACGACAAATTTTCGTCAGTTTTCCTTGGACAATGGATTTTTCTCTATGGCTAATGGGTTCTTACAGCAATAAAAGACGAATTGTGCCTTTATCCATCTTGAAATGATCGACAGTTTGTTGAAAAGTACAGAATTCGTCATAAACTTCGAATTTAAGGATCAGTTTCCTTCCTACGAGGCATTTTCACTCACAATCAGTTTCAATCTGTCAAGCGTCTATCTAAAACGAAAGAACGTAGAAGAGTACCGTACAACAAACCCCATAGAGAAATGAGCGGCAATTCAAAAATGGTAGTATCTTTGTCACTTTGTTCCTGAAGTTTCGCAAAAACTTTACAATGTATTTAACAAAGGCAGTTGAAACTTTACTAACACCCACAGAGGAAAGCTGTATCTTTGTTTAACCCTCTGTAGTCCGAACTTTCTCGTGACTGTATTCCACTAAATTAATATTTCCGCTTTCGTAAGCTTCGAGCTGTTGTTAAACACAATTTCCTTCATTGATCAAAAATTAGAAGTACCACAAATGAGAAAAAGCAAGAAAAACGGATGAAAAAATCGCAATCACTGTTTGACTGAATGTTCTCAAAGATCTATAGCGCTCGAACGGTTGAAAAAACATCATGAACGAACGATAAAGAATTATTCTCCAAATTCGACGCTGTCGCCTCTAGAAAACCAACGCTGCCTCGACAAAAGACACAAAAACACAATCGTATATCATTCGAAGAGTCATCTCGTAGGAGGAAAAAACAAGTGTTTTATTCAAAATTCTTTATTCAAAGTATCTTCCGCGATATGGTAAGGGCCGATAAAGGAGGTACACCGTAGAGAAACGTGTCCCGTTCAATAGCTCATTCTTTCTTCCTCGTTCTGACGGTTGTAGATGATCACATCCTTGAAAAACATGTTCGGGATGGTGTAGTTCCATGCCCACATAGGTCTGTCCAATGGGAATCCCCATGGTTTCCCGTCGAACATCACTTTCCCTTGCAGCGGCAGCTCGAACGTTTGCGCGCTGCTCTCGTCGAACGAGCTCAGGAAGAAGAACATCTTGTACTTCATGCCTTCCGGTTTACCGCGAGGCAGAGTGAGACGTTCAGGCATACCGATGATTTTCTCGGAGTACATGAACGGTTCGCTTCCGCTGATCGCCTTGTTCAGCTGATCGTAGAACACGTCGCTGGGCATCATGTCCGATGTCGTAAATATGGACTCCGAACTGTGACGCTCGATGTTGTTGCTTCCCGGACGGACTGGAAACATGAAAAACGTGTTTGTTTATCAACCGTTTGACGCTCCAAGCCTCTGCGGCCATGTTGAACGATGGCAGAAGGCCGGAAGAAAAAATAATCAGCATCCCACAGCTCCCGTTAACGCGGAAATAGGAAGTTTTGTAGCATGTGCGATCGAAAGAGACTAGGACACTTTGTCGATGAAATCTGAAAAGAAAGCTTTGCACAAAGTTCTTCCGCGACGAAGGGAGCTGCAGGAAATACTAGAATCTTGGCGGAAGTGTGCTTTTAAATCTCAGGAAAATTATTCCTGTGATCAAATCTGCAGAAGTCAGCAAACATCTTCGAAATTTATGTGTGAAAAGCATCGTTATTAAATCTATCAAGCTTGCTATTAATAAATTATTTGTACACGTTATATTCTTCTTCTAGAATAAAAGATTACAACCGTTTGCACTCGATACTTCTATGCTGAATTTTTCTTGGTTTTTTGTCGATGAAAATCCGAGAAATTCAACGTTTCTGTTATCATTTATAGCTACTTAAGATTCCGTAGTTTTCCCGATCTGTTCTCAGTTCCACTCCGTACTGTTATTTCAATCTTCCGTGCTCTCGAACCAGTTGTTTTGTTCGAATATCTGATTTGTGAAGTAATTTCAAACCGAAAATTCTTAAGAATCTCTTAACGATGTATTGCGCGGTAGTATAATATCGTACAAATCTCGCTCTAACGGAACAATTATGAAATTGTCTGATATGAAATATCAAATTCCCAAATACTTATACATTCAAGAAACTATTCTCTATCCAGTGAAATATTCAGAGTCGAACAGATTCTCGAAAAGTCGCTAGGCTCGAGAATTTCGCGATTGCTATGGAATCACGCGACGAGCTACCTTACTTCGAAAATACGCAGGAAAATATTCAGAAAGTGTTTCCAGAAAAATATCAGGAAGCGTAGCTTGAAATCGAGTGAGAACGAATCGAGAGAATTTCAGAGGAATCTGTGTGCAAGCAAAGTTAAGATAGTTATAACAAATATAAAGATACTAACGTGCCACGACGAATCGGTCCATTTCCACGAAGTAGTTGTAGTATTTCTGCAGATAGACCATGTCCTCGTTGATGTTGTCGAAGGCAGGTCCGAGGTAGATTCTAAGCATAGCTTTCGTGTCCTTGTCGCTGTTGATGGCCATCTTGTAGGTAAAGGGTTGGTAATTGAGGCAAGAACGACGCGCTCTTAATCGAAGAGACATTCCACTCTTGACGTTCTCCACTGTTACGGCGTTGTTGATCAGAGTATCGCAGATGTCAAAGTAAGTGTACAGTTTGTCTATGTTCACGGACTCGAATCTAACTCCAGGCAGCTGTAGCTCGCTCTGAGAGTACTGCGGTTGCAGTTTCTTGTATCTGTATATGGGAAAAATCAACAATTTTCTCTGTGACTCGTATGCGATGATGCTCTCTGAAGAGTTGTAATTATTGAAATAATTCATGGAGACTTAAAGGTACGCATGATTTTTGCGAATTTTCGTTTGAAAGAAAGAATAACTGTACGTAACAAGCCTATGGTTACTTAGATTTTGAGTAGATTCCATCTTGTCGGAAGAATTAAAAGACACTATACGATAGATTCAAATAGTTCTTGATTTAAACACATTCCCAACGTGAAATGCATGTTTCTCGTCAGGAAAATTTTACCAAAATTGAGAATTTTTCAAATTCAAGGAGAATTTTCGGTAATTTTGGGAATTGATGCTTAGATTTTTGTTCACGCGTGAGTAGAAAGCTGAATTTGTCAAATTTAAGGCGAATTTTCAGTGATTTTGCAAACTAATTATCAGTTTTCTGTTCACGCGTGAGTAGAAAGTTAAATTTCTCAAATTCGAGGCGAATTTTCGGTAATTTTGAGAGTTGATCCTTAGTTTTTTATTTACGCGTGAATAAAAAGCTAAATTCTTCAAATCCAAGGCGAGTTTTCGAAAATTTGCGAACTAATTATGAATTTTTTGTTCATAAGTAAATAGAAAGCTAAATTCTCCAAGCTCAAGGCGAATTTTCTATAATATTGCAAACTGATCCTCAGTTTTCTATTCACGAGTAAATAAAAAGCTAAATTCTCCAAATCCAAGACAAATTTTCATTAATTTTGCGAACTGATCCTCAGTTTTCTATTCACGCGTGAATAGAAAGCTAAATTCTCCACCTAAAAAGCAGCCATCCGTATATGCTCGACCCTGACAAGCAATCAGAAGGAAACAACGCGGCTAGTAATTTCTACCACCTCTCCGATCGATCTAACTTAAAAAAAAAAGAAAAAGAAAAAAGGAACATACCTGAAGAAGTAACTCATGATTCGGTTGTAAAGCATGTAGAACGCCGGATCTCTCATACTGGTGGAGTGGAACTGAAGGACACTCGGGATCAGCGTGTTCTTGTCCTGGCTTTCGAAGTTGAAACCAAGAATATCGCGCGCCACTGCGTCGTACATACCGTAGAATCTTCTGTTGCAAGAATCATCGTTCCCTTCGATCACATTTCCAAGCATGTTCAAACCTTCCGGAGAGTTGATATCTATCTTCTTTCCACGATAGTCTATCAGATCGCCAGAGTCGATGGCGTTCATTATGCGCATCTCCAGCGCGTTCACTTGCTAGAAAGAAGAAGATCCTATTCTCAGCTAATCGTTCACGTGAACATACTTTGCAATTAGTTTCTGACATTCTCTCCTACGCTATTTCGACAAGATTCTATGTATCTATTCGATTAATCTCAGTGTGCCTCGTTTGTTCGGGAATTTCCTACCTTGAAGCACTTTCTTTTTGTTCTATAAAGTATGTACTTTTCAATTTTACAATTTTTCGCCTGTTTCCAATAAATTGAACAACTCCATTTTATCAGAAACTTTGTTCCCTTATTTTCTTGGTATCGAAATTCCCATTTTTAGATTTTGTCGATTCTTTTATCTCCTTCCATCTCCAAGACGGTATAACACTGAGAAGAAACTGGCAATTGCAACGAATGAACTTTCAAAAGACACATGAAACAATAATCTTCAGGATTACATACGAACTTTATGTTATCGTACAATTTTATAATTGCAAATCGAAAATCGGCTCGAGCTTTCCGGACAACCTAACACGTTCCATAAGTTTCATGGTGTTTCTGCTTATTTTCAACACTCTCGCCTCACAGAACCTTTATTTATTAAAGTCAGACAGAGTAATCGATAGTATTGGCAGAAGTATTAGCAGTGAAATCGTTTCAGGTGGAAATGGTGACTCGTTAACTGTCCAAATAATCAACCAACTTATTCATTTTGTTTACCAACTACTAATTTTTCTTATAAGCGTGCAACGTTTGAAAGAGGCAAGTTTGTACAACGGTATAATAATTATTAATATAAAAAAGGATGAAATTAAGTAATTAAAATTAAATATAGTAAACTTCATTAATTTTAAAAAATATAATAAGTTTCTTATTAATTCTCCTACGAATATTTCATATAATCCTTTTTCAATAAATTTCTCATATTTAAAAATAAATTTAATAGGAGTTTTATAAATATTCTTATAGAAATTATTTATAAATATTATATTACTTGATAAAATTATGATTATGTAAGCATAATTTCTTTTGAAATAAAAAATTTAATATCCAATAATTATTCCTAATAAATACAATTTTTAAATTATTAATTTATATAATTTAGGTAAATTAATATTGTAATCTAAATGAATTACATTAAAATAAACTTTACTGAAAAAGATTGATATTAAAAATATAATTAATATTCTAAAATTTATAATATTATTTTCTTCTCAATTTAAATTGTTGTAAAAAGGTAAATTTTTAGCAAATAATGTTAAAATTAAGCAAGTTGAATAGGCTACGGTAAAAATTGTTCCTAAAATTAAATTTATTATAAAAGAAATATTCTATAATTAAATATTTAGAGTAAAATCCACATAAAAATGTAAAAAGCCGCATAAGGATAGAAGTGAAAATAGAATTTGTAAGCGCGTCTTTCGTGAAACGGAGAGATCACTCAAGAGATGACATAAAAAAAGAAACTGACTTATCACTTACCCTGAGATACTTGTACTTGTAATACGGTATCGAGGAGTATCTGTGTCTCTGTGGAACAGGTACGCCATTTGGATACATCAACGTCGAATAATATCCAAGGTAGATGGGTTTGTTCCAGTCGAAGTCCTCCAACTGGTCGAGATCGTTCGACATACGTTCGAGGAAGAACCTAGCCATCAGTTGTTGGTGGAAGAAATAGTAGAATTGTCCGCGCAACTCTTTGGGGATGTTGTATTTGCCGCTGCTGCTCAACCAGAACGGGAAAATCTGTCGCATGTTGTGGTAAAACGAGTTCAAGCCGACGTCTTCCATGAAATAGTCGAGCTTGTACTCTGGATCGTTGTACGGCATGTAGCTACCGGAGTAGTTTGCGGAGACCATGTACGTTTCGATGTTGCTCATTCCGGCAGCACCACCAGACCCTGCGGAATGTTATTCGTCATTTCAGGATCACAGAGAAACAGTAATAATAACGAAATGAAAAACAATAAAGAAACAAAGCTGTATGGAACGATTAGACCATATGGACATGTTGAATGCTAAGTTTACATGGCGTAATAGGACTATTTTTATGCGTTCTACCGCTGCACTAGTTTCTGCACACCGTTGTGGTAAGGACGATGACGTTTAGGAATTTTCAAATACTGAAATTTACTTGGATTATGGGTTTTTGGCAGTTTTGACTTCGCCAGTGGAATCAACGCGTTAAAGTTCGGTGTCCACGCGTTCAAGAGTAAAAGTTCTCAGGTGTACGTTCGAATCGTTGAGAAATAGACTGTGACAAAGCTAGATAAATACCATACCGTAAATTAATTGATAAAAGTCTCGTCAGAGAAGCGATTAAAGACACTCTAGAAATGACACGATAGAATAAACAGTGTGAGATAATCACCTCGAGACATCTTAAGGTTCTGAGCTTCTTGGATGACTCTCGAGTCGAAGAAGAGATTAGGATAGATCTCGTAGATCGCTGGCAGTCTTATGTTCTTGCAGTCGTTCCTCTGGTAAACGGCGGCTGCGAAGGCTGTGGTGAACATACCGTGGTTCATGTGAAGTCGGGCCCAGCTAGCTGTTTTGTAGAAGGTCTGGAAGTCTTTCGCGTTGTACAGAACATCGAACAACATTCGCATGTCGTACAACAGCTCCCGGTTGTACTGCGTGAAAATAGCATCGCGGGACATGAACATGCCCTGCTTGTACCACCATAGGAACTTCTCCACGACATCCTGAAACCGAGAAATGGGAACAGTTCATTCACAGGACGTTACGGAGTGCTTCTAGCAGTCAGGTTTATCTAATACTAACTTTAAGGAAAATTATGCCGCGTAATGAGAACTGAAAAAAGGACTCGATCTTGAGGTATTGAAAATTCCTAATGCTTAACGTGTTGAGGAACTTTTACAGGTGAAAATTGACTTGAAGTTACTGTCACGGAGATCAATTCGCCCTGTATCGAAGAATATTGCTAAGTAAAATTATACCGCGTAATAAAAATTGAAAAAAAAAAGAGAGAAAACGACTCTATCTTGGAGTATTAAAAATTCTTAACGTGTTAAGAAGCTTTTACACATGAAAATTGACTTGAAGTTGGTGTTACAAAGATCGACAGTCACTATATCCAAGAACATAATTAATCTGTCCACTGTGTTCACTCTTTCGAACAGAAACTAAGTTTAGTTCTAGTCAAACAATTGAGAATATATGTAAAATAAAAAAGTTACTTTAAATCTTTACTAATCAGTATGTATTCAACATGTTTGCTACCAGGGTCTGAGAAAAAGATCTTGCACCACAGCCCAAAATGTTTTTTTGTTATGATATGACTCTGATTGGCATTACTTTTTTTTTTAGGTTATATTTGTAGCATTTCAAATTAGTGAAATAAACAATTTTACAAACTCAATATATATATATAACAAATATATATAAAATACACTGATAAAGAACACAGGTCGAATATTTGCAGCACTGATAGATAGCGAATGTGTTAACACACTAAGCGCCATATTGATTTCCGTCGGCTTCTTATTTAGCCGTTCAATTTCGCAAGTTTTGTAAAAAATATTACAACAAATTTAAGGAAAAAAGTGGTAACTTTGTAACGCCTGCAAAGGAGAGACGTATCTTTGTTTAAACTGCTCCAACGAATCCCGTTAATGATTAACAAGGAATTATTTCCTAAATATGAAGCCGTTCATTCCGTCTAAACGAAAAGTGTCTAAACTTCGGCGTGGCGCTTAACGTGTTAAGTGCACATTTAATTAAAAAGAAAAAAAGAAAAATACATACGTACCGTAGTAAATCAACCCTATAATCTTTAAAATTACTACTCAAGTTTTTACAACACCGAAAAGAGAAAGCAAACTAACAATTTCTTAGGGAAGAAGGAGCCTGCGTTTACAGAAATTTCCAAAGTATGGAGACTTTCCAGAAAAGGAAGTAGAAATAACGCGTACAGATTCTGATTCTTGAATATTTCACAAATATTCACTATAAAAATTTTTCTAGCAAAGATTACACTGTCGAAAAAGGTTGATTGATGGCGAACGTGTTAAACAATTAGACCAATCGATGGGAATTTGTGAACATTAAGTCACCTTATTATTGTACATGTCCATGTTGCTCTCCAGGTTATAGTTCCTGCCGATGTCGTACCATTCAGCATCGATCATGTCATTCTGGCGAACGTAGAGAAGTAGATCGTAGATCTTCTTCTGCTTGTGGAGGAAGTCCATGTCGGCGGTGCGAGTTGGAGTGAATTTAGCGCCCTCAATGGCGCAAATAGCGCCGAGCGCTAATAACAACGCTACCTTCAGCATCCCCTTGGAGTATAATCGATCACCCTCGATATACAGTTCAACGTTTTATGTACCGGGCTATGGTCCACCGCGTTCTTTTATACTTCTACCGAATAGAATAATCACAGTGAACCTCTGACCCATATCGTGCTTACCGAGATACCGTGTGTCATCAATAGCTGCCTATATTCGTACGATTGATTATTAACACGCGGATCTGTCGAAAACCGTCGTCCCACCTCCCTCGACCTTTTTGTTTTCTTCACACGGACGATTGAGATCCCTTTTGAGTCATCCGAGAATTTGATACAGTCGTCGACAGATTCAGTGATTAACAACACTCGGAGTTACTTCACGAATAATTTTAGTAAATCAGAATTGTACGGAATATTTTAATTAACAAACAGTGATTTAATGAAGTAAATGTCAATGACTAATGCATTTGATCCAAATAAAATAAAATTGTAGATGAAGATTAAGAGGACGATTAATAAAATTTCTGTGAAACTTAACGAATAATTTTAGTAAATCAGAACTGTATTCGGTGTTTCAATTAAAAAAGAGTAGTTTAATGAAGCAAATGGCAATAACTAATGCATTAGATTCTTTATCGTTTGATTCAAATTAAAGAAAATTCTAGGTGGACAAAATTAAGAGTACAATTTTAATGATTAATAAAATTTTAGTAAATCAGAGCTGTATTGAACGTTCGAATTAACAAAGAATAATATAGTGAAACAACTAGCAATAATTAATATATTAATTCTCAACAATTCTGTACATTTAGATTGCTTTATTTATGCAAATATTAAAATAAATAGCACAGCTAGTTATACATTATTTATTCGACAGAGATTCTAATAACGCTGAGAACAGAATTTCTCTGGAATTTGACTTTATTTTACTGTTTTTCCACTTGCTCGTTGTTTCTACGATAGTCTATCGTAACAATTGCGAATAAAATTGAGAACAGTGAAGGTATCTAGTCTAACACGTCGTAAATTATTAGAGGAATAATGCAAGCAAACGAATTTCGGATTTTTCACCGTGAAATTTGCAAGCATCGCAAAGAAAAATTCGCACTATAGGCAACGTACTGTATCCAGCGGTTCCATGACCAGATTTATTATTTATAAGCTCTTTAAAGGCGCTAAACTTTAGTTTAGAATTTATCTTTAGTTTAGTGCTATTAAAGAGCTTATAAATAATAAATTTTAAAGACCTTTAAAATAGATTTAAAAGCACTTTACTTTAGAATTTAACTTTAGTTTAGTGCCTTTAAAGAGCTTATAAATAATAAATTTCAACAGCACTTGCAAGACCTTTAAAAGCACTTTACTTTAGAAGTTAACTTTAGTTTAGTGCCTTTAAACAGCTTATAAATAATAAATTTCAAAGGCCTTTAAAATAGCTTTAAAAGCACTTAACTTCAGTTTAGTGCCTTTAAAGAGCTTATAAACAATAAAACTGGCCATGAAACCATTGGATACTTTTCAGCCGTGAATTCGAGCCTTGCCATACTCTCTTTTTCTCACTAATTCAACATTGATATGTAAATGAACGCCCTGCATAGGATAGATCCTGCATGACTTCTCTTAAATTCAATCCTTTAACCAGAAGATACCAAGGCGTATCGTTTGCTCGAGGTTTGCAGACTAACAGATTCATTCGAATTGTAGAATTCGTTTGAATTGTAGAAAAACAAAAGTGTCTTTCGTTGCAAACATAATTTCACGGTGACGTGAAAATTCAGTATCGAGAAACCGTCACTGGATTCACGATTTATCTGTCGCGCGTGTAACGGTTGCTTGTAAATACGGCTGATAAAAAGGAGCAGAAGACTCGCGGAGATTTGTTCTCCGAGGGAAACAGCATAGATTCGAAGCGAAATGTGTTTACTCGAACGTGGACGAAGGCGTTTTGAAATGGGCAAAAGCGTTGTATTGCGAAACGCATTTGTTGTTCCGGCCGTCGCAAATCTTCGCGTTATTTCAGATACAGGGGAGCTGACGGCGAATGAATTATGGTTTGCCAAGTAACTTCCACTCTCCTAACTATCTCGCGATGTAGCCCCTGGTAAATAACTTTGTCGTTCCTCGCGTAGGTAAATTTCCACGCAACAGAGTTACAATTACCCGCGAAATGAGATAGAAAAGACAAAGCAATCCTTTAGAACAAACTTACAACCAGCATGTTCGATCTACCCTCTTTTTACCAACATTCTTATGCACCTTTAACGAATACTTATGAATTTTTATGTGCAAAGAAGTATATTCTCTTTTTTTTTTAACTCTATGATAATCACAGTTCTAAAAGTTCCTTCACAATTAATAATATTCGCAGCTAAGCTCTGTGGTTAAACGTAAGGTTACATTTGCAGTTCATCGTGTGGGAAAACAGCTAAGGAGAAACCTACTTGCGATAGTTCTCTGTATTAAATATTATTTTAACTAATTGTCTCTGTAAAAGCGAAAAATAAGTAGCTTAGTAATGCTACGCAGTATTCTGTTGCATGTTAAATACTTTTGACACAGTTTTTCTTATAAAAGTTCCCTGTATTAAATATTATTTCAGCTAACTGTCTTTGGACAAGCGAAAAATAGTTATCTAGTATTCTATTGCACGCTAAAATGCTTTTGACACAGTTTGTCTCGTTTTTCCCCTTATTTACAATGAATACTATAAAATTGTTACAAAAATGATATATTTGAGTTACAAGAAGAGGAACTCACGAACTAAAATAAAGTAGATTGGTTAATACTAATTTTCTATTGCTAAATTCACTTATTGTTAATGTTTTATGCTAAAAAAGAAGTCTAACTGATAGCAGAACTTGTTAACATTGATTATTTCTGCTAGATTAGTCGATAAATTCGATGGCCGATCTTTCGCGAGGATGAAAGATCGGCTTGCATGTGTTTGCACTTGTTATGCATGATTTGTAACTGCTTTAGAGACATGTTTTCGCGAAAAAACACGAAACTGATGTTGCATAGGTGATTACGAGCTGTAATAACTTCATAGATATAAATGAACAGATTAATAAAACATATCTGGAAGTTGGTATTACGTAATGATTATTTCTTTCACCGTATATCACTTCCCCAAAAATTATTTTCGCGAATTAATAAGGAAAGAAAGCTCGTCCAAATCGCGGTGAAGTTTATCTGTGGTATTAACAATATGGATAATGATAAATCGATAAAAAACTGTGCGTGTCGATAGAGTCGCTCGCAACATCGAGCGTACACACGTGTCGATAGCGAAAATTAGCGAGAGACTAGATAAAAAGAACGTGTTTGTGATGCAAAAATGCAATACGTATTTATTCGCATAAGAGATTAACCATTTGCTTATATTTTACCGAAAATGCAAGAATTCTGCCGTTTCACTGACGCAGAATTCAAAGTACACGTGAAAAGATATCTAAAAACTGCATTTTATACAAATTATTCAACAATACGATTCAACTGTCGAATCAACAGATCCACCGAGCCAAATTAATCTAAACCGAAAGAATAAGTCTTTTTGTTCATATTTTCACATTTTTTTTCCAACGAAAGGAAGATTTTTAAATGGAAAAAATTCTCCATTTGTTTCTGTTCGAATATTGTTTAATTATTTATGTATAATTCGTTTACCGTATTTTTAGATCAGAAATAGTGTCACTTTGCGTTGTGCACTTTTCTGCGTTTTTCCTTCCTTGACTTTGTTAAAATCAATTGTTGTGAAATCGTGTTAGTTTTCAGCGAAAATATTTTCAGTATCGTTCAAAGAAGGCTGATACAACGGGAATAAAATATGATTTTAGTGTTAATAGAAATTTACTCTGAATATTTATTTCTTTTTATTCTTTACATTTCATTTCATCGCTAGTGATTTGGAGAATTATTTTCATCACGTTCGGCGAAGAAATCATTTTTCTCCTACGTTTCTTTGAAATAAAGTTTTAGGGTTGGAGAATTGACAAATTTTTCGATAACTTGCACGCAGAAAAATGTAAAATTCTTTCAACTTACTCTCTCTTCCTTAGATCTCGTTTCAAAGCTAAATTTCTCAGCAAAATGCGACTTGTACAAAAGTTTAACGATTAATCTTATTTCCATATTAATTCGCTATGATTCTATTGAATTTTTGTAAATTTTTTAATGTTAGTTTTACGAAAGATCCCACATTAACCGAATTTTCACGAAGAAAGCTAACGTTCGCCAATTATTCTCCTCAAATGAAACAATTTAACGCGAAACGGCAATTTTATACTCACCAATTGTCCTATTGCAAGTTCAATTTGCGGCTGAATTCAGTTTATTTGTAACGAAATTGGACGATAAAGTAGCACATTCAACGTGATACATTTTGATTACTTTATTGATCATTTTGAACACTTTTTCTGTTCAGAGAAAAATCGAACGCAGTAAGCTTTACATGGACCTACTAAATTCGCCCAAGTGAGTAACAAACTAGTGTCGTAAAATAGGCAATAGAAAATAATTGCAATGTTGGCACATTTTTCGTGCAGAAATATTCGAACAAAAAATTGAGATATATAAGAAATAAAATTTTAGCGTAAGAATTTATTGTAGCATAGTGTTTTGTTCGAAGTATTGCCCGAAGAAGTGAAATACTTACCGTTTCGAAAGTGAAACATGAGTACCCGAGGAAAATGGACCTTCCGCTCTCAGACAGAGACTTGATTTTAGCCGCGTCGAATTTCTCCAGCATGATCACGGTAGTGAAATCGTTGATTAAGAAGTTGGAAAATTATATGGAGCAGCACGTGGAATATTTGAAGAGAGAGAACAATGGAAACCGTGAAGTGGATAAAGTTTTTCGCGGACATATGGAATTGTGGATAAGTGGTTTGAAGGCTAAATTGAAAGAACTCGAATTTTATGGCAGAGTAAGTTACAATACTTTTAAAAATTAATTTTTGTTAACACTAGACCTATAACTTACATACACAGTCAGTGAAAAAAGTCAATACATGTTTTTAAGATTATCAAAGTCAGAGTTAATAACAAAAGCCGAATTTTGCAAAAGTCGACTTCTTTAAAGTTCGTTTATTTATTGCAAGTATTACAATTACTACTGAAAATAATGTAACAAAATGCACTGCAAAATGAAATATCACCATTGATCGATGTTGGAAACGTTAATTCGAATATTCGTGCTGATTGATTTGCGAAAATCGATCGGAAGACATCTTTTTCAACTTATTTCGAATATTTTTGAAAGGCCACAACACTCAGAACGTTCTTCTACCTTAACGACTACTTGGGCACTTTAAGATTACCTGTAACTAAAATGTCGGCTCGAGTTAAAGTACCAGTGCACAATATTACTCTTGAAACGTACGAGAACTACGAAGTACCTGCTGTATATGATCCAAAAACAATAGGAAAACGAAAATGCGCAGGCAAATCTCTGAGAAAGATTACTACGTGTCAGTGACAAATTGTAGAACGTGTAAAAAGATAGTTATCTAATAAACCAGAAAAAAAAGTACGATTCTAACGATCATTGCAGTTATGATGAAAATAAAGTACTTCGTCGTTTCATTTTTCATCTCCTGTCACTGTACGTCACAAAAAGCTCGTTTTTCTTTGGCAAGCCTAGAGAAACAATGGAAAATGGCATTTTACGGCATACGGTAGTCATATCCTTTCCTTCTTAATTTTTCCCAGTTGCAAATAAAGGCTGCAAACTTGTCCTAGATCTGCTTAACCCTTTCCAACCGGAAAATTAATCAAATTGACTTTGAAGGTTTCAAAATTCGTAAGTTTCAAATGCGTAAGGATGTGATATGAATGGAAGGAAGCGCGGAAAGAATAAAATTCAGGCACAAACGCTAGTCAAAGGGTTCAACTTATGGTAGGAAAGTTCGAAACGGTTGGGGGAGACATGAAAATTACGATAAGAACGAAACGAGAATTACAATTTATCGTCAATATATAAATACATATATTTATACTCATTTTTGTTCGCTTAAAAGTAAAACGTAATCGCCGCTTTATGTCTAATCTTTGACAAGCATGGAAACATCACGTGTAACGATACCTGTCGCACCTGTACAAATTACTTTGGTCACGGTATTCAACTATACTAGCTAATAAGTGTAACAGCGATCGCTCGTAAGAACGCAGGTGTAGAAACAACATTTAACCCCTTGCCGTACGATTTTTAACCGCTACACATATCAATCTCGAACACTTACTATTCCAAAACAGTATTAAATTAAAAGAAGTCAAAATATCGTATGCACTATTTATCTGGAAATCGTCAGTATTCAATTGAAACAGAAATTAGAAGAAAAAGAGTTTTTAGCCACTGCACATATTAATCTCGAATATTTCCTAACTCAAAACGATGTTAAATTAAAGAAAATCAGAATATTGTATGCAGTATTTGTCTGGAAATCGTCAGTATTCAATTGAAACTGAAGTTGGAGGAAAAATACAATTTTTTTACCACGAGTGTGACTGATTATACGGCAAAGGGTTAATCACGCTGTTTGCATCAAGATACCTTTAATCGCTATTCAGCCTTATTAATTCAACACCATAATTATTGTTTTCTCGTTAACATACTGTAGTAAAAAATAGGAAATCCTCGCGACGACTTGGAAATACTTGACGCTTTACCGACCGGAAATGTATTGAGCCTATTAAAAAAAGAACTATTGCTTCCAGCGCAACAAATTCACTAGTTATCCTCTAAACAAGAGAAAGGGAAATATTGCAAAGCCCTCTCGCGAATGTCGACTGAATATTTTTAGAACTGTCGCGACTAAACGTGATGTTTAATAGAATTAGACAGTCGATAAAGTGTTGAAAAATTGTATCAAGTGTCTAGAGTGATCATTGTACTAAATATTAAAACGATCAAATACATTTTACATTGTTACGTTAGTATACTAGTACCATACACCATAATCGTACAATTCAGCATAGTCCTTGCACTCGATCCTCTCGAAAGTTGAATTTCTAACGCAGAAATCCTATATTTTCCATTTACCGTTGCACGTAGCATCAACTGATGCACGATCCTCTATCACCCTAACCGCTACGACACGTTTAACTTCCCGAAAACAAACCTGCAAGCTAATCTTATACTCTTCCAGGAATTTTCCAAAACAGGTACACCCATTCCTCCCACTTACGCGGATAAAAAGAAGTTAATTTCCTTGTAATCAACAGCTGTTGATTACAGCACACACCACCGAAGCTAAAATCGCAAAAAAAAAAATCGAAAAAGGTGAGAGCTGTGTAATCAGTACGTTCGAGTAAAAATTTGCGTCTTTGATATGCAATAAATTCAAGGAAAATTGATAGAAAACTGAACCTATCTGACCGCGTAAAATAAAGGGATGAGTGTACTTTCTGAAAATGTCAGACACGTGTTTTATACGTATACACGTAAATAAGAACAGAAACGAAAATATTGCCTCTACTGAACGTTTCCTGATTCGTCCTTCTCGTTGACCGTTTCTTCCTTCAAGACAGCGTCGTTTAAACAAACATTTTGTAAACTAACCGCGCTGTTGGAGAACATTGCCGTAGCTAAATTTGGATTTTTTATATCGCTGCTAGTAGAGGAACGTTTCAGATGGGTCGTTGAATCGTTGGTTTCTTTGGAATGCGATAAAATCAGATCACACGCCTTGCCGAGAATCACCACGCTATTTAAGATCCTTAACGCAATTAAGATGAGGTAAGCTAGAAAGAACAGAATGATATTCGCTGGCTTCGCTGACGGTGTGACTGTCGTGCAAAATACTCTTCCAATCGCAACACCAAGCGGAAGAGGAATGAAGCCCATTCTACGGGCGATCAAGTCTGACGGATCGGAGAAAGCATTCTCCTGGCGAGTCTGAGCCATGTCGTAAGCTAAACTTATCGTATAATCCCTGTACACAGTTGAACGCAGCTCGTTGAAACGAGTTATAAAGGCGTGCTTCACCTGGAAGCGGAATACAATACTGCTAAGTTAGGATCGTGTGCGAAAGCTGCCGCGTAAGTTGTGTCATCATTTGCCGCGCAAAGAGACTCGCATAAAGAAGATATTTGCGTTAACTCCTTGACATACAAATAAAATGGAATTTAATGCGTCCGAAAAATACTATTTAATTTGGTTCAACTGAACAGTTATGTGTAAGCTTAGAAACAGAACATTTTATTTTGAAATTTGCATTACTATATAACATTTAATCAAGATGATATATAATGTTAATAGAAAATAATTAAGTATTCCAACAGTGTTTGTATCATTTTCATTCAAAATTTGGAATTTTGATTGTCCGTCGGAGACAGTTCTTGACGTCTCGGAGACGTCGAAGTCTACAATGGCACATGAAATGGATGACGTCTCCCAGACGTCATTGTATGTCAAGGGGTTAAGAAGATACTCGCGTAAAAAAAAAACACTGGCGTAAAGAAAACATTCGCGTAAAGAAAACACTCGCGTAAAGAAAACATTCGCGTGAAAAGACTCGCATAGAAACTATCGCGTAAAGAAGAGACTCGCGAAGAAACTATCGCGTAAAGAAGAGACTCGCGTAGAAACTATCGCGCGAAGAAGAGACTCGCGTAAAAATGGCGCCGCGTAAACGGAAAGACGAGCGTATCTTGCAATTACAGACGTAGAAATGCGTCGAAAAAACGTCAACAATACTTCTAAATTATCCAACCAACTTAAAACGAGTTTTTCTTTTTCTTTTTGTTACTGTTCTGCATAGAAACCTTTACGTTCAGGAAAAGAGTTTGTATTGATTCACTCACCCAATCCACTAGAACTTCCGCTAGAAGCAGCATTATACAGTCTGGTAGAAGGACTGCAAGGCGCTCCGCTTTCCACGCGTATTCCTTCATCGTTTGAAGATTCACAGCGAGAAGGAGCATTATTAAATGAAAACGTTCCCTTACATCTGCACAAGACAGTTGAAATAGATTATTCTTGTCAAACTTCTTAAACACAGAACCTTTTAATTCTACGAACTGAAACAGAAGTTCATTCCGTTATTATTCCCTTCTCCTTTCGTTACTTCGCTTCTCTGCGTTAATTTTCCACTGTGTCTTTTGTTCTTTTTTAACACATTGACGATATGCATGTAGCCTGAGTTCTTACGTGTTTTTTGAACAATTGAAAGATTCAAAAGAGTGTGTAGCATTTAACAAGCGTAATATTTGATTGAAAATCAATTAGCATTCTTGAAGAATGTATAAGTTTCGTATTATTCGAGCGTGTAATGTAAAAACACACTCATAACATTTTTTTCATAGCATCCATTGCTTTCTTTACTGTTTTATTTAACAGTAATTGGCATTTTTTATAGGTAAAACTCTAATTAGCGTCTCCCGTCATCAATGTGTTAACGAACATAAGAAAATGCTCTTAAATTAACAAGAATAAAGAAGACTCACGTTATTCGACATCATTATAGTAAGCAAAGCCTTGTTGCTGCTGTTTATCGCTACGTTCAAAGTCGTTGCTTGGAAAAGTACTAATATACTGTGAAGTACTTTGAGAATAGAGCATCGCATGGGAAAATATATTTTGCATTCAATTTGTTAACAGACTCAAATTTTTTCTGAGACTCTAAAACTTATTTCTACCTTTCGAAATGTAAGTGTCTAACATTAGGTGTAATTTTTCCGCGAAACTCAAAGTTTATTTAAAATAAAAAAAAAGTGTCGCAAGTTGTTCGATAAGGGAATTCACTGTTTGTGTAACTTTGAATCTATCAGCCACCTGATGAGCTCCATTATGGAGAGATTGAACGTCTTTAGACAAAATCCAATCAAGCCATTCTTGAATCTCATCCACCTACTTACGAAGGGATTAATTAATCAATCTCTAATTAAGCGTACAAAGGATACGAACATAGGTACCAGCGAACATCAAGTGAGGCACAGTGCCTAAATGCTGAGAACGCGTTTGCCTCTTCGATCTAGGTTCCGTAGCTGTCCACAGAAGAGCGTCTATCGTATCTTGACCAAAAGCGCTGAACAATCTATCACCGACCTCCAGCATGTTGTAAAATATATATAATTTGATTACTGATTGACTTTTCACCAAATGGTACATCATAGAGGTGTCGACTTTCCACGTAACTGCCCAACAGCTGATCACCACGATTCCCTTTAAGAGGTCGCAGATCTCAGCTGGTCTTAGATGCTGTTCCCCAGCTTTTACGTTACTCCTCTCTTTCCTAGAGCAATTCAGCTTGACTTAGAATATTTACACACGGTAAACATCCACGAAGTTATCCATTTCCTCCGTGAAACATTTTTCGCGAAATTGGTATCAGTAGATTTACATTTTTGCGCGTTTTTATGCGTACTCGAGTAGTCTGAAATGACGAGGATTTTCTAAATCTGAAGCTGCTTATTTTTCGAGAATTAAACGCCGCCTAAACGAAAAGTCGACGTGGCGCTTAAAGTGTTAAAACTTTGCCTATCAATTGATTTTTTAATTAACCCTCGCCCAGCCAATTTCGGGTCACTTTGGACCCACGTCTCAATTATTCTATAATAAGAGAAAATGAACGATATGGTAAAGCTCTCTCGCGAATTTCCATTGCAAATTTTCAGAGCTGTAAGGATAAGCGCGAAAACCGAGTAATTTTTTTTCTAGATTGATTATTTCGATACATGTAACATAAAGTCTTATAGAGATTGCCTATAGATATATTTTACACCTCGCCTTGTAATATTACATTGGATAAACGGTAAAATTATTGTGCAAACTTACCCCAAATAGTGCCAAAGAGGTCTTGTTACCACTGTCCATAGTGCCATCATGAATCTTAATGGTAAAAATGTATAAACAAACAGGAAGGAGTCTGCACACTGCAACAAAAAATGTTACATTTCATTAGTAAATATGTATTCGTGATTTTAACTAAATCTACACTCTTTTAAGTTAATCAAGTAAATTAGTTATTTAAGTAAATATTCTTCCTCAAGTAAAGTACACTTGCATTATGGTAATATGAAAATAAATTAGACCAGAGAAGAATAAGTTACTGGATTGAAGATTAATATTTATTACCAAAATGTGCAATAATATTTTGGGACACAAAAATAATTGATTGCATATTATTTTAGATTAATACAGATTAACCAATACATTTAGGAAATTATACATACTTGCAAGAATCCATAGATCATAAACTTTTCCACTTCTCTTGGAATTTTCATGAAAGAATAAATCTTCTCTCTTCTTGCAGAAAACCTCTCCTCGTCATTTTCTAGCTGATAGCCCCTTGTTAACTCCGTTCGCAAAAATTGCATAAGAGATACACCTGCAGTCACAAAATGTACCTACATTTCCCACTGATCCAAATTTCAGATACACAGTTTATTCTTCCAATCTGAGTATTGCTTATTATACAATACAATAAGAAATATCATGGAAAAAATGGGTTAACTATATTTTTTACCATTGTCTCCTTTTAAAAAAAAATCTAGTTTCACTATCTTATACTGAAGTGAATTTATTTTTCTAACGAAAGAAGGGAAAAGGAATTGTTTGAAACATTAATTTAGGAAATTCCTGTATTAATATCTTCAGAAAATTTCTCATTTAATTACCAAATGTACTAATTGCTCTTTACTGTGATTGGAAGTTGTTTGATTTAAAAAAAAAAAACCCGATGTAAAATAAAGTATGGCTGTAATAAATTATCTATTAATGAGACTAGTCACTGCAGCAGTGGTTCTCAATATTTTCTAGAGTGCGGAACCCTATCGTGAATAAAATTGTTCGGTGGAACACTTATATAAACTAAAATGAAGCGATATTTATAGTCATATATTAATATTAATTATCAATGCCATTTTCAAGACAGAAAAAAAGTTTTGCTCGAGTAACTCGTATTACAAGCCTTATTATTACACATTACTTTGTAAATTTGTAATACAAATTAACAGAACATTGTGAAACAATTGAAAACCCAAAGAGTAAGATTTTATTGTATAAAAATATAATAGGTTATATTTTCCTAAGCGGAAAAACTCTCCAGGTTCCTCATTTACGAATAATCAAGAGATAGATCGTGAAGTGTTAACAATTTACTTTGAATTATTCATGAAATTTCTAAACATATCACGTTTTCATGAAAATTGTAATTTTGGTAGAATTATCCGTTACTTTTGTTCAACTTATTTTCTTTTCGGGTGTAAATACATTGCAATTTATCGAATTACCGCGGGAAATGCTTACGAAACACAGGTTGGGAACCACTGCACTACAGAAATGTTAACCTCACTTATTTGCTACATTTATGCAAACCTATTTGATACTACAATTCAAAAAAAGTGTTGTTACAGTTGAAAAAATGATTTTACACAATTTCAATGTACTTTATTCTATCTTATATAGTACAAGCTTAATAAAAATAAAAAATATGGCTGAATCATTGAGCTAAAATATATTTATTCAAACCTATGTTATATTATAATTAAAACAAAATATTGTTACAGTTGTTAATGATTTTCTATAGTTTCAATGTATTTTACTGTATCTTATATAGTACAAGTTTAATAAAAATTAAAAAAATGTGGTTGAATCATTGGGATAGAGTATGTCTCGAAGTTTAAGCAACAAATGATTTTTGAATTCAGAATATTTCGTATTTGTTTGAACCTAGTACCAACTTCTGTACATCGTTGTAAATTTATTGCAATTTCTATACGTATTAGCAAACAATTCGCAGAACAAGTGATAAATAAAAAAAAAACAATGATTACTTTGTTTTTTTTGCTGATGTTTTCCAACATTTGACTGATCCTTTGCATCTTGAACTTTATCACCATGGAACTCAGATTTTTTCACAGATCCAAATGCTCTGAACCTTATGTATTTTTTCTCGGTGTAACTTTGAGAACTTTCATCGGTACTCATTGTTTGTGCTCATTCCTTTTAACGTCACTACATAACCTCAAATCTCTATCTATCGACACCACTTTTTCGTTCAGCTTTTCACTGTTTGTTTTTTTGCCAAAATATCACAGTTATTTAAATTAGTTTCGTAACGTCAATCACTTGACGAAACTTGATTACGCAATCTTTCGATTTGTATTTCCCTTCACAAACTATTACATAAATTTCAACCGCGGTAGAAAAGTCAGGCGTACAATTCGACACGTTGAGAATTTTCCTAGGATGTACCAGCACGTATAGTTCCCATTTAATTCCTTACTATATTGTGTTTAATCAACTCTAAGTACAAAATTACTCCTTTAACTTCCGTCGTGTTATTCTGTGCAACGTAATATTTTTCTAAACGTGTTGTAAAATTTTTATTTGTTTCAAAGCGTAAGATTAAATTCACGTATTTAGCTTTTAATTTAAAACAAAAATAAAACGAAGTTTCTCAATTATAAAGGAAAATAATTGTTCTGTTTATGACACTATTCTACCGTTGTGCGAGTTATTTACGTTTATATTTTCAAACCATTCTAGTGCTTCATTCTTAAGAGAAAATATATTATAAAAGTAATTTACACACAGAGAAAGTTATGTTTTATTACTGATAAATAAATTTTTTGACAAAATAGTATTACAATTCAACTGCAAATTAAAGATTAAATACACTTTAATAGAGCTGCCGTATAGTTTGACCTATAAGCTAAGAACTGCCTCTTTTTTTTTTTTTTAAGAATATTCCGCCTGTAGATTATGTAGATCCACCTAGATTATATGCTCCTTGTACTTTGAAAAATATAGGGGACGTTATATCTGAATAAGTGCAGGAAAATTCTCTAAAAACCTGCCAAGCAAAAAAGGCGCGAAAAGAGTTATATCATAGACAATATATACTATAGACTACCTAACTAATATCATTTTCTGACCACACGACTTCGAGGGCTCTGAAACCCTGTTAACATTTCCATTGTTATACTTTACTATATCGATTGAGACTAGTAATATATGCACAAATTCCTTGAAATTGTTGAAAACTTACACGATTGTAAGTACACCTAGTTCTTAGCTTGGTATCATTTTCTAAATAATTTTGTTCTTTTGAAAAACTATACCAATTACCAGGTCCCACCACGAGGAGGTGATTACGCAAGAAACCCGATAAAAATAAGGGTCTTGCTGGCAACTTTTTACTATTAGAGATACGCGTTTTTTATTCGTAGCTGGAGACTTTGGACAGTTAGTAAAAAATTCTCGACTTTGAAACGATTCGCAGAACGGTATTGAGTGTTAATATCGTGAAGTGTTATTGTTTTATAAATAAGAAACAAAAGAAACAGAATAAGAATGACGATTTTCATCGAGAATGGTGAGAAGGAAATATTTTATTGTTATAATTTGCTACGAATGAGACCACGTATCTGGGTAAAAGAGCGCGCACATAGTACTTGGTATAATGTTGAAATAATTTATTCTATTTTACGAACTACATAATAAAATTAAAACGCATGCATCCCACGATGTCCATCGGTGGATGAACAGATTATTCGTTAACGTTTTACGGTAATATATTTTCATCGTACGAATTAAATTATTTTCTAACCTAATTTAACTTATGGACTATTAGTACTTAAAAGTTAAACATTATCATTCAACTTCGTGTCACTATACACATACCGGTTTATTCTATATTACATTAAAAGTAAATACGAAAAATATAAGAAAAATACGAAATACGCGCAATAGTAAAAAAAGAAATAAATTTAAATAGTCGCGAAAAATTGAAAAAAACGCGGTAAATATGAGAAAGCAAGAAAATCGCAAACGTGTAAAATTCCCGACTCTAATATGAAAGTAAATCTGAATAGAATGTAACGCGATAAAGAAATAAAAAGAAATATATATATATATATATATATATATATATATATATATATATATATATATATATTTCTTTTCTAGTATATCTAGTATATATATATATATATACTAGACGCGACAATTTTGAAGCTACTCTAAATTCCTTCCAAATATAAGCGATTAATTAACGACGATAAGCTATTGAAACGATTTAATAGTAGTGGAGGGCTTTGTGCACGAGCACACGGTGGCTCTCGTGACAGTGGAGTTTATTTCCGAACTCAGTTTCAAATTTTCATGGACAAAATATTTTCCCAAACACCAAAAAAAGAAAATTCATTCGACTTACCAACCGTAGACTCTTACGGTTGGTCATCTGGCTCCGTCAGGTCCATGGTCCTTGGATGGTCCTTGGCAAAACTCACGGAATGTGAGTAGTTATGGAATGGGTCGCGCGAAAGTTCGTACGAGGTTTTTCGCGAATTTTAATTTTTGGGGGAAACGCGATTTTATGATTTCGCGTTCTAAAAAAAAAAAATATAATTCCTGAATTTGAAAAAAAGTGGGCGAAAAATAATAAAAAAATAAACGCGGTAAAATGAAGCTAAAAGCAAAAGGGTGAAGCTATCGTCAAACACGAATCTAAATCGTTCTCTAAACTCTAAACTTGAATATGAAAACTCGCGAAAAATTAACGTGAAGCTAATGAAACCAAATGCTGCAAAACGCGAAAAAAACTAATACGGGTGAAGCTATTGTAATAACCGTTGCAAAAGTAGATTTTTAATACGAACGTGAAGCTAATTCCAACGTTTTAATCATGGGTGAGCATTCTGCACGAGTGCAATGGCACTCGAGGCAGTGGAGTTCTTTTTTGAACTCGTCGAAATCACAATAGACATGCACAAAATACTCAACTAACTACTAAATATCAATGCATGCAGATGTAATTTAAATGTAGTAGAAACAAGTTTCAAAAATTTTAAAATTAAAGTTAATAAAAATGAAATGAAATATTAAATATAAAAATAAACTAATGGAAGAAGTATCATTAGAAAAATATCGATTTCGATTTAATATTAAACTTAAAATTAAACTGAAACAGAAAAATGAATATTAAACTTAAAATTAAATTGAAACAGAAAAGTGATTAACAGGTACAATGCTTCTTGTAATTAATCATTCGTTAAATTATTGTAGAAAACAGTGTAAAAATTTCGAATTAATTCAAATTAAAATAAAAATTTCATTGAATTGAAGTTAAGAAACAATATTTATAATGTACGCGAACAATTTAGAATTGTTATTTTATTGTAGAAAAATAAAAAAAAGAAAATTTGAATTCAATTCAAATTCAAATTCAAATTTAATTGACTTGAAGTCAAAATAAAATATTTATAACATATAGGAATAGTTAGGAATTGGGATATTATTGTAGAAAAATAAAAGAAAAATTTTTAAAGTAAATATTCATTTATGGAAGTGACTCTAGTGTATTATAGTTTAGTTTAAATTTAAGAAGAAAGTAGAGTGTGTATAGAGTGGACATAGGCTAGCTAAGTATATGGCCTTTGACCACCCTATCCGCTCCCGAGAACCTCCTCCAAAAAATTAGGAGGTCTGCCGTACTCGAAGACAGAGGTGCAACTGAGCTCCCAGAAGGTTGCAGGTTCCATATTTACTTTCGTCATCGCCCGTCAAAAGTCATTACCAAAGGCGGGTGAACGTAGCCTGAAGATCGCTAATTAGCCATTTCACGTTTCTGTTAGAATACTGACTAATTTCTTAGTTTTTACGATTTTATTATTAATTTATACTCCTACCAATTTGTTACAACATTCTACATTATTATTTATGCATTTTTACAATTTTCTACATTGAAAAACTATGTTTCAATGCTCTTATTATTCGCTGTTGTTGAAATGAAGTTTGTAACAATTGGAAATCAGGTTGACCTGTGGTCATAGATTAAAAAGAACCAAAGTGAAGATCAAATTAATAATATTTAACATTAAATTAATCATTTTTCATAGGAATTAAAATTTTATTCGGCGTTTATTTGCTGCAGTTTCGCGAAATGATTTGCATTATACATTTTCCTTTGTAAATGTTAAATTAAACATTTGTAACAATTAAGAATCATGTTGACCTGTGACGATTCGTTCAAAATAGCCAAGGTAAATATACAATTATCGTATTAGATAACTTTTCATACGAATAAAAATTTTACTCAAAGTTTATTTATTGTAGTATCACCAGATAATTTGCATTACACATTTGCTCTGTTTATATTAAATTTACAAGTCGTAACAATTAAGATAGTCAGGTTAACCTGTGGTCATTAGTTAAACATACTTAAACTCTATGTGTTTAATAACTTCAATTAAATATTAATATAGGTTTATTATAGAATTTTCGGAAAAATACTTTAGGAAAATCATTGTATAAAATATATGGGGAAAAAAGTACAATAAGAGATGTTTTCATGACACTTTCATGACGTTTTCATTTAAAAAGTAACGATAAATTAATTAATTAATTAACGACTCACGTAGTTATACTCGCGTGTGTTTACTATTTAGTATTCCTCAGTTGGTCACGTGGTATGCTTCCAACATTTCTTGAATATACGTCATGTGGTATTTTATTTATTTTTCAAAAAGATTCTTTCAAGTGCAGTGATACGTGTTATTGTGGCTATCAGTGATTAACGTTGTTAATAAAAATCATGGCACTCCTCTTCACCAACAAAGTGCAAGATTTTTACATGTGCAATGTAACAATTCCGGTGACTGTTCTTACGTTAGCTGCGTTTATTTTCCTGGTATTCAATAGGTAAGTAAATACTCTATTCGGTATTACCGAAATATATGTATATTATTTTATTTCATAGTTGCTATCACGTTCAAAAGTTCAATGTTATATCTTGGTTTAACCTAACTCCGTTGAAGCTTAGTTTAACTTAACCTTATTGTTTCAGTGACCTCGTCTTTTTTCATTTTCTCAAATAAACACTTATCGCAAAGTTATTTTGTGTATCGTTCTATTTCAAAGGATTGAAGAACTTTTTTTACAATTAACGAAAGCATGGTTATTTATGGGGTTATAGAAAGCTATAAAATCGCGAAGGATTGTCCTCTCTCTTTCGTTAATAGTTTCAGTAATGTTTTATTCGAATAAACAAGATTAATATTAGTTTATAGACTGTAAAATAATATTTTCGATGTAGAATTCAAACAGGCATACCTCTGTTACAAAGTTTTAAAATTCTAACTGTTATTTTGCGATAAGAATAGTAATAGTTTGCAGTAAATGTACAAAAAGTTTAACGTTAAATATCTTCGTAAATAGTGTATATTGAACTACATATGATATGGATGTATTTTCATTTTAAATATACTGTGATAAACTTAGTCAAAATTATAGCTGTTCTTTGTTAAGTAATACATGACAGAAAAATACTGTTATTATTGTAATTAGCTTATTTCTATGCACTATTTCTGCATTTTAAAAGGAAAATTTAAATTAGAAACTATAGGTTTCCAAGTTAGAAGCTATAGAAAATTCTACCACGGATTATAAGTTTGACCCTACATATTAATGCATAAAATTGCACCAATTGCTAGAAATACTTATATTCTTCAGCATATTGTGTTTGTACATCTCTGTAGACTTATTTTTAATATAGTAATACATAAGACAGCAACAGAGCAGCAGGTATTGAATCAGCTGCAAAAATAGCTCTTATGGAGTTACAATATTTTTTGTAAATCTACAAAGTCCTAACTGTAAAAGAATACTCATTACTGAACATGTAACCTATGAATTGAGTTCAGTTCAATTTGTTTTTACCAATTAACCAATTTATTGCAAAATAACATTAACTAAGTAACATGGTAGCTTGCATCACACGTATGGTTCATTTCTGTTCTTCTATTTTCACAGGAAAGTATGTAATATTATCACAACAGCTTTTCTATTCATGTGCAATATATATACATAGGTAAAATCTTAAGTTTTCTTTTATAAAACGTGTAAAATGTGTTTAAAGTTTCTCATGTTACCATTCCCTTGCAATACAAATTTTATTTTCACCATAGTTTTCGGTTGTTAATAATTATTAGCATCTCAAAGTTAATTTGGATATTCTTGTTATTATATTTTTACTTTTACAAGCCTGATACGAGAACTTTTGATAAACAAACCGAAATTTCGTTTATGGGTTACGTATTATTAACCTAACCTAACTTCTTAACGGTGTTTCACGTACAATAGTGTTCACTTGAACAATCTTAGAGAAAGATATGTTAATTAGAATAAATAGAAACAAATTCTAGTTAAATTTCTGTATTAAAAATTCAATATTTATACATTATGGATCATTTGAAAGGATGTCTCGGTTAATATTTAACCACAAGCTAGGAAAAGAACATCGTTCAGCGATAATTTTATAGTCTTTTCAAGTTTTATATAGGTTAACTTTTCGTTAAAAACTCGAGGTTAGAAATTCTTCAAAATTCATTTCAATAAAAAAAATCTTGCTATTTGCATAAAAATCACGACAACTAATATTCAGTTTACCTAATCTGTGAATGCGTCAGTTCGACGAAATTATTGGGAAGAAAGTGTGTCGTAAAAGTTTCAATTTCCATATTTTTCCTTTTTTTAATTGCAGTGCTGGACACAGCCTGATTGTTACGATAATAACTACTAAACAAATTGTTCTAAAGACAAAATTTTGTAATGTATTTATTTACTATCTATCCTAGTTTATTACATAACAAGAATTAATAATATAGATAAAGTTACATCCAAAATAATAGCAAAAATGTGTTACTTGAGAATTCTGTAAGTATCCGCACAGAATAGAGTAAATGTATCGTCGTCTTTTCCGATAATTCTCCATCGTCGTTTGAAAATAACGATAGAGTACTCCTTAGTAATTTCTAATGATTCTCGATCATTTAACCCTTTGTACTCTGAGTAAATTCTCTCATACGATCGATTTATCAATTTTAACACACTTCTGCGTCGAAACTTTGTAAAACGCAAAAGTTTCCCTTTGAAAAGACAAGAAATGACACACCTTCGTGAATTTATTTATTCTTGTCTATTGCTTTGTCTAAATATAACTCAAATCTGAACGGATTTGTGGCGCAAAGGAAAATGATGTTAAACTTTACATAAGATGGATAAATCTTACGGTGAAATTGTAAAAGTCGCGAATAAAAATCGTTCTTCAATCGTAAAACCTTTCTAACGAAAGTACGATACATTTTTGCGTTTCAGCATCGTCTGGGTATTGATCATATGTTGCCTCTATGTAACGAGTATCTTTTACGGACTTGTGATGTTACAATACGTCAGCGTGGCGTTGGTAAATCTAAACGCTATCAGCGATACGTTTAATCCAGCATACGAAACGAAAGATCCATGTGCCGTTTGCAGCAACAACAGCTGCAACAGGCATAAATTGTTGCCACACTCGACAAAAGTGAAAATACCGAAGGATGTTGATCAAGCATTGCAACAAGTAATGAACTCACGTTTATTATACGTACACTCCCGTCCATAAATCATCGGACACTTGCACATTTGGAGCAAAATGATTATTAGAACGTAAATACGATTTTTCGTCGCGAGTTTATTGTTTTATCTATTTTACGGTTATATCTGAATGCGAAGTTAAAAGTATACCTGTATAACGTGAATAAATGTTAAGGAAAAGAGGTATTTACTAAATACAGCTCCTATATACAGCTATATACAGCTACTATGTTATTCTGTATACACATTTAGTTTGCTTCGACAGTACAAAATTAATTGAAAAATATATCTGCAGCATCATTAAGTGTTTATGAACAATTTAAGAAGGGTTTTTCATTAAACACAGACAAACATGATGCTGGAAAACTGCATCGTTCGATCTTCTTCATTTTTCGTTCGACAGCTCCTATGATCACAATGAATACTTACAGAAAACAATTATTCATTAAACAATGTTGACGCATTGGTTACTGTTGCAAAAGAAAAATATACTGTTCGAGAAATTGAGGTAAAAAGTAAAATTTCGAAATTCGAATTCTAATTTTACGAAGTGTCCGGTAACTTACGGACGGGAGTGTATATGTACTTTCATTTTTAATCATTTGACTACGGGAGAGCATTGTCGATTTGTCCAATCTTCCACGCGAAATTCAAGCAAACTTGTATAGGGTAAAGTAGTCGAATACGAGACCAGGGTTACCAGATGGGGAAATTACCACCTCTTCTCTTACTTTAACTGCCGGTTTAGGTCGTCCGCTCGCCCCACTTCTCCTACCGACGCTCTTTGGAACCACCGAGTGTGGGGAATCAGTAGGCGTCGGAGTGGGAGAGAGTTATTGACATGATGTGATAGTAACCCTGCACGAGACCCGTTTCTTTGAGCAAGCACAGTTCTCGATGAAAAGTACACTTTAACACGTTAAGCGCCACGTCAGTCCCTACGGACCGACGCTAAACTTTTCGTTTAGGCGGCGTTAATTCTCAAAAAATGAACAGCTTCAAATTTAGAAAATAATTCCTTATCATTCATTAATGGGTTCCATCAAAACAGTTTAAACGAAGATACGGCTTTCCTCTGCAAGGGTTATAAAGTTATTACTTTCTTCGTTAAATTTATTGTAATATTCTTTACAAAATTTGCGAAACTGAACGGCTAAACGAAAAGTCGACCGAAATCAATGTGGCACTTAACGTGTTAACCCCTTGCCTTACAATGACGAGTCACACTCGTAGTGTAGATTATGATCATGATGTGGGAAAAGAAAAATGATATGTCTATCAAATTTGTACTTTTGCACAAATCTCAACTGAAATTTAAGACCGAGGATCGCCAAATACAAATCATTTATAATATTCTGACTTTTTTTCATATAAAGGTACTTTGGAACAGTGAATAGCTGAGGTTAACATACACAATGCCTAAGAAATCGTAAGGCAAGGGGTTAAAATAGGTTACATGTTTCAAATAAAAGATGTATACACTTTTATGACATGTTAGAAACGATAACGAAACAGATAGAGTTCCATCGTAGTAAAATAAAAGTGAAAAGTATGCAAAAACTGCTCGCCTAATACGAGACCCAGGTTTCATCTTGTCGAAGCTTCTTCTTTCTGTCTTTCTTCATACATTGGGCATATCAAATTAATTTCGTCTGCATCGCAGTCTTCATGAGCCTACCGGTAATATTTTATGGCAACAAACTAAATGGTCAGTATTTAAATTTATTTTCGATCAGTATTCAAATCAACTTTCGGTCGGTATTTTATTACCAAAAAGGTCAGTATAAAAATATTAAACGACCAGTATGTAAATAAAAAAAATGGTCAGTATATAAATATCGAATGGTCAGTACAAATAAAAAAACGGTCAGTATGGAATTAATTACTGGTTAGTATCATTACGGTCAGTATAAAATTAATAAACGGACAATATAAAGCAGAAAAAATACAGTATTAAACCTATTCTATCATAGACTCGTTGTAAATCGAAAAATAATTAGATTTAAAAATGTCTTTATACGTAAAACAAATATATATAGTTTTATTTTTTATATATTTAATCAAATTAGACATTTACAAGTTTTTACTTAATGAATAAGAAAACATGCTTATTGTTTTATTTATAAAAATATACATTTTAACATTTTAACATATTAATGTATTATAATCTTATAAATATTAATCTAGTACGAGTGCCCTAGTTGCTAATTTCGGTCTTCCCTGTTTCCGTTTTTGACCAATTGGTATTTGTTTATTAGTATAAGTACTGACCAAAGGATACCGACTCTTCATATTTAAATACTGACAGAACGGGATTAAAATACTGAGCAGTAAAATACAAGCCATATTTTATACACTGAACCATGTGTTCAGCATGTACTTCTGAAGAATAATGCATGTACATTATGAATAAATGTACATGCATCACGATTTTCATATGCTTGCTCAAGACACTACGTGTTTTCCACGCCACATTCGGATAATGTAACTGAACTACGGTTAGTTCTGAAACAAAGGACGTTCAAGACTTCTCTGTAACGGAGATAGGCTGAGGTCTCATGTTAGGCTACTTTACCCTACAATGCATACTGTTTTATTAACATTCTAATAACAACAACTGTCTGCTTCTACTTTTCCCATTCTTTACTTAACTCTTTCTCAAAGTCTAAAAATAACAAAAGGTTTACTATTCATTGGTACTGCATCTTTCTACAGTTTGATTGGTTCAATGTTGTCTGGTAAGAAGGTAAAGGTAAAGGAGATAAAATCGAATAGCAATTATTTCCGATATTTGCTAACATAGGAAAGTCGCGCGTTTCCTATTTGGCCATCGACGAAACAACTTCCGCAGTCAAACGATTAGAGAAACTAACGCATCAGAACTCGCAAGGAGAACCCTCCAAAATTTCAAAATCTTTTCCTAAAGAAATCTTATCGATCCCTACGTTTTTCAATCACCAAAATTTCTGACTTATTGCTCGATAACTTCCTTAGATGGAACAGAGTCTCTGTAGACGATTCCCTTCAAAGAAACGGATACTATCGACAGTCCTGGATGAGAAAGTATTCTGGTTTCTCTTAAAATTAACGGGATCTAACGATGCAAACCCTTCGACGTTTAGCTTTTAACCCTTTGCGGACAGAGCTATGTATTTTACCAAAGTAAACACTTGTCTAATGTACGTGTTTCAAATTTGATTGCATATAGAAGACGAGGTTTAGTACATTTCATATTGTACTAAATTTTACGATAGCTTCAAATACAGTCGCCTATAAATTCTTACATATGTAAAAAAACTATAAACGCACGAATAAATCTTAGCACATTAAGGACCGTTCACGAGTTTTCTCATGCTTTCTACACGCTGTTTTTAGATGTCACTTACTTTGATATATTGTATCTGCTTTGTCTATTTAAGTGTTTACATCAATAGTCGATGTATTAAACTCGATTGCCTATAATCAATAATATAACCTATAATCAAGATATATACATATGTAAATTTTGTATGGTTCCTCTTCATAGAGAAAAATGTTTCACGCAATATCATACTACAAAAAACTACTAGAAACTTTGGTAAAATTGATTTTTAAATAAAATTTTATAATACCTAAAATGTATCCTATTCTACAGTTTCTGAAAGTTTCACAAAAATTGCTTCATAAATAAAAAAGTTACGATGATTTTAGTAACGTGCAAGTTTTCCCAAAAATGTGCAGTCCCAAGCGTATGTCTTACAGATTTCTTCGTGGTCCTTAACACGTTGAACGCCACGCTAATTTTACGTGGTTTGCCCATAACGCCAACATGAATTTACGGCACGTCGCAATACGAGCCCATAATTTTTAAGCATACATGTTATATGTTGGAAATGGGTTATTAACACGTTCCGTGCCATGTGTACCACCGATGGTACACGTTAAACTTGATCTTCAGGCCACGTGTACCACCGGTGGTACACGCAGTCATATTTATTTAATGCGCTGAAAACATGTATTTTATGACAAATGTAATTCTGTAAAATATATTTCAACCAAAAAAATGATGCATTATACAAAATACACTATAGAACAAAACACATAAGTTTCTTTAATTGTTATATATACAATAATTAATAATTACATTTAATGGTGGATTTTGTTAAAGCAAGGGAGGCATAAAAACATTTTTTTCGGGCAATCGCTGCAAAACGTCATTACTCTTATAGTTTTTTGTATATGAATATCTAATGTGTAAACAATAATCTAATGAAAGTAAATAATAGAAACTTCTTTTCCAACAGAAACAAATGAAAAACAAAAACCGTTATCTCCGTATATTTACCTACTCCTTCTTTTGTTAAATATATTATTTCTCTCGTTTTTTATTTAACAAATTCGAATGCAGCAAGTTTTTTATTAATCGAAAAGTTTCGAACCGACTAACTTTTGCAATCGAACTGATCGCAGCGCCACGTGTACCATAAGTGGTACACGATGTGATAGCTACTCTAAACAAGAGAACTACTTATGTATTGATGATGTAATGAAATATTGTGTGATAATATATCAATCTTTAGTCAAAATATCAAATGGCCTGAACGACAAGTCAGGCAAAAATGGCTTGGCACTGAACGTGTTAAACAAAAGTAAAGACTGTGATTCTTTTAATAGAACTTTATTAAGCGGCGTGGAAGGACGTCTTAACTATTTGAATATTATAGAACGAGCGAGAGTGAAAACCCGTAAGGGCGCGCAGAAAGTCCGCTGCCCACTTAAGAAAAGGAAACTTGGAAAACGTCTGTTTATTTTCCAGGGCCTTAGGTATAAACTGCTACAGGCCTATGGACCCGATGACATCTGGTCCGTTCTATTATTCTAGCAAGCAGTGTTTGTCATTCATATCACAATTCATTTTTGCTTACTAGGTGACGGATTGTTATTAGTAACAATCCAACATTATATATATAAATAAAACTATTTTTATCTGTTCTATCGTTGCATTAATTTCTTCACACTGTTGTAGTAACGATGATAATATTGAAAAATTTAGAAATACTGAAGTTTATTCGAATTATGGGTTCCCAGTAATCTTGGCTTCGCCGGTCACCGGTGATCCCCATGGCGCTTAGAACAAACTCAGCGCCGGTCACCGGTGACCCTCATGGTGTTCAACGTGTTAACCGTTTGAGTGCCAAGTGGCTTCTCCTGTTCAGTGCCCAAAAGTATATATGTATATACCAGCTAATCGGTCTGTAGAATTGAACTAACTGCACGTTCGAACTTTGTCAATGCGTGCCTTTACTGTTACGATTTATCAAGGTTTTACTAGATTAATATCTATGCTTTCGTAAGCTTCGAACTGTTATCAAAAAGAGTTTTTTCATTTATTAAAAATCGAAAGTAACGTAAACGAGAAAAGGAAAGAAAAGACGAAAGAAGCGCGATCGCGCCGCTTGGCATTCTTCGACTGAATTTTTACAAAGGTCCATAGCACTCAAACGGTTAATGTGTTAGTATGAAGTAGAATACTGTGTTGGCTTCAGTGAAAGAAGACTGACGGCAGAAAAGTGCGCTAAGGTTTCTCGTAATCAAGTTTTCGTAAAATTTAATCATGGGAAATAAGATCTGGATTCTGGGAATGCTTAAATCTCACTTTAGAGGCTGCATTTTGGTTCTGGGTGTACATTATACTATGGATTGACGTGTCTTGTTGTTTACAAAAACGATAAGTATGCATAGGCGAGTTCTACGCGTTCGCAAAGGGTTAATTTCCTTCGTTTGCACGGAGAATCGTAAATCCGTCGAGTACAGAAAGTGTTTCACTTTCTTCCACAGCTTCTCGACGATCTATTGCAGAAGTACGTTTGCGCCTGGTATTCAGACTTTTCGACGAACGAAGCTTTCGTGCAACAGCTTCGTCTGACTACCGTGACGGCGACGAAAAACGTGACCGTCCGGTTGCTTCGTACAGATGTGGCCAGCGTTGTATTCCAACGTTTAATACCGTTGATATTGCAACACGTTCAGGACTGGAAAGCTTTACGAACGAAGATACGAAACACATCCGACGCGTCACACTTTGGGGACCAATTGATCGATTATTTTGGCCGCGAGATTCATCCAGCGAGTTACTCTCGCAAGGCCGAGTTGAATTATCTTAGAGGCGTGGTCACTGCGATTATACCGCACTTACTTCCTGCTATACGTATATCTACCAATAACAAGGTAAGTTCGGCAGTTGGAAGATCGAATGGAGAGAAGTAAGGCGTAAATTTGGAATAAGAGAACTGCGATTCGAGGCTTTATTGCTCAGTTCTCGACGTTTAAACGTGTCACTGCGGCCTAGCGAAGTTTGTACTAATGAATATAGTATATCTCGTCGTATTCACTCACCAAACGCAATTGTAGTGGTCATTTCTATGATATTTTATTAATCTACCTTAAAATAAAGCACCGAGTGATAGATTATCCTCCGCGTTTTCCGTTTTGTTTCAAGTTTGAAGTTCTGTCGCTCTTATTGGAAGAGTCTGTATATTAATGAGAACATTTTTATAATTTTATATACTTCCACGTCGAATTTATTCGCAATACAGCAAACGAAACCGGAGATTCTTCAAACTTCGTAAATGTGTCGCTAGATACAGGATTTTCATGCATTTATGGGAAACTTGGGGGTCTGAACGCGCGAAAATATGCAAATGCAATAATTACAGCGCTTTTTAACCTTTCGCGCTTCAATGGTGCCGCGACATTCCTAGCATAAAGCGTAACTCCATTCAAATTTGATCCATATCGAAATAAAACAAATTCAGAAAATAAAGGAAACTAAAGAAATCTATAAACATGTGTAATTTCCTTGATTTTCAAAAGATTTACAAGAAAAATACTCGGAGCGCAATGGGTTAAAGTACCCAGCAGAAGAAACGCCTAAATATCTGTTTATACTATATTCTGAAAGCGTTAGTTTGCAATGGAAATCCATTTGCAGTCTCAAGTATCGCCTCACGAGAGAATATTTACAGGTTATACTTCGAGAGATTCTAGCAAATTGGATTTTACTGCCAGCAGTTGACGCGATCGCTGATCCAGATAACATAAATGCATTGATAATGCTGTCTACTCATCACGACGGTTCAGTATCCAATCACGTTGACACGGTTAACGTGCCAATGCTGCAAAACTGGATAACGACGCCGTTGGTAGCGAAAACCACGCAAGATTATCTAAGACCTTCGTTAGACGTAATTTTGGTTGATCCTCGGCTGTTGTACATGTTTATGCAGCATATTAAAGAATCTGGCCCCATGAATCTCTTTCAGTTTTGCTTAGATATCGGTAAATATTCGGCATAATTGGCGGAAGTGATATAACGAAGTTGTACATCACTTTATTTCTTGCTCCTCTCTCAGATGATCTAAACACACGTATGTTAAATCCAGAGATGAACTCGATCGCCGAAAATAGTTTATACACAGACATTCAGAATATGTATGCGACTTACTTGGACCCCGAAGGACCAGAATATATCAATTTGCCGGAAGATATATCAATGGGAATACGACAAAGTATGTACTGTTCCAGAGTTCTCTTTCAGGAAACTTTCTGGTTCGTTTTAATTGAGAACAAGACTTATCCTTATGAAGACAACAAGAATATTTATAGTCATATATTTACATTAATTATTAATGCCATTTTCAAGACAGAAAAAACAGTTTTGCTTGAGCAACTTGCACTACAGGTCTTAAATTAGTTAAAATGACTTGAATTTCAGATACACAGTTTATTCTTCCAATCTGAGTATTGCTTATTATACAATACAATAAGAAATATCATGGAAAAAATGGGTTAACTATATTTTTTACCATTGTCTCCTTTTAAAAAAAAAATCTAGTTTCACTATCTTATACTGAAGTGAATTTATTTTTCTAACGAAAGAAGGGAAAAGGAATTGTTTGAAATATTAATTTAGGAAATTCCTGTATTAATATCTTCAAAAAATTTCTCATCTAATTACCAAATGTACTAATTGCTCTTTACGTGATTGGAAGTTGTTTGATTTAAAAAAAAAAAAAACCCGATGTAAAATAAAGTATGGCTGTAATAAATTATCTATTAATGAGACTAGTCACTGCAGCAGTGGTTCTCAATATTTTCTAGAGTGCGGAACCCTATCGTGAATAAAATTGTTCGGTGGAACACTTATATAAACTAGAATGAAGCGATATTTATAGTCATATATTAATATTAATTATCAATGCCATTTTCAAGACAGAAAAAAAGTTTTGCTCGAGTAACTCGTATTACAAGCCTTATTATTACACATTACTTTGTAAATTTGTAATACAAATTAACAGAACATTGTGAAACAATTGAAAACCCAAAGAGTAAGATTTTATTGTATAAAAATATAATAGGTTATATTTTCCTAAGCGGAAAAACTCTCCAGGTTCCTCATTTACGAATAATCAAGAGATAGATCGTGAAGTGTTAACAATTTACGTTGAATTATTCGTGAAATTTCTAAACATATCACGTTTTCATGAAAATTGTAATTTTGGTAGAATTATCCGTTACTTTTATTCAACTTATTTTCTTTTCGTGTGTAAATACATTGCAATTTATCGAATTACCGCGGGAAATGCTTACGAAACACAGGTTGGGAACCACTGCACTACACAATATGTTATTATTTATAAGGAAGCTCGATAAACTGTAGCCTCTGTTTAAAAAAGGTGGCGGTAATTTTATTCTTTATTATTCCTGTTGTCATTCACTGATATTCAGATGTCGCGTTACGTTTTATACTTTCTCTAGTTCTTGAAAAGGGCCCGAAGAAAATTCAGGAGATGAGGACCTCGCGAGCATTTTATGAGGCTCATCAAGAAGCTCATGCTCTGTTAGAATCTACTTGTTTATCATCTTTCCATCATAGTTACCAAGTAAGAGAATCGAGGATTATCTTCTGTTTTACATTTGCACTCTCATTTCGTTTTTTTTTTTTTTTTTTCAATAATCTTTAGTTAATTTTTACAGCTGTACGACCTGTTATGCGGAAAACCAGTTCCTAATCGCGTTAAACAGTCTCCTCAGACGAGGTGAGTGAAATTCTCTGTGCATTCTTGTAGCTTGAGTACCATGAAAAATGTATAAATGTAAAAATTCGCAAAATTGAGCGTACAACTATGTCAGTGGCGCAAAATTGGCGGGAGAATGGATAAAAACACGTTTATTCGTATAATTTAGCGAATAATTAATAAAAGAACACTTCAATCACATTAACTATTCGCTTAGATTTAACGAAAAACGGAAACAAAGCGGATATTTCACTGACACAGAATTGAACGTACATTTTTCATCGCGGGGATGATACTCTACTCGCGAGGTTTTGCAAATTGATAGCTTTAATTGCTTTCTCGTATTACATAAATAGTCAAACAAATTTCAACGACCTATAATTTATCTTTACAAACACTTAACAAATGAAAATAAATATTTAAAAGTTTTCATCGTGTGTATTTGTTGTACTACGAAATTCCAGACCATTTGGTTTTTTTTTTTGCATTCAGTAAGGGTCCCAAGGGTCTGAACGTAGAGTACGCTCTTTGTTTCCCCTAACCATGTAATAAAATCATGGTTTCAATCCTATATCCACGGTAAATTAATTTTGTATATTTGTTCAAGAAAATTAATAAAAAGGACTTCGTAATTGTAGTCCACAGCACTCAGAGGGTTAATCGCCTCTTCTAACTTGTAGTATTCGTTTACAGCGTTACGAGTGCATCAGCAAACGTGCCATCAAGGACTGGAAATCATTTTCTGAAGATCGATGATGTTCTAAGAACGTCTACGATGGATGGGATAGCGTATCAAGGGATATATCGTGGCGAGGAGATAGATTCTCGTTCTTACAACGAGATCAAGTGCAACGACGATAGTTTCCATCGAGATCTAACTACCTGGCGAGTCAGTGTCCCACAGATCGAGAGTGGAGACAACCAAAGCTTGTACGTGATCGCTGTGCACAACGAGGGAAAATCCTGGACTGTTTTACGCCGCGATCAGGACTTCTACGCTCTTCGAACGCGCCTGGCAGAGTTTCACGGTGACAAAGAGTTAAGCGACTCGCCGTTACCATCGAGAAAGAATCCGCACCTATCTTATGCGATCAATAAGCAACGATACGAAGACTTCTTGGAGAAATTGTTATCGAAGCCGGTGCTGAGGAGTAGCGAACTTCTGTACAACTTTCTGACGATGCCAAACTTGAAGCCCTATTTCACGAATTACAGCACCCCGGATATTGGTATATTGTATCAGAATATGGCGTACAAATTGCGAAAGGAGAAAGGGCAAAATTTGGATAGATTCATGTCGGTATTCCTTGCGTCGACGAATATCAAAGGCGGTTACATGGATATAGGCGTCGAACCGTCAGACGAGCCAACCATGAACGAAACGGAAAAGAAAAGCCGACGAGATCTTCTCTGTGGAGTATTCGGAGACAATCTTCATTTGGATATTAATTCACGAACTCTGCCTTCCTCCTCGTTGGAACGCTCCCACGTTAAGGGTGCATGTTTTTGCATCGCAGACGCTGGTAGGTTTACCGCTCAATTTTATCTAAATCTTTGTTTCCCCTTGCGTCCACGCTTCTTCATAGCATCTTTCTATTCGTTCCTGAATTTCAATCAACTTCTCTCTGTTCCTTTCCGTGAAATTTTAAACTATTTCTATTTAACACTGACTTTTAATGTCGTGCCTGTTCTCACAGCTCTAAAAACACTAAATAATTCGCTAGAGGGCTTATTATATCGCTTACTATCTTCTATCGTAGGGTAATTAATTAATTCGTCGCACCTGATCTCATAGCTCCAAAAATACTAAATAAAATTTCCTCAGAGAGTTTACTAGAGAGCTTATTGTATCATCTGTTTTTTTGTTATCATAAGGTAATTAATTAATTTGTCACGCCTGTTCTCACAGCTCTAAAAACACTGAATAATTCGCGAGAGGGCATGCTATATCGTCTACTTTCTTATATCATAGAATAATTAATTAATTTAGTAATTAATTAGTAATTATTCTGAATATTCCTTGCTAAATCATCTGCTGAACTGACTACCGAGATATCAATGACAGTACATCAGTAAAATAGTACGTTTGAATAAAGATTTTCAAGTGTGTGCCAATAGCACCTTTCGTCCAGGTATAAGATGATTGTAAAACGCATTTTTATCAGTTACACACTATGAATTTCGTTCTGTTTCTGTATATAGGTAGGCAAAACGTTCCAAATATAAATCCATACAAGAAACAATTGTTTCAGCAGTTAGAAATGTTTGTACTCGGAATCGTATGCGTTTCGAAGTACTTTCACACGTTTCTTTGATGTTAATTTGAACTCTTATATATTTCTTGTATTCGTATAAACTATTATATAAACGTGCTACAAACTATTTTCCAACTGAAATCGTGTATTCTTCTTTTCTGCAATTAAGACAAACATTATGTTCATTGTTGAAGCTTCCTCTATTAGTATTTACGATGATTGTTTCAGTGGACAGGTTATTGAATGTACCAGCAACAGTTGCGCGAGTTTTCTGGATGTTCGCCTCTACGTCACGTGCTAAAATGGACCCGTACATTAACATTCTACTGTATAACGCCTTGGCGAAACTTCTAAGCGGTGGCCGTGCAGCTATCGTGGTAAAACTTTTACACGTAAAAGTTATGGGCGATAAGAATCGTACGAAAGACACAAATATTCAAGCAAATCGTCGAAATTACTACGCATCTGCTAAAAAAGGTTTGTACGGTTTATTACCATATTGGCTGATAGGACTTTACAAACCATGGACTGAACTAATGGATTCCATTTTGGATGCATTACAAAATGCGCCGCTCAATAAACATCTCGCGTATGTTCTACTCGATCAGATTCTGATCAGCCTGTTCCCAGAACTTACATTCTGATTAATATGAAAATATTAATTGTACATAATTAAATATATCATGGTTCTTCTGTTTAAACCTTATTGTAAGGCTGTATATCTCATTCTTTGGATCTATCGACCCTTAATTCTTTGTGAATTTCACTCATTTGTGTATAGAAAAGAAAATGAAGTATCTTTCGTGAAGTTATTGTTTTTCTTATACAATATAATTAAAATAAAATCACCTGTACACTGATACAGCTTTGTTCTATTATATGATACCATACCTAGCATCACAAAATATTGAATACACATTTCTCCAATATTAAAAAGAGATTTAATCTCTTCTTCATATTTAAATATTTATTCCAAATTCAGAAAGGAATATTTTCTTTTCGAATATTTATTAAATATTTATTTTGTGTCACAGAAAAGTATTTATTTCCTAATATAAAATAAATATGAATCTCTTTAAAGTATTTAAATATTTATTCTAGATTCAGATAGGAATATTTCCTTTTCGAATATTTATAAAATATTTATTTTCTAATGTAATGTTAAGTAGGTTTTGCAATGAATGCTTTTCTAAGAAACGCAGTCTAATGTTGTCACATTCTATAAATGGAGTGGTGAAGTCTTTGATGTTAATTCTGTCACCACTACCTTATGTAAAGACAGTGTTTCTTGTAGCATTCCAAGCATCTGGGATATGTACGTAATTACCCCAGTCATATACTGACCAAATTCGATGTTCTTGGCTATCCTTAGAATAACTGCCCTTCTTAGCACAGAAGCTAAACACTTGTCCAAACATAGCAACTCGTTTGTTAAGTTGCTGAATGCAGACACCCTGAATCTCAGATTCAAGATAATACTAGATCCTAGAGAATACAGGTTGTTCACTTAAGTCGGGTTCATAGTATAGGAGCTGACGGACTGAACCATGTGGTCTTTCATACAGTCCATTACCAAGCTTAACTTTGGTGGTGGAGTTATTCAATGTATCATGTACTTTCTCAATGAGCATCGAATTTAGCTGGAAACGCCCCCTCCTCCCAAACGCATCAATCGTTACACCCGTATCTTCAATGTGGGCACATTGATCTGGGGTTAATGTTGTAGCTCGATTCCATCCAAGTAGATTCACAATTAGAAGCCCAGGTTGTCGTTTCTCGTCATTAGCTGGTACTAGATCAGCGGGTAACTGCCAATCTCTTCGATTATCAGCAGCTACTGTATATCTAAAATCGGTAACTATTGCCAACGCAAAAATTCGAGGTGCAAGTTGGAACGTATACTGCCAATGATTATTAGCATTAATACGTCCAAAATCTCCATTCTCGTTTGGCCATGCTGGTATCTCCAGTCTGTGATGTTTTCGCTGACTTGACGGAGAAATAGTCGTTCCCAGGCTGCTAGGCACGATCTAGGAATCATTTTTGGTTAATGGACGCGCGTCGCTAGTTTTGTACATTTTTTATAGTCTCGTGTGGAAACGGTGAGCGTTTGTCAGGGTACAACAATAAAATAAAGATCAATTTAGCATTGAAAACAAACTATATTTTTTCTAAGTGAGAAATAAGTGCTCATTTAATATTGGAAAAAGGAAACCACCAAATCTTTTCAGAGAAGAAACATATAAACTTATAGAACGCTCGAAAATAGTGACTATTTGTCACATAAATCTATAATTTATTGGAACTTGAACTGAATCACGTAGTACAGGCGACTAAACCGGAAACGATAAATGTAGACAATGGTGGAGTATGTATGAACTGTGAACGATAAGTGTGTGAAGAATGTGTAGCAAGTTTTGCTTGTATATAATTACTGTTTAAGTTTTCTAAATATATATATTGTGTTTATTTCACACCTACACGTTTGAATTGATTAATTCCATTATAGTTTAACATAGTTGATGATGTGTAACTGTAATATCGTAATAATGAACAAGATGATATCGTATAGTTTGTTATAAATATCTTTGTGACGAAAAGAAGATGGTTTCATATGTGCGTGACGTCAAAATAATACACGTGACATTTAAACTGCAGTGTTAAATACATCTCATACAAAATGTAAAAAGTACATCGAGACTAATTACAAATTAGTTTTTTTTCGATACGTCTTTAATATTCAATTCTTCTTAGAGAATGTACATTGAGACCACTTAGTAACATTCGTTATGTATACGTAATGCATAAATATGTGTAAAGAAATCATGTAGGTTATCTTTAATTGTATAAATAATATTTTACCTATAGATATGTATTATAATGACACGATCGATTACATAATCATAAAGTATAAAAAGTCGTAGTATTCTGTTTCCCACAAATCATGTTGAAATTTAATCAATATAGTGGTAAATCTCTTGGACACTCGTGTGTTCCATATTTCGATCTGGTAAAAAGATTTCAACATCGTTCTAATGTGAAGGTATATTTTATTGTATTAGTAAACACAGTGTTGTAAAAAATACTCTTTTTGTTTCATTTCTGAGCTTAAAATTATAGAAAAGGTTTCTTAGTATTAACGTTAAGATTAATTTATATTTTCTAAAATATTATAGAAAATAAATTTTCATTTTCCTTACAATACGAAGAAAGTAACCTATAATTTTTCGTATAGATTGTTATATATACATATAATATTGTACGTCAATTTTCATTTAATAAATCGTTCGTTATTTCGTAAATTGTTTATTATCTTTATTTTGAAGAAATGGTATCAAGTATTAGAAGTTCCAGAAGATTGCGAAGACGAAACGTTAAGATTGGCGTTCGTTTATCAAGCGAAAAGATTTCACCCAGACAGCGGTACGTCGGAAGCTAATGCAGTCAAGTTCTCCGAGGTACAATACAGTATTTTAATATTATAATACACTAATATCATTTAGTATTTTAAAAGTGAGTATTTCTTTACAGATCGAAACTGCTTACAGGCAAATTCGTAAGGAAAGAATGAAAGAGAAAGAAACCAATAAAAACTTACCCACAGTAGAGGAGTTCGATATTAAAGTAATTATATAAATTATATAAACTTCGATTTATTAATTTCCTACAGTTTACATATAGTATCTTAAAGTACATAAAATAATTAAAAATGAATATTGATTTTTAAGCTATGTATCAGTATTATTTTTTTTATATTATATTATTATTAGTAAGTTGTTTAAATAGTGCAAAAGATTTGTGTTCCAATAATTAAAGTATGTATTATTTATAGCATTTATTGATAACAGATTTTTTTATATTTGTATTATTATTTATATAATAATTTTGTATTCGCTAAATTATTCTTTTTTATTAACATGTTCGTCGCCGCGTCACCCAGATCTGGCTGACGGGGTATGCTTCCGTGGGGGCCCCGTCACCCAAATATGGGTGACGCTCTTCTTATTCAAGTTAATAGGACTTTCAGTTGGATTTTTAAAAGGAATTTAATGGAATAAGCACTGATATATAAATATAGGATATACAACATAAAAATACTAAGAATATACATATTATACTATACTTTTTACTAAGTTTTGTTTAGAATCGATGAAATTATATTTATCACTTTTCTTCTAAAACTCACTACTTCGTTATCAATACTGTCCTCACATTCAATTATATTTTTATGCCGTCCAATGAACATTTTGAGGATAAAAAAATCACCGACGTGCGTCTCAAAAAAAGTATGCTTCTCGACTAAACGAAGGATCCGGGATAACTAAAGTGAGATCCCAGACAGTCCTCTAGCCGAAAACCTTATTTCTCTCCCCATTTCAGAACTAAATACTTTGTGATTAATCGAAGGTTCAAAAACGTTACTCGAGTTGCATCCCTGCTATTTCCCGCTTTACGTTTCGGCGCTCCGACAGTCGGATTTGGCCCCCGCGAGAAACTCAACCGAATCGCGTTGGGCGACGAACGTGTTAATTTGATATTGTTAATGTTATTATTTGTTGATAAAAAAATTAAAATATTTATTCTCCTTTACCTCCTTTATCATCCTTATTATTAAAATGAATTTTAAGTGATTGTTACTTAAATAATACAAAACATTTTTATTTTATATTAAAATATAAACACCTTGTTTTTTTATTAGTTTAAATATGTAGCATGCATTCACTGTTTAGCACACAGCTCCGCAACACCGTCATTATTTAATGTACAACGTAGGAGTTGGAACACCCAGCAAAAGACAGAAGTTGTATACAATGGAAAGAGCTCAGAAAGCAGTGGACAATGTAATGGAGCATCAACTGAAAAGGTTGCAGGCTGAGGAACGTAATACGTTAGTTGGAATGGATAAACAGCGTGCGAAAGATATTAAAACACGTTTCGGTATGGATCGTCTGGTAGAGGATTTAATTCAAGAAGCAATGAATAAAGGTGAATTCAATGATCTACCAGGAATGGGTAAACCGTTGAAAGAGAACACGAATACACGAAGTCCATATGTCGATTTTGTCACTTACAAACTGAACGAGGTACAGAAACTCATGTTAATGGAAAACATTTCAACGAGTAACGTATCGAATTGAATTATAGATATTAATAGAGAATGGATTTACTCCAGAATGGATACAATTGTCCAAAGAAATCAGGGAAGAGATACAGGATTTACGAAAACAGTTGATAACTGCACGGAATAACGTGGGCCCGCTTCCACTAAGCTTCTCCGACGAGTCAACGTGGAAGGATATCGTAGAAAATTTCCAATCTACGGCGAAACGGATAAACAGTAAAATAGACAAGTACAACTTACTGGTGCCTATACTTCAGAAGCAGATGCTCCACGTTAAATTGCAAGATCTTGCAAACGAGGCGCTTTCAGTTCCACCTAAAGAGAACGACAGAAAGTGTAATTCGAAAAAGAAGAATTTTGAATTTATCGCCGAGCAAGATACTTTATTAGGATTAATAACTTCGATCTTCAATAAAAAACTTTCGTAGCAAATATACGTTCCTTTAGAAATTTTCGCATGTAAGATTAAAAATATGTCAAAGCTATTGTACATAAAAAAAGATAATAGGTATTTCTTAACAATTCCACATAATGGTATTATCTTCTTTCAGCTGTATCCTTCCAGTAGCCAAATGTTTCAACGCCAGCGGAAATATTCTATGTTCGGCTGTTTTTACTCGTTCTTGAAGACTTTCCATGGTATCGTGTGGCAATACAGGTACCGCTGCTTGTTCAATAATTGCCCCAGAATCTATATCGACCTGTAGAATTATTTTTCAGATACACTTAAGTTTATCTCACGTAAATTTAGTAGTTATTTATTTAGTATACCTCGACGAAGTGCACTGTACAGCCTGAAACACGTACACCGGCAGCTAGAGCGTCTTTGTGCGCACATGTGCCTTTGAAAGATGGCAATAACGAAGGGTGTACATTTATCAGAGCACCGCGCCACCGCTTCACAAAATCGTTTGATAAAATACGCATGAAACCGGCGAGACAAACTATTTCAACTCCAACAGCTTCGAGTTCGGCGTTCATTACCGAATCGAAAGCTTCTCGGTTTGGATAATCGGTATGCTTGATAACCTGTTGTTATGTCAGATTGAAATATAAATTGTGATTATGAGATATACGTGATTTCAAAAATAGTGATTACCATTGCCTTGATGCCAGCTCTTTCGGCTCGTTTAAGTCCTTCGACGTTTGCTTTGTTGGATATTACTAGAACAATTTCTGCGCCAATCTGTTGCGAAGGATTTCGTGTTGCATCGATCAACGCTTGTAAATTTGTCCCGCTACCGGATATTAAAACCCCTACCCTCTTCGGAAGATTTGTTAATTTTCTAACGATACCTGGTATGTATCTTTTCATTCCCCATTCTAACGCTTCCTCGAAATTCTTCACGTTTATCCTATCTTTAGTCTCTGCAATGTTTCAACGTGTACGATACAAATAAAATGTACTCGACATAAACGAGTAGCGTCGAGTGGATCTTTACCTTTGTAATCAGTCACGTGTCCAATGATCTTAGGATTCTCTGCTTGTAATTTTCTTAGAATCTCGTCTTTATCTGGCTCAGAACAGATTAAAATAGCACCAATCCCGCAATTGAATGTTCTTAGCATTTCTTCTTTATTAATTTCTCCTGTGAGAAGAATTGAGATATGAGTATGAAAGAAAATTTGTGTGTTGCAATTTAATGGGTATTTTTACACACGTTAAGTTCGAGTGTTGTCGCTTGAACGAAAAGCTCACTGTCAGTCTTACCTACTGCTGCCAACCAACTGAAGACCGGTTGAATTTTCCACAGTGTTGCATCCAACATTGCTCCCACACCTTTCGGTAAAACTCTTGGTATATTTTCTGTAAAACCTCCTCCAGTGATGTGTGCGAAAGCCTTTACCAGATTCGTCCGCAAAGCAGGAATTACTGCTTTTACATAAATTCTCGTCGGTTCTAACAATTCCTCACCTTTAAACACATCGTAAGCTATGAATAAAGCTAATTCTACATACATAAAGGATAACGTAGGAAAGAAAAATGTGAATACCGATAGTGCGATTATTTTCAGAGAACGGTGCTACGTCAGAACATCTTTTATCGGTTAATCTTAGAACCTTTCGAACAAGACTGAATCCGTTGCTATGTATTCCACTAGAGGGGAGGCCAATTATAACGTCGCCTTGTTTTATGTCATCTATACGTGGAAGTAGATCCTTTCTTTCAACCGCGCCTACACTGAACCCTGCTAAATCGTATTCTTCGTTCGGATACATATCAGCCATTTCCGCTGTCTCTCCACCGATCTGAAAGAATTATTTATGCATATTGTCTAAAGTAAAGCTGGAAAGAACATTCGTTTTTTACTTACCAGAGAACATCCGGCTCTTCTACATCCTTCGCTTATTCCATTTATGACATCGTTAGCTGTATTAACGTTTAATTTACCGCAAGCGAAATAATCGAGGAAAAATAAAGGTTCCGCGCCATGTGCAAGAACGTCGTTTACACACATAGCCACCAGATCTATACCCACTGTGTCATGTTTGTTACATTCAAATGCTATCTGTAACATCAATTGTAATATTAATATCGATTTTCTTTAAAGGAATTTATTATAATTTTATGCCTAAGTTTACAATTTTTATTAAAATAGCTTATAGTGTATAGAGCACAATCTTGAAAATATTAAAGGAATTAAGTTATCTATAAATATTTAAAGAATAAATTAAGTCTGTCAAGAGCATAATACCTTTAATTTAGTTCCGACACCATCGGTTCCACATACTAAAATTGGATCCTTATAACCCGCAGCTTTTACATCGAACAGACCACCAAAACCACCAATCGAACCAATTGTACCTGAACGTTGCGTCGAGTACGTAACTGGTTTAATAGTCGAAATTAGCGAATTCCCAGCTTCTATATCTACTCCGCTACTTTTATACGTTAATCTCCCATGACGCAATATAGACCTGAAAATGTTCAATGAATATTCCTCTCTTGTTCTCATAAGTAACATCCATTACCTAGCTATCCCTTTGTGTGCTATGTCCGTTCTAAATTGCTTTCCCTCGAACGATATACTTTGAGCAGCATGCGTTGCTTTGGCGGCAGCTGAAGCTAACGATGGTGCTAAACTTACCGTAATTAAGACTCTCCCTCCTAATAAGAAAATAAAAACATCAAATAGCAACCGAGAAAAAAAGTATTCATATACCGTAACAGACTCGACATTGATCCGGAGTTATTTTACAATGGCAGAACGAAATCAAGATGTACATTTTATTAAGCAATAAAGAAACTTGTAGCTGTTGTATAAAGTATTCGTGCACTATGGAGAATCCCTGTTAAAACAGGAGAAAGCTTATAGAAGGTCCTAAAAAGGTTGGATGAGCTAAGTTCGTTTATATTTTGCAAGCGGTGCTTCATTTTATGGGAAATGTGTTCGAAGTCGAGAGAGAAATCTGTACGGAAGATTATCGGGAAAATATGCATGCAAAAAGTGTACCATTAGTCAACATTTCCCCTTCGGGAGAAGTGTCTGTTCCGCTATGAAAAACGAAATGATTCGTTCTGTGCAAAACGTCAGAGATGCCTGTTATAATCTGGCCTTTCGACGATGACGCTGGGTAGCCCCGAGATGCTAAAATAACGCCAACAGCGAACAGATCATCCTTCCATAATGTTTGAGAGTCTGTCAAAGAACCCTCGCAACAGGCCTATGTGAACATGCATTAAAATTACCTTCAGCCACGCGTTTCAAGTATAAATTACCTTCATGATGCGAAACAAGTCCGAATTCAGTAATGGTAGTATCACTTGCGTTTCCGGATCACCGAATCTACAATTGAATTCTAGAACCTTGACTCCGTTCTTCGTTAACATCAATCCAGCGTACAGCACACCTGTACTTTTTTAGAACGACAGATACTTGTAACGTCGAATTGTTCTTAGGAATTTATATTAAAAATTATAGAGTACTCGTTACAAACCTATATACGGGATATGTTCTTGTCTAAGACCGTCGATGGCTCTTTGCAAGACGTCCGATTGTACCGTTTCGTAATCTGCTTTGTTTAATAATGGACATGGACAATAAGCACCCATGCCACCAGTATTCGGTCCTTTATCTTCGTTAAAAATTCTTTTGTGATCTTGGGCAGGCATCATTGGTACAATAGTCTTTCCTGTAAAAAGTATCAACTTATGGAACAATTGTAATACAAAGAATTTGGATAACGTTTGTTTAAAGCTTTTTATATCAGACCATCTGTAAATGCAAGCACAGAAACTTCTTCTCCTTCTAGTAACTCTTCCACAACTATCGATTCTCCGGCAGATCCGAACTTTTTGTTTGTCAAAATTTCGTCTATAGCTTTGCACGCTTCCTGTTCATCTTTCGCTACTATCACACCTTTTCCAGCGGCTAAACCAGAAGCTTTTATTACAAGTGCCGGAAATGGCGCGCTGTAAATAAATCGTTACATATAATAGGTATTTTTACGATCGATTCAGAGAAATAAAATCTGATATCTACTTCACAACAAATTTCTTTGCTTCGTCCGCATCTACGAAACCTTTCCATCTTGCAGTGGAAATTTTATATCTATCCATAAATTCTTTTGCCCAGCATTTATCGGCTTCAATTCTGGATGCTGCTTTTCGTGGACCGAAACAGTCGATTCCTGCATCCTTCAATTCATCTGCCAATCCATTTGCTAAATACTCCTCTGGACCGATAACTACTAAATCTATTTTATTCTCTTTACTCCACCTTGCTGTCTCCTGTGTAGTAGGAAGGACTTAGTACAGTTATGTAATTTAACTGGAAATAATGTAACACGTACCTTGTTATCTTTGATATTTAATTTCACCAGGGATACCTTGTCAACCAATGCAATCCCACTGTTTCCAGGAGAAACATAGATTTTATTTACCTAAGAGGACAATACTTAAAGACATATTACTGTAAACTTTGTGAACTACTGATACAAAAGTGCATTCTTAAACTCTGTTAGTATGAAACTTGGCTTTTTAGTTATGAATTACTTACATGTGGGGATTGTGAGAGTTTCCAAGCAATAGCGTGTTCTCTGCCGCCACCACCAATAACCAGAACAGTATATTCCATGGTGTCTGAGAAATATTGAGTTTAATTTATTTCTGATAAAATGTAATAAATGAAAAATGTAATATGGTAAAATAAAGTTTATATAATATTTTATAATATGAATTTATAAACAATATTATGTATGTTTTTTATAATATACCAAATGAGAAAATATTGACGAAAATATTAAAAGATTATTGTTATTAATATTATTAATTAATAATAGACAGTGAGCAATATTTTCCCAAACGCCGTATAAAGACACCGTCGAACTATAACCTCTGTGTGTTTAAAATGTAATACATGTAAAACTTGATACACTTTCTTACAGATTTATTTCTAATTATTAATCGTTTAATACTTACTTTTGCAATTCGTTCGCGTGCGTCTAAAACGATACGCGTCACTTTAAATGTTTATAGTTCTATGTATAGATTATTAAATGATGAATATTTCTTGAAACAACAGGTAGTAACTCAGTAATAAAGTCGATCGAGTTGAGATATTTTATTGGCCTTGTTTGTATCGACGAAGTCGTAAGATTTCCAATGAATATTTATGGATATATCTCGATATTCGCAATGGGAAGACTTTCTTCGCGTGGGGGATTAGTCCATTTATAAATCGTATAAAGTAACTGATAACTTTTAACCTTTCCAGTTAATCCGTTGCGAGAGAAATCATTCTGTAATAACGTAAATGTCCGATAAGGTGGACATTTTAAGTTAAATATTATTTGTTACTTTCAAAGATATGAAAAACAATGATTTGCTATTTTATTACAACGTAAAAATATTCTAGATATTTAAAAGGAATATTTTACAGAATAATTTGAAGCAGGAACTTGTTCATTTTTCGAAAAATCAATCATATGTGAATGGTTACTTGTCTGACAATTTATGTGAAAGTGATAGAGTATTTTTCATAAGTTTGTAATCTTATATAGACCAAAAAGTATGCCCGAAGACAAAAGATCGAAGAAATAAAAAGAACGGCAAGAATAAATAGGTCTTTGACCATCTTTGACTTTAAATTTGCATTTTATTTGCGAGAAAATTAGGAAATCTTGTCGTTAGTACTTTTCACAAATTTGGAGACAAAGAACTGACCAAATTAAAGAAGGAAAGATGGAGTAAATATGTCTTTGGCCATCTTTGACTCTAAATTTGCATTTTATTTGCGCGAAAATTAGGGAATCTTGTCGGCAGTAATTTTAAAGAAGAAAAGGTAGAGTAAACGTGTCTTTGACCATCTATGACAGCGGTCGTGAGTATTAAAGCCGTCATGGAACAACTATGAAGTTCCTTCGAACGATAACATTTTGTTTCTATCCTTAATGAAGCGGATTACATTAGTCATTACGATATGAAATGACGGAAAGATTAGAAAAACGAAATATGCCTTTATAGCCTCGCGAAACGTTCTCTCAAGTATGTTTAACTTCAACATCGGCAGTCATGCTCGCCAATTCTGGTTCTACACAGTTTCCTCTTTCCGCCATGGCACGGGTCCCTACCAAAGTCGCGTCAGATTTTTCTCCAGTGAAAAAAAGGCTGACAAGGAACCATCGAAGGCAGGAAGTGCCGTCAGCACTGAAATCGCCGTTATGAAAGAGTGCAAGACACCTCCAGAAGTCAGCCATTATCATTGAAAAAAAGACACACATATTTGCCAAAAGCATCCAATTTAACTTATAATCCACTCCACACCGACTGAACTGTGCTATCTTCCCTTTAAAAACAACAGTCGTCGTCGCGACTTGAATTCATTTCCAGGACCGTATACCACCAGGAGGAGCAAGACTTCAAACTGTCCGCGTGTATCGCTGGAACCCGGAGAAACCAAAAGTGAAACCGTACATGCAACAGTTCAGCGTGGATCTAAACAAATGCGGCACGATGGTGCTAGACGTGTTGGGGTTGATAAAAAAGGAACACGATCCCACGTTGTCGTACCGAAGATCCTGCCGCGAAGGAATCTGTGGAAGTTGCTCGATGAATGTTAATGGCGTCAATACCTTGGCTTGCATCACGTAATGCTGCAGATATTGTTCTCCTACCTAACTCGAGCCTTGAGCTAATTGCTACTTGCGTAAAAATGTTACGTCGATATTAACGCCAGGTTTACAATATTTTCCTGCGAGAAATCGGTTTCTCAGAGAGACAATTGTACGTGGTTGCTTCTGCAACGTCGCTCGTGAAGTCGCAAACGCGACAAAATGGCACGTCGAGCGCGACGCCATTAGATCTTTCGCTTAGACGGCGTTCATTCTCGACAATGTAAACGCGTTCAAAATTATAAAATAATTCCTCATCTTTCCTTAACGAAAGATACGGGCGTTCATTCTCACCACTGTCTTCGTTGAATCGATCGTGACATTCTGCAAAATTTGGGAGAACTAAAGTGGCAAAACCATGCAAAAAGTATGCTTTTGCTCACAGGAAACTGAAGCAGTCGTCGAAGCCTATAGTCATCTATCCTCTGCCGCATTCGTACGTGATCAGGGATCTGATAACAGATATGGAACAGTTCTTGAAACAATATCAAAACATCGAGCCGTTTCTAAAGCGACCAGGAGAGGAGAATTTCGTAGGTTTGCGGCAAATTCTGCAGAGTACGAAGGACAGGCAGAAACTCAACGGCTTGTACGAGTGTGTTCTTTGCGGGTGTTGCACTTACGCTTGTCCACCTTATTGGTGGCTTGGCGATAAGTTTCTAGGCCCTGCGACTCTTTTACAGGTACAGAGATTGCTTTGATTTAAATAGAAAAATACTGGCGATATCTACCGATACGCACGGTCATAAATTATCGTCGTACAGGCTTACAGGTGGATAATAGATTCACGAGATATGGGACATAAAGAGAGACTTAGCAAATTGCGAGACTTCTATTCGGTGTACCGATGTCACACTATTTTTAATTGCACGAAAACGTGTCCGAAGGTACGAAAACTTTTGAAACAGAGGCTAAAATATCTTTGAGAATTCGTATTTAATTATCGTGACGATCAATTTTCAAGGGTTTGAATCCTGGAAAAGCGATAGCTCAGATAAAACGACTGTTAGCGGGACTTACGAGTAAGCAAAAGCCAGAGATGGACACGCCACTTCCGAACCCTTGCAACGGCGAAGATGTGTATTTATGCAGGGAGAAGTGAATAAGGGGAAGGGGGGAAAAGAGTAATTAATAAAGCGCCATTCATGAGATTTATTAATTTGCCAATTGTATATAAATCGATTATTTTTCTTTTACACGAAAGGTCTTGTTTATTTTAAAGTAACCAGGTTTACAGCGAGTAACTTTAATATTCGGACAGCAAAAAATTTCTACTTCGCCATAAAGAAAAAAAAAATATATATATATGGTCTCAGGTATAATATTAAGGTGCTGTTCTAAGCTGCTTTATTTACACAATTTACAGTATTCATTGAATAATATGTCTCGAGCGAAAGGATGTCTAATTTTAGTGATCGTACCCTTTTGCAAATTAATAATTTCCTTATTTTTTATAGTTGAAGAATGATAGAATTATTTTAGAGAGTTCTTGACTAATAACTTCCTTTAAGCATCGATTTATAGAGTAACTTTAACCCCTTGTACTCGGAGCTTCTGTGTCAAAGTTCCATTTTTATAATTTTAAGAATTGAAAATCCTCAAATCCGTAGCAATGTAAAATTTTTGTTAAATTTAAATGGCAGCGCAGAAGAAATAAAATTCAGGTGAAAGTGTATTAATTATATTTTATATTATTTATAATATTTACTGATCGTAGAATTTTTTATATTTATATTATTACCTATATAATAATTTTTTACACTTTAATTTATTTTTTTTTACTTCGATCTATTATTATTTTATAATAAAGATTAGAATTTGTATTTACTCTTCTTTCTTATTGTTATTAAAATAATACAAAGATCAGTCCACTGCAAATTTAAAAAATTAATAATTTTCAAATTCGTTTGGTTAAAATAAAACAAAAGAAAAGGAAGTTCAGGGGAAGAACCGATACAAAAAAAAAATTAAGGACATAGGAGAACGTGTATCTAATAAACTTTTAATAATCACGAGCATACAAAAATATAAAATGCAGTTATTTGTTATAATTACTCTTCGTGGTAATATTTTGGTATAATCTCAGCTACTACAATTCCCTCATTAAGCATTTCTATAACCTTACCATTAACTTAACCTCTCTTAGACCTATCGTTGTATTCATAAGTAACTTATGTGTAATCAGTAAATTAACTAAAGTGTAATTACAATGGTCAACCTTTGTCATACGTTTAAAATTAAATTTGATTCCCTTAGTCGTCTATTAGCTTGTATAATAAATAACACTTTAAACGTAACAAATAGATTAGGACTCGTCGATTGTTGAGCTAACGTCACCTCGAACAGAAATATCTAACTCTATGAGAAATTTCGAACTGTGTCGTTTTACGATAGGGAATACAATTAGCTTTTAAAAAGGTACTGTTTGTATTTGTATGTTAGTTCAGTCTCTCTATGCCTATCTACACTTCCAACCTTGCTCTTTTTATTGTACTTTGGTATTGTTCACTTTTGCACTGTACGTTGCTAGAAACATTGGAAGGTGCTATGTTCTCGTCGTTCGTTTTCGACAATAAAATGTCAACGGTATCTCGTAGCTCGCGGTCTTGCAACCAGGGATGTAACAGAACTTGTTTTATTGTGATCCTCCTTCTCGGATTAACCGTCATCATAGACGTAATCTGAAAGACGTTATTGTTAACAATTAAAGACGTTTTTTACCGTATTATTCAATGTAATATCCACACGAAACTCTAAACTGTACCAAATTTATAGCTTTCTTCGTAACGTGTCCAAATTTTGTAGGAGGAAAGCTGTAACATCCTTTCTTTATCTGATCCTGCATACTATTCTTGTCGTGGCAATTAAAGGGAACGGAACCGCTCAAACAAGCGTACAATATTACTCCCAAACTCCACACGTCGACCTAAATAGATAAAAAAAATATAAAACGTGCATTTTCGTTATTTTCGGATTCGTATTTTACGAACGTACTTGATTCGTGTAAAAACCACGTCCAATATTAGATAATATCTCAGGCGCAACGTACATTGGAGTTCCGCAAAAGGTTTTCATCATGGTTTGCGCATCGACTAATTTCGATAAACCAAAGTCCGACACTTTCGCCAATGTAACATCCGAAGTACTAGCTAGTAATATGTTCTCTGGCTGTAAATAATATTTTAGTTGTTACGTATGCTTGAAATATTTGAAAAAATACACACCTTCAAGTCCCTATGGGTTATACCGCAATCGTGAAGATAACTAACGGCCAATACAACTTGATAGAAGATCAATTTCGCGTGTTTCTCTAACAATCGTCCTCTGGACTTTATCCTTTCGAAGAGCTCTCCACCTTCCATTAATTCTAGAACTATGTATACTGCTCTTGGTGTATCTACTATTTCCTCCATTCGAATTATACAAGGCTGAAACATGTAATACAGAGATGAATATATTGTATAATTTCAGTTGTTAAATGTATCAACATACATGTTTCAGGGCTTTCAAGATTTCCACTTCGTTCATTATCTTCTCTGGATCGTTTAATGGATGTTTCTGTCCATTTGTCGTGCTGCCTATTTTCATAATAGTTTTCATAGCAAATTTTTTACAACCAATTTTAGAGAAGACCATTTTTACTTCACCGCAAGCTCCAGATCCTAATTTACGCGACACTGCATACTTATTTTTAAGCTCTGGAGGCAAGTCGTTGCTTTCAAATGCTGTTGTGCTCATAAATATGTATACTGTTGAAAGTGAAAAGAAACATGGATAAGATAGAGAAAGAAATGATTGGAAAATTTGTAAGATATAAACTACTTACTGGTAACTATCGGTTGAGCCAACGATATAACATCATTACTTTCCAGTACTATTTTATTTCCACGGCCTACTTTTTTTTTATTAACAAAGGTTCCATTTTGGCTCAAGTCTTCTAGATATACCACGGCATCGATGGTATTCCCGTCGATAAATTCTCTAGTTATTTTAAAGTGTACTTTACTCATTACACTAAGCCACTTTGGTTTCAGTTCGTTTTTAGTTACGCAAATATCACAAGTTTCTGAACGACCAAGCGTGTAAATGTTCTTGGTCATTTCTGTAATAAACGATCAATTCGTTCTGCATTATATTTGCGCGTAATCGAGTAAATTATAATTCGAGATTGACGTTAAATGTAACGTGTAGAATTAAAGGTATCTTATATACTTACCCATTGTTTTAAACGGGAACTTAATGGGACACAATCTTCCCCATATTGTCGCAGTTTTCTCCTGCGATAATTCCTGCGATTGTGTCAAGCAGATCGAATCCGCGTTCTGCGTGTCGGGTAATGTTAAAACAATTTGTTCATCGTTCATAATTACAGGTGAATTGGTTTAAATGCAAACCAAAAGTATTTTAAAGCCACGTGCAAGGTTTCGATATTGCGGAGAGATGAAGTATAAACAACATCGATCATAGCAGAACTGTTTTGTCGTATTTCCAATAGGAAATATTTTGGAACGTTCGATTTATCGTTGGAAACGTGTAAATTTTAGCCTTCGAAATATTCTACCGTGAAACGTAAGAAAATTGTATTCACTGTCGTGTAACTTCTAAATCCATAACGGAACTTACGGTGTAAACAAACCTCCTGGAACAACCGATATTCCGAGAAAACTATAAAAAGAAACCTTGGATATCTTCTCGTTGATAAATCGGAAATCTGCTGTATCTACGTAGTTTTGAAACTTATTTCCAATGGCATCATTTCAGTGGACACGTTTATTAAACGAAAATGTTCCATTCGTAATTCTCAGTTATGTTTCTGGTATTATTCGTTCGAAATAAAGTGTTACAACTGGGTATTTTCACGGGAGTACAGAGAAATGTTTACACATTTCCTGGAAATTTTCTATTAAATATTGTACATGTATAAACGAGTAAAAGTGAAAATTCGAATTTCGGTAAATAATCATTATGCACGAGTGAAAGTGTCTTTCGTCGTTCAAAAATTGATAGAAATAATAGAACCTTGAATGATCCATTAGACATTATTTTTATTAATTTTTTTACGGATGTGAAAGTTGGATTAACAATGCCCTCGTGATTAAAACTTAAGTGTACATACCGTATAATAAGATGTAGAACTTTTCGAAGCGTAGAAACGAAACAGCTAATTCAGGAGGAAAATGATAATTTGTGAAATAAAATAAATTTTATTCAGTTACGTCGTAATCTATTCGAAATAAGGAATTAACTATCATACACGGGCGAAACAATTAAATCACAGTATAAAAAAGAACGAATCTGTCTCTCGGTAATGTTGAAAAAAAAAAAATACTTTTCTCCGTATTAAATAGACATAAGTAGTTTGTTTCACGGTTGCGTGTATAAATGTAGGTTTTTAATGCAGTTAACACATTTCTCCACATTGTAGAATTTAATTGATAGTTACGAAAAAATTATACGCAGTTAAACAAAAGAAAAAAAAACAGGAACCGCAAGTTTTTCATATTTAACAAAATGATTCATCAACGTCACAAAAACCGACACTTCTTAAAAAAACGGTGTAAAAAATTTACAATAGCATTGGTACGCAATTTCACGTTACGTTTACTAGTCGTGATTAATTATATAACTCTAATAATATTGTTTCATTAGCATTATTATCACTTTTAGCTTTTTTTATTTTGGCAACTTACGGTTCTCAACGGAAATTTCGCATGTCCTCGCAATAGTCGCGATTTTACAAGCCTAATCGACGTTAACGTTTGCCGCAGTTTCACAATTGATTCGCACAATTTTGTTTTCGTGGGATTTTTCTTTCTTTTTTTTTTACTGGCATTACATTCAACGATTGTAGCATATATAATGTGTATATATATACCGCATTCATATTTGACTTTACAAAAATTTATTTATATATATTTTGCGAAAGTAAGAAAATACGAAACGCCACTAAGGAATTATTATTCAATAATAAACGTAAACATTTTAAATTACAGGGCTTTTACGGGTGTAAAGGGTGGGTGGGGGGCTAGCTCTTGAGCGGGAGGAGAACAGGGAAGTTAAGTTCTAACTATCGATATTAAGGTAATAATCGTACAGATAATTTTTTTCTTTTTTTTCTTTTGCATTATGTATACGTGTAAATTAGTTTTTTTTTCTTTTTTAGTTGTTTATTATGTAAAAGGTGAGCTGCATGTATTTTCTTTATGTTTTCCTATCAATGGATGGTACGTCAGTGGCGGTGGTATAAACTTAATCGAGGTGTATGATTTTTATCCTTTAGTTTCACACACGCTCTGCCTCCCTCTTTCTGTATAAGAATGGGGGGTCGGGCTTTTTATCCGTTTTTTTTTTTTTTTTTTTTTTTAGTGGCACTGTTATTTATTAGCTTAACGCTGAGCATCGGTTTCTTTCTTACAGTGCTTATGGCTTCCCTGTAAGACGAAATTTATTCCGAACATTACACACATCTATCGTCTATCGTTCGATCTTTTCGAACGCGAAAGAGCTTACCAGAATTAAATAAGTCTTTCCATATGAATAATTGTTCATCTCCTACAAACATTCCTCTTGGCTTTTTCTGACACACCTCGCCACCTTTCTTTTGAATTCTGTATAACTTTCCCTCCACTCTTTCTGTTAGGACGAAAATTAACATGTAAAAATCGTACAGTAGCGATTAATTTTCACGATTTGTAGCGTTACTTACGGCAGCATCCACGTTAGCAGGACTTTCATCGTTAGGATCTGCAAGCATACTAATAACACTTATGAGAATAGTCTCAACTGTGTGAACTGGTAACCACCGTTCCGATGCTTTCTCATAGCCCCACTTGTCATCTCCCGGTTCATGCAAAATTGATATGCATACATTACCATTCTTCTCGACTGGAAAAGGCAAGATATTTAAAGATTAATTTTACTTCTTCATGTACACTTGAAACTTCTAGAAAACAGAGAGAAGATACATACTGTTTGGATGCCATATTTCTGTTATGAATTTCATTCTTGGTGGCCTAAGTGGGTATTCTTTTGGAAACTGTAAGTGTGCTTTAAAAAACCCACCTTCACTGAAATGTAAAAGAAAGAAGAGAAACATTTGTAAAAAACGTACATACAATCGAGCTTTCGATAAATTATAACAGATTAATTTATGAACAGAATATCTTACTATAATGTGTCTGGAGGTCCAATAATGAGTACTTCCCACTGATATATGTCATTGTCATCTATGAGGCCTGCTGAAAACCCTTCTACTGGGTTTTTATTTAATTCTACGGAAAAGAAGACAATTCGAATTAAACATCTTCCGCGCGTTTTCACACCATCAGCTTAAACAAAGCTAGAAGTATGTAAAATACAAAAGCAAGAAAGCAGAGAACATTATATGGATACACGCTGCCGATAAATTTCGTTTCGACTCGACATCAGAAGTTTAAAAAATATTCAAAGGAAAACCGTTAGCGCAAAGCTACCCGTCGCTTCGAAAAATTGCGCAAACACTATTGTTGTTCAACGCGTACAGGTTAGGTCGAATATGAAACGTACTAAATAACCGTTAGACACCCACGGGTTAACGAATCAGCGTTGGTACATAATTATTTTACAGAAAATTCGTGCGTAAACTTGAACTGATCGAACATAGTGTACAAGGTATAAAAAATTACGAAAATAAACCGCGAAAGTATCTCGTTATTCGCTCGTTGTGTCAAAAGTTACAGCACGGGAGCTTCCTTCGAAAAAAGGTTGACCTTCGGTGGTCGTTGCACGGCATGGTTTTCTGTCTTTTTTTCTTTTTTTCTTTTTTTCTTTTTTTTTTTTAGTCCAAACCGCGTCGTATACGGTGACGCGCGAAATGCTATAAATAACGTTGCTTGCAATTATTTTCGGTAAGAGCGGAAAGGGTGGTCGGTGTGGAGAAAAAATCAGCAGGCAGGATAATTAACAATCCGAATCTCGGATCTGGCCGGAGAAGGTAAACGCGATAACTGAATGCTAGGTTAAACTTATTCATGGGAGGCACACTACGGTTTGCAGCCGTATTGATTTTCACGCCCTAATCAGGCGCAGGACCATCGCGAGGTTAAAGAAGCTTCAATTGATGTTCACGGAAGATTACAGAGGCCTCGGAGGAACAGATATCTCGGGAGCGAAGATGTTTATAATGCCGATAATCGAGGATCGAAGCACTACGATGACGAGGTCGCACGAGTTTGGAGTACGAGAACGGTTCCGGCTTTTTCGTCGGGCTCGAATTCGCAGCACGGCTCACATTTTAACACTTATACTGGTTTTGCTGGATACCTGCTAATTGTTTTCGTAGTAGAAGCGCGGACTGTGGCTCTGACATTAATAAAAGTTCCGTTAAATAAGACTAAAGCTGAAAACAATCACTTTTGCTTGACTGGAAAGATGGCTAGGTACGTCGCGGAAGCAGTGATTGCGCATGCGCTACTACTTAAACATATGTTCTTCCGTCTCTGCTATGCGCCTGTCAGATCAAACACCTACGCTCTCTGTTGGATATTTCGCAAATATCGCTGGTCATGGATACCTTTTCCTATCGATAACTTCGTTCCTTTTATTTTCAGAGAATAATTAAATATGCACTAGAATGGGAGATCGCTATTACCTATTGTTAATTCGTTTCTCAATATATATGTGTAGGTAACTTTTGGAGAACTTGAAACATCGTCATGTACACGATTAATAAACTCAGAAATATTGAATTTTTAATAACTTATTAAATACACGAAGAATTGGAAGAAAATAGTATTGGAAAAGACGTTCGATTAAAAAAGTATTAACAATTAGTCGACTGTACTGAAATTGTTAATTAAATACACGATTATAGAACTGAGAAATATTATTTTTTTAACAACTTATTCAATACACAAAAAATTAGGAAGAAATAATATTGGAAAGGACGTTTTTTTGGAAGAAGTATTAACAATTAGTTGACTGCACTGAAATTGTCAAATAAATACATATTTATAAAATTGATAAACTTAATTTTTTTAATAACCTATTCCATATACGAAAAATTAGGAGAAAATAATATTGAAATGTTTGTCTAAAAAAAGTATCAACAATGAAATAGTTAAGACAGTAATAAATATTATTTTATTTTATATGCACCCAAAGAAGCGTGAAATATAGAAAAAATCATTTAATTACGTACCTCATTGTAATTATACCAACAGAGGATAATCGAGTCATTGCTACAATTCCTAATTTCAATGAAACATAAACTTGTTAGTACCATTACTAACCTTCAAAATTTAATTCTGGATTTTCCCCATCAACATAGTTTTAAAAGCTGCAACCAAATAACAGCACCTACTGAGCAGTACATGTAGCGCCATCTAGCGGCGGAACTCAGAACTACTTTTACGAAAAATCGAGAGTTTTTGGTAGCGTCATCTAGCGCACGTGGCTAGTATTAAACTCCTAAACTCATTTTCGATTTAGTCCATTGAGTTAGTTTTAAAAATTACCACTAGATGGTGCAACATATGCTACCCAGGAGGTCCTGTCATCTGGTAGCCACTTTTGGAACTATGCTGAAGGCATAAACCGGGAATTGGAATATGGAGTTTAGTACTAGTCACGTGCCGCGAGATGGCGCCATTTGTATTCCCCAATGTAGCGTTTTGGCTACCAAACGTGTTCTATTTTACCGACCTATTTGAAGGGAGAATGAAGCGGACTGCGTCGGTAATTATATGTATATGTGTACAAACTATATTTTCTTTGGTATACTTTTTATTGTAATAAAACTTAACAAATATGTGTACGCGACAATAATTTGGAATCTTTTGCTCTTTTACTCTTGTACCCTCGGAAGGACGCCGATCGACTGACTTTTTCCGGATATTTCGCCTAAAACAAAAACTACATAAAAAGAGGGCGCTGGAGTTTCCTCCCGCGTAAATCTCTCATTTTTCTGCTTCCCGGAAACTAACTTGTTTTCCCGATTCGCGGGCGGATGTAGATGTCGCTACACCCAATTTTTCAGGAGCATTTCGTTTCCTGTGAATATGTTTCGTACGAAGGCTTCTAGACTTATTTTTGCCCTTATGACTTGATGACTGGTGTTGTTGTTGAAAGAAAACATGTGGCATTACTCAGAACAGAACTGGTTAATGGAAGCATCAATCAAAGGCACGATATATTTTAACGAGTTTTATGAAAAAAGCAAAAAGCCTTGGTTCTACAACAGAATACTTACCCGATTTATCATCTCATGGGTTTTTTTTTGTATTTATTTGAAAAGATCGTGAGCTCGATGTGAGCTCATTGGTCGAGTACAGTAATATACATACAGTACAGTAATATACATATATACAGGGTGTCCCACGTAACACTTTTCACGGTTTTTCAAGTACTTGCGATAATCTGACAAAAAAGTATTTTAAACAAAAGTTGATCAGTTTTCGATCGACTAAACATTGCAATAAAAAAAGTGGGAAAAAATGTTTTTTTATTATTATCAAGGCTACCTTCATTTTTTTAAATAGCACTTTGTATTTTTGACTTAACAGTATTATAGCCCATATCAAGACGAATTCAACGACCTAGTATATCATGACATTCCGATGACCTTGAAGGTAAAGAAATGTAAATTTCAACAAAAGATGACAATCTGCTTCAATGAGCGATAACAACTTGTATTTATTATTAAGATCCGAAATTACATACTGTAGGTTAGAATAAGATAGACATAAGGTAAAATAAGTACAAACATGAGGTTTAATTCGGAAACTGCAATCTGCCAAAGACTTTTCGTTTAATATAACGGTATAACTTAATTTGTTACAAAACGTACGCTATATAAACGAGCATAACATGCAATTAGTTAAATAAGCATGTATAAACCCAGCTTATGGGCCGGCAACGACTCAAAGTGTAACTTCCAAAAAATTTCCGGAGTATTCACTACCGAATTTCGCCGCTAGATGGCGGTACACGTACTACCCAGTAGGTGCTGCCACCTGGTAGCCGTTTTTGAAACTATACCGATGGGAGAAACCGAGAGTTAAATTTTGGGAATTAGTAATAGTACCTTGCTGCTAGATGGCAGATGACGGTAGAATAAATTAATGGCTGGAACCGTTCTTTTTAGGTAGAAACTTGTTAAAATTAACGCTGGATAAAGCAAAAGGCATGCTTTGGTTTGAAAAACGTTCGAAATTAATCTCAATCTTGCTTGTAATTCAAAAGAACCTAGTTATTCTTTGATATAACCATTTGATTTTGTATATTTAACTGCTTCAGCGTCTGTTGGACACTCCGAAATTTGTACAGCATGATCTAAAATAAGTGGCAATTTGTATTTGCCATGTTTTATATTGGCGAGCGAGCTCGTGAAGTGTTTTCTCTTGATAGAAACCTAGAAAAACCGTGTTTCTTCTGCTGGAGAATCTTCTAGACACGCTGATGGGTATATTAACATTGTTTATTGACAACCAATCAGCGTGTAACTAATAGGAAGCGTCTGGAGGAGCTGTAAACTTCTTCTAGAGTGTTCAAATTATACTTGTAGCCATATTATTAGGTGTAGAGACGCAGAATTGGTGTAATTATGGTCCCAGATACTTGGATGGTCCTTGGAGATTGTTTAGTAGGCACTGCACGTGCAAATGCAAGTTAACCTGCAAATATTTACATTAGAATCGAGTTTAACACTTGGTAAACGCCAGTCCTTACCTTTGCTGTCGTTTGTAAAGTTAATTACTAGTTTCGTTCGCTTATTTATTCTTCTGGGTGACAACTGTGGGCCTGGAATACTTCTAAATACATGTACTTGAACGTAGGCATGCTAGAATGAACAAATGCTATAACGAAAGAGGGCTCTAGATCCAATTACGTTTGTTCTAGCATACTCTACTGTACACTGCTTCTTTGTGAACGCATTGTACGACCAAATGGTGAATAAAATGAAGTCAAAACGGCATAGAGCTTTCTTTGAACTAAATTGGTACCCAACATCAATTCAAAATTCATTGAACGGGCTGGTTAATACGACCGTACACAGCAATACAAAGTGAGTTAGTACTTTCACCGTAGTTGACGATATTCGCGAAGCAAAAAGCCATTAAAGTATCTCTGTGTAACAGGGGTTACAAGGAAAGCACTAGTACCGTTTTGAAAATTTTAGCAACGGCGCAGATTCGTTTTGTCATCAAAAACAGGACGAAGCTACCCTAAATAACGATGTCGAGTACATCTGTACTGGTCCAAAAATGTTGCCTCGGGGAGTAGAACATCTTGTTTTTAAGAGATTTACAGAATTAAAGAGCGAAGACACTTATTAATATTTGAGAAAGTAGCATGGGAATTGCACGAGATCCACAACTGTATTAAAATAAATCGGAAATGCGAATAAACATTTGTTGTGTAGCGGCACGCTACATACCTGCGTATATAATAAACATTCGGCGGGCAGACGGCTAGCAGGAAAAACACTTGGAAATCTCAAGAACAAGCTAGCACTAGTTTAGGACAAGTTTAGGACTCTCACGCCAGCGAAGCTATTTTTGAGAAGTCGTTTGTCTGTCAGTAATAAGGACGTTGGAATTTTACCCGTCTCTTACGTAAACTCTCTCGACAATCTCAATAGCGTTCGTAGGAATCCTAAATCGAGGGTCCCTCAAGGGCCTGCCGATTGAGGTTCGTAAACCTACATGGCGCACGTATCGGCAGGGCCCGCGGGGCACTCCGCTGCTTTGCCGAATCTACGCAGGGAACATCACTCCCACCAAGTTGCTTCCCCACTCTCGGAAAAACACGCTAAGGGCGTAAAAGAGTGGGCGGTGGAATTTCCACAAAAAGTCTAATTGGCTTAAACGGATTTCCCGTTTAGCCAATTAGAAAAAAGTAATTTCATCGAACGGGCCTAGAGAAGCTAGCTGATGGCCCGGCGAAGCAACGAGGAGCAGTCTGCTGCAGGAGTCGCGCTAAGAGTTAACGATTAAGTAACATTGTATAGAACTGCAATAAATTCCTTATTAAGCACATTCGCGTCATTCACTGAACACGCATAATCACATCATCCTTCAGTTGTAACGTGAGAAAATTGAAGAATTACGCAACACAAGTGACACAGAACGGAACAATTCTTTCATACTTTCCTTGTGGCACAGTTCGTAAGTTCACAAGTTTCAGTTTCTGGTGGCATACGGGCGCATATATAATAATACATAAAAAAATGCGTTACGGCTGTCAGACATGTTTCAGGCGTTATTTGCACGGAACGCAGTTGCGGAATGCGTTCAATTTCCTTTATGTGTCACCTTGAAGTATTCCAGCGGGAAGATTCTTCAATAAGCTTCCGTTTTTCGGTCCATGGAGCTTCGGAGTTACGGAAACCATTTAGGGTTAGGTTAAAACTCATCGATGCGCCGCTAAAACGACGCCTGGAAACTAGAAGCCGAGAATTTAATTAAAAAAATCTTAAGAGTGTTTCACATGTTTGTTACGGAGTGTACGGTATTGCGATAAAGCACAGATTTGTCAGTGTAGCTTAAATATCCTACCATTTTCCTTACGTTAGATTTATAGCCGCCATTTTGTTCATTATTCTTCTACACGCGTGCAATATTAATCGCAATTAACGAGGAATTTAAGAATTTAAGCGCGTCTGAAAGGGGAAAGTAAAATAAAACAAAGTTACTAAAATAAATTCGTATTGAAGATGGAAATTGTCAGGAAAAACAGGAAGAACCTTAGGAGTGTTCCACAATTTTGTCGCGGAGCGTACAGTATCGCGATAAAGCACAGATTGGTCAATGCAAGAGTGCAAATAGAGATTTCGATAAGTCTTTTTTTTTTCGTTTTATTATTCTGTAATATAAGATACATTATTCGACGAACGATAATACAGACTTACAATATCCAGCAATTCGATTTTCCGTGTATTTTACAGTGACGTTGAATGCACTTCCGCAGCGTTCAGTTTTCTTATCGTTAGCTATGTACAAACAGTGTTAATTGATTCTTATGTTTCTTACAGCACACCGATTCAGACGATAGATTCATAGTATCCTTGAACTCTCTCTCTACTTCCCTTTTGCTGTTTTTCTCTCACACACACACTCTTGGTTTCACCTCTTTTATACAATATATACTTTGTTTCTCAAAGATCGATTGAACGCAGAAAGAAAGGAAATGTTTCGGTGCACTTATGCACGAGTTAATTCGCAAAAAGTAGAGTCGAAGGTTTGGAAACCTTTTTTTGGAATACTGCACATCAATAATTAACCCTTTGTGCTCCAATGAACCTATAACGTTCAAATTTTACTTATATTTAGAAAAAGCAAATGAATCTAATAGATAAAAATAAATAAATTCACAAAGGTGTGCAATTTCCATTTTTTTTTTTCAAAGCGAAATTCTTTCGTTTTTCAAAGTTTCTTCACAGAAATGAGTTAAAGTATAGATCGATCGTATGGGAAAATTTACTGAGAGCGTAGAGGGTTGAAAAACGAAATTAAACGTGGTTTAAGTATTTCGGAGAAGACAGATTACAGCCACAAGTTTCACTGAAGAAATGATCAGCGTCAAGTTAGAAAAATTAAACTTTGCAAACATGATTACTGCTCGTTTGCAGTTTGTTCAACTTTTGTAACGGTGACGAGCTGTTTATAAATGGTAACAATTATTGTTTTCATTGTTACTTGTCATTTTCATCGTGCATCGCTCGTTTTCCGATCGAATTTCCCAAAGGGAACATGGTGGAGCATTAATAATTAATGCCTTAATGTTAGTGTCTCGAGTAAAAATTTACACAATTTTTATGACGTAACTTATACAAATTATTCTTCATGAAGGACAGTTTCTGTACGAACAAAACTGATCTAGTAAGAACACACTGCTCGCCAAACACATTTCGAACATCTTATTCTCCGAAATGGAATCGCACAAACTTGGAGTTATAGCACAGGAAATTTAGAAAAAAAAAAGCGAGAAAGGCTTTATGTCATACTTAACGAAATATTTTCATTTCAATTGCTTTAATATAGATTTATCGAATTAACACTCGCACAGTCGTCGTTAATGGTTCACGGATTATTTCTACCCGAAACAGGTAAAATTCACGAGCGAACGAATTCTTCTCCGAAAAATCGATTTATTTAATTTGGAAAGCTTATCTAATCTAACCAACGTACAGTGGCTCACACCGAAAACCATCAACGACATTTTTCTTTCCAATCCTGTCTACAGAATGTGACGAAAAGCGTCTTGTCGTTTCTATCGTGCAAAGGTGGCCATTTTTGAAGCACGTATTGTAATAAATTGTCTTCTACTTGTATTATTGGTTAATTAACCCTTTGAGTCGTGGACTGTCGACGCACACACGCGTTTCCCAAGTTTGTATATTCAGGCTCGTTAGAATTTACCATCAATTTGCAGGATTTTTCGAAACTTCTCGTTGCCTTTCTCAAACAGATGACGTGTGTCGAGGAAACGAAGAACGGTCCATTCAATTTAACGCAAATAAAGGATGAAAACGGTAACTTAATCACATGTCAATCAATACCGCCTGCACGTTTCACTTTAAAGTACTCCGCAGTCAAAGGGTTAAAAGGAAGTAATTAAAATTCGCGAAGTTAGAAGCAATTATTTTGGCCCACTTTGTAGAATCAGTCACAAAGTGCACAAGGTGCCTTAACGTTACAGGAAATGGAGGAAAATGACGTAAAGAAGAAACTGGGAGAAATGGAGAGGAAATGAAGGAGAAAGAAAACTGTCCTCTGGGTCTAAAATGACCCACAGACGTATGAGAGAGATTTGTGCAATTTTAAATTCCAAGTTCTTTCTGCTTTTGGCGAACAGTGTATAATATTGAGCCCAACGTATCGATAACACTTTCCTAATGTTAAATATCAATTATCAAGTGCTACATATTGTACAACGTTTAATGCTATATACAAGATAATATAGAAAAAGTGTAGCAACGTTGCCCATTTTACTTCTATCGGTATCTGTTCGCGTCGTATGCTCGAAGATTCGGTTACATCCGCGAGAAGAGCGCGAAGTTACATTTGAATTACGTTTAATTGCAATTCCCTGTAGGATTCGCTGGTTACGGAAGGACGGCAGAAGCAAATCTCGCCGATCGGAGAATTGCAAACATCGAATCAGCGTTAAATTATATCCTTCTTTCTCCCTCTTTACGATATCCGTTTTTTTGTTCTTTTTCTCTCGAACAATCGACGAACGTTTTCCGTTCATGTTAGGTTGGCCTGAGAACATGTAAATTAGCGTTTATATTTCTCGTTTATCGCCTTGAGAACGCGGAGGGATTCAATTCTGAGCGATGGAAGATGAGTGTAGCTATAGCAGGTGGTAGAATAAAAGGAAAAAGTTAATTATGAAAAATGACGGTACAGTGAAATTTGATTATCGATTTTTTTCGAACTTTTTAAACTTTCAGACTTGAGAAAATAGAGAAAAGAGAGACTTTTTTTATATTTTCGGAGGCTTGGAAAAATACAGAAAAGTTAGAGAAAAGTTAACTTTCGGTGGCTTGGATAAATAAAGTAAAGAGAGACCTTTTCTTAAACTTGTGGAAGCTTGGAAAAATAGAGAAAAGTTAACTTCTGGAGGCTTGAGAAAATAAAGAAAAGAGAGACTTTTCTTAAACTTTTGGAGGCCCAGAAAAAAAACAGAGGAAAGAGACTTTCTAATCAATCGTAGTGTAGGGTATGGTGATACACACACTAAAAAAGATACACATAAAACCTACGAAGTAGATTTTAAAATATCCTAGACGTAATTTTAATAAGCAGAGACTCGAGAAAAACGCGTTTGAAGTTTCGTATATATACAGGAGATTCCCGTATAACGCGATGAATCAAGTTTTCACTGAACTCCGAATTTCCATAAAAAATGTAATTAAAAATTAATTGAAAAGAATGTGTGGATAGTAACGGTTCTAATACCGATTAATTAAATTTAATATTGAAAAAGTTAGGTTCATTTCATAGGTAAGAACGAAATGAAAGAGAGAGAAATGACAAAAATCTGATCGTAACATTTTCTAGGAAATTTTTCACGTCGATATGAAGAATACGAAGAATAGAAGCAAAAGTTGTCTCACACAAAGACAAAGTTACAAGTGGTTTTCCAGGATATATTGTCCGAGTGTCAGGTTGACGGAACGCGTACCTTCCCTCAAAACGAATCGAACGAGCGCGAGGAAGAAAGTTTGCTTGGTCAGCTAGGTTGGATCGATGGTTAGACGGGGATACAAGTAGCAAAACAAACTTTATCTTGGCCACCAGCCACGATCCATCCTCCATGGGAGAACGCTAACAGAATGATAACGATAAGTTTAGCAACTGTTCGAACTAATATCGATTGTCATTGAATATATACCCTACGAATTTCACTTTTGTCTAGAGATAGATCCTATCAGGCACTACCGTTCGTCGATCGTTTCGTTCTTTTCCTTCTTTATACAGCGCGAAGGGACTTTAAACTCTCGACGTTCTTAAATCTTATGATATGTTACAACAAACCGAAAAAAGGGACACTTCTTTAGATCGCTATTATATTGCACGCAGTTCTATCGTCAATTGTACAGAGCAGACTGTGTGAGCTTGGTTGCGTTTCGATTTTCTTCAACTCCTCTCGCTGATAATATGCATCTAGCACGCAACTTTTCCTCAACACATCACCTCCAGTTCAATATTTAACCCTTTAACTGCCACGCCGAAATCACAGGTTTCGCTCAGGACGCCACGGGAGTATTTTTATTATTCAAAGCATATAATGGCTTTTAACCCTTTACGCTCCGAGTAAATTTTTTCATGCGATCGATTTGTCAACATTAACACATTTTTGTAACGAAACTTTGAAAAATCGAAAGTTTCGCTTTAGAAAGAAAAAAGTATACACGTTCGCGAATTCATTTACTTTTATTTGTGTCGTTAATCTGCTTTGTTTCGATATGAATGAAATCTGAATTGATTTATGGTGCGCACTATGAATGTCTCTGTAGCGGTGCCAGCGGAGTGCAAAGGGTTAAATTTTTTATTGATGTTCTAATAAAAATTTTTAATTCTTCAATGGGGCACTTTTTATTTCAAAGTATCTTCTATTTATCGGTTATATTCAAAATGCACTAACTGTCAATTTTCATTCAATTTTTACAATTGTAAAAAGTTCACCAATGATCACCATGGCGTCACAGGAGAAACCGTGGCCGGTCTTATATGACCACCGTGACAGTCAAAGTGTTAAACGGAAAACAAAATTTGCAAGCATAGTGCTTGTGTTTGTTCCTTTGCGAATGATTCGCAATTCGAGAAACGATTAGTTATCCTTTTCCATAAAATATAGCAAAAAATTAAATTTAAATTTAAAATTAATATTCGATTGATCTGAATTAATCGATTCGTTATACGATGATCAATTGGAGGGTTGGTTATCATATAGCAAAAAATTAAATTTAAGTTTAAAATTAAGTAATTTTATTTTTTATATATAAATAAAAAATTAAAGAAAATATTTTTCTTAATGATCAAATCTGAAACGATAAATTAGAATTTTATTCGGAAATAAATTTAAGTAAGGGTAAATTCAGGTGCCAGCAACAGCGGTGAAACCAAACTTATAAATTAATTGATATAATGTTTAATTTTTCAAAATTAAAGAATTTACAAAATATAACGTAATAGGAAAGTGTAGGAAATAGTCCTCGAAAAAGTTTTGTACGAATAAAATTTGCCACGATCTTCTAGAATTACAACGAGCTTTATGGAAGCTCTAGTCAAAGCTTTCCGGTTAGAACTCTGTCCCATGTTTATCAATCCTGCAGCGATACGAGAAAAATATTTTTCTAAATATTTTTAAACACAGACGCTGTTATTTCCACAGAGATATTCTTTGCAGCAATAACAGCTCGATTTGTTTAAAAACGCAATATCAGCTCGTTAAAGCTTGATGCAGAAATGATTCAAAGTGTGGAAATAACAATGTAATTAGCGTTAGATGAGGCAAGAAACCGAAGCTCACATTAACCCCTTGACATACAACGACGTCTGGGAGACGTCATCCATTTCATGTGCCATTGTAGACTTCGACGTCTCCGAGACGTCAAGAACTGTCTCCGACGGACAATAAAAATTCCAAATTTTGAATGAAAATGATACAAATACTGTTGGAACCGTCAGAAAAAATCGAAAAAATATGCCAAAGAAGTTCGTACAAACTAAAAAAGGGAGAAGTAAGAACATTATCTTGTAGAGGTATTCTGTCCTTACGATGGCTTGATAAGAAAGATGTATATATATATATATATAATAAGCACTAAACATTCAAGAGCAGAAATGGTTGACACAGGAAAAATAAAAAGAAAGAAAGGAGGCGCGGAAGAAAATGTTTTAAAAGCCAGCTGTGTGGTGGAGTACAATCGTGGAATAGGAGGTGTCGACAGGCAAGACCAATTTCTTCCATGTTTCCCACTTACGCGAAGGTGTGTCAAGGGATATAAAAAAATGTTCTTTTATATCCTTAATATAGCTATCTATAATGCTTATGTCCTCTATTTTAAGTTATAATGTCCTAATTCAACAAAGCAATCGATTGTAAATTTTCGATTAAATATTGCAGAAGATATGCTACGTAATTTGTCTCTTTCTATTTATCCGACATATAGCAGCCCGTCGCGAAATAAATACCAAACTCGGCTACAGGCAAAACATTCGGCACATTTTCCTGAACATACTGTATATCTTCGACTAATAAAAAGGAACATCCTGCAAAGAGATGCCATGTGTGCGTAAAAAATAATATAAGAAGCGAAACAACTTGGCAGTGTAAAAAATGTCTAGTTTCTTTACATATTCCAAAATGTTTTGAAATGTTTCATACTTTAGAGTTCTACTAATCTATTATTTTATAGTGTTACTTAATTATTTTCTATTAATATTATATATCATCCTGATTAAATGTTATATAGCAATGCAAATTTCAAAATAAAATCTTCTGTTTCTAGGCTTGCACATAACTGTTCAGTTGAACCAAATGAAATAGTATTTTTCGGACGCGTTAAATTCCATTTTATTTATATGTCAAGGGGTTAAATAAGTACTTGAACCTTTTTCTACACATTCGATCATCGGAGAAATGAGAAAGATGGATGGTACACGAACTTTTAACGTTGTTTATATCGATACATTTAACAGCAGAGGGAGATGAAGGTTTAATTATGCAAAAGAGAGGCAACCTTCTGAATAAGTCTGCTTTATACCCGACGAGAATGACAGTTTACAGCTAATTCGTAGCTATACACAATTACGCACTCCCACGATCTCATATTCTATTACGAATACCGATATTAGACAGTGTGGATAGTGTTATATGCAACACCCTTAACGATTAGTGCCTAACAGTACTTTAGTTATTGTTCTTGAGCACAGATTTAATTGTGATCTCCGTTCAGACCGATTTCTGCGTCTAGTCAACATTAGCCGTGGATTTGTATATTTAAGATTGATCAATTATCGTTGAAATGATCGTAGAAAAAATTGACAGACGTATTGCGAAATATACAAGGAGTTCCGGGGTAAAAGACGACAATAAAAAATAGATATGTAGAAAAGTTGAAGTTGTATTTAAAACATTGTAAAGTGTTGTGGTTCTTCGTTTTTTTGCATCTCGTCATTAAAATATTATATATGTAGAGACGCTTGTACTTTTAAAAATTTCGCCGATTCACATCGACAGTACACTAATTTTCATCTCCGGCAGTGTTATCGTTACGTTTCCAAGAATTCTTCAGCATATAGGATCAATAATTTTATCAAACGTGGTTACGCACGTTGCTTGACTAGACGCAATAATCTGTTTAATTGTACATTGTAGAGAAAAATGTACCTTATATCTTGCGGACGCTTAAATACAGAAATATAAGAACTGTTACGAGCTTCTCTGTTCCTCTTTTCCTTCCTTTCTTTCTGTAATATAGGCGTGTAGAAACGTTTCGTGGTACGTTAGAATGTCATTTCCCAGTAAACGATATAACGTTTCTTACTTAACAAAATTTCTCGAGCGAGAAGGATGAAAAAGTCCACAGCCGCCGCGGAAAGTAAGCTAACGCGACTTCTGAAAATGTTTCGAGGAGGAATGGACAAGCGAGGCCAGTTCAACGTTGATTTAACGCCATTTTCACGAACTGAGAAGAGGATCTTTGCACAGTTGACGCTGGCGAATATTAATTAACAATAATACCAAAGTAAAATTATCTTGGACTTGTGCTACAGCAGGGTAACGATCCCAAGCACACGTGCAACCTTTGTAAAGGATATCTTCGCGAAAAGGAGGAGGAAGGAGTATTAAAACACGCGAAATGGCCAGATCAATCACAGACGTCAGCCTTATCGAGTCACTTTCGAGTCTTCTAGACAGAAAGATTAAACTATACTGTCCAAAATCGAGAAAGAATCTCTGGGAAATCTCGGAAAACGCTTGGAAAGCTATTCCCTAAATAATAATAAACAAATTAATCAATAGAATTCCTGAGATTAATTGGAAAGTTACAAAGAATCGTTCATTGACGGAAAAAGCTGCCTAAAATTGTTGTTGTGTTAATAATAATATTGCAATTCCTCTCTATTACTCTGTAATAGATCAATCTATGATTAGATATTAAAGATTGTGCAACTTTGCAACCTGATTTTCGTTAATTCGCGAATACTGAAACGGTTGGAAGCTTGATAACGAAAATAGTATTGAATTATCTACCATAGCCACCCCCAGAGTCCGGATCTCAACCCCACAGAACGTTTATGGGACTACCTAGACCGGAATGTGTAGGAAAATTAAAAAAATTAAATTGGACATCGTTTAAAGATGGAAAATAGACCGAATTACTGTCGATAGTCTTACGAAAAGTATACCAAAAGGACTAGAGACAGTTATTTGCGGTAAAAGTTACCAAACTTTTTATTAAAATATTCTACATTGTTAATTTTATGTAATTTTCAACCTACCTTCCGCAATGTGTCACGAATAAAGCTTGTTTTTCGGAAGGAACTTTAAGTTTCTGCCGGATGTATCTTGCAACACACCTCTGCTCGTTTGTGGAAGATTCAAATATATTCCTAATGCTTTGTTATACACTAAAATATTGAAAATTCGATTTTTAAGGGGGCAGTACAGTTTGACAAGTTTGAAAATTACTAATAGTTTGGAGGAACGATAAAAAGAAAAGTACATATTTGATTGACATAAGTTTTTGTAACTTATTTCAGCACATTACGAAGTACGTGAAATAACATTAAAAAAAAGCTTTTGTTTAACTTTTCGACGGTATACTTTGGTATCCTTTTCCATAACTTTTTTTTTAAATTGCCTATCGGTGTGCATGATTCCAGCCGAACAGGATTAGCAGCAACAAAAAATCAAAAAAAGTTTAAAAGTACACAGTATTCTCTACGCATTGACGATCTAACATTACCGTTTTTGTGAAAATTATGAAAATAGCAGCTATTTGTTTTTGATCTATCGAATCTATACCAAAAATTTCTAGGTTTTTTATTTATATTTCTCGAAATTGTTAACAATTAAAGAAAAATCGATCGTCAATGCCTAAAAAATGTTACTCTAAAGATACGTACCAAATTTCATAGATATCGGTTGGTTAGATTCCGAGATATTGTGCACACCGTTTCTGAAAACCTATTTTTGAGAAAAACGCGTTTAAAGTTTCGGAACGTTATTTCTGACATCATATGCATCCTTCACGTACCCTACACACTCCTTTTTTATTATGTCAATATTACCGTACGGACACGAGTCAACGATAGCTTTGTAAGTCTTGCTATCGCCATCTCCACTATAAAATAAATATTTTGTCTGGTGCAATGTTTCGGAGCGTGCAAATACGGTACGCATTAGGTATACGGCTGGGCCTACATCGTTTATACCCGAAAATAGGTTGTTTTAAAGGCTGGGATCGTTTGCATCTTGTTTCCAAGGCTTTAAACTACTATTTAAAACAAAAAAAACAAAAACGATTTTTTCAAAATTTCAAACTGTCAACGTGTCCCTTAAAGCGTGTCAACTCTCCGCGGCGACTGTATCTCTCGTTCCGCGTCACTTTCTCTTAGAAAACCTAACTGAAGTGTGACACTTTGCTGTTACAATATGTACATTCTTACGTTACTTTACACGTCTGCAAAATAATCTCCTCTTTATTATTTATCCACTCTGTTCGACAGGTGTTCAGACCGAAAACACGAATCCCACATTCTACTAATACAGAGCGAACGTTCATTAAGTATAAACCAGGGATTAAACGTAGGAACGTCTGCAAGGAAGTTTAGGAAATTCCTAGGACATTTAGGAGACACTTCGTATATCCCGAGGATATCTTACTTAGAACTTGCGTAATGTAATTACTGGCTTTATCAAACACGACATTATATCGTCAAATTGGACCGAGTTTATTTTACCGTGTCTACCAGATCGCTGATAAACTATTCTTTTATCGTTGATATTTGCATCGAACGACAAACTTCTCCCAACGAATACTTTTACGCAACCCTCGCTCCTAATTCAACATCGATAATTGACGATATTACGACTAATTTATATCATGTACACTTCCTCCAACCTTCCGCGAACCAGCTGGGGTTAAATGAACCCCAGGGACTTCAAGACTACTTTTATTTTTCTAAAAATATCTGCAATCGGTCTGGTTTCTTGAGTAGTTGCAGTTTCGTGCCGCGATAATTTAGTTCTCATTGAGAAATTAGGGCTATCGTTTGTGGAAGAGTGCGTAACGAGCCGAATAGATGATCCAAGACTAGCCTGAGAGTTGGATAAACGATTTGATCGACATCTTGGAGAAACTCCTCGAGAACGAGCTAAAATGGCTCAGAAATGGCTGCAAAGATCCATGGATTAAATGTAATTCTCATTCTACGTGTAAAGAATGCATAGAATTATCCAACGAACGATCTAAGCCAAGACAGACTATCAGAATTGAGGCTCCTCTTGCCTTTTAAGGTTCAGTATGTCCAGTTTCTAATAATAATAATAGAAGAAATATATTACAAACGAAGATCTTTTAAAAAATCGTTCCCAAAAAGTAGTTTTTAAACGATGTTTGTGTATTTAAAAATAAATCGTACACTTTCTCAACGTAAATTCCTGTTTTACTTGGGTCTGCTCGGTGAAACACGATTTTAAAGTGCGTTTTCATACAAACTACGTACTTGTAGATGTATGAAATCAAGCCCGTGATTCAGGGTGCGATTCGCGGAGGGTTAAAGCAAGAAAAAAAAAAAGGAAATAGAAAGGATCATTACGAAATGTAACTGCAGAATTTTCAGTTGATCTGCTTTATATTGGAAACGACATTCCAACTACTTTCTTCGAGATTCCTCAAAACTCTGTAGGTAGACAGTCCGCCTAAGTTACTAACTTAAAACCAAACGACGTCCCCGATAACTTTCAAGATAAAAGGTGAATAAAATAGAAGAAAGACTAGCACATCGAGCAAGATTAATCTCGAGAAATCAAGGAAAGTGTTAGTGCGATAAAACTATTCGCAAGATACGCATTTTATGCGCGCGTACCTGTCGAAAGTCTTTTAATTAACTCTCAGTTGGTTACCTGTTATCGAGTATCATCAGCAAATTGTCGAAGAAACGACAAGACAGTTTTACATTTCGGTGTTTTCCTCAGTTTCTTCGTCGACTTTCGGCAGCATGTAGACACCAGGGATCGAGGGCACGTGTTCCTCGAGCTTCAAGATCGGTTTGCAGTCTCGCGTGACGTCTACCTGATTGAAAGAGTCCTTTAGGATATTGATCTCGTTCTCATGGGCGAACAAGCTGGTCGGCGGTTCTGTTCCGCATATATCGTTCTCGTCGGTGCCGTTTCTGTGGCACAGGTTGCCAGAAGGAAATTGTCACGAGGTCAGCGCGAAAGGATCGGTCGACAGTTCGTCCACGCTCGGGCTGGTTTTCACTGGCTCTGACTTCTCCGGTTGATGGCTAAGTCTATGGACGATCTCGTCGTGGAGAATGTTGAAGCACATTGCCGTCAGTGCCATGCCGGACATTATGTAGAAGGAGCAGAACCAAATGGTTACGTTCCTCGACTCGTAAAGGCTTTGCTGTGGATAGGAACCGGGAACCATATCGCCGAACCCGATCGTGCTCAGGCTCATGAAGCAGAAGTAGCTCGCATCTACGGTTAAACGGAATTGTCAGTTATGTTTCTTAAGATGGAACACTTATTACGCGAGATTATATAATACATAGTATCTACAGTGGCTTTCGTTAACAGAATTCTTTAAGCCCTTCAAGGAGACCCCTTCGAGGCGGAATAACTTTTTCGAAAGTCGACCAAACGAATTCTCTTCTCGCGGGAAGTTAGAGGGAAACGCGTTTAGAAACATTCCAATCGGTCCGAATTACGACGAGAACTTTTGCAAGTGCATTCTGCGAGATTTGCCTCGATTATAAACACGCTGAAAAGCTACGAATGATTGAAAATGGCGAAATTTTTGAAGATTTCAAGTTAAGCTAAAGTTTTAAGCTTCGTAAAGCTGTGCGGAGACTTTTTCGACTGACTGTACGTATTTGTAAAATTGCACGCTTCGAGTTAAGGTAGAATTTCAGCTAAACTCACGCTCGATAGCGAATTACATTATTTATCCAAGAGGCATCGATAAAACTGAAATATTCAGCTCGCAAAAGTCTACGCTTACGAAGCGTTGTATGCAAATTTTCGTCATCGACTGTATGTCGCGGATTTGAATGTGCGATTACAGCAGGGGTTCCCAAAGTGTGGCTCAGAAACCCTAGAAATGTGGCTCGTGATGTCAGATCATCCACGATCTTGAATTTACGGAGATAATTCACATTTTTACAGGAGAAAATAAATAAATTTTATCATATCATCATTAAAAATTGATCAGTCAAAAAGATACTCAATTTTAGACGTAATATATCTTGTTATTACATAGATTCGTTAGAAGAATTTGATAAACGTTTGAATGACTCTAAAAATCACCAGGAAGGATTTATTTTCCGATCCATTTTCTCGCGATCCGCAAAATTTGAACTGATCGAATCACAGGAAATTGTCGAAGCCAATAATTCTTATTACAACAGTTTCTCAATTGATTCTTACCAAGGATCATCTTCCCAGGACTTTCCATCATTTAAAAGCACTCGTACATGTGGAAAAGCTTTCTCAATCGTCGAGCAAGTCCAAATTGAGATGGAAATTAATTTAAAAACGGTGTTAAGAGTACATTCAATCGATTTAAAACCAAGGCTCGATGATATGAATAAGAGAAAACGATTGCACAAGTCACACGCTTCAAATCGATGAATTTATTACATTTTTCTTTCTTTATTCGAAATTATTCAGTTACCTTTGCTCGATTATTTTTAAAACGTGTTTAAACAGTTTGTAACGAAAGATAATTATTGTCATAAATAAAGAACGATTGTGTTAGAAAATCAGCATAAATCCTAGCTTTGATTTCAACCTATTCTGCTATGACACTTTTCTTGTTTTCATCCGCGAAATGTTTTCAAATGTACAATTTCGCGTTAGCTAGATAAAACTCTGGAAACCCCTGGATTACAGCGTAAAGTCTTTTGGCTGAAATCTGTTACACGTACCCACAAAGGACCAGCCGTCTAACTTGTGCAGTATAAAAGCGCCTGCCACGATGTAACACAGCATTGCACCTAGACAAATGCTGATCGGCGCGAGTATAGTAACATTGGGCCTGTCACCAGAGCCAAGGCTCGACACTTCATCCTTCGGGCTAGCCTTAATTTCCACTGTGCTCGTAAACGTCGATGCGTTCGCGCGAACGTAAAAGGGCTCCTGTAACTGCAATTGCTGTTGCTGCTGCGCCAGTTCCTCCTGCTGCCTTTTCTTCCTCATTCGTCTCTCTTTCTCCTGCATTTCGTGTCAATTTGAAAGTAATGTTCTTTTCGTTTAGATCGATACACGGAGAAAAGGGTTCTTCCGTGTACACTCAAGAAGAAAAACACAGAGGCTTTTAGAAATTTACCAGCTCGACGAGATTTCTGTATGATTCATTTCATCTCGCTTCACGATGCGTACGTTTGCACGATTAAACATGAAACTACCGACAGGCGTTTTCCCCGGTCAATTTGATTTCCTCGACAGAAAGGGAAAGAAACGAATGTCACTGGTGGACGTGGAAAATATATACAGAGAGAGCGAGATCGATCTTCGTAAATTTTTCCCGGCACTGTCCGACGAAAGAATGTTGCGAATGAAATTTAGTCGACAGTCGGGAAGAAATTGCGGATTCGAAAGCACAGCCGAAAATAGTTTTGTTCGATAGAAAACGGAGGCCGTAAGAATTCTTTTAAACTAGGACTACGTATTTCTGACGCGGAAAGAATAGAGGGTGAATTTTTTACCGTACCCTCGCGTAAATTTCTCCGTTTCAAACATTGCCACGCTTAAACCATTCGAGACAGATTGCACACCGTGCGTTATCAGTTAGCAAAGCGAAAAAACCGTGAAACTTGTGTTGGTTTCAACGCCAACCAGACTTTCAGTGGGATTACAAATGAAAAACGAATGTTTAACACGCGCCATCTGAATTGTTTCTTTCCTGTTTCAATTGTTTCACTTATGAGTATGTAGAGAAACCCCGAAAAGTAAAAATAATTATAAGAAACTGCCGAATTTAGACGAATTTTCGTTCTTCCAGCAGATATCAAATTTTCCAGGCAAACAGCGCCCGTCGGAGTTATCAGGAGACAGAGTACAACATTTCTCTTTTCTCTAACTAATTACTCATCTGGGTAGTTTCCTTTGTTAGATTATACTTCTTAATATTCAAAACGGTGTAATAATAAAATAATCTAATTACTCACCTCCATTCGTCTTTCATCGTAGCAACAATAGCCGCAGTTTGAACAAAGACAGCAACAAAGAGCACGCGTGAAAACACCTCTGGCACACCTGGATAAAAGGCCTCCGGCACTTGACAAGTAAACCAGGGTTAAGGGGATGCCAAGGCTCGCGTAACCTGTGGTTGCGATTTTTCCCCATGTAGATTTCGGCGTTATACTGCCACAGCCTGAAAGGATCATCGAACAACTTCTTAAACGAGTTCGCCTTCGTTTTTCTTTTTTTTTCTTTATTTATTTACAAAGAAACAAGTTAATTCTTTCCCTTTTCGTCTAAAAGGTGATTCGTACTTTTCGAGGAATTCGCTGGAAATTGTAGAAAACCGATCTGCTTAACCCTTTATGACAATGAACAAAGATTTGCAAACTGTTTCCAAAGATAACGAAAGGTAATGGCGGAAAGCATAGGTTGCGGTTCGTTTTAACCCTTTCACTGCGGAGTACTTGAAACTTAAACGCTCTGCGAGGACGAAATACTTTTTCGCGTAGCGTGAGCTTTGCCATACCATGATCGATTATATGTAAAATGTGCAACTAAATTACTATTTTAATTCTTTACCTACGAAACATTTTCATTTCCTTTCGGAAATATACTGTTTCTGTAGAAATATTTATTTTCCAACTTTAACCTTACAATCCCTGCTCAAATCTGACTCTCTTCTTCACAATTACGAGGGCCATTCAATAAGTAACGAGACAAACTGATATAGCTCAAAAACTGTTTATTCAATTAGTACAATATTTTGGCTACTTTTCAACATAATCCCCCCCAACACTTCTACATTTGTCCCATCGTTCTTCTAATTTTCTGATGCTCCTAGTGTAAAATTCTTTCGGTTGCTGTCGGAGCCACATTTGCACCTGAATCTTGACTTCTTCGTTGGAGCCGAATTTTTTGCCACGTAGAGCCTCCTTAAGGGGACCAAACATGTGAAAATCGTTGTTGAAAACGTGAATGTTTTGTGAAATATGTGAACTGTTGAAGAACATGTTCACTGATTTGAAGCCTTTTTTCTTTGTGGGTATCCGTAAGTTGTCTTGGCACTCATCTCGCGCAAGGTTTCTTGTATTGCAGCTTATTGTGAATGATGTTATGGACAGTTCCAACACTTGTGGACACTTTTCCAGCGATCATTTCAACAGTGGTTCGTCTGTTGTCTCGGATTATCTTGTCAATGCGAAATTCAAGGGAAGTAGTTGAAACTTGAACCGGTCGTCTACTTCGCTGCGTATCATCGACACTTTTGCGGCTATTTTTAAACTATTCTACTCACTTGTAAGTGTTCGAACGATGTAAACATTTATTCCCGTACACTTTTAACATCCTTGCAAGGATCTCACTACCATTAACACCTTCTGCAACTAAAAATCTAATCACAGCACGTTGTTCTTCCGCGGTGCAATTCTCAATCGGACTTGACATTTTGAACTGACTGAATTATAGGTTAGGTTTACAAAATTTTGTCAAATAGCTGATCAGAAGTTGTTACAAGGATGCCAACTTGAAATATAGAAAGTTTCGTATTGGCTCATGAAACCGTTTAGCAGCTATAGCAGTTTGTCTCGTTACTTATTGAATGACTCTCGTACAATCATCTGTCGTCCGTAGAAATAAACGATTCTAAAAAATAAAGAATAAGTGTTCAATATAAATAGAATTCTTTTATTTTTATTGACATGTAATACAAAGATATGTGTCTGTCTTAAAAGTTGCTGTTTTTTGTTTTTATGGAAGGTATAAAAGGGAAACAATCGCCACAGTCCACATCGATGGTTTTAGGCAGACGTACAATATATGCATCTGTTTCGTAGCGTGGCAATCTCGTTGATTGCTCGCTCGTACGCGATCACCGAACGCGGATTAATATTCCTTGGCTGGGGTTGTAAGGCCCAGCTTAACCTTAGGTCTCGTCGATGGTCGCGACGCGCCGATTTCCGAATTTCTTTAGAAATCGAATGCTTCGATTTCCAGTCTCCGAACGGTTGAGACTAGATTAATCTTTTACGTTTCGAGACGGACGAATTCTCGAATTTCGGATGCGTGGCTTCTTCGACGATGTTCGAAGCTCGAGGTACTTTCTAGAAGTGTCGTATTGTCCTGTCGATGGCGGCATCTTCAGGTCGCATCCTGTGCGCTGATTGGATTTTTACAAATTTCCAATCAGTGTACGATTAAAAATTCGAAGGCATTGGACGACGCTCTTTAGCCAGCCCTCTTGGTGTGGGGGTGAGGGCTATGGCCTCGTTTGGAGGAAGGTCCTCGAAGGTTCGACAAATTTCCTCCAGATTGACCTTCGACTGCAAAAACCGTTATGAACGAGGTTTGGATATTCCCGGTTTACGATATATTTGAACGAACGAAAGTGAAAGTCTAAGCTATCGTCTGAAAAACTCGAAACGACAATAGATTTTACTACTCTTAAGGTGAAATTGCACACTATAAAAAAAACTAACTGAAACTCGAAAGGAAGCTAATCGCGAAATTAAATTTGTAGGCACGTCCATGTCGTATACGGACCTTCGAGGATTTTTACCGTATCGTATCTTCCGCATCGGACGGAACAACGTCCATAGCAGTCAAAGGGTTAAAGTTTCCTGAGGTAATGGAGTACGTATAAACGAGTGTATTTCGCAAGCTTGCGGGATAAATATAATACTTGATGGAAAATAAAGAGTCGCGAGGAGGGAAAGAAGCATTTCCCGAGAGAGGCGGCGGGGAGCAGGGACGAAGAAAGCGGATGTACGAGTCGATCGGAGGCAACGCCGCTTAAGATAATGGATCGACCGTTGGAATTGCTCTGGATCGTGAATGGTAGTGGCTTCAAGTGCATTTGCCAATGGAATTGTAGTCGCGGAAACATTGTGGAACTGCACGAAAGCCTATTCGTCACTGTCGTTTCGCCTTATCGTTTACAACGGTGTGACTCTTTTCGCATCAGCCTCAGGGAAACAAATTTTCATCGAGTTCCGTTTTCCAGCACTTCCCATTTAAATAATATCGCACTGTCCGCCTTGGTTGTCCGCTCTTCGTGATAATTCAAACACTAATTAGAAATATATGCATAAACGAATGCACGGAATTCAGTAATCGAGGTTTTCTATCTCGAATCTTCGTAGTGGTATCGTATCATTCGCGCATTTGTCATTCGAATTGCAGAAACGGGGGACAGAGCCAACCTTTTATTAAAACCTTCGATACCGCGTCTGTGTTGGAACTAATAACGCAGTGAGAAGAAATTGAAAATAATCTGAAACGTGTAACAATGCCGCAACCATTGGAAAAATCTCAGACTTCCCCTTTTAATCGTGGTCAATCAATTTGAGGAACTTCTTTACGACCTTTACTTCGCTGTTTTATCTATTAGCGCAGTTACCATTATTAAATGCTTCAACAATTGTAATTACCACAGAAAACATCTCTTTCTCGCGAAAAATACGAATTCAAGTGTTTCTGAAAAATTAAATAATCTGAGATGTCGGGAAAATTGTAGATTTATAAATTAAAAGGAATTTCGTATTTGCCAGCGATGACGGTCAGCAATCAATGCTGTGGCAGAAGATATTTTGCGATAACTCCTCTATTCTGTAACACTTTTGCTTCTCAACGATCGAAGGGAAAAGCTGAAAGTTTTGCATTTGTGTCCTGCGAGAAAATTGCAACTTTTCATTTAAAGAATTCTCAAACTTTTCTCAATTTTTCAATCACCTCGGGCTGATCTCTTAAAGTGAAATACTTGGAATAGTTCGCGTCTTCTTTCCGAAGTGTCAGCGCTCGCTATTTATTTTTCCCTATCAACAAGACGAGAGCAATTATCGAAGTACTCTGAGAAGTTCAGAGACTTCTATTGGCTGAGCCAAAACGATTCTAAATTCGCCACGCGAGCGTTTTTATTTACTTGGGTCATTTGACAAGCTGATTATTTAATTGTTTTTATTATTCTTTATATAAGAAACCTTTGCCTGTACTCGACAGTCGGAAAGAAAACAGCTGTTCTCGTGTTTCAATGAAACACAAGGTTTCCGTTAGAGATTCGTTACAGTTTACAGAATCAAACGTGAGTGCGAGTACCGCGGATAGAAGTTCGCCTGAACGTAGTGAGGCAGAACTTGGAAAACTCATTGGGAACATGTCCAAGTTTGACAAGCTGTCTTAGACCGAGAAACTTGTTCACAATGACCTCGTTACGCCCCAGTTGAACTCTCACCCGTTTCGAGATAATGAAGATTTCCGGGCTGGCGAGTGCAAAACTGCGAATCAGGTTTATTACAGTACTCTTCAAGTGTTACACCAAATAGTTCAGATGTTTAGCTAAACATCTGCATTAGAAGGTTGCAATTAACACTAGAGAACCACGGGAATTTCATCCTACTTGGAACCCCCATAGCGGTTATCGTGACCCTATGCTATTTTCTTGATTTTACACACATTCTTTCGTACTGCTTCGTCGAGGTATATTCGACAACTTTCTTATGGTTTGGTGGTATTTTACTGCTCGGTATTTTAATCCCTTTTTGTCAGTTTTTAAATATGAAGGGTCAGTATTTAAATAATTTGGTCAGTATTCTTTGGTCAGTATTTAAATAAATTATGTATCGACCCATTTTTTATTTACCATACTGACCTTTTTGATAATAAAATACTGACCATTTAATTTGTTGCCCTTTTTTCTTATTAGTTCACAACGAGTTAGGTCTAACTTATTTTACTTAAAATTCGAAGGAACTGAATATTTTCGACGCATTTGATCGAGTACGTCTACGTTATTGTAGAAAGCAACGGTTCTTGGTGATTTCTTTGTGCGATTTTGATCGATGTTGACGTGGATATGCACAGTGCTCAGAATCGGAACAATTTTCCCACGTTTACCACGTTTACCTCGATATACTGCAAGTGTTCCACCAAATTCAATTTGCAAAATTAGCGTACTGTAAAGCGCTGTTTTTGTACTTTCTATTTTACCAGGAATTTCTTTTCAAATGCGATTAATTATTCCTACAAGTCTTGTGTGGTCGCCAGTTCGTTAAATTGTAAGGTGGAACCTCTGCCACACTGACGACGACATACATAATTCTTTTATCTTTCTGAGAATAGTATTATATCCAGTTGTTAATTTTATCATTTTCGTAATTTTTAATCATGAAACCACCTCAACGAAGGATTTAGGAGCAAATGCAGGTTGATTCAACGACTTTTGTGTTGACATACTACGTGCAAAAGTAGCTAAACTCGAAAGATCGTAAGATTATATGAACGAGTAGGTTAAAACAGTTTAGAATAATGATGTTTGTTGGAATTCGACGATGCCAGGCTGGCCGCGCCGACGATGCGACAGTCTTCTGTTTTTTTTCTAATATAAAGCCGAGAGCCTCGTGGCTCGAACATTACATTGTATTTCCATACGGCTCTCGTCACGTATCTTATATTCGCTGTACGACGCACTGCAATAAACTTTATTTATTTATTTTTTCTTTCAAATATATTTTTTACAATTATTTTACAACAATGTTTCGCAGCAACGAGATGACTGCACAAAATGCGATGATTAATATCTGCAAGCTCGCAACGTTACGACAACTCTAGCGATCGATAAACGATTTTAGTAATATAAATACAGTCAGGTTTGGTAATAGAAATAAATCACGGGAATTAGGACAGATTTATAGTCATAATAGACACTATTAGGTGAATTGATTACGGACGAAATATAGCTTGTGAATTACGTGTCATTAATGACATCGATCGTTGCTTAAAGGGCAATGAAATCGCAATAATGCCTCGTTTTAATTGTGCTAATTATTATCGCAGTTTCATCGGAGGGTAATTAAATGCTTTATAAAGTATTTCAAAGAAACACCGCGTGACTGTGAATTAATTCTCGATATTTAATAATGTAACTCGAATGGAAGAATCGAAATGGCTATATGTTTGTACATTTAGGCAATCTTATTCGAAAATTTCTTTACGCACGTGCGATCTAAGCTATTCAAATAAATACGTGTTGCGTTAGCGCGCTGAAATATCCGTTTTCATTCATTTTTGCGTCGATTTTCAATAGGAACACAGGTGTACGCTCAATTTCGCAAGTAACTGAACGAGTTCTCAGTAAAAATGTCACTCGTTTGCCTTAAAAAGTGTGCCAAATAAACTGAAAAAATGGATAAAAAGAAAACACCAAAGGAATTTAATTCTGTAGGAAAAAGGTTCCCTTTGAACGGTATGATAGAGAATTGAATTTGGTTTGAAAAGTATCGACGAGCGTTCGTGTCAAACTCACTTCGAGAATGCTTGACAACTGTTCAGAGCAAAAGGATAACGAAGCATCTCAGTTTCTACGAATTTTCACTGATCGTACCAACGTTGATTGTTTGCTTCGCCGAAAACACAGGTATAATTGTCCCTCTACCTTCGAAACGACGTCAGGTTAGATTCTCTCATCTATCGAAGCATTTTCCTCGCCTGTATCTCGATAAACAAGTAAACAAAACTCGTTCCCGCGCGTTTGCTTTGCAAAGACACGACATACACACATATTGCGTCCAGGCAGAGATGCATAGAAAAGCGGAGGGAAACAAACACGTGGAGCAAGGATAGACAAATTCGCGCGATGTAACGAGATGATGGTATCGCGATAAAAAAAAGAAAAAGAGGAGAGACACGCGAAGCGGAATGAAACGAGAAACGGAGGAGGCTCCGGGGATTATTTATTTTGCACGGTGACCGCAATCCGTGGTTGCATTTTCTACGAAACGACCAGCTAAACTGTCTGGAAAACGAGGAGAAATTGCATCGCTGAAAATAATGGAGACTTGCCGCCATTGACTGGATCATCTGCGCGATGATGAGCGGTGAAACGAGGAAGACATCCCTTGTCTCACGCAGCAAGGAAGAGGATCCCTTTCGATTTTATCCCTTGCAAATTCCACGCTGAAAAATAGAAAATTTCTCGGCACACATCGTCCCTCAGTTTCCGACAATGTTCCAGATACTATCTCAAATGCGTTTGCTACTTTCAACGCGATTTTCAGCCCCCAACCGTGGACGATTTCCAGCAAAAAAAAAAAAAAAAAAAAAAAAAAAAAGGGGGGGGGGTACCAAAGTTTCGTCAGTTAAAAATGTCCCCTTCTATGGTAATATTATATGCAAGTAACTAACACTGTAAAACGTCTTTTTAAAAGCGTATTTATGCAACGACGCAAAATTTAGGAATATTTCAAGCATATCCATCTTCTCGTGAAATATGTAAGCCTCGACGAGACGTAATTTGGTCAATGATTATTGTACGACGAGATATCGATAATTCGGCGAGTGGAAGTAGAGAGAATTTCCGTTCTGTCTCTGTTACAAATGTAAAGAAATCTTTCTCCCGTTTGTATCCTCAAAAACATGCTCCGAGCGTTTCCTTTTTATCGCGCGAACACTACTCGGCCACGCAGCTAGCTAAATGCCATAAAACTTGCGCTGGACACATCAACGGCTTCGCATTTTCGATGTTCATAGCCCCTCTCTCTTCCCCGTGCGAGACAATGCCAGCTCGAAAAACTCATTTCCGAGGATACATCCGGAATATCCGAAAATCTACTCGCGCGCGGACGATTTACGGGCGTGGCAGGAGCGAAGCAGAGAAGAACAAGGCACGTCGACATGGGGCTGACTTATCTTGCGGGTAGCATTTACGTCCTGGTTTCAGCTGTTTAATTTACCGCTTGAAATAATTTGCATACGACAGGACGGGTGCAATAACATCTCGAAGATGAGTCGCGTTAGGCTAGCGTACCGCTACACACGCCATGCGTTCTCTTCCTAACTAGTATCCCGGGAGAGGAACGAATAACCACCCCCTTTCACCATCCTCTCGCCCCTACCTGTCGACGTTTCTCTATGGCATTGGCTTCTCGGGATCCCCGATGTAACCCTCCGAGCTCGTAATGCTAAGTCTCTTCGCACGAGGACCCGAAATTAATAACGCGGTCTAGCGCAAATACGGCGCACATAATTAAAGCGATATTACGATCTAGGACAGCGGCTGCTGCCGACGCTGTATCATCTAACAGCCGGCTGCTTCCGTGCAGATGTTATTTAGACAGTGTCGCGCGATCCAACCTCTGCACGATTCGATTTGTTACTCGGGTAGGACTGAATGAGACTTTTCAGGCTTTTACAGCGTCCTCGCAACACGACCAAGCTTACGTTTCACGGATTATAGTTGTAAAAGTGTAACAGAGCACGTAAAACGAGCTTGCACCTGTCCAAGATTTCGTCTTCGACATTCCACGACTGTTACAAGTTAACTTCAATCGTTGAAACTAGTTTGCAACGTGTGAGGGGTTGCTATTGTAGTATCGTAGTTTAGAACGTAGACAGTGTACATTTGTAAAGACAGGAAGAGGAAAAGAAAGGGAGAAAAGTGTTTTTTCTAGCGATGTGTAGACGGGGGTGATGAATGCATGGTGCTGGGAGTAGAGGGTGAATGAAGGTTTTTTTTTATGAGAAGGGACAATTGACGTTGGCTTTTGGGAAGTAAGGGCCTGTACACTGCGAGTTACATGTCGAATTATTTATGTTTTATTCAATAGTTATTCGTATGTTTTTTAAAATAAACTATAATCACTAAACCTAATACCACATTAGTCTCCTTGAATGTACCATTGCTATAAATTCTGGACCGCTACCGAACCTTTCGAGAAAAGAAAAGGCAGAAAAGAAGTATATGGTGACTAATTCAAGTTTTCCACTCTGACAGGAGAGTCGCGAAGGTGGAGCTTCAGAGAGCTTCCCAAAAGATCGATAGGAATAGTTTTTCACTGAGAAAAGCTGTATTGGAAAGGGCGCTACGCCTGTACCAAAGAATATAAGAAGGAACGCGAAGGGGAAGGAAGAAAAAGAAGCTCTCGGGTTCCCAGCTAACACACGACACGCGCTCGCGTTATATTAACACTTTGGCGTCCGCACGTGTGACGGGAAATCTATGTTTCGCGTAGATTCTACTCCTATCAGCCCCTTTCTTCGCGCAATCGTTCGTATTATAATGACGATGAGGAAAATTCCAATAACTCTTGCTTGATCGTGTCACCCTCTGCTTTAATATATGAGAAAGTCTAGCCTGCTAAGTTGAAGACAGTTTACGTGTAAAATCGTCCCTTTGTCAACAATACCTCAATTGCTCTATCTTTGTTAGGGCCTTTGAAGCCTTTCTGACAACGAAGGAAACTTTAAAACGTGTATCTGAAACTCTTAATCTCAGAAATCGCAAACCTGGCCCAAACTTAATTATCCTCAACAATCTTCTCCATAAAATAACGTTTGTAATTCACCGGACTACGGAGATTCAATTAAGCAAGCAAATTTCGATATTTCTGGTAAATCTGTAAATGTACGAAAGGCTCGTAACGTCAATGTTGCGTATCGTATTTTTTTACGAGAGAAGAATCCTTCGAACGGCGTAATAGGAAAGAACCAGAGAGAAATGTGGGAAAAGGGAGTCGAAGGAAGAGGTACATAGAGGAAGGAGTAAAAAAGAAAATAGAAAAGATGTAGTGAAAATGTTCGAGGGTTTCGCAACGCGTGTCTTTGATGCGCGAGATACTTCTCCAGTGTTGCTTCTACACACAGACATCGTCAACGAAATGTTACCCCCATAAAATGTATCTCGCGAGAGATGGCTTATGCTAGTAGACGCAGCCAGGCAAGATGTGCTTCATGGAAACGCACATCAGCTGGGTGGAACGAGTGTTAAAGGTGACGCAGCGAAGATAGGGTTGAAATATAAGCAACTCCACCCTCGTTTGATGCTTCGCTATGTTTCGTAGCCTTTTTCTTCGAACGAAGATCACATACAATTGCATTACTCGTTCGGCAGTGTAAAATGTACAAAAATTTTGATTTTGGCGTATGTAAAAGTACGAAAAAGAAGGAAATACTCGAGTGAGTGTGCCATTTTGTGTTCTCGCGAAAATACGAGCAATGAAATGTAAAAATATTCTTTCTCTTTATAGATCTAACTGTATTTGGACACTATTTACGAGGAACTGATGATAAAAAGAGATATATTTTAGCACATCAGACTACTGACGTAGTCTTGCGTCATTTTACATTTTTAATAAGAATGCCAATAGCTGAGTACCGACGATACAGTTCTACCATGTATTTTTATAATTTTATCTCGTACTGCAGCAAAGGTGCACCACCACACACGACACCGAAGATCGATTCTAGTCGCATTCAGCCTGCCCCTTTTCTCGACTGCTACAGTTGTACAATACATATCTTATTTGATCTACTTCTATGGGTTTCTTTTCTGATAAAGATCCATCATGTTAAGTGAAAGAGAGCAGTAGGCCTTTTCTCTATTGTGGTTTGTTGAAGAGAGTCATTTTTCCAGGATCAGGGCAGAAACGGGGTAACGAGAGCCACCGTTCTGTCGTCGACTCGAACAAGTTTCACGTTCAACTCTCTCCAACGCTTGGTTCCTTGCTTAGTGTAGCAATGTTTAGCTCAGAAGCTTGTTTACGAGCAGTGTGCCGCCACAGTGTGTTTCAGATTGCTCAATAATGTTCCTCGGTCTCACAAAAGCTCTTTTGCAGTCTTTCTGCTAGTCTGATGGTTTGTTTTGTACAAAAATGGATGTAAGTGTCTTCGAGAAGGGTTTACGACGATTGCGAAGCATAAAGAAGCTGGCGGATAATTGTGACCAGCGAATCTTTGCTGTTTCGTAACTATTATATAATCCGCCAGACCGAGACCTCGTCACGACGCGAACGTCAGGAGTTGGACCTAATCTTTGGACGGAGCCGTGTCATCGATATATCTCTGCACAATGAAACCCTTACCGACAATCTTGTGTCACAGCTGTCAACTATAAGGGTGAGAGTATCCACGCCCTATCCGTATATTAACCGGTTAACAGTGTGCACTTTAATTATAGGACTGTCTATGGTAACTATCAATGTCCCTGCTCACAACATGTTGCAGATGCGTTCGATAATCAATTGCTCGATCTTCAAATTACCTGTGAACATATGTACGAGTTTGAAGTAAGTGCTACAGAATGTTGTTACCATTTATTGCAGATTCGCTGGATTATACAGGACGTTTCATAATGTGTGAGACAGAATCCGAAGGAGTGGAATCTGAGACACAAGAATGAGGAAGAGAGTTCTTACAAGCGTGCAAAAATGATGGATTATTAACCCTTTGACTACTGTCGGCGACCATAGGCGCATTTTCATTGAAGGAAACAAATTTTGCACCTTTACAAACTCGAGAATTATCGATTTCTAAACTTTCGAAGACAATTCGACAAATTCCATGAAATCTGCGGTAGTGAAAGGGTTAAATCCTACAAAAATCTTTCAATTATGCTCCGATGATCATAGAATTCTTCAGAAATCAACGTTCCTAAGGGCTGTTTATTTCCACGAGAGACTCAAGAAGTTGACGAATGCAACACAGCAATCCTTGCTAGCAATCAAACTTCGCACGTAATCATCTCCGTAGATCTGCTAACTTTGTTTGACACAAATATATTAAATTTGACAATTTTCAGATCACTGAGAGCAATTATTATCCCATTCGACTGTTTAGTGCACATTTCACTTCAACTGTTGAAACAGTTTGAACGGAATAAACATAAATTACGCGAATAATCGGGACTGCACGCGGAATATCGACATAGTTAATTCAGAAGGATGAAAAATGGTATTTAAAACACGACTGACGCATAATTTGATACTCCTTTCTTGGTTGCAGAATATCTTATCGACGTTACTATTAATAATATCGGCACATGACCGCCACAGCTGCATTTGCAACAGCTTCTGACAGTGACTAATGAACAGCAAGGGAAGAAGATGAACCAGGGAGAGTTTCTCAAGGGTTGATTTACTCTTACCGACAAAGGGAACTTGTTTCGTTGCGGTAGATGTACCACTTTACCATTCAGATGCCGATCGAAACAGACAGAAAGATTGCGAGCACTTTGCGAAGCTTAATGACAATTGTAGAAAAGGGACGTGCAAAGATAATCCTTAGCATTATCGAATTTCTGAACGTCTGAAGTCGATTTTCGTACATTTATTCACAGATTTGTTAGAGTTTTGCCTTTCGTCGCAATTGCAAAGAAATAGCAATTATCTTTATTGCTTCCTGAAAGAATTTTTCCTTGCGAATATGCATGTATCGTACTCACCAATTTGTGAATAATTTGCACGTTTATCATTGTTTCTTCAACGAATAAACCTTGAGAAGCATTTCATAACGTTGTAAGCTTCAGAATGCCCGAAGGAGCTGTCGAAGCACACAAATTGCACGAAAAAGTGTGTAAATCTTGAAGGAGAATATTTCGAGAAGCAGGAAAACCATCTTATCCAAATTTCTCGGTGCCTTTTTTCTCACTTTTGCAGCGTGCATACTACGTTCTATGCTAAAAACAAATTCCTAAGATATCTGACTCCAAGTATCGCCTTTTACATCGGATATAAGTCACACCACACGAATAACTCTAATAATTCTTCATTTACGTTTCTGTAGACAGAGTTTCTAATTCTGTCCCAGTATAATTTCTTCACAATTCTAAGTTTCCAAAGCACCTGCTGCACCGTCAGTCTCCACAACCTCGTGCAAAAATCGAAACGCTGTCTAATAAATAGAGAAAATTCGCTTGAAAGAAATCCAAGAGTCTGAAATATCCTCCTGGGTCGTGAATGACCCAGGGTGCATGCGAAAAGGTTGAAGTTGAACTCGTAAAACGAAGTATTGCCAAAGGTTCGCGCAAGAGAAAGTCAATGCGCGAGAGAATTATTTAATAAAACGAAAGCAGGCTCGTTTTGCAACTTTACGCGAGCACACAAGATTCACGGCAGCACGGGAGCGTGATATTGAGCTGCACAAGTGATAATTCCCTCTCGCCGTTTAATTCCAGCTAAGTCGGAATGAAGGCCGGTACGTATGAGAAAGTTTCGACGTGAACGTGCGGCAAAGCTGCTCGAGAATAGTTTACACTGTCGACAGGCGACGTTGAGACATGAAAGGGTACAAGAGGGAAGTATTAGGTGGAGACTTACTGTTCTAGTAATTACTACTAATAGCGATCTCGCCGGGGACGAAACGAAGTAAAAGCTACGCGATCTCATTTCAACCAGGAACGATCTCGGGCCCGTAAATTTTTTCCCTAAGGATCCCCTGGAATTTTCCTTCACTTCCCGAGATCCTCGCCCGACAGTCGGGAATGCCTCTTATTACACGCGGAGGAACACGTCTTCGAGTTTTGCGAAATGTCGACGATAAAGATCAAATTCATGGACGTCATTTACGCGGTAAACGACACTTTGGTTCGCCAAATGGAGACAAATGGACGACAGAGAAGGCGTAAAGGCTCGCAAACGCCCTTTACCTGCATTATTCTCACACTCACTTTTATCAGATTTCGCCAGCGTAATTTCTTCGATTGCAAAATAAAGTTCCATTGCAGACAGAAGACAAGCACATCGTGTGGGATTTCTGATACACGTTATTCAGCGAACCAATTAAATTTTACGCGGCTGCGCAGTTTTAACGTGACAGTAACAATTAATTCTGAAGATAAGTTCCGAGTACCGAGTTAGCTAAAGTCCAATATTCCAAGTTCACGAAGTCCAGTGAGAGATTTATGTGAGCCAGTCGTCTGGGATATAATACGACTCGTGGTGCAGTAACAAACTATTCGTGCCAAGTCCAAGTTCAAAATCCGATTACAAAGTCTTTAAAAATCACAAGCATCTCTAAAAGAACCTAGAGTGATCCGAAGGACCTCAAAGGGAATCTCTGAAGGAATCTTAAAGGAATCTCCAGAATCTCAAAAGACTTTCTAAACGAATTTTTCTTATTCTAACTGTCTTGCCCTTTTATACGTGTCCGTCCATCCAGAGGTGTAATAGAAAATGTAAAAAGGTAGGAAAGGTGTAGCGTCCAATATGGGAAGTCAGAAGGTTCTACAGGCGTTTTAGAAACTATTATTCACGCTCTGTTATAATGTCCATGCGTGGAGTGAAGGTAAATGTCCATCCAGCGTTGATTTGTCCGTCGAGAATAATTTAAAATTCGTTTGTATGCAAATTATCTATTGTTTTCTGTGTATTCATCATTTGATTCGACTACAGTACCTCAGTTTTGGGAATTTGGCTCGCACTGTTGTCCCCATTTCGCCTAAATTTTCCTCTTAAATCACTTCCAACACTTTAGTGCGAAACGAATTGTGCATCTTTGCAAATTTGTGACTATCTTAAGTCTCAAACTTTCGAAGAAAATTTGGGAAATTTTTCAATTGAAATTTGGACGTCTACCTTTCCAAAATTTTGCTCTTCACGCGCTTCCATTTTAATATGAAACGAATTTTACATTTTTGCAAATTTGTAGCTATTTTAATTCTCAAACTTTCGAAGAGAATTTAGCGAATTTGGACGTCTACCTTTCCAGAGAAAACTGCCGTAGCGAAATGGTTAACAGACCAATTAAGTGTTTCGAAAAAAGGTGTTTAAAATATTCAAATCTTTAGAAATGGCAAATGAGTCGAATATATCGTGAACTTAGGTTAATTTGCTATCCTAACACTGTGAAAAATGAGAAGAAACGAATACAGGTGCGTCTACGCGTTGTTTCGTTACGAACGGGACATTATAAATAGTATTGTGAACACTCATAGACGTGTGAAATATTAAAAGCCAGTGATTTCCACGGAAAATCAAATTTATTGTAAAATTAATCGGATATTTTGGGTAATTAACGATTGCTATATGGTAGAGTGGCGTCGATTTATAGATTAAAATTAAATCACTCTTAAATACTATTATCACCCAGCTTTTAAATGCGTTACATCAGGCGCTTGATTTAATAGTAAAATTCAAGTAAACAATACAGCCTGGTAGTAACACATAAATGTAGGATTAAAAATATCAATAGTCTATGTGTTCATTAAAATAATATGATAAAACGTAATAGGATTATGGATTATGGGAATTATTTTGATTCGACGAAAGAGAAAAATATCAGCGAACACAAAGTATTACATATTGTGCTAATATTAAGTGTGTCAATTAAACGTCTACTTCTCTTCTTTTGTCAAATTCAATATTTATTTTTAACAAAGTGAAATACTGAAATACCGTCTGATGATTCAATTTGTCCCAAATGCACACCAAACGTGGTGTTTTAGGGTACATTTTATACAAATAAGTAAAATAACAATAAAATTAGAAAGAAACGAAACATTTTATAAAATTTCGAGACCGAAAATGCGTAAAGCTTCACTCAAAGAAGGTACGAGACTTAATAAAGATAAAATTAATTAAAAAAACTCTCTTTAATAGTACATCATTCGATCTGAATCAGTTTTTATACTCAAAAACACAAAGTGAGAGGAAGTATGCTAGTTTCATGGGAATAATTAATTGCGATATAAATTATGAATTACTGGTTTTCATACAATTTCTCAGTATAAATCACGATTTTAACACACTAACATCCTACTGAATCGAGTGATGAATAGATTGCGAATTTTTACGCGTTTAATGGAAATTTAAAGGTGGAACGCGCGTAATACGAAAGACCATGTAAAATTTCCAAATTACAATGCTTCCTCTAATATTCAGTAGGTGAAATAATTTTCTACCTTTCTACTTTTCCTTCTCTGCTATATTCTCAAAGCTAATAATGAATTTGCACAAAAATTTGCAGGCTGTTGATAAATATAAAGTGTCCAATTTGAAGAAGTAGAATTGATCCACTGAAGGGGATTGATATTTTACAAATGATCCACCACTGTGTCATCAAATATTGTAATAAAACTGTGACTAGATTCTCAATGAAACACAAACTGTACAAAGTGTGAATCTGAAATTTATACTCGGCACGAAAGTACCGTTTACCGAACAGTTAAATGACGCGTCCATCGATATTTTAACGATGCTGGTTTCGTTCGATGAATAAATTATCCAAGGTTAGTGTGTTTGAACAGCAGGGAACGAGAAAAACAAACAAAAAAGGGAAGCAAAACATCGGTTGTGCCGGAAGTAGAAAGAAAAAAACAACAGAGTTACGGCGAGAGGCGATACCGTTCGCTCAAATCATTTCGACTGGACCGGAAATTCGATTTGATCCGAAGCGTTATTTTTTTTCTTTTTTTTTTGTTTGCCTTCGCGTATGCCGACAGTGTATTTGACATTGGCTGAGAAATGTGCACGCCGCGCTTCGAATTTTCCAATCTGCGCTAAAGCTGCTGGTGTGCCTTTTAGTTCGTTTCAAGCAAAACTCGATCACACGCTTTTCTCTCTCTCTTTTTTTTTTTAAATAATCAGCCGTGAAAAATTACCCCAGTTCGGTGTAATTTATGCAGGATGTGTAAAAGTAAGTGGAAAAGCTTCCTTTTTGCTACGCGAGCTTTCTACTGCACGGTATTAACCTTTACAACCGCCGAAAATGCTGCGTTTCAAGTATATTCTTGTATTTAGAGGAATACGAATAGGTTTCAGCTTTCCGGTTTCTCGAATAATGAAATGCTTCGTACGAGAGTGATTTCCAACGCTGCTACTGTAATAACTGATTGAAATCACGCGTTTGTTCACGTATCGATACGAAAGAATAAATGTTTCAGTTCAATTCTCAAAAATACAAGCCTTTTAACCGCTTCTATGCGAGAATTTCCACGATCGGTTCAAGATTCTAGAAGAGAAAACACCCGATTCTTTCAACACCAAAACCCAGGAGATTTCATAATAGGTTTTATAATAGAGTAGCAAATGACAATCACGAGTGTCTAAAAAATTCGTCAAAGAAATCGTGGCAATAGTGAGAATCTTGGGCCAACGCAGATCGTAATAGCTGTTAGGGGTCAAAATGGACCCGAGCTTCCCGTTCAGTCGATCAAACCACCCCTGCCTCTCGAAGATTAGATATTTGCAGACCTTCCTGTTACTACTGAAGCATAGCTTAACATTTGTATCGTTAATTAATCCATTTGCATCAGAGGCGTTCAACGGCCAATTGGCCCGTATCACCGCGCATAAACTAATGTTGTTACAGCGTGAAATTAATTATAAAAAATATAACTGCAAAACGTATAAAGTCATCAAGCTGTAAACGAATCGATCAGCGTTGTTGTACCTCATAAAGACGGTTCGGAAATTTTACGCTGTAAATAGTTTTAAGTACTCTAAGAAATTCTCAACGAATCCATAGCAGAATAACGTTATTTAACCATTGTGGCGGCCCGTGCACGTGCACACCGCAACATTGTATCACGAAACTCGCGGCCGACGTGACAACCGTCGCCAACGAAGTACGGTGGCCTAACGGGTTGACGGCCCTAGAAAACAGAGGACGATCGGAAAACCGATTCCGAGAGCAGTCGTCTCGGCACGAGGCCCAGTCGACGACGACCCTCTGTATCGAGCGTGCGACTATCACGCGCGAACGAATAAAGAGATACGCAGCACCCACGTGTTATTCATTTGCCCGCGCACCCACAACCTGAGTTACCCTCAGGTATCGCGAGTACCTGAGGGTAACTGTCAGTTTGGAGGCGGTTACTTGGCGGTTACTAACGTCTCACTCTAATAGCCTCAAACAATTAGAAAAAATTACCACCTTCTATTCCCACTTTCCACTAACCAATCAGCGTAATTCATCCCCATTTCTACACCTCTACCTAGATGATTTAAGGAAGAGTTTTTTCCTAAAACAGCAGATTCTCCAAAACAATCAAAACAATTATACCTTCAAAAGTAAGGTTTCTCGAAGGTTCGATGGGTCGCGGAAAATTCCTCCAGGTCGACTTTTGACTACGAGGACCGTTATACACATGTTTTGGCCGACCTTTCGGAAATATCGAGTTTATGATTTGGTCGGCTATTAAGACAAACGAAACGAAATTCAAAAGCTATTGTGTAAAAACTCGAAATGATTAAAATAACCTTACTATCGCGAAGGTAAAAATTGCCGGTTATAGAAAAATAAAACTCTGAAACTATTAACGAAAATAAACTGTCTGTCACCCTTCGAGAATCTTTAATTACGGTGTTCCGTATCGGACGGAACATGGTAAGCGATAATCGCCGTGTGCGGATTATTCCGGTGAAGGATGCAGATGGGTTTCGTAATTAAATTCCACGGCTTGGCCGAAAGAACTTGTTTTCCGATACACGCACTCGCGATACACTCGGCGATTGTACGAGAAATTCTGCGACCAGTTCCTTCTATTTCGCGAACAATGCACGAGGGCTGTGTACGTGTCGATAGCGTGAAAATCCATCGCAACGTCATATAAATCCGGAGCTAGCCTTTTGTTTCATAAAATAATTTACGTATGATAAAGACAGGCACTTGTACGCTCTATTCGAAAGCTCTCTTTGATCATCGTGTTCATTGGTTCGTGTACAACCGTATGAATCGGTGAAAAGGGGGAAAAGTTGGAAAACGAAATACAATTAGAGGAGGCAATTTTCACGGCGAGTTCGTACGAACTTTTTTACTCGTCGTTTTCTCCCTTTCTTCTTTTTTCTCTTTTCTTTTTTCCGTGTGTTCTTTTTCCTCTTTTTTCTTTTTTTTTTATTCCCGCGTTCCTCGCAATACAACCTCAAAGTTTCCCGGTGAATTTTTCGCACGGGCAATCCGCGTGTCTGTGGATTAATCTACGCAGTGGGCTGAACTATCGACGAAGGGAGGAGAATTAATTATAACGACAAGGAAAATCGTCAGACAGAGTGGGGAAAGTTTGGGCGAAACGTGAACGAGGATAGTGTTGAAGTTTCGCGTTTTATAACATTTACAGGCCATCCCTAAGCAATTTTCAATTCCTACTGAAGAATTCGCAAGATCAGCTCGTCAGACTGTAGCGTATTTTAAGTGCAATACTGAATTAACAATATTTAAATAAACACAAGCAACTGGTATGGCATTAATTTAAATTTGAAGTTGAGGATAAACTTGAATATTTCGCATTTTGTAATTTAATATAATTTGATAGCTCGAAATTATCCTTATTATTAATCAGTGCTGTTACAACAAATTCTGCGGCGGGCAAACGGAGTTTTAATTTACTTGGTAAATAAACAAAAAGAGAAATTATTAAGGTGATTAAATATGTTTCGTGTAAAATTACAAGCGCAGGTGTACAATTGATTGAAAATTAAAATTAAAACATTCGTCTGAAGCTGTTATCATCATGTATATCGCGAAATTATTAGAAATTGCAATTTTCGAACGTTCTAGCCAGAAAATGATAGATTCTAGCCGTAAAAAATATGTAATTTTTACATAAATTCATCACGGAATGAGGTACTTCTTAACCCTTTGATTACTAGGCCTTTTGGAAATTCGGCTCGTACTTTTCTGTTGCCGCATTTCCACACGAATTTTATTTACTGTGCACTTCCCTTTTAGCTTAACGAAATGAATTTTTACTAATTGGAAAATTGTTAATTTTTTAAACATTCGAAGACAAACTGATAGATTTTAAAAAGTGTTAAATGGAAATCCGTTCAAACATGACGAATGTGAAAATACAGTTCGCGGATTTTATTTAAGGAAAAGCATCGTTCATGTGTCATTCACAACGAATAATCGTAGTATGTGATAAAATCAATTCTTACACACTGATAAATGATCTTTCACGCATAAATATAACGACTAAAATAACTGAAACAGAATTCAAATGCAACAACCGGTTCAAAATTAAAGAACGATCGATCGATAATCTTCAGAAGAAAATAATTATCTGGAGATGATGAGAGATGCTCGAATACATTCATAAATAATGCACGTTACCATTAATTATATCTGCGGACGTTTAATAGAAAAAATTCCCCCCAAACAACTGCATTTTCCCAGTTTTTCGTCGTTTCTCAAACACGTTCTTATCTGTCCCTGGAGGAAGAATGATAAGCGAACTTCCTTACAAAGAAGACGAGTAGCTGGTGCCATGTGATTAGACAATAGGGTTCGAAGAGAGGAAAGTTGGTTCCCGGGAAAAGCGAAGAGAATTCTTCCCATATATTCCTATTATCTAAGGCGACACTTTAACCAAGTTCTAAGTATCCGTCAATGCCAAGTAGTTTACTAAGAAAATCATTCTGCATCAGGGTATTGTGACTTTCCATTAAATTCTTCCCATAAACTTGCTGCTGGAAGAAACCAGTTTTCTATAGGACTCAATTAGTACTCCAAATATCTCAATTATAATTCATTCGATGACGTCAAGGAACGAATTGTAAAAGGCTTGTATTTTAATCCGATTTTGTCAGTATTTAAACATTAAGTGTCAATATTTAAATACGAAGTGTCGGCATTTAAATAATTTGGTCAGTATCCTTTGGTCAGTTGTACAAAACCATAAGCATGCTTTCTTATTCATTAAGTAAGAACTTGTAAATGTCTAATTTGATTAAATATATAAAAAATAAAAATATGTGTTAGGTTGTCCGGAAAGTTTGTGCCGATTTTCCATAGGTAACGTTTGAACATATTAAAACATATAAAAATTATATGAATACATGAAATTCGCAAGTATTCCGAAAGATTATTATTTCACGTATCTTTTGAAAATCTACTTTTTACGATTACCAGTTTCTTCTCAGTTATACTATCTTGAAGATGGAAAGAAATAAAATTCACTTTTTACGTTGAATATTTTTCTTTCAATGAAAAGGGAAAATTACAGGTAAAATGTCAAGTAAGATATGTAATGTTTAAAGAGATGGTAACTTATCAGAAAAAGTTGTTCGCAGACTATTAGCGAAATCTAAAGATGGAGATTTCGATCTTAAAGAAAATACAGAAACAAAGCTTTTGGAAAAAGGAAATTTTTTGGAAAGACGACGAAAACTTGAACTAAAAAATGCATATCTTAAAGAATTAAAAAGATAACCGTGTTTTGAAGTACGGTATTAGCTGAGTTACTTAAAAATCGGCAAGAATTTTCCGAACAAACCAATATATTTAAACCAAAATATTTTTAAATCTAATTATTTTTCGACTTACGAGTCTATAATGGAATGATAATTAACACTGTATTTTTTCTGCTTTATATTGTCCGTTTATTAATTGTATACTGACCGTAATGATACTAACCAGTAATTAATTCCATATTGACCGTTTTTATTTATACTGACCGAAAGTTGATGTAAATACTGATCGAAAACAGATTTGAATACTGACCATTTAATTTGTTGCCATTGTAAAATGCACGCCATTTCTCGTCTATTCGGTTGATTAGTTACAGAATTGCGTTGCAGTTGGGTGTTCGAATTTAACGAATGGAAAGTTTCATATTTGCAATTTTTCTTTTGTTTGCAATTTATATCGAGTATGTGCGTTATATCATTTCTCGAAAGGGATGACCCAATCACGAAATAATTGGGCACTAAAGCGGCTTGCCTATTACGCGGAGGGTAATATAATTAATGCCGATATTATACCTCACATCCATTCTCTCGCACCCTGACTCTGATGTCCCTACCTGCATTCCCAAGAGATCCTGAAAATAAAATCCCACGGATCATCCCCGGCTAGCTTTGTACGTATACAGAGAGAAGAACGCCTGGACCGTAAGCTTTTCCTGAATATACGAGTGGATATTATGCAGATGGTACTTGCAGTAAACGTACTGACAGTACAATCGTGCATAAATGAAAAAAAAAGAAAGACAGCATTTGGGTGAGAACTAATTGCTAAATCGTCTGTCTTTTACGATAGGCCACGAATACGCATTTTCGCTTTAATAAAGAATATTAGAATATAAAATAGTATAATTCAGTAAACGAAAAATATTTCTGTCGATTGTAAACGACTTTTAACGATGTTTCGTGGATTTTATGAGAGGGAATAGGTCAGTGGACGATTTTTAATGTGAGTTTTATGATACAGATACTTATACTACCAAGAAAATTGGTTTAAACAAAGTTTTTTAACATATTCATCGATTATCCTGTACTTATGATTTTACTTTTTCCCCGAATTGTCAGATGGGGAGGACGACAATTTCTTATCGGATTCTCAACGTTTGTTTTGTTTTTTAACCGTTTTATGACAGAAAGAACAATAGAACAACTTCCTTTTACAATTTTTGCAATTTCACCGTAGGATTTATTCACCTTACGTAAATTTCATATCACTTTCCTTTCTTCGATTGCCGTTTCTTTTGATTTCCCAGTCCCTGCTGTACTATGCTTGTTAACAACTGAAATTGTTACGTCATAAAACGCAGGACGTGAGCAAACCTCGGTTTGGCGGATTAGTGTTATACAGTTTGTTAGTCACATTTGGTCGCCAGACCAAGGTTCCGAAACTGACAACATCACCAATCGTCTCAACCAGGTTTAGGTTTATTAAATTAAAACTAAGTCAGAGTGTTCGCGAATACCGTACCGCAACGCTCAACATAAACAATCACGTCAAACATTATTGGAACAGGCTTCGTCGAGCCTAAACCGTCGAAAGAGCCAACTAGCGCGAGGCGAACCATTTCTTTATATCAAGAAACCTTGCCCTTCTAACCGTGCTGATACAGAAATCTCTAGTTTAATCCTTTGCGTTCCAATGGCGTCTCTATGGAGACACTCGTAACGTACGCCATAAATCCGTAAAAACTGAAACTTCTGCGTTTTCCAAAGATTTATGTGTTAAACTCGATAAATCGATCGTACAAGGAAATTTACTCGAGGGTGAAATGATTACAAATGACTAACAGGGGATCATCTACTGTTATTTTGAAATGACGATCGGGAATTGTCGAAAAAGACGACGATACACTTATTCTATTCTATGCCATTGTTTTTCTTCGCCTATAAAATGCCCAAGTAACTTATCTTTCCTCTAATTTTAAGTATAACTGTTGTTTTGTCGTCTTGAGAATGTTATTTTTCGTCTTTCAGACACGGGTCTGGAAATTGTTCGGTTCTACGCAGCAGTTGTAAATTTGGTAGGCCATCGAGCACTTTAGTCTTTATTTAGAAGTTCGATGCTTTCTTTCCGTGGCTATCGTCCACATTTGTTTACGATATTCCAACGTCTCGGGTTTTTTGTTTCCTCTTCGGTATGTTTTGTTAGCGACGAAGCTTGCCCAGACTTATTACCTGCTGCGTTTATTGCTCGAGACACGCGAGTTCCCGCAAGCCGTCACTCAAGGGTGAGGACGACACTTGAGAGTGACCGTTGACTTGGGGGCGTCACTCTAGTTTCGGTCTTTGTTCAACGGTTTACCAATCGCGGATAGTTGACCACCTCCCTCGTCGAAGTCGAATTTGTAATGATCCAATCCGCGTGTCTCACCCGGCTTAATGTATCCTGACAGAGGATTCTTAGATTTTTCCGAGACCTCGAGAGTCAGAATCCATTCTGCCACAGAAGGAGAATCACTAGAATTCATTCGAACAGCAACAGTGTCACAGACACAAAAATAGAAACGCAGTATATTTTTAACTCGGCCAATAGTCAGATATTGTAAGCACTCAAATCAAGGATACTTGGTCTTCCCTTACACGGAAGTGGTTCTTCGAGAACTTTATAGTCGGCACAGACGTGCAAATTCAGCCAAGCTCAAAAGATCGCAAGATCAACCACAAGTAGACTAAACAACTGTATTTACATCATTGATTCCTGTTATGCAATAAACAAATACGTTAAAAAACTTTGTCTTTCGACGATTTTGTTTGGTAGTCACATGTATTTTGTGCTGATACTTTTTGTCCATAAGTGTACAAATTTGACAGGAATCGCCTAAGGATATTTAATTAGTTTCACGTTAAAAGGGTGTACTGGATAGTAAGGTAGATACATCCTTTTGTAAACGCTCTATTGTTTCTCACATTGCGTTCCTCCCGCGCAGAATCGTTCCATTGTCGAACCACCATGCTCTCGTATTTTACTTTTATATCCATTATAATCTGTTGCAATGGATCGTTTGCATTTTTGGATGTACCAGAAAAGGCTACAAAGACACGGAACACGTGCACGTTGCACAATGTATCTCGCTCTAATTAGTATATAAAAAGAACGTACGGCGCTCGCTACGCAAAACAAATACACCTGGATCTCTCTTTTTAGACGGTATTCTTCCTTTTTTACACAATTCACGTTTACACGGCTTCTTTTAACACGTTTTATTCACATTTACACGCTTTTCTTCACACGTTTTACCTACTTTTACACGGCTGCCAAGGCGCGGACTAATTAGCTCGCAGAACATGTTACGAAAATCACGCGTATCCAGCGTATTACTGTCCCGCTGTTTGAAAATAAATCAGAAAACTGTACCATTGTAGCTTGCACTTGAATATTTCTAATAAATACATTAAAAACAAATCTAGTTTCACGAGTATCTCGACAAGTCTGCGTTTGAGCGAGCAGAAACAGTTTATATCATTACTTATTTACGATTTATATCTATTTATCTGGCCACTGTATCTGTCAAATCCATCGCAACCGCCGTAACGCGTTAACAGAAGGAACTGTGATACCCGGTTGGTTCCAATTCCTCGGATATTGGAGCAAATAATGGGGTAACACTAAATTTTAATCAATTAGAGAGCATCGTTGCTTAGAAACAGACCTTTATTAACATGTGGTATGTGACATGCGCGTGACAGAACAGAGACTGACTCGAGGATGGAAAAATAGGGCTATTTGAGGGTTTGGAAAAATGAGCTTTGGGATATGAGACTGTGTGGGAGAGTTGAGAGAAGAGTTGGAAGGTGATGAATCCAATGTGACTAATAGTGAAAGTGGGTGACTAGTTGTGGATACAGATAACGGAAAGGACAAAAATATTTGAGGGTATAACAGAACGATTCGTTTTTCGCTGCGCTTAAGAGGCAGAATCTTTAAGTCAAACTTGCCGTGCGGACATAATCCATTTCAGATGAATATTTTACGATCCTCCGAAAGAGAGAAAGAAAAAAAAGGTGGAAGAAACTCGAGAGAGAGAGAGAGAGAGAGAGAGGGCGGCAATAACGTTAGTACAGGCTGTTTCAGGTTGGTTCATTCTACGTGATTGCGAGCTGATGAATAGAAAGAGGTCGCGGGAGCTCGTCGAGGTTTTCCCTGAAACGAGCCACGTGAATTGACATTAATTTTTATGGAAATACACGTACGATCCTCGGTTAGCTGACTAGCAGAGCATGACGCTGCAGGGAAAAGTGGAAGTGTGTCGCTTACATGTCGTTTCCGATCACGCGCCTGCTGTCGACGCCGTTGCACCACGTCTCTCTTTCATGCATTTAAACACCGCTGTGCTGTGGAAAGCGATGGGTTAAATCGCTCTCCCTAATAGCTAAAAATATTCCCACATAGTTGGACAAGTTTCGACGATTCGAAAATCCAACCCATTCGAGTTCTCGCACGACGGATACGCGGCCATTCTCATCCAGCTCAGAGAAATCCTGGACGTTTTCGACAGAATAAAATTCTTAGTGCGTTGACTCTTTTCTGCAACGTATCAATTTCGCGAGACAATTCAACAGATACTGTTAACCCTTCACCGAAAGTGTTTTCCTGCTGCTAAGTGTTTCTTGTTGTCAGCGCGAGGAATTAGGCGACACGGCCTGCAAATTTATTTTGTAACAGCACAAATTACCGAAACCCTCCCATCTGGCCAGCAGAAGCGGCCAACTTAGCGACCGACCAGAGAACAGTAGGGATTTCCTACAATATAACAAATATTTTTAGTAACAATCTTCCTACCTTCTCGACACATCAGCCACCCCCAGAATATTGAAACACCAATGAACACATTTCGACCACCTCCACTACACATTCAGACAGCAAATCAGAACACACACAGAATTTATAAAATAACACGCATAGATACTCCAGACAGATTTTTTCGTAACACATCATTCCATTCGTTATATATTCGACACAGACATCAATATTGTAACATATCTCGTTAAACTAGTTATAATACAATTATATCGTTGTTCAATATTGTGTTTGATCCATTCAAAAATCAATACAGTCCGCTATCCAATTTGCATATTTCAAAAGACCACTGGAATCCACCAAAAAGAAACCAGTTCGAAGTCCGCGTCGTATTATCGTCGCGGAAACACTCGTCGACGCTGTGACGCGATAACACATACCGTATTTCCTTCGTTTGATTGTACTGTGGACAGGTAGGCTAAGGTATTATAAAAACGCCTCCACTAATACAGTTTCTCCATTGTCATTTATTTTACTATATGACGGTTCGCGTACGGACGTTTTGTCGCGCGTGTCGCAATGTCTTAGTTGTAACTTCTTCTCTAGCCTCTTTACTCCTCCTTTTTAAGTCCTTCGTCAGAAAAGGGGAAAAGGTATAGAAGGAGAGGCAATCATAGAGAGAAAGAGAGAAAATCGAGAAGTAGGGGAAAGCGTAGGAAGTTGTGGAAAATTTTGGAAAGCGAAAGACATAGCGGAAAAGGATGATAAAAAGTAGGGAAAGTGAAGAGGTTTGCGAGGGCCTAAGAGTGGGCACTAACCAGGTCCAGGTCAGGCCCTGGAGCAAGCGTGGGAATTGTACGAAATGCAAAGGATGGGAGTAAGAAGGAATAGAAATAGGATAGGCAGTGGCGTATGCGGTGCTATGAGCGCCACAGTACTTTAGAAAGACACTGAACTAAATAAATCGCAGCTTCAGTGAAGCAGTAATTGTCGCATCAACGGCACGCGAATAAGTGACTGATCGAAACGCGATACGTGCAGTTAAAACAAATTGCAGTAACAAAAAAATGACTATCATGCCGCGTAGTGTTCCGTTCGAAGGAACAGAAAGCCGGTTGATCTTTTGTTTGGCATGGTTTATGACACGATCGCGAAGAAAGGCTATTCTTTGAGACAACAAATTCATGTATTGTTCGTATTATTGTGCATTTCTCGCCGAGAGAAATTAGTTTTCTTTACAAAACGGTCGCGTAAAGTTAATTTTCGTTCTCATTAGCCGAAGACGTGTTATAAAACGAACGATTTCCTAACGGTCATTTCGACAATAGATTCTCAACGTGTAAAGAACTGTTGGATCAGACCTGGCGGAAATTCCAGATCGTTGCCAAACCTTTGGCACATCGCGCGTCCGAGCAGGTATCACCTCACTTTTCCACGAAATAGAAAGCTAAGGGCGCACTGGAAGGGTGTTCGCGATATCTGTTAGACATGCTGATTGGTAAATAATATTTCGGTCTCACCCTCTTTAGCAGCGATCGGGTAAATTGCTGAAGAGATCTTTCGTTCGCTAGACTCGTGCGAAGTCTTTCGAATTCAGTCGTTCGTTGACAATCTATTTTTCGAAGTCACTCGAATTCGTTCGTTCGTTACATTCGTTTGCTAGACTCATTCCTGCGAAGTCTACCAATTCATTCGTTCGTTACATTCATTCGCTAGACTTACTCGTGCGAAATCTTTCGAATTCACTCGTTCGTTAACGGTCTATCGAGACACGTTCGATCGTTAGAATCCATCGTTCGAGATTTCTAATGTATCGCTTCTTTAATCTTTTCATCGTCAATCGTTCGGGACGATATTAGATTCTTCCTTCGATTATCTTTATCGTCGCGCGTTTTCGAGACGGATTCCACACTTTGTCGAATCCAACGTACGGCACAACATTCGATTCATCGTGTTCTACCATTCAGTCGAAATAGTTGCCCAATATTAAATTGGCGGGTAACAGTGCAGTGCGTGAGTGTTCGTTCTGTGGAACCACGTAGCGACACCACCACACGGATATCATCTACGCACGCGACGACACACGTAGGACGTATACGCTCCAGGATCAAACAAACGCAGCAGCAATAGTATTAAGATGCCCATAATTGATAAGATGCCCACAATACCCAATGGCTTGAACGGAAAGTTCAGCACGGGGCGCATATGTCCCACACGGCACGGAACGTGTTATCAATTTCTAGTTTGCTAGAGCCTTCGTCACTTTCGCTTTGAAATTCACCATTCTCGCTTAACGGATCACTAAAAAATTCTTCATCAGATTGATCAAATTCACTACTTTCATTAACCAGTTAACTGCGTTCGACGTGCATACTCGTCTTGTAAAATAAAAAATTACCATTGTTGCGACGCAAAGCTAACCGTTAGGACGCAACTTTATGATACGGGCGATTCATCTATGCTATTTTTGAGGATGCTTGATTTTCTAACTCTTTGTTAAATTCGTTTTATTGTAAGCCGAGGTCGAGTTCCAGAAAGAGTTTATGACCGCGGAAACTTTGCGTTTCTGCGCCCCATGTGCCTTTCTGGTACCCGGTCGCCCTCAATAGCAATTGACGTATCGTAAAGTCATTAACACACATATACCAAGAGTCCCGTTAGGACCGCTCACCTCTTGGGTCTGACTTCCCCGCCACGACGACATTCCACCACCCTGCCAACCAGGCATTTCCAGCGTGGTGGAATGGAGGACTGTCCAAGGGGCAGGGATGGTTCTGATTCGTCCAAATTGGAAAACCGAACTATGGAATTTTATATAAATAGAGTGAAAGTAAAAAATAGAGGAGCTGAGAGAAAGAATCTTCAAACCTTCAACGAAACTAAACATACACTCTGCGAGACGAAAGGGACTATGAGAAATATCGCACCAGCGAAAACCAAGCGTTCAAGGAAGCTGAACATACTATTTGTTCAAACCGACGACGCAACAACCATTTATTACACAAACTACAGATTTCAGTAAGAAATAATAAAAATGTTATTTGTTGATATGTTTTCTTCATATTACCAACCAAACTGCTGTGTATTTTATAAAAAAAAGTTTGATTATTCTCTTTGGTATATCGGTTATTTCCCGTATGATGTATTACTTTTTACAAACTGAGTTGATTATTTTCCCCAAGGCACCTTGCTTTGAAAACTACCACACAGAGATCAATTGAATTTTTACAAATTATATTTTTTCTTGTTTATCAATTTTATTATTTTTCGACAACTTTTAACTTTTTAATAACAATAACCTTTTCAACAAGGAACTGTCCATTTTTTACGGAATAAAAATGTATTTCTACCTCGTTTTGATCTACTTTTCTCGTCAAATTTATAATACAAGCATTTGCTCTGTGTTCGACATGTATACTCGTCATTGGTTAATTTTAATTACGCATCCCGTGAGGGATTTTTAAAACTAAATTCCACAGTTAACCGGTTAAAACCGTCGCTATCACTTTGATCAAATATATTCTTTATTTTTGCCATTATGGAACTGTGTATCCTAAACAAGGTTCACCAAAATACGGAAAATATTTGTTCTGTTGCAACTGATACAAATTACTCTGAAATAAATAAGAATGAGCATGTTAACACGTTGATCGCCCACCGTAAATCAGGCACGTTTCCTGGGAAGGCCAAATTCTTGTTTTACCGATTCACTTCCAGTACAATTAGAATTGTTTTTCTAATTTTCAATTTTATACATATCTTTGCATCTTTGTTTCTTCTTAATGAAACAATGATTCCTTGGAAAGGTAGATTGGTATTTAAACAATATATTCAAAATAATGTGTTCACAGGTTATGAAATGATAAAGTTACCGAAGTTATGTTCAACTGAAGGCTATACTTTGTCCATAAAAGTATCAAATGAAAAAGATATTACATTAGATCCTGAAAATTAGCGTTGCATTTACTTGCTGAGATTTTTCTCGTAAATGCACACCTTATAAAAAATTGAAATATCAAAATTTATAGAACGTTTGGTCAAGAAATAAGGTTACATGTGCTCAAAATATTAGTCCGAGTAATATGCAAAGGGATTCAACCGACGAAAATCTTTATATTTATTGAAAGTATATAAACAATCGTGTTACTGATGGAAACTGTTGCAAATTTCTCGTAAAATTCTGCTCAATTCGATAAAGCAAAGCGTCGTCCAGATATAGGTGACGGGGCTTCTATGAAAACGTAACTGTCACCCAGATTTGGGTGACGTAGTCATCAATCTGTTAAATATTGTCTCAATTTCAATGACATATCAGAATCTCATGTGCAACATTGGCCAAAAAAATGCATGACGTTTTGATACCCAACGTGTTAAGCGGTACGATAAGAGAAAGCAAACGATGTAGAGAGCACTCTCACAAAGTTTGCAAAGCTGTGAGTATAAGCGTTTCTATTCCTAGCCGATAAGCCAAAACCGAGCCGATTGAGTGTTTCTTTCTGCTATTCTATAATATCGCAAATGACGAAAATTGGTGCGTGGATCAGCGTGAATAGATGGTTGAGAATGAGCGAAATTTCACTCTGGTTACCTTCCTTGTACCTTTCCCAAGCACAACACCCATGTTCCCTATTGTTAAATGATTCGGCCACCTGGCTTAATGAACATCGACGTTCAATGCGTGTATACCGAAACCAATTCTCGCTGCCTAACACTGTTCTACCGGCGAATCTATGTTGCGACAGTAGCAAGCATAATCAACCGCTCAGCAGGTTCAACAAACGATACTCAGCATATATTAATTATTGCTCCATATACCCCTTCTGATTCGATTGTCCGCATAAATTCTACTCCGGAATAATGACCGCGCAGGATTCTGAATTCGGCTATTCACACAGTGTCGATACTTTTCTCCAGCGTTGTACGTTCAAGATAAAGAGCAACAATTTGCAGGATACAAAGCGTAGCAAAAGTGGAATCTTTATATTTAAACCTGGCGTGTCACTCAAAGCTGAATTTTATCAACGATGCTCCTGCCTTCTTGCTTCTTTTTAGCGTAATTCTTCGTTTAATTCGTGGTTTCGTCGATTAATCAAATGGCTGAGAAGATCCATTCGAAAGATCCATTGGTTCAAATTCAAACTCAAGCAGTTTTTGAACCTTATTTTGTTCAGAATCACGGTTTTCACTTTCGCTTTCTGTTGTTCCAATCTTTCGTCTGATTGAACCCATTATTTGATTCGTATCTCTCATTTACAACACCGCTGATTCGGTATCTCAACGATTTCAAATCCAAACGTATCGTTAGGTTTTTCTTAGTAACCTAATTTCAAAGTTAGATCGCATCAACAGGCTGTTTTTGAGTTTTAATGGACTTTAACGTCCATACTAGCAAAGGCCGGTAGAATTATTTAATTTTCAGTCATTCGTGCCTTTCGCGCTCAATAGCTTAAGAACATGCCATAAACCACGGGTTTCCGAAGGGAACATTTGTCTGTAACGGTCCGCTAGCCGATGAGTCACCCAGAGGAATTTCCCGAATTATTATAAACATTTGGTTACCCCTTAGAATCATCTTCCACTCTTTCAAAGTAAAACGCGCTAAGGGCGCACTGGAAGGAGTTGACGAGAAAATTAGACACGCTGATTGGCGATGAATATTTAAAAATATTCACCAATCAGCGTACTTCAAATCCAACGCTTCCGAGGGCTAAGACGAGCACTCGGAAGACCGGAAGTACAGATAAAACCATCATATCGAAACCATCTACGAGTAAAAGCGAGCGCTTAGTCTTACACAGAATAAATTTCACAAAGTTAGAAAGGCAACAAGCATTTGTCAATTTTATCAGTCGGCTCAGTACGACAGTACACACGAGCTAAATCAAATATTAGGTATAGAAATAAGTTTTTTTCGATTTTTTGGTAAAATAAATACTTTATTTAGAAAAAGATATAGAAAGTTCATCATCGAAATATTCGCCATTGTTTTTTATGACCTTTCGCCACTTTTTGGGTAAATTACGAATTCCCTCACGATAGAAACTCGGTGGCTCTGAGGCAATGTATTCGTCCAAGTGTTTTTGGACGTTTTCAAGAGTTTTGAATTCTGTATCAGCTAGGTGATGCTGTAGCAAGCGGAACAGGTGGTAGTCTGAAGGTGCCATGTCAGGAGAGTATGCCTCATATGAAAAAAGTTCCCAATCTAATGAAAAAATCACCTCTTTTGTCCCTGCAGCCGTATGCGGGCGAACATTGTCGCACAGCAACTTCAATTTGAGTCTGCGTTGTCCATATAATGGCCTTTTTCTTTCGATGGCGTTATTCAATTTCAGAAGTTGCTGTTGATAGCAGTTTGCAGTCACTGTTTCACCTGGATTAAGCATTTCATAGTACAGAATTCCCTTCATGTCTTCAGTATCGAATTTTTTAGGACATCTGGAACGGGGCTGATCTTTCACGTTAAAATCACCCGATTTAAATCGTTGATACCAACTTGTACAAGTTCTATCAGTAACTATATGCCTCACATACCATTTGAGTGGCCTCACTCATTGATTTTTGGAGATTAAAAGCGAATAAGAGGCAATACCGAATATGCTTCTTCGTCGGTGATATTGTTAACGATAAAAAGGGGGGTTGTAATATGAAGTTTGCTGCATTGTGACATTGTTTTGTTACTTCTTTTGTTGGTATTGTAGATTACTAAACGAGCGGAAGATTATCTTGCAACAAACGATCATAGCAAACGATTGAAATTCGTCGGAAAGAACTTATTTCTACACCTAATACATACTAACACGTATCTTCGCTGTTACTATCATAATTCCGTCGTTTGGATCGACTTTTTTGTGCATTAAAGACAGATTTAATGTATGAAATAATTTTAAGGGAACATTTAAACATTTAAAATAAAGAAGAAGGACATGTGCTTAAAAAAAGAAAGAAGTCACTGTCGAGATGGGATAATTAGGATAATTTAAATATTATATAAATTATCCCAGTTTTCGCGTTCCAACCGAACGATTTTACTGGAAAAATTCATTTAAACGCTTGGTACAACTGCTAGTAAATCAGGACTAAAAACCGCGCCGTTTTATAAGCCCCGGTGCCATATCTTCGGTGTTTGATCTGGTTCGCAGTCACACTAAACGCGAAACGCTTTTTTGCTTTTTTACTGGCGAGCATAATGACAGGAGTAAAACCGGTTAATTATACGAACGTAATAAAAACTACACGTGCGCCGATAAACTTTCGTTTCAGAGCTTAAACTCGCACGCAAGTTTTCGTTGCTTGGACATGGACGGATTAATTGTCGGAGAAAGTTGCCGGAGAGAGCGAAAGAGTCGTCGATCTATTTGTTTTCGCGGAATCATTGTTCATCCTGTTAATAAACAACGAGCGAAAGTTTTAAAAACGCTGCTATAAATATATCTTTGTCTTTTTTACTCGAACAAATGCTCGATTTATGATAACGGAGGGATTTATTTCAAAATCTCAGAAATATCAACGAACGAATATCTATCTTTATTAAGTTAACACCTATCTATTGTTCTGAAGAATTGCCAAATTCAATTGAACAGCAGAAAGACAGAAACTTCCACGTTAGTTTTCGAACAAATCGTCAAAGGAGTTGAATAATATCGATCGTTAACGATTCGTCGAATCGCTATTTATTCCTGCTGCAATTGGAATTCCATCGAAGATTGCCAATGCAAGTAACCAATTTCTCCATTACTCAAGAAGAGTACAGCCAAGGGAGATAAAGTTCTTTGGTGATGATAATGCCGTTCCACGGGGGAAGTTCTGCTGAATTGCAGTTCGTATAGAATAAAGCGCATTTACTTCCGAAATAAGAGTACTTATATTTTTCGTTTCTCCCTTAGAAAAGAAATCCTGCTTTCCATTTCTCGTTTGCGGGCAAAATTGCGAATCAATTAAGTACGAAAGAACGAAACATCGTGGTTTCCCTTAACAGAGGAGCTATTGGATACGCAGACAATAATGGAAGTTTATCAGTTCAGTTTTTACGAAAAGAAATATTCGAGGAAGTCCTCCATCTAGATCCCTAACTGCTCGCCTGGAGGATAAACAGAAAGAAAATAATAGCAGCGTTGATTTCTCGTCGCTCAGACACACCTTAAAGCAGTGCGCTGCGACTAGGGCTTGTAAAAACCCCATAAAATTTCAAAACCTGCTTTTCGGTTTTTCACTTTATGAAAAACCGGTTAACCGGTTTTTAGTCGGGTTTTTTTAATAAAGTATAGAAATAAATAGGCAATAAAATATACAATAAAACCTACCTTAAATATAGCGGAGCTATAAACCAAGGAAAATAAATAAAAATATACAACACAAAATTTAGCAATTAGAATTATTTTTTATTTAAGGATTACATGAAATAAAAAGAAAAATAACATAACTTTATTATTAATATTTCATTATGTGAAAAGAATAGAAACGTAGCATAAAACATGACTTATAAATCTTGTTTTTTTAATAAAATAATATTTAAGGAAAACTAATGCGTCCAACAAGTCATATTTCACGGACGAACGTAATTTGGTACAGAAATTACTGCCAATCGAAAAAACTCTCTCACTGTCTGTTGACGTGGGTTGAATCGATGCCAGTGCATTTAATAAGTTTTCGACCATTACAGATGTTTTTTTAGTAACATCAAACATTTTCAACTCTTCTTGGAAGGATGACTCAAAAAAATATAATTGACTAATTTCGGTTTTTCGGGAAAACCCGAGTTTTTATGGGTAAGTAAATTTTAACAAAAAACCGGTCAACCGGTTTGTATGATCAGTTTTCCTTAAATATTATTTGATTGAAAAACGAGATTTATAGTGAAGGGTGATGTGGGTGATGTGGGTTATATGGCGTATTCAGTTAATGACGCGAATGTGCTTAAAAAGGAATTTATTCTGCTTTGTACAATGTTACTTAATATTTAACGCTTTGATCGACTCCCACAGCAGACTGGTCCTCGTTGCTTCGCCGGGCCACCAGCTAGCTTCTCTAGGCCCGTTCGATGGAATTACTTTTTTCTAATTGGCTAAACGGGAAATCCGTTTAAGCCAATTAGACTTTTTGTGGAAATTCCACCGCCCACTCTTTTACGCCCTTAGCGTGTTTTTCCGAGAGTGGGGAAGCAACTTGGTGGGAGTGATGTTCCCTGCGTAGATTCGGCAAAGCAGCGGAGTGCCCCGCGGGCCCTGCCGATACGTGCGACATGTAGGTTTACGAACCTCAATCGACAGGCCCTTGAGGGACCCTCGGTTTAGGATTCCTACGAACGCTATTGAGATTGTCGAGAGAGTTTACGTAAGGGACGGGTAAAATTCCAACGTCCTTATTACTGATAGACTAACGACTTCTCAAAAATAGCTTTGCTGGCGTGAGAGTCCTAAACTGTGCTAGCTTGTTCTTGAGATTTCCAAGTGTTTTTCCTGCTAGCCGTCTGCCCGCCGAATGTTTATTACGCAGGTATGTAGCGTGCCGCTACAATAGGTTACGTTGTATGTTACTTTTCTATTCTTTTCACATAACGAAATATTAATAACGAAATTATGTTATTTTTCTTTTTATTTTATACAATTCTTAAATTAAAAATAATTCTGATTGCTAAATTTTGTGTTGTATATTTTTGTTTATTTTCCTTGCTTTATAGCTCCGCTATATTTAAGGTAGGTTTTATTGTATATTTTATTGCCTATTTATTTCTATACTTTATTAAAACAACCCGACTAAAAATCAGTTAATCGGTTTTCCACTTTATGAAAAATCGAATACCGGGTTTTTGCAAGCTCTGGTTCATGGTCAAGACCCTTTAAACACGATCGTTTGCCGTTTTCAATTAGAACTAGTGTCGAAAAACTTTGTTCGCATAAGTATGTCGTAAAAAAGGGAGCAAAATTGCGACGACCTTGTCAGAAATTTGAAGATATTCTTTCTTAACTGAAATCCAGAAATAAGCCAATGACATTTCACTGAAGTTGAGTTTCAGCATCCCGTCGGTCCTCAATTCTATAAATTCTAAAATTCCTCTCGAATTTGAAGGAAAAGTGCTTCTGTTGAATTTTCAGCATTGGCTAGAAAAGGACTTCTTATCCAATTGTATTGCTCCGTATTAATTGTGAAAAAATAGTGATTCAAAATTTGTTTATTCTTGAGCACTGCGTTAAAGCATCGTTCCGCGAAACAGGAAGCGAAACAATCGTTCGAAATGTTAATTCACAATTACTTTCATCGATGCCTGATGCAGCGGGTCAAATAACAGATATTCCACGCGCGTACAAGCGTGGATTGCTCCGGGGATGCATAAAATGCGGTCCCATTTTTCTCCCATGATGCACCAGTCGAAAGACTCTCTTCGGTTATTCAATTTTCCCGGCGGCGCCTGTTCATTCGGCCTACAAATAATCACGAAACAGTCGCGGCACGCAAAAAGCTCGCCGGTTTTTACCAGGAACGTTTAATTCTCGCGCATCGAGTACGCATGCAAACGAGCTCGCGACGCAACATATCCGTTTAATCATTTTTACCCTACAATAAACTGCGAAACCGGGTTGACACCGATACGAACCGAAGATCTTTCGTAGCCTGAGCCAACAGTGCCAGATGGAACTGGGAAATAAGGATGGTTTTACACGGTCTGTAACAACATTCGCGAAGATAATGAGTAGCGGATAATTAAGCCCGCCATTCTCGAACATTCCTTTGTCTAAAGTATTTTCAAAGTAACGCCGTGCTTTTCAGCTTGTTTTCCTTGTTGGTGCTAACTGTCTTACTATACAACAGTTGCGTTTCTATAAAATATTTCATCGATCCTGTGGTTAAAAATGGTAACAAAGGTTCTCTTCTCTGTGTCCTGGCGTTATTGAACTGTGGACAGGTAGGCTTAGGTATTATAAAAAAACGCCTCCGTTAATACGATTCTCCATTGTTATTTATTTCACTATATAACGGTTCAAGTACGGACCTTTTGTGTCGCGTGTCGCGGTGCCTTACTCGTAACTTCTTCCCTTTAGCCTCCTTACTCCTCCTCTTTAAGTCCTTCGTTAGAAAAGGGGAAAAGGTATAGAAGGAGAGGCAATCATAGAGAGGAAGAGAGAAAATTGAGAAGTAGGGGAAAGCGTAGAAGTTGTGGAAAATTTCGGAAAGCGAAAGACGTAGCGGAAAAGGATCGTAAAAAGTAAGGAAAGTGAAGAGGTTTGCGAGGGCCTAAGGGTGGATGGACACTAACCGGGTTCAAGCCAGGCCCTGGAGCAAGCGTGGGAATTGTAGGAAATGCAAAGGATGGGAGTAAGAAGGAATAGAAATAGAATATGCATCAGGATGGGAATATGTAGTACATTATACGAGAGAATTTTGAACCTTCTGCACTCGAGAGGCGACTATCAGTCGCCGTTTCGTTTGATACAGGCAGCTCGAACGCCAATTCAGTGTCAAATGTGCACGGTCGTAGCGAGCAAAATCCGCATTGTGACGAGAAAACTGTTGCACGAACTATCGAATGTCTTTCGCGTTTGCGTGTCACACGCACTGTGCAAATTACTCGTGTATTATCGTCCTAATAAATATGTAGATTACTTATTTTACCGCCTCGCTGCTCCTTTGTTTCGTCTACCGTATTACCGAGTACAAAATGTGTATAATATTTTACTTCTTTGATAGCGAACACATTTCGCATTAATTACATTGATTATCACGGCTAGTTTTACAACATTTTTATTTGTGACTGCATGTCACGTCTACCATATACACGACAATTTCAAAAGTTTGGAAACAGTCATATTTCCCTCTCAAACAAGCGATCTTTTCTCAATTTATTTTAAATATAATGTATCGTACATCTTACAAATATAATAAACAACTTATCATTGCATATTTGAATGGAGAAATAAAAGAAATAAACAGTAAGTACATGGAATCGTTTGAAAAGGTCACGGCCTCGTCCATCGAATGGTTGAAATGTTCGAATTCCGTTTGCACATCTTCAAGTTACAATTATTCTTAAGTTTGACACTGATCTATTGTATATTTTGCCGGGAAAGGTGAATTTAAAAAGGCTCTTTTGCTCTGTGTCGTAAAATAAAAGAGAAAGAATGTCTTGAGCGACGATTTTCGTCGGAAAATGAGCTAACAGCTTCACAAGGGATATGGAGATGATATTGTTCGAGATATGGACTCACAAAATAGCATAAAAGCGCCAGAAAGCAACTTGGGGCAAAAAATAGTGTGAAACTTTTTAAATAACTTTCACATTCTAAAATATTTCTAAAATATTTGTCATTGAATTTAACACTGTCGGTCCTTAGTGACTGGACAGGGTGTTCAAAGTAACCTATAAAAAGCAGAAAGAACGTTCCACGTCTGCTTCTCTCCCCAAATTTCAGTTGTCCCACACACCAAAATTCCTCTTGCTTAGAATTTCACAATTATCAGATCGTTTTCCCTTGGCTAATTGAAATTCTCTCACAGCAGCACTTTCCTTCGACCTCTACCACCGTGTAACGTGTTTCCGTCAGAGAGGCGATTCGTAACACTATCAACCGGTCGCACACATCGGTACACACGCCACCCTTTCGAAAGTACTTCAATAATCCCCCTACGAAAAATCTGCAGGATCGTGGAAGCACGCCGGTGCTTCGTCTATCGGAATAGTAAATCGCGTACCTCTCTCGTACACCGTTTGTTTTCGATCACGTTCGCTCCGCGTTCCCAACCTTTTCGCTTTGACATCGATTTTGTATCGGACAGGTAATTACAGGTTTCGAGTTATCTATGCGAATCCATCGGTGGAACGTGCCTCGAATTATTACCACACACTTCGTCTCCCATTCTTCCCTTTGCCCCCTGTCCACCGCTCTTTTCCTCCCTGCACTTTTCTCTTTGCGGTGAACCGTTTACCCTTCGGACAGTTCGATTCGTTCCTTTTATCGGAAGATATATCACTTGCGTATCCACGCTCTCCTCCATAAATTCGCCTTTAAATTAACCCTTTCGTCATCGTAATGACTGCAGTCACCGATTCGCAACTCCAGCCGAACACAGCGCAGATTGTTGTCTCCATGCCTAACTAATCTTTTCTGATTTGTAATTATTCTGTCTCTCGTCGCGGCCATTTTGAGCCTAAGGGCAAAAGACGTGGCCGTATCCAAAGGGTTAACACTGCAAGACACTCGTGCTATTAGAGGCTGCTCATCTGACATTTTTTAACACGTTGACTGTCAACTACCAGTTATTTCCTAATTTGTTTACTTGCTATATTTGTGCAGCTACGATGAAATTCGTAGTCTGTCAGTGTAAATATGAATAGATAGCCTCAGGGAATAGAACAAAAAATTATTATTAACTTATATGAACAGAAAATATAATAGTACAAGGTTTATTCAAAATCAACCAGCAAAAGAATATTTTAATTGTTTGTGATAATAAACACATTCTATATGCTTTTTGATGATTACTATGTTGTAGGAGGTGGGCTAATAAACTTCACTCAAATCAGGATGTCGTGCAAAGTCGTTTATTTCTAACTCTTCGGCGTACGTCTACTGCCAAAGCTAACAACGAACTGCCTCTTTAAAGCAAAGAGTGTATCGCTGGGCCGAACCGATGGACACTTCGGTCTGGTGTTTGTCATGGCCAAGCCATAAACCGTCCCTAAAATGCCTACAATGTACTATAATACGAGTTTTTAATATAATATGATTAAATTAAATTGGCTTTTTACACCGAAATCCTGAAAAGTACCGTGGCAGTCGACGTGTTAAGCCCTTGACACAGATTCTGGTTGAGATTCGACAAAAATAGTTGTATTAGTAGCAAATGTTAATTTCAATTCTACCTTTCTTTTTAGTTTGTAAGCTCGAGGATTGCCAATTGTAATTAATCTATAACACATTAGCGTTTCGTATGCAAAATGGCACTTAAACAACATGTAGTTAATGTTTAGATGCATGATGTTGTGCCCTGATAAGCGCTCACCGTTCCCACGCCAATAGCAAAATGTGCAAACTAGCGACACGCGTGCACCATCCGAAAACGATTCCTAGATCTAGCAGCCTGGAGACGGTTATTTCTCCGTCAAGTAATTTGCAGAATCAGCGACACGTGGCTACCAAGGTTACCAAGAACTGCTAAACTCATGTGTCCGAACTTATGACCAAATATGGTCATCCCCACTGATGAAATTATCATAGGACGATTTTATAAAAGACGCGAGAACCGCCCGGAACGGCAGAATCAGAGAGAGCCGGAGAGAGAGAATCTTCGACAGATAGACATAGAAATCCAAACTTGTAAAAGCAACTCTTAATAAAAGCCTTTCCTCCATTCGACGATCGGTGAATTCCAATTCTTTAATACGTTGAACGCTATAGGGGTCACCGGTGACCGGCGCTGAGTTTGTTCGTAGCGCCATGGGGGTCACCGGTGATCGGCGTGTAAGTAAATACACTGTAACCAATCTTAGCAGCGACCAGCGAGAACCTGTGGATATATAAATAAATACAATTAGCGATTAAGTTATCAGACTTAAGACTTCAGACTTACATATCCACAGGCTCTCGTTCGTCGTTGCTAAGGTCGATTATATCAATGGAAATGAATTTCACATCTCATTTCAATTTTGGAAGCCAGAGGTCACTTCAAGGTCATGTTATTAATATTTCTGAATGCCTTTTAATGTCAACTACAATATGCAAGGAAAAAAATATACATTTGCAAGAAAAAAATATCGATGACCTTGAAAACTCCGGAAAAATGACCTTGAGAAAAAAAAAAAACATTTGCAAAGCATACATCTTGTGATACCATTTACATTGCATTAAAAATATCTGTTATGTCATCACAAATAAAGGAGATATTTAGGTGGCTACATTTAGGTGGACCACCCTATACCCTCTGATCAAAAAGTACCCGGAATTTGTCATTTAAACGAAGCGCGCTGAAGATATTGTCGAAATAATTTGTTTTCTAGGCTGGTACATTTTTCATTTGTTTACACATCAATTTTTAGCGCAATCTGTCGGATAGTTTGTGCGTAATAGCCTTGTAAATAAGTCATAGTTTGGTGTACTCTGCGAATTTCGATATGTCTCATTTAGTGAAGCAGAGAGTCTGCCTGAAATTTTGTTTTTCGAACAAAATTTCATGTGCGGAAGCATTGAAAATGTTAGCTGTAGCTTATGGAGACTCAACAATGTCAAAAACACAAGCATACGAGTGGTACAAGAAGTTAAAAGATGGCCGTACTGTGGTTGATGATTTGCCTCGTTCCGGTCGTCCATCTACCTCTGTGACTGACGAAAATGTTGAGAAAGTTAAGGAAATTGTGCTCGAAAATCGTCGTGTGAGCATCAGGGAGATAGCAGCTGATATTAGAGTCTCGTTTGGATCGGTGCATAGCGTCATGAACGATGTTTTGGGCATGAGACAAATTGAAGCGCGACTTGTCCCGAGAATGCTGAACGTTTTGCAGAAAGAGCATTGCATTGCTGTCGCTAAGGAAATGCTTTCTTTGGGCCAAAATGTTATCGAAGGTATTATTACCGGTGATGAGACATGGGTCTATGAATATGACATCGAAACGAACCAACAATCATCGGAATGGCGCTTCTCAAACGAGCCAAAACCCAAGAAACCACGACAAAGTCGATCCAAAATCAAGATTTTGTTGACCGTTTTCTTTGATTGTCGTGGTGTGGTCCACTTCGAATTCCTTCCACCAGGTCTAACAGTAAATAAGGAGTATTATGTGAGCGTATTGAAGCGTTTGAGGGAGAATGTGCGACGCAAAAGGCCAGAATTGTGGAGAAACAACTCGTGGTTCCTCCACCACGACAATGCACCAGCGCACACGTCTCACATTGTACGCGACTATTTAACTAAAAACAATATCAATACCGTTCCACAAGCTCCATATTCACCTGATATGGCCCCGTGTGACTTCTTTCTGTTTCCACGTCTCAAATTACCACTTCGGGGAAAGCATTTTGAGACCATTGAGGCGATAAAGGAAAATTCGCAGAAGGAGCTGAAGGCGATCCCAAAATCGGCCTATAAAAAATTTTTTGAAGATTGGAAAACGCGTTGGCATATGTGTATTGCTTGCGATGGAGATTACTTTGAAGGGAATAAAATAAATATCGATGAATAATTGAGCCGTTTTCGTTTTATTGACAAATTCCGAGTACTTTTTGATCATAGGGTATGTATAATATGTATGCTTAAAAATTATGGGCTCGTATTGCAACGTGCCGTAAATTCATCTTGGCGCTATGGGAAAACCACGTAAAATTAGCGTGGCGTTCAACGTGTTAAACGCTCCAGAATCCAAGCTATCCCACATACCCCGTAAACCTGACGGGGCACAGCAATAGTCAGGAAAAGAAATCATAGGTTAAAGGGTTAAGCACTGTTCCTGACGATCTTAGACACTCTGCAACAGGATATGCAAGCTGCAACGAAGATACGGCAATCATATCGCAGGAGAATGTAAAGAAGACATGTTCCCGCAACCTTCGGTGTTTCAACTAACACGATTCGGTTCGACTTTCAATGTAACGCGCATTTGGTCAGCTGGCGTTGTGCACGCGTTCGCATAAATCTGTCCTGCGGCGATAAAAAATTTTTTAGGGGTGAAAAAAAAAAATGCACTTCGAACGGGTGGTTGTATATCAGCGTCGTCATAGGATCGCGTCATTTCCAGATTGGCTTATTTCGATCGCAGTTCTATGCTCCGAGTTGATTTCCCACCGTTCGTGATGCTTTCCCCGCATATTTTTTTTTCACCAGCAGTTTTTAACAAAGCCATTCATTTTTATCGCCCCGGTTTTCCAATTACTTGGAGCTTAACACACGGTTTTATTAACCGTCTATAAATCGAGGGCAACGGTCGGTAATTTTTCGACCGAGTTCGAAGTATGGACGAACAAAAACGCCCGGGATCAGCGGTGCCAATCTGGAGCGGTGGATCTAAATGCTGCTTTTTGTATTCTATTTTTCCTCTTTTTCCTCGACGTCGGAATATATACAAAGGGAAAAGTTACTTTGCCCGAAAATTACGATTTTAATGAAAGTTCGTGTGCGCACAGGGTGTATCAATTTTTCTCTCGACGGATGAAATCAACGCAAAGTTTTTCGCGCCTCCTCGTTTCGTGAAATATAATTTTCTAACGGCACTAGATGGAGAGAAGCTTCGCCCATTGTACAAGCTCGCGAATAGACTTAATCTCAGGTTATTTATTAATTTTCCGATTAATTCGACTAATTTCCTGGGAATGGTCTACCGCGGTAAGAAAATTTCCATCCATTTGCGACGCGACAGGCTTAAAAGCTCGACTCGAAGCTGAAAATGTCTCCGTCTTTCCGCGGCAGTTCCTTACAACACGAGGATCAACGTTCCTAGCGAGCTGTCAACAAGCAGCGTAAGATATTCCGTCGATACGTTCCGACGTTCCGTGGCGGACTCGCTTGGAAGAACCGGAAGAGAGAGGGAGAGGGAGAGAGCGAGGACGCAGAAGGAACGAGAACGAGGAGGTTGGATCTCGTTTTAATTCCAGGACCTTGGGCGGCTCTTGAATATTCAGAAGTTTTGCGCCGAATGCCAGGCCGTTGTTATGCTAAGACCGCGAGGGCGGTCTGGTCGGCTCTTAGCATATTTCGACGATATTTCCGGCAGTACCGTATCTACGGGACTTCCGCTAGTACTGTTGCCTACCAAAGTCTCGCCTCGGTCGGTTCCTTCTTCCCTCGGTTTCACGCGCATTTGCATTATCAACTTTAATTGCTACTCCCCTTCGGTTTCCTTTCAACGGCTCGACCATGCTAGCCATCTCGAGGCAGAATTGCTTGAAATGTTAGGACGTAAATGACGGTAATATTGCCAAATAACTCGTTTGATTGTTTACGGGGCCCATTTGACGAAAGAAAATTCACGACCCTCTGTAGTTTTCAACTGCTGAAGTATTTTTGCGTCTTGTGTACTTTTAGCTCTTCATCTGTTTCACCGATTTGTTAATTAACCATTCATGTGCATATCAGAGGCTTTTTAATACAGGGAAATACCTCGTTTGATCAGTTTTGGAGCGCACTTGGCGAAAGAAACGCGCGATCCTCTGTAGTCTTCATTTGCTGCGTTAGTTGTGTGTCTTCTGTATCTTGTGTGGTTTTCATTCTTCATGTGCTTAATATATTTGTTAATTAACCATTCATGCGTACATTAGAGGTTTTTCTATACAGGGAAATACCTCGTTTGATCATTTTTGGAGCGCACTTGATGAAAAAAAATGCACGATCCTCTGTAATTCTTACTTGCTGAGTTACTTGTGTGGCTCCAGTTCTGAATTTCTTTAATTTATTTGTTAATTAACCATTCACGTGTATATTAGAGACTTGTTAATACAGGAAACTAGCTGGTTTGATAATTTTTTGGGCGCATTTGACGAAAGAAAACGCACGATCCTCATTATTCGATGTATCTCAGTTGCCGAATTATTCGTGCGTCTTGTGTGGTCTGAATTTTTCATCTGTTTAATCTATTTGTTAATTAAACATTCGGGCGTATATTATAGGCATTGTAGAAGAAATATACAGCTCGGCGGAAAAGTATGAATGTCAGGTTTCCAGGATTTTCTCGAAGTAACGAAAAATTGAATTTTTCCTTCGAGAAATTGATTTATTAGAGACAATTTAATTGTATAATTTTAATACACTTACAAATTCGAATGTATTTTCGTATTGTTCGAATTGGCTAAGTGGGTCAAAAGTGCCCTCCAATCGATTTGGTGGTGCGATGCATCATACTGATAGCTTACGAAAAGAAAATATGTAAATTCGAATTATCAATTTTTGGACTATTTTCCCTATTTAGTGGTACGCAAAACTTCTGAAAAAAATCTGACATATTACACACGTGAAGGCACATTTTAGGGAATTTTTTTCAATTTTTTCGTTGCAAATCCTAGTTGTAAAAAATTAAAAAACGCAAGAAATGCGAATATCTTTTGAAAAAAAAGTGTTTTTTTTTAATATTTTTTTAATAAGAGCATAGTAGCATGATCATCATCCTCAATTTTTTTCATATTTTTTGGAAGAGTGTGCCGTTGTCAAAAAAATTAAAAACCGATATTTTTAAGGTATCTCGCGTGAAAAAGTAACTTCTACTTCAAATTTTTACATTTTCTGTATACAGTATGTATATCAGGCAGCCTTAAACATTTTTACATTCGAAGAAACAGTATACAAACAGAAGAAGTTAAATAAATTGAATAAAAGCAATGTGTTCATTATATTATCAAATATTTAACTTATTTTTAACAGTGTTATTGGTGGAGTGGTTAAGGTTCTGAATGCGGAATCGCTGCACGGTTTTTAGCCGTGAGTTCGAGCGTTGTCATACTTACTTTGTTTATTATATATTTTTTTCAATTCCAAACTATGTGTCAATGAATAGCATTTATTTAAAAACATTTTACAAATATTTTAAGCAACTGTTGTCTTAAAATATACACCGAAATAAGTATGGAGTACTTTTTATTGCATTGTTTCTGTGCTCACATATTCTCTTTGTAACTTTACCCATAATTGATACAGAAAAAAGAATCCCGAGGTAGTTTATTTAAAAAACAAAGCAGTAACACAGTATCGAGAATTCAGAAAGTGTTTCCATTAAGCAACGAAAATCCTCTGAGTAAATTAATTCTCCGCTTATCCAAATTTCAGGGTGCCTTTTCTCACGTTTTCCCGAAACCTTTTCAAAATTCGCCAAGCGTACCAATTTTGCTCGTAATGTGGAGATACTTTCACAGAGAACGAAGTTTATTCAAGAAACCGAAGAAATTTTAACGTTTTCTTGTAGATCAGTATTGTTAAGATGGAATTAAACACACAGCTCGTGTTTAAACGCACCTCTTCACCGGAGCTTTCTTCCCAAACGAGGATTGGTTGGTTGTTTCTGAATTTCTACGGCCATCTGTCAGTAAAGTGTTTAAGAACGGGGCAGGGCAGCGAAACGTTTGGGGAAACACGGCAGATTACACGGTAAACTTTTTATAGGAGAGATTACACGAAGGAATAAAGCATCTAGATGGATGGTTCACGTGTTTGTCGGAATGTAGCTACATCTGCATAACCGACTATTTTTCCGCAATATATACCGTTTAGGTATTACGTGAGAGTTGCTGGATTTAGTCGTAACATTTTTTATGGAACAACGCAGACTTTTCTGGCGAGCCGCGATATTTATGTTGATATTAGGGAACTTAACCCGGCGAACTTATTGTTATACTTTATACTCGTATAATTTGAATTGTTGGCCCGCTTCCACTATTGATCTCGCTTTTCTTCTTCTTCTCCTTTGCACAGGTTTTACCAGCAGCTTTACAAATACGTCAGGACGATGCGTAAATGCGCATTTTTAAAGGAACGAAAGATTAGTATAGCCTCAAAGAAAAGAAAAGCACGTCAACGGATGATTTACTTTGATCTAATTCGAATCTGGAAGTTTAAACTGTAAATATCTGTTTTTTAAGCGTGTTTAAATGATATATCTTTTACACGATGCATAAGTAATGTGTGATAGTTAGTGGTGTTCTTTGTTCGGTTGTAAAAACCTAAATCTTTTCAAGGCGAAGGTTTAGATAACACGGCTTGCAAATTCACACTTATTTAGGAAACCCTCTCATCTCTTCTCTACCAGAAGCGGCAGCCTACCGACCGACCAGATGGACCATGATTCGACCGTACAATATAACAAATAGTTAACATCAATCTCCTTACCTTCTCAACACGACAGTCACCCCGCAATACTCAAAACCCAATCAACACATTTCAACCATCTCCACTACACATTTTAAACAGTGAATAGAAACACACACCAAGTTTATAAAATAGCATGCACAGACACTTCAGGAGCATTATTATTACAATCACCAACGTAGTCATTTTTACACATTATTATACACATTCAACACAGATATCAATATTGTAACATAACCTGTTAAACTAGTTCTAATACAATTATATCGTTGTTCAATATTGTGTTTGATCCATTCAAAAATCAATTCAGTCCACTACATATACACTTACTGTCAAAAGTTAAGAAACAGCGTGTGGCTGCTATGTTGGCGGTGGTAGACGGTGGAGGAATGATAGAGAGGATCGGCGGAAAAGGAAAGGTTGCGTTTCGTCCTGGGTCCTCTAGTGAACTCGTCAGTAAGGCATCCTAGGAGACCCGTGCCTTAGACGCGGGGGACTGAGGGAGTCAGGTTAGAAAGTGTATACATATATACTAACAGGACCTATCGGGAGAGCTAGCGAGAATGTTTTCCAGACCTAGTTAATTTTTAATTTCAGAAGCAGTGTAAAATGGATTCGACTTATTGTTAGAGAGCCTTGTAATTGAGCGATCTAGCTTTTCAGTTGTTTCTCGCGGTCTGCCAGTTCGTGGTGCCGTTTTAACAGTTCCATATTCATCAAATCGTTTTATAATTTTGGTGACGATGCAACGATTCACACTAAACACTTTTGCTATGTCAGTTTTTTTCTTGCCTTCCTTAAACATTTCAACTATTTTCAGCTTTTCAGCTTCCGTTACATGTTGCCTTCTTGTCATATTTAATACAAACTATAATATCAACTGGACTCAGCGATGTCAGAAAGGAAACTAAGCGTTTCAGAATATGTTTTTTTACATTGTGGGCTCAACTTACCACGAGATGTTTGTACGTATGTTGCTTAACTTACGTCTCGCAGCTTTTGTCTTATTTCTTCGATTCAATTTAATTGTCGTCCTTGTACAAGTATGTTCGAAAAAAAGTTCATTGTTTATTGATTTATGGAATGTTATCTTATTATGTTATTTCTAGTTTCAACCTATGTATCTTAGAAGATAGAAAATATACCAAAATTACCAAAGGTTTACGTTATTTCTTAACTTTTGTCAGTAAGTGTATATCGCATCCTTCAAAAGGCTTCACTGGAAATTGCAAAATTAACAGTTCGAAGTCTTAAAAATTCACCGTCGACGCTGCGACGCAACCAAAGATTGTTTGTCAGGCGGTGACTACTGTTTTTGTGTTCTTTCTTGATGAAAATTTGTGTTGGACTCTGTTTTCGCTGTGTGTGTTTGCCTTTTATAAATTCGGTGTGTAAGGTGATTGGTGGCTTGAATATGTGAGAAGTGGTGAAAGTGTCTGTTGATTGGTTTTTCGGTGTGTAGAAGAGTTTGTCTGGTGGAGTGAAAGGACTTGGAAAATATCGACACTGAAAGGCGGTTTATGAGTTTAGCGCATGTGATACCCGGATGTTAGGGTCTTCAAATTTCTAATAAATAATAAACTAATTTAGTAATGGTGCCGACTAAAACCGGGTTATATAAAAAATATTATTTTTGAAAGCAAGTAGGGCTCTGTTGTTCGAGTCCTCGGTACGGTCGAACAATATCTTGGAACTTCGTTGAACATGATTTTCTCCATAACATGTTTCTGTTTTTTAAATTGCCGTACAGGATAATTTAGCAACTAATCGACTGAACAACTTCAAAGGAATAACATCGATCTGTATTTTATCTTTTTTATCTATCGAAAAGGGTTAATTTTCTCTTCCCCATCGGACGATTATCAAATCGCAAATCTTCTCTGTGAAACGTTAAAAAGATCGAGGTAACTGCGAGATGCGAGGAATAAATGTAACAAAGAAACTTGACGTTTTTATTTCCCGTTTGTATTGTCGCGAGGAATTTCCAGATTCTTTTCTATCGCCAAGATGACAGCGATACGTATCCGTCGATGTCAAACGCCACGAAAAGATGGATTTCCTTTTCTGTTTCTACATCCGCCAGGTCCGACTAGAAGAATTGTAATACATACGAATGATCGATCGTTGCTCAACTGGAATTGTACGCTTCGCACAATATACTTTTTTAATCTTTTCTCTGCACCTATCAACCAATTCTGTCTTAACGTTTCACTTCGTTCTCCGCGAAATATCAAACCGTAGATAACTTTCCGATTATATCTCCCCCCTATCGTGCCTCGTAAATTTTCACATTCAATTGAAACGAACGTTTGAAAATATATTTCTTCTAATTCGTTCTCTTTTTCATTTCGGTATACGTGTTTCACGATGTTTCTACGGGTTTTCCGCTGCAACGAGTGACCAACTCCGCCCTGCGTTCACAGTGGATCGGAATCTGAAAGGCTGAATTTACAGAAAAATTCATACCCTCAGGTTTTCGAGATCATTGATAGGAACAGCAGGACAATTTAATTTTCCTACTGTAGGACTGAAGAAAGAATGTTATTCAGCTTCTCGTTAACGTCTATCGACAGAGTCGGAAGGCTTGAAAAAGGCTCGGATGAAAAATCAAAATGAAATAAAAAAATTCGCAGGCCAAACAGGTCGCTCCTTCCGAAATGCCGAAATGCAATTGGACAGGATAGAAGCAAGATGAAGTGGTAGCCGTGGTAGGCAGCTAAGACGGAAGATAGTCGACGAGGCAAGGTGACTCGAAACGTAGAACAAAATTGCGATTAGTCCGCGACCTCTTCTCGCCTAGCAATCCATTAGCGAGTCGTTGAAAAGTCGAATGCCCCCGGATCCTCTGATTAAAATTCGCGAAACTAGCGAGAATGAAAGGCCGCCTTTGGTCTGCTCCTCAAGGATCCGTGTCTTGAAAGTCTTCGTCGGTGTCGTTCCCTTCGCCTTTCCATTCCCGTGTTTTCCACCAAGTACGCGCGACTCCGCGCCGGAAAAGTCGCGCAAGAGATTATAGTGCCCGTGCAAAATGGCGCAGCGTTGCCCCGACAAAAGCAACGCGGAAAGTAGAGCGTGCTTGCAGAAGAACTACCGAACACGCGTCTCATAAAGGCTTGGAAAAATACACGAGTATCCTTGATGGCGGATGGAGTAACGAGAGAACGGAGATTACGATGACGTGAAAGCAATCGCGTGAGATGATTAATGGATCCTTCGTTTGTCGTTCGCATGAAAATCTCCCCGGGAGGAAAGAAGGAAGGAAAAGGACAAGGGAAAATTCGAAAATTTGTTAATCGTTTGAAAGAATATGACGCATCCTTTATATTTTATTTCGAGTAACGATCTTACTTTGGCGTGAAATTGTTCCCCGTTCACGAACAAACCGCAACGACGCCTTAATTCCAAGTTCGAACGTGCAATCTGTTTGTAGGAACGAAATTGAGCGAAATAAACTCGAAGCAAAGTGACTTTTAATGTCACAAGTGGGCAATGGGTCAAGAAAGGTGAGCATTGAAGATAAAAGAAGAACAGAATCAATTTTCGACTCGTGATTTACATGCATCACACTTCTAGCAGCGAAGTGATCTTTCTGCACTCCAAATTAACTTTTCTACGGATCAATCTACCTTTTCGCGAATAAAACTCACTTTTTTGCAACTCTAGTGATTCTACAGATACGTTTTTTAAGTTACTTTAGCAAAGAATATCCAACGAACAGTTATTATTCTAAAAGAGAAATTTTGTTGCATATAGAGGAACATGAAATAACTGAAATAATTAATGGCTCTTGGTTTCTATATCAATACTTAATTTATACAGCATCTCTAAGTGACTAAAAATGAAACTGCCGTGTAAATAGATGTAAGATAGCGCACTAATGAACTCTGTTGAACAAAAATAAAAAAATATCCCTAAGAAAAGTGTCACCGAAAAACTGGCGAGCTAGAATGGAGAGAATGAGTTGTAATTACCGATCGATGATCGTTCTGAACATTTGCAGCGACAGAGATTAATATTTTAAGACTCCCTAGCAATTATTTTTCATTCGGCGAAATATTATCAGTCAACCTCCCCCTTCCGATCGTATTCACCTTTCTTTTCCTCTGTTTTCTCAAGCTGCTCCCTTCCGGAATACTTACTTGCTACTTTTCAGCTTACTTTCCTTCTTATCGAAACTAACGGAACGTTGCGTTCGAACGACAGAAATAATAAAAAGGAGAGTTTCTCCGACAGACTTTGCAGATCGCATAATTCAACAGACTATAGCCTCTGTTCCCGCGAAAGTATCAATCTTCCAGATAAACACACGGGTATTTCGTGGGAAATTTGTCATGCACGTTCCATCGACGAAAAGGCTAAAATATTTGATCTTGAAAAATTCCTATATCGTAGAATCCTTGCCGATAAAGTGGACTAAGAAACACATACGGGCCAGATGATACGAAACGAATATCCTGTCAGGGGATAGAAATCGAATTAGATCCTCTAGATCTGTATACTTCGGAGATCTTGGTCCTCGTCCAGCTTTGACTATTCTTCGGTTATGTAACTTCGGCTTACGCAGAGGCAATCGGCCAAATATTCATGCGACCTTGTATCAAGAAATACGAACTTGCGATTCGTCTACCATCACGCATAAACTGGATTATGTACCGGAGACACTAAAGCGGATTTGCTATAACTGTCGCCCAATGTTTAAGACCACCAATACCATATACGAATAAGGTTAGGACTCTTGTGGAAATGTTTGCTTAGCTAGTCTTCTCTCATACCGTGTTTATTCAACCTATGATAATAAAACCTCTAGTTTCCACTACGAATCTTTTGTTCCTGCGAAGAAAGATTTATCTTATAAAGTGTGAAAGCAGGAAGCTACAGGATTTTTTGTAATTTACGAGAGATTACGCTCCTTTACTATGTTTCGAACATAGTTTGCCCAAGATCTCTTTCGTCCACCTTTCGTACGTGCATTCTTTGTCACGAATTTTCCACCAGCCGCACATCGACGTCGATTACTTCGTTATCTTATTACCAGTCGCGTGAGAGCACGCCAGTAATATCAAACAATTCGTACAGCATGAGAAAAAGGATCTAGAGCCTTTGGAAAGGTTCAAGTCACAAAATTACTTTCACAGATACTTTGAATCCTCAAACTGTAATTATTATAATTATTTCTGGATAAAGCTTCACTTATACTTGAAAGAGAAAAGTACTTTTTGACCCTCTATAGGCCGATTTTTTTTTTCTATTTCTATTACTATAAAAAAATGTATGTAACGTAAAATCAGCAAATATTAACCTATAAATAAAGATTAACAATGAATTCAACAAGTTCCAACGGTTTTATTATAACGAATACGTTTTGTAACTTTGAAGTAACAACGGCTTACAACATTTGAAGTTTCGTATATAAAAGTTAACTATAGAATTCTGTAAAACAGTTTATGCTTGGCGTTAAATATAGATATACGTTGCATTTCGAACATTTTATTTTTCGAACCACTTTACACCCCGGCGTTTTGCAACGCCCCTTTTGTCTGAAAAAATTGGCCAATGTGCTATTTCATCTTTTAGCACGTCTTTCACTGGAAGTCAGAATCCAATAAATAATTTTCAGACTTATTGCCGCTAATACTTCTTGTTCTTATTGTTTTTTTTATATTTATATGATTTTGTATTCATATTTTAGGTCTCTGATATATAAAACTAAAAAGCAAAGGAAACACAAGCCTTATTATAAATACATCAAGCTCTACCACTACTGCTCAGTGTGACTTGAAACGTCACAAAATTGTATCATATAAAAATAGTAACAAAATGGTTGTTGAAATGCAAACAAATAAGATATTATGAATATAGAAACCAAGAGCTATTATATACGCCTTTTCTTGTTTAGCAAACACCAATAGAAGAAAAAATAATAACAATTGCACAAGGTTCTTCCTTTAGCTTCTATCTGCAGACAATTTGCAAAAGTATTTACTTTGATATTTTGGGTTAGAGCTGATAACCGTTACAAAGAATGTTATTGCTGGCTAAGGACATTATATTAGGTGTAGAAATTAATTCTTTCCAATTTCTGGGTACAAACAAAGTTTGATTTAAAAAGAATGAAAACAGATCAGCCATCGAAATAATTTCCATTATTGCTAATGATTTTCTGTCATTTTTCTAGCAGTTTGCGAATATCATTGCTGATATTTCGATTTCAATATCTGTTCTAATTATGCAATTCTAATCGGAAGGAATTTATTTCTACACCTAATACAACGAGATGTATATGCCATCGCGTGGAAAAAAATTTGAATTATTTAATAAAAAGTCGATACAGTATTATGTGACTTGAAAGTTACACGGGCCGATAGAGGGTTAATTCTGCAAGGAATTCGAAACCGAAATTACATTAATATCGAATGCAACACTGTATGTAAGTAAGAATATGGCTGTTGATTTTAATTTCTTCAATATTATATGAATTAAGCGGTGTTATCGTTAAGTACTGTAATTTAACTTTAACAATTGAGCCGTTTTTTATTCTAAAGTAGTATAAGCCCATACTTTTTTTTTTTTTTTTGGAAAAAACGAGTTAATGGTAGTTTTAGCCAGATACATCTATATTTGCAATTACACAATCGAAGGTGTACAATATCCTCGTAAAAATTAACGAAAAAAAATGTTGAACAGTAAAATGTATTGGTTGAAAGTGGAATAAGTTTCCAAGAAAAATTCTCAATTAGGATGAACATGATTCTGAAAGGAAACAGACAGATAGGCGTTCGTGTTTACAAACGTCTACACAGCACGAGGCTGTTTGGCGGAGCCGTTTACACTTTTGACAGAACGTTAACGTGCAGATTCTTTTCCCAAACTAATAAGACATCTCCTTTTCTATCTGGAACAATGATGAGAAAGTCGGTGTGTCGCTAGAAATGAAACGTTTCACCCGGACGCATCATGGGTGCGGCTCATCTTGCGTACCGCGGATCGATAAGGTATCTGAATGAAACCGTCACGGTATAGCGCAATGCAACATTGTTTACGGTGCACCCCCTGTAAATTCTTCACGCGTACAACAAATCGCATAATTCTCACGTTACGCCTACTATTATTAATAATTCGACGGCGGATTTTTATGCATCCATAGTGTAGGCTTTTCTATACAGACATCTTTATTTGTCAGGCACGGCGTGTCGTACGGGCGCGGCTATTTCTCTTTGTTAGGACAGCAAGGGAACGATTTTATGATACGTGACTTTATTTCAGTAAACCGTTATTTTTAATTTAGCAGCCAACATGCGGCACCTAGACTTTCTACAATATTAAAGAATATGCTATTGTTCAGCTAGCAAGATACCATAAAGTCATCTCCAAAAGGGTCTTCGAAAAACCGATGTAATTACCGAGGCCACTTGGTAACTTCCCTTCCGAGCAAGGCGGAAGGTCAGCGTTGACCTGGCTGGATTTTCCCCCTTGTTGCCAAACTTCGCTTAGCAAAGACCATCATCGTCACCCCCGCTCTAAGGACATTTCGCGTTCCGGGCAATGGAAGGGGGTGATACGGGGTTGGTCACTTAGCATTTTTAAAAACCTCCTTTTGCATCCCTTCTTCAAATTTGGGAGAAATTGGAGAAGGGACAAGACAATAAAGCGAGTAGAATCAGCGAGATTCACGCATTATTAGTTCAATATAAGTCAATTTTCGAACATTAAGAGTTAACTAGTAGGATCTCGAATCAGCGAGATACATTCATTAGCAGTCTCAACCACTAAAAATCAGTCATCTGAACATTGTCAGTTAGTGCAAATTGAGAACGATAAATTCATTAGACGGCACCAACTGCAATATTCGGAAGTACGTGGATAGTGAGTGTCCAAGTGCTTAACACTCTTATTACCCTTCAACGGTCGTGTCTACGCTATAACTGCCCTTTCCAAAAATCAAGCGACGCAGCGCTCTCTCGTACTTTCACTTTAGGCTTTCTCCCAGAGTTCGCGATGACCTGGCTCGGGCGCCTTTTATTTTTCCCCGAATTCGCCAACGCGCGTCTCGTCCAGAGTCCCCCTGTGCCTTCGCAAAATATCAACGCGGGGTCTGACAAGCCCTCCCGGGGTCTCTTCCCGGTCTCGCGCCCTCGAGGGCACTGCTTGTACCCGCCAATTTATCGCTAAAGCTCTACAATAGGAAATTTGGAGACGCAGAAGTGCACAGCATGCACGTAGTGTGAAAACACGAGGAAACATCCGAATCTGATATGAATTTGCATAAAAATCCACAGTCTACTTGTTTATGCTCGTGGTAATTGATACACAAATCAATTGTCGAGCCTTGTGTTTGCACGTGGTGTGCCGACCTTATTTTTACCAGACTTCTCGAAGGACCACCCTGATACTTAAGGGACCAAATGATAACTATTGACTACGTTGCGCTGGACTTCGAGTGATAGACTATGTGAGCTGTGTGCTCCTTGACAATGTTAATGCTCGAGACTATTTATTCTCCGAGGCTTCTATATTGCTTACTCGTTGCTGTTCTTGGCTGAACTGATTTCGTTTTTTGCGTCTCGAGCGTCTTCGAGGTACGTCCAACTAAAGACACGCTGATTGGCAGATAATTCTGAAAATTACTTACCAATCAGCGCATCTAGCCGTGCTGCCCACGCCCTTCCAGTGCGTCCCTTAGCGCGATCTTTCTAGAAGGGTGGGAGACGGTTGCAAAGGGGGGCGAAAGTTAGCAACAATCCGATACTTTCCTCTGGGTGACTCGTCGGTCAAAATACAGGCATGGCCAGCTGTACCCTTCGGAGTTCGTAATTTATGGCATGTCCTTCAGCTATCGAGTGCGAGGAGACACAACTTTCTAAAAAAACATAATGAACTAATTGCCTTGTCCCGGAAAAATGGCTGGAAACGCGTATGAATAGAAAAGTAAATTCTGCAACTCAAAAATAGCCGTTCGGTACGGTCGTGCCATAAATCGTGCCAACGAAGCTCTAACACTACTAATAATACTACGCATTAAATATCACGCGAATTTTTACAAACTTCAACCTTGAAAAATACAAAAATCGTCAATACACAGCGTTCATAAATCCGTAATAATTATCGAGATATTAGCACAAATACAGCAACTCCTCTGAACACTCTTTAGAACAGAATAATTCTTTTAAAATCGGACCAAACAACGTGGGACTCTCCGAGAAGTTAGAAGGATTAGTTTACACGGTGGGCGAAAACGCTACGCGAAGCATTTCATACACACAGAGCGTTTCAGTTCGGAGAACTTCGCAGTCAAAGCGTTAAAAACATTTTTAAAGCGCGCTAGCGTTTGAGACGGACAGATTTATGTAACGGTACATCATAAAATCCGCGAACACATATTTTCCGTGATACAGGCTGTCCCCAGTTGGTCGGTGAAGTGTTAATAAAGTTCGGAAGCTCGAATGAATTGCGAACGTCGTTTCAGTTGATTGGGAAATGGAGAAATTACAGAACACATTCTAGAGATACGTAGTCTAGATGGTTGTAGGTGAAGCATACTCGAAATTTCAATTATTAAAGAGAATTCCATGGAATTTTAGATCGTTTTAAAAACACGAGCTATCCGTCTCCTCGTGACACGAACGACAATCACAGTTTTTCGGGTACACCAATTAAAAAGTTCGTTACTCCGAATGAAGACGACACCGAGGTGGCTCCTCCTGTCGCTGAAAAGTTTCCGTCGGAAAACTAGGAGTTAATTTAGCAATGGCTTCCGGCTATGCGACAAATAACACCGGCGACGTTTGCGTTCAACTGTTCTCGAGAATTTAATTAATTGCTACATGCAAACACAAATTCCTCTGTATCGCTAATCTCATTTGCTGTTCATCCGCTGGGTTATTTCGCCTCGCGTTTTATACCCCATCATTTTTCCTCACGAACGCTAGGATTTGTCCGAATTTTGCGATAAATATTTCGTTTAAAGAAGAAAAGGAAACAGTTCCACGAACGTGGAATCGTAAAATAGCCGAGAAGTTACGAGAAAGTTATAAATTAAAACGGACAATGCACTATTTGATAAAGATGTTTCTTTTCGTTAAAAGTTAATTTCGATCAATTCGACGTTAATTGGAAATAAAGAAATTTAGAGCAGATCGGCAACAGAACATTTGTCAACAGTTGAAACAGTTGGACTTGTGTCATCAGTAACCCGTCGTATAATAAACTGTTCACGCTTTGTGTTTTTAATTAACTCATTTCATCAAGTACTCGTACTTTAAATACAGCGCAATTTGTACAAGTATAATATTTCTCCGTTCGTTGCAAGCAATATTCTCTCCATGTTTGAACGAGTGGATGAAAAGCGTTACGATATATTTTCCGTAATTAAGTGGAAGATGGTGCTAAAACTAGAAAGGGAAAAAGAGACAAGATATTGCTGGTCACGTCTACCTCCGCTGACGAGAAGTTGAGTGCCTTTCTCGAGGGAAGAGTAGCGAAATGCAAAAGAAAGTAGAAATCGCGAGCACGAGAGTTCTAGAAACCGATTCATTTCCGGCAACTGTTTTCCTTTTATTAGACATCGGTTCGCAGACTTCTTCCTCCAACTTCTTCTCCGTACCTAACTGTCGTTTTATCGAAAATAGATATTTAATCGGTTCAAGGAACGACGCAGTATTATAATCTCTCCTCGGGCGCAACTAAATTATTCACTCGTCAGATATAACTGAATTTTATATATTGATTCCAGATCGTTTTATCTGAGTAATACAAACGCTTAAGATTCACCAATTTAAGGACGTATTGCACTGTAAAACCAAGTTGCTTGGACGCTTTTTCGTATTTTTTACGTATTTTAAGCAATCACGCGATATTTTCTGGAAAAGTTTGATTCGTATATTTACGTGTATTTTCCGAGTAGGAAACTCTGATGTATCGTAGATTAATTGCAATCATAAGGAAAATTCGAATTAAAATTAAAGTCTCTCGCTAATACTTGTAAAACTTTTTCTCGAATCTTAATCAGAATTTGCGTGACGAGTCCAACTCGTTATAAAGCAAGCGGTTGATTATCTTAACACATTACCAACCTAACCACATGGGGAGATCTGCCCGTTTTCAAATAACCGATTGGATATCTCTGCCCGTTTTTGAAAGAAGTCAGTGCATCAAGGATTTAAAAAAAAATATACCTATATATAAATTTGTACGAGATTTTAACGAGTAGCGGAAGAAAACATCCTCACTGGAAACGTAGAGGGACTCTTTAAGTCTTTCAAGCGAAGAAGATTACTACTTCGTGTCGTTTGTGAAAAATACGCGGTTGGCTCAGTGTTAAGGAGGATCAATTATAATGGATAAAATCAAAAGTATTACCTAAAACGTTGTGAACCTAACGCGATATATTTCGACCATTGTATTTGAAACATACAGTATCCTTTTTACAGTCTTTAAATCAACAGATACGTTCAACACTATCGAGAGTTATAAACTTCGAAACATATCAGGCTTGAAAAGCTTCGTATCATTTCGAAATATAGATTCGAATGGGGCATCGCTAACTGTGCGGCTGCGTTAAGTGCTTCGATCGCGTATGTAGCTGCACGAGGAAAGAGAGAAATTCCCGGGGAGAAGAAATTATCGATGTGTTAGAAAGGAGGAAAAACACATATTGCAAGGATAATTCGATAAGCTGTTTCGTATTCCCGTTCGCTGCCATACGCACGCTCTTTCCATTTCTCGTCCCTTTTATTTATTTTCTCCCTCCCTCCCTCTCTCCCTCTCTCTTTTTCTCTTTCCATCGCTTTTTCTTTTTTTGTAATATCCACAAAACTCACAGAGTTCCAATCTGTTTCAGTAATAACCAGAGTAAACGATCGGACGTGACGTCACTTGGTTCGAACGCCGGTAAGCCAGACGGTATGAAATTGTCGCGTGGAAGGTATAGCTGTACCGAGGATTTTGATATGTAAAATGGACAACAGAAACTCAGCCCGCACCGTACAACCATTACACGTTAATGTTGGACTTTGTTTGCCTTGAAAATTGATGCTTGCCATACTGGCCCCCCTCTTTCACCCTTCCGGCTGCGCAACTACCGGACTCTTGTTGCTTTTCTGCTATTTTTTTCCCACCCTCTCGCTTCCCCTTAGCCCTGCGTATCTGTCGCGTTCTACGCGCGTGAAACCGGCTTTTATCAGGAATCGTTCGAACGTAAAATCCCCCCCCCCCCCCCGTTTCATTCTGCATTCACGGGGAAGCGTATTTTCTTTCGAACACTGCTCGAATCCTCCTGCGGAATTTCAATCCTTGCGCCGCTCTGAAATCGCGTGGAGATGCGTGGCCAATTTTCCCGAATATTTTAATCGACAAACGAAAGTATCTTTGCTCATTTGTAAATATTTCTGAAATTTATTTCTACAGGAAAACCTCAACATTTTCAACAACTTTCCCACGTACAGTTGCTCTCATTGATATTCGGACGCCCTTTAAAACACAATAACATTTCTAAACTCGAACCATGTTTGACCGTACAACTACTTGCTTTTAAAAATAATGTTTTTTATATAACCCGGTCTTAGTTGGCACCATTACTAAATTAGTTTATTATGGCGAGAAATTCGAAGACCCTAACATCCAGACACTACATGCGCTAAACTCATAAACCGCCTTTCAATGTCGGTACTTTCCAACTTCTTTCACTCCACCAGACAAACTCTTCTACACACCGAAAAACCAATCAAGGGACACTTCCACCACTTCTCACATATTCAAGCCACCAATCACTTTACACACCGAATTTATAAAAGGCAAAACACACAGCTAGAACAGGGTCACACTGCCTGATAAACACCATTAACTATCACACGTTATTTACACACCATATAAAAAATATATCATTTAAACACATCAGAATAAACCTGATAAACAGCACTCACCCCGTTAATTTGTCGCGAGCGCAGTTCGTGAATCTTTGCGCGCCGGTCGAATAAGCATCGCCGCGCGAAGTCTCGAGCACGAACAGACTATCCGTCGAGAAAATACAAAAATTCAAGGGGACCTTCGTATCCCGATAAAAAAGCATATTATTAAAGAAAAATAAAAAAAACTAATTATTAGCTTGTTTAGTCTACACTTGGTTGATCTTGCGAACTTCCGAGCTTGGCTGAATTTACACGTCTGTGCCGACTGTAAAGTTCTCGAAGGAGCACTTCCGCGTAAGGAAAGACTAAGTATCCGTGATTTGAGTGCTTACAATATCTGACTATTGGCCGAGTTAAAAATATACTGCGTTTCTATTTTTGTGTCTGTGACACTGTTGCTGTTCGAATGAATTCTAGTGATTCTCCTTCTGTGGCAGAATAGATTCTGACTCTCGTGGTCTCGGAAAAATCTAAGAATCCTCGGTCAGGATACATTAAGCCGGGTGAGACACGCGGATTGGATCATTACAAATTCGACTTCGACGAGGGGGGTGGTTAACTATCCGCGATTGGTAAACCATTGAACAAAGACCGAATCTAGAGTGACGCCCCTAAGTCAACGGTCACTCTCAAGTGTCGTCCTCACCCTTGAGTGACGGCTTGCGGAAACTCGCGTGTCTCGAGCAATAAACGCAGCAGGTGATAAGTCTGGGCAACGCTTCGTCGCTAACAAAACATACCGAAGAGGAAACAAAAAAAACCCGAGACGTTGAAATATCGTAAACAAATGTGGACGATAGCCACGGAAAGAAAAGTATCGAACTTCTAAATAAACGCTAAAGTGCTCGATGGTCTCCCAAATTTACAACTGCTGCGTAGAACCGAACAATTTCCAGACCCGTGTCTGAAAGACGAAAAATAATATTCCAAGGACGACGAAACATAGCTATTTAGGCCAGTGTTCTCTAAGATTTTGCCAGAGCAGTTGGAGAACATGCTGTACATTATACTTTTATCGAATTTGGTTGACTATCGTGCTAGAGGAAGCATCAGAATCTGTGAACTGCTAAGAGTTGAACCTTGTTACTCATAAACGAGTTTACGACACAGATGGAATTTGAAGGATTGACATCTCATTAATAAGCCAATCAAGGACAAAATAACGTGTTCGACAAAGGAAAGAAAGATGGTGAAACACTTACCGATCGTGGTCAGCACAGTGAGGGAATACAAGAATGCTTTGGCAAAGTTCCACTCGTACTCCGGAACATGTCGCTCTGACACGGAATCGCTGGAAGAAGTTCCGATGTACGTTCCAGCATTCTGGGCTGCCATCATGTCCTCCGTGATCCTCTTCACCAGCTGATCCTGGAAACGTGCGATCTCCTGGGCGGCTAGCCTCGTCCAATTCTCACGGTAAAGGATGTTCAAGCTTTCCGTGATTATCCATATATTCTCGACAGTCTTTGCTCGAGCGTCGTGGTTCACCTTAAACGATTAAAGAAACGGTTAGTTGAAAATTCTGCAATTAAAAAAGTGTAGGCCGCACTTTGGGAACCCCTGTGCTCGATAACGAGTTACTTTTAGACTGTATCCAACTCTCGCTCCTTCACACGTGTCACGTGAACGTAAGAAAATACCGTTTCTAAACCGTTATTAACGTCGACGGATGTGAGAAGCGAGGAGTAAGCAGGAATAAAATCGGGAGGTACCGAGAAATATCTTTGCCCCGCGAGGGCTTAGCGGAGCAAGTTTCACTTTAAAGAAGAAAGAAACTGGATGAGACGTCCGATCGATAAAGCTTCGTTGAGCGAAACGAGCGCCAACGCCAGAACGTACCGGTAATTTGATTGACTTCAGCTTCGTCGACGTTATCTAAAGGTAGGCAAACGGGGAGGATGTGACGATAAAGCAACTGACCGATATTTAATCACCGCGAATCGGAAGAAGGCAGCAATGAGAAGCAGGAAAAATCGGGGGGTGTGGAGAGGAAGGAAAAAAATTTGAGGGGGTAGAAATCAATAGTTGCACACTCACCTGCTTCAGCCAAGCGGTTGTGTTCCGTCTGGTAGGCTGATTGGCCGCTATTGTGGTAGCAAGTGTCCTTTGTTGTATTCCAACGTTGGCGCCGCCCTCGATAGCAAGGAAGATAAAACTACCGAGTAAAGTATACGCAACGAGAAGGGCGCATATCCCGAGGTTTATAATACAACCCTTGAGGAAAGAGTGCTGGCTAGCCTTGTCCGGCACTCCGCCGAAGCAAAGACATCTCACTTGTCTCGACGGATGTGTTTTCGAACGGTCTGATGTGGACCTCTTCAAGGATGATGTATTGCCATTGTTCGCGGGCTTGAAGCCCTCGTAAGCTCTGTAATGTCTCGCGCTATCCTTCTCCATTCTCCCCCCGTTTCCCTTCCTACCAGATCACCCAATTCTCTTCTCCGACTCGCATTTGTCGAACGGTATCTTAGCACGACCTGTCGTCCGCATTTGTCTACTCAGTTTGCTGATAAAAGGAGCCGATACTAGGCAAAAAAAAGGGGGAGGGGGAGATAAGAGTAGACCTCTAATCTTTCCCGAGCTCCCTCGACAGTTGACCTCGCATTTACTCGTAACACGTTGCTTGAGAACAAACTGTTTCTCTCTCTCTCTCTCTCTCTCTCTCTCTCTCTCTCTCCCTACTATTCTCTTGTTCAGCTGTTAAATAATCTTCTGCAAGTGGACCGTTGCAATCTTGACGGAAACTCGTATGCTGCGAGAGATTCAGTCGGACATGGCTGTCGTGGCTTCGTTTACGTCGTTCACCTCCCTCAACGATTTTCTACGCGATCGTCTTCTCGATCTTCGCGGATCCATTCCTGTTAACAATATCCCACGGACACGAGTTCTCGTGGCAAGCTGCGGTCTGAAACACTCCATCGGGCGCACCGTGTGAAAGCACAAACGATTCACGCCGTGAAGTGTCTATAGAAACACTTCAGGGAGGAGAATAGAAGGAGCGGAATCGTAAAATCGACACCTCGATTAGTCACCGGTGGATTTTTATTATCCTCTTGGAAAACGATCGTGCGGTAGAAGTGGCAGATCACGGGAGGATTTCCTCGCGTCGAGGAAGCGTGCAATTGGGCACGAGGCGGTCACTCCCGCCATTTTTACGGAGAGCCTCTCTCTCTCTCTCTCTCTCCCTCTCTCTCTCTCTCTGTCTTCTGACCAGTTAGAGCAGCGCGGAATTTTATAGGGAAAATCGATACTTTAGATATTTTCTGGGATATTAGTTCCTCTCTATCAATATCGAAATCCGAAAGACTCGATTCCCCCCGTTTCTCGAGATATTACTCTCTTAAATCACGCATACGTTTAAGAGATATTTATAACCCATCGATGCAATAACGTCGCTCTTCTACGCGGTCTTATTAAAGACCTATTTGTCGACATTATGCAACGTACGACGCTACTTTACGACTCTTAAGAGGACCTTTCAATATCTTCTAATAATCCTCTTATAATTCCGCGTTAGTTGCACAATTTCAATCGAACCGTCGTGTGCTATCGTTGAAGAGAGCAACGCTTTTCCTTTTTCCTCTACTTTTTCTGCTGGCGACGGGGGTGTCGATCGATGAAAACCCGATGTGATGTCACGGAGGGAGAACACGACACTGCGACATCCGTAGGAGCACTTCCGTTATACGACGTTTCCTTTTTCTCTGTTGGCGGAGAAATAGAAACTTAAAGAACGGCGTAGAGTGAATTTCAGTGGTGTCTCCATGAGTCACTTAAACTTTCCTTCGTACCGGTTGAATGCAAAGCCACCGAGTTCCCCTTCACCTCCCAATCCCTCTCTTTCCCTTTTTCCCTCTTTCCCTCTTTCCCTTTTCTCGCGAAGGAAAGAAGCAAGTAAGAGAAACGTAGCCGCGAGTAGAGCCCGCGGGATGCAGGCGGAAACGCAAGTGACGGAGAAGTAGATGCAACTTCAATGCTTCATTCCGACAAACAGGATTTCCAAAATAAAGTATTCCTGATGCATACTACCACGACAGTTGCTTCCTCTTTTCTCCCCTATTCGAGCTTTTCTTCCGTTGTTATTTTTATTCTGGTTTCACACGTTCGTTCGAAACTTATCGACTTAACACATCGTCGTCCTCTCACCTTTGCCGCCGGAGAATTCCCAGCGGAAAGCCGATTAATGCGGTCCAACTTGATCCCAGTAATTTGCTTATGCTCTCTCTCTCTCTCTCTCTCTCTCTCTCTCTCTCTCTCTCTCTCTCTCTCTCTCTCTCTCTCTCTCGTGTTACATTTGTGTTTTCATCCCAGTGACTCGTGAATAAATCAATGGATTCACGACACACGAACTCGACGTCATTTCCTTTTCACGCGATCGGGATAATCTGCAAACAGAAGTGAGAAAATAGGATTAGTCGGTTGGACTTTTACGTTCACTTTTAGTTATACCAGAGTGTCGTTTCAACGCAGCTGAGGATCAAACGTAGGCACAGTGTCTCCCATTAATATTCGGACATCATTTAAAGCCGAATAACTGTTACATTGTAACAACATCTTTATAACGCGACCCCATGTGCGAAGAAAAGGAACATAGAATTAGGATTAATTTTGAATAGAAATTCAAAGCTTACCCGTAACACAAGTTTATGAAGCCACAGACCAACGGTTACCTTCTAGGACGTCTTTAAACCCACGTAATATAGTAATTTATTTTCGGCTTAATACTTTTTCTAGTTTCAATTTTATTTTTTGCATGTCTTAGTAAGGTCAAGACGGTTCATAAAGTTATTACCTGTTACGGTCAAGGCACGCGGAATTTCCCTGATGGTACAGGATGGATTGTAGACGGTCACCTTGCTGATGACTCTAGCCAAAAAGGAACCAATCAGAAAAACAACCCCTTCCTGGTCTGTGTTTAGGATTTCATTAATAACCAATCCACGTGCCTCAGCCCCTCCAAAATTCTCTATGCAAACATATAAATAAGGATAAAATTTCAAGACCAGCAGACAGAAAATGAAAACACAACATACAAGTATACATTGAAATAAAATTAGAAGCTCATCTGTAAAAAATGTAAGTCCGTGTTGACACTACAGTAAATTACATCGTTAAACCTTTGCATGCCGAGCCATCCTGGACGTTACCTACCAGCAACTCGAACCGTCGTATTATATAGTATAGCTTTGGAACCAAGTAAGGCATTATAATGATATTTGATTTATATGAATTTGTAGACATCGAGGAACATATATTTGCAAAAAAACAAAATCTTATAATTTTGTACAGTATGATAAATTTGGAAGCATTCCCCAATATGCATTGCAGGCTGATTAGTACACATGCTGATGATTTCACAATAATAAGTCGTTTGACGTCTTTCACCTGGTATTTTCCTGTCAGAACAAACAATACAGTCCCGTTTTTTTTCCCACATTGGGAATATGTAGTTTACTATTCAGTCTATTGTCCGCCGAAGATGTGGATGAACGTGCTCTTAGTTCATTGTTTTTTATATATCTTAGTAATTGTACCATATTTTGATTTGATTTCTTTTGCCATTTCAACAAAAAACTTCAGGGAAACATTTCTCAAAAAGTTGCGCTGGAATAAGTTGATTCCCTATAATCACTACTAAACTTTGATGTCCCCTCAGAGGGGACAACGGAGTGCAAAGGGTTAAAATTAGTGCAAGGGTTAACTGTAATCTTCTCTTGCATCAAAGTCAACCTCGAATATTCAAGCGCTATTAATTTACCGCTTAAAGCGCATTATAAGTATAATTTGAAATCACAGCAAATTATAAAACGTGCGCGCTGATCAATAACTTTTTTAACCCTTTGCACTCGAGAGGCGACTCTCAGTCGCCACTTGGTTCGATACAGCAACTCGAATGGCAATTAAGAGGCGTCAATAACTGTTTTTTTTTTTTAAACAGACATTTATAATGTACAGAGAAAAAACGTCTGTTTAAAAAAGAAACAGTTATTGAAAATTATTATTTCAAATAATAATTTTAATACTTATTTATGTTTCAAATGGCACACTTGGTAATCGTGAAGATAAATTCGGTTTTGGATTATTCAAAGAGTAAATCAATAATTTCGTAATTGAGAGATTTGAATTGAGTAATTGGTTTAAGAAAACGAAAGATTAGAATAACGGTAAAAAGTGAAACATATTTTAACAACACACAGGAAAGACAGAGTTCAGATAGATGCTACAGATTTTGAGGAAAGATCAGGAATAATAAAGTTCAGAAACGACGAAACAAACTACAGAATCTGAAGTATCAGCAAGTAGCTGTAAATTGTAACAGAGTCATTGGATTTTTCGAATTTCAATCGAAGAAACCATAGGTGAAATACAATTAATTGTACTAAAAAGAAATTAAGAAAAATTCCATTTTAACATAAAAGCTTCGAGTGCAAAGGGTTAAAATTGGACCAAACGAGTTGTGCTAAGCAATCCCTTTAACTTCTTAAAAAAATCTCAAGTCTGTTTTAAATACTTTAGTGGCTGCTGTATATTCTCGTCGACAAGGATTTGGAGACTTTGATTGTTTAAACTTGACGATAGGAAGGTAAGAAATGATTTTGTAACTCGTATTTATGGAGGAAAATTGCGAATTTCGTTAACTTTCCGTACAGATAGAGTTGCGTCCATATTAGCAATAAAAATCACTTGTTATTATACATATTTTTACATGGATAACTTAAGAAAGGATGCCTGATACGAATCAACATTGATATTTTACGGATCGATGCAATATATTAATAATAAAACAACATTTCCACGCGGGTTGTCGATATAGCGTAATTTAATTTTTGTTTTCGCTAGGGGAATCGTCGATATCGCGCTACCTGCGCGTTTGCTAAAGAATTTCAATAGATCCCCCGGTTACGACGATATTAAAAATACCGTAGAAGCATTTCCAGTTTTCAACTGTGACGTCGCGGCAGCGTTTATACGCCCTCCGTACGAAATCTCCCGTGGAATCTTCGAATTTAAATACCACTGTACATGCAGACGAGCATGGGATCCTGAATCAAACACAGATATGAAGAACTCCCGGGGCTTTAAACCGGTTGATCTAGCCTATGCATTTATGGATGATCAAAGCCTCGAAGAATCACGCTATATCGCGTTGCTTTCCGCTTACGATGAATCGACTTTCCCTCTTTTCCCCCCTTTTCCGCCTGTTTTTCTGTTTTCGGCATTTCTGTTGTCCGGTTCTGTGGATCTGAGGATGATCGTCGATTATGGTCCTTCCACTGGAAGAAAGGCATTGGGATAGATACTGAAGGAAGCACACGAGGAAACAAGAATTTTCGCAGAACTTCTCCACAATTTCCCAAAGGGCTTTCTTCGATAATTCAACGTCCCGCATCTACCTAGGCTTCAGCTGTCTTCCTCCGGACATCGGAGCCATTGTGACTGCTCTTGGATTTCTGATTCTTTTCGGAAGACACTGATCGAACATTCGGTAACTCTACGAGATCGTGTCGCAGTCATCTCTTGCGAACTTGTAAATTTCCTCGTCGAATTTCGTGACCATTGCACTCGTTGCCACGGGCAAACTTCGGTGTAATTGTGAAATGTTCGACACATCGTGAAATATGTCGCGAATTAGCGAAATGTGTCTGTTAATGTTACAGGGTCTTTGAAAGTCCTAAAGTTCTTTCATAGGTCGCGAAATTTGTGCATGGGCACGAAAGGAAACGAATTAAGCGTAGAAAAGCATTCTAAACTAATTGCGCTGTCTAAAGAAGGGTACTCTACGACAGAAACTGCACGGTCATGTGTTAATTACAGTACTAAAAAGTGCGGGGCTACAGGAACCATTTTCACGTGTAAAAAGGCCTAGAAGGCCTAGGAAAAAACGATTAAAGCGAAAGATCGACATAATGCAAGGACAAGGAAACAAGGTAGATTTATATGGTATTACTCAGGAATTGCATAATTCACGACTGAACACTTTCTGGCGACAGAGGCAATCAAAGACGCCAGAAAATCGGATTTGTACATAAATTGTACAAATACAGTTGTATCACATTGGCAAAAGTACGGTGTACCTAACAGAGTTTATTTCGACGAGATAAATTTATTTTTAAACGAGTTATTCTTGCTTAAAAATCTCCGTCACTTGGTATGCAACAATGTAACAATAAAATTAAGTAAAACTTCTATTTTCAGATGAACAGAGGACAAATTGGAGTAACGTAATATTTTAACGTTACACGTTAATTATCATAATCGCTTGTAGCAAACGGTGGAACAAGTAGACCGTAATAATTACGATCGTACCGGTTTACCAGCAGTTGCCTCAGGCGCAAATTGAATGTATTCCACCTTTCAGAATGCAATACCACCGATAAAATCCTTTTCGCCGCTTTTCTTCATCGGCTCTGCCAAGTCTGATATCCAAAGAATAACACTTCCGAGGATTTACCGTTCGCAGGGTTTCCTTTCCATTCTGTGGAAACCGAGTGTGTACGAACTGAACGCTCACAAACACGCACGAAAGTATTTGAACAGCAAAATTGGCCGCAACCAACTATCGAGCGGTGTTTCGACAGCCTCTCTCTCTCTCTCTCTCTCTCTCTCTCTCTCTATATATATATATATATATATATATATATATATATATATATATATATGTATGTATGTATGTATGTATGTATGTATATACTTTGCGAGCCAGAGCCGCAAACATAAAGGAGGACAATGAATTTGAATGTGTCGGATACTAACTCGATGCTAATTTATCGTCTGTCCTGATCGATCGTTTCTCTCGATCCTCCTTTCAACCGGTGAAGAAACGATCTTCCTTTGGAACAAACTGCCGAAGCAAGCTTGCGATCGTAAATCGGCCCCGGCGACGGTGCCTGCATGGATTTTACTTCTTCCACTTCCACTACGATTTTCAACCCCTTTTACTCTTGCCCTTATTTTCCTTCTCCCTCTTTTACAGCCAGTTTACGAGTTCGCGTGTATATCTTCGTAAACGATTGATACTTTCTTTCTTTCCTTCCTCTTTCCCCGATTTCTCTACCTTTTGTTCTTTTTCCCCCCTTTTTTTATTGTGAATAATTGAACATCGATTCGTCTGAATTTTATGGCTCAATCTGGGAGGGGAAACCTGGGGGCCCTTAGTTGCCCAGCAAATTGAACTTAATTCGCAGATATATATCGACAAAGATCGACAAGATTGATTGTTATTGCGGTTTCTATCGAGCAAACATTTTTCGATCACTGGACAGCGGAAGTTTATGGAGCTGCGATGTATAGGAATATGCAAATACGTGCAAGATACATGCGAAATATATTGAAAATATATTAGCTGACTGCATGGAATATACGCTGGATGAAAAAAGTTTCCATACACCTTGGAATTTCTCGACGAATTCATCAGAATGCCACAATAAACGATATGTTAATTTTACTTAAACACAGACTATATGTAGAATCGCAGAGAATTAGAAAAGTCAGAAACGTTTCCACACACGATCGTGTATTACTTGTTAATTTATTTATCAAGTATAACTAATGTAGTTGATTTCTTTTACACGTAAACGTTGGCTCATTTCGAAGAGAAAAATCTGCCAAATTCCAGCGTATCGTTTAGTAAACTACCTTGCACCTCCTCAAAGAAGAAAATAAGAAATCTCAAGTTGTTTGGTCTACTTTCAGTAGAGTTATTCCGTCTGAAAGGGTGTCTGAATACTAACGAGAGTCGCCGTATAAATAAATGACAAATGTAGAAGCACTGGAGAACCGTATTTTCTCTCTCTCTATCACCCGATGTTTAATCAAACGTAAATAGAGCCTCAACACACTCTCTTCCTCCCTAAAACACTCTCCTTCATGGGCTCGTCCCATCACATTTCCTTAACTTCCCAAATTGGAGCGTGTCCCTGAACAGCTCGTTTCCCACGCCGAATCGGCGGCATTTATCTTCACCGCAGCGAGCGCCTGCGACGTTGGCTGACCTTAAAATTGCACGTCGGCTGCGTTTCATCCCCGAAACATTCAACCCACGGAGATTGCATCGCGGCTGGCTCGTACATTAGCATTTATAACCAATTCTCAGCAAGAATTGGAGGATAACTAGCTCAGAATGTCGAGTGCACGGGATGCAGGGCATTATGGGGAGTGGTCGGCGTCGTCGTTTGTGAAAGAAGAACGGAACGATGGCGTTACCGCATAGGAGAGAAGGCAAAGACGAGTGAAGACGAGTGGGCTGAGAGGCAAGGGGGCAGTTGGTGTGGCGACATTGGTAGGGGTAGGACAAGAGCCAAGGAGAGTGAAATGCAATTTTTCCGTTCGGCGCTTTTCCGGCTGGCAGGAGAACCACCTGTGCTCGTTTCAGCGACTTTTAAATTCGTACCATTGTCGGTTCTATTTGCTGAAAAATGTTTATTCAATTCCGTTTACCGTCACTGCAAGATATTTACCCGGTCGCTTTTGCTCGAATAGCTCAGTCGCACCACTACAACCAATGGGAATTGGATGAGGCCGAGATGCTGCTGCTGCTGCTGCTGCTGCTGCTGGTTAGGGGATGGGATACCAAGAATACCGAGAGAGATAGAAAGCCAGAAGGTGGAAAAGGATGACGAGGGGAACATTTCTCGCTTAAGCAAGGTACAGCAAATTTTCTGCCGAATAGGTGTTCAAATGGTTTCACGTGACTCTCTATAAACTACCATTTAATGCTAGAGATATTACCCAAATCTGGGGGCGACTCTTCATCCAATTAGGAAAGATCTCTTACGAGAAGTTTGCAACAGTTTTCATCGGTACCGTGATTTTTTACACATTTTTAATAAATATCGATATTTTTGAACGCTGAATCCCTTTGCGTATTACCAGGACTGATATTTTGAATTTTGACGTACAACCCTATAAAGTTCCTTAACCCTCTATTGCATTCTGTTCTCAATCGAGGACTCAAAATTCAAGTGTTCTATAGTAAATTATTTTGTACCTGCATATGTATAAAGTTCCAATACAGGAACATTTTCTAATAAAATTTTATTATTTATTTCATGACCACGCTCATTTTTAAGCAGACTAACAGCCATATATATATTTTTTCAACTCGTCATGAAAATTCATGCAATGGAGGGTTAAATTTTGATTTTTCAATTTTTATAACGCGTATAGTTACGAAAATCTCAACATTCCTAGGATCTAATTTAACGTCTTCTTCATTTGACACTTTTGTGGACAAAGTACAGCCTTCCAGTAACTTTATGGTTCCAATATAATACTAATCTACTTTTCCAAGGAATTTCTTCATCAAGAAGGAGCAAAGATGCGTAAACTTGAGAATAAGAGAAGTATCTGGAAGTGAACTGGTAAAGCAAAAGTTTGGGTCTCGTGGGAAACGTATGTACATATGTATATATATACCTAATGGAAGAGCCATACTTGGTCCACGAATTTTGATCCACCCTGTACACAACTCTAGCTGTTGCGCTCGCCTGGAAGGACGGGAACAAAGAAGCAGTTACGTGGGATAGGAGAAAATGTCTACAACTTAGGACACTTTTCTCTCGGAGACACAGCACCTGCTTAATGTCGCAGCAGCACACAGGTTGCCGAACACGTGTAGCAAAATGTAGACCTCCGTATACGTATGGAAGCGTCGAAATGGTGGTGATAGACGATGGAAGTTAGGTGAACAGCTGTGGCAAATGTATCGTGGTTATTTGTCCAAGCGCGGTCCCTCAACGTCCAGCGACGTTTCATCACAGTCCCCCTTTTTATCTGAACTCTTGTAAGAATAATCGGATGGTCTTTTGCAAAAGGAAGAGAGGAACAACAAACTTGGGGAGCGAATCAGCCGAATGCTCGAACTTCTTCCGCAATATTTAACGAAGGCCGAATTTAGTGACTGTTTGAACTTTTAGACTGCTCTGTTCGTGCTGATGAAAAAATACTTTCTGTGGATTTATGTCAGTTGTAGAAATGCGGAAGACTTCACAGAAATCGGTCGATTGCAGGGACAAACGGCAGGCATTGGAAAATGTAACGAATTCGTGGAAAATTGTGAGTTTCACCACCTTTTAACCGTTTGTAACTTGTAGCAACGTTGACGGATTTTGAGGAAATTTCCAGCATGGGTATAACTAACATAAATCTACAACACGTGTCTTTTTTTGAATTTTCATTACAGTCTGATGACTAGGCAGGCAAAAATTGTAAGGACACTTCCGCAAAACAGGAAAGAAAAGAATGAGAATGAAATTTACTGTTATCTTTCGCTTCGAATACGACCAAAGCACGCAGTATTAGTCTAGTCGATGAGAAATGTCATCTTTAGCATATACACTGACTCACGAAAGTATTTGAACACTTACCATGAAATACTTTATTAATTATAACAAGTATATTATACAACATTTACCGAAATATTATTAATATTGTAAGCAGATATGACTCTCTAGATTATATACGTAAAGTTTCAAATAAATCGAAATATATACACAACACATATGAATTATTACTTACAAACATTAAGATTGCTGAAGCCACAAAAGTGCTTGAACAGGTAACGTTTAAATCTTTAATACATAGTAGGTTCACCTTTGGCACGAATAACATCTCGAAAGCGATTATGCATATTGTTTACTAACTTTTCTGTAACACTTGGTGATATAGAATTCCACATTTCGAATACCTTTTCTTTTAAACTTGCCTTGGATGTTATTTGAAATTTTTGTAATTGTTTCCCTATTATTGTCCATAGATGTTCAATCGGGTTAATATCAGAGCTTTGTGGTAGTGTGACTAACATGTGAGGGGTATTGTATATGATCCATTCCTTAACGATTCCTGCAGTATGTTTGGGATCATTATCCGGTTGAAAATAAAAGTCTTCGTATATGCCCAATTTTCTTGCACTTTCCTTTAAATTTTGTTGTAAAATGTTCAAATATTTGTATTTATCCATTGTTCCTTCTACGAAGATCAAATTCCCGGTGCCATCTGCCGCCATACACTCCCAGATCATAATTGAGCCACCCATATGTTTCACCGTAGCACGCAAGTTTTTCGCTTTCATTTCTGTATTTGCTTGTCTCCGAACAAAATTGCGTCTGTCCGATCGAAAAACGTTAAATTTCGATTCATCTGAAAATATTACTTTATGCCAGAATACATTATCATTACTAATAAATTCTTTGACGAACTTTACTCTCTTCTTCTTATTAATATCACTAATATACGGCTTCTTTCTGGAACCCCTGGCACGATAATCATTTTCACGTAACACTCTTCTGCATAATTCTGGATTAGGACATCTTCCTTGAAGTCCTGTTTAACTATCGTTGCAAGTTTTGTAGCAGATATCTTTGGATTTTTTTTTTATTTCACGGATCGAAGCTCTTTCTTCTCTGTCCGTTAGTTTCATTGATCGGCCTGAACGGTATTTATTTTTTACACTTCCTTCAGATTTCGTTTTTTTAATAATATAATGTATTGTAGATCTACTTATATTTACTAATTTACTTATTTCACCATACGCCTTTGCTTCTTTACGCCACTTGACAATTAATTTTCTCTCACTTTTAGGAATTTCAGATGTTTTAGAACACATGATCAATATCCCAATATTTCACTATGAAAGCTAGACTGTGACTATGTTTTCATTGATTCTTGGAAATAATTTCTGTGTGTTCAAATGCTTTTGTGCTTTCAGCAATTTTTATATTTGCAAGAAATAATTAATATCTACTGTGTATACATTTCGATTTGTTTGAAACTTTACGTGTATAATCTAGAGAGTCATATCTCCTTACAATATTAATAATTTTCGGTAAGTGTTGTATAATATACTTATCATAATTAATAAAGTATTTCATGGTAAGTGTTCAAATACTTTCGTAAGTCACTGTAGATTCTAACATATTTAATGCACACTGCATAAAACCGACATTTCGCATATTTTTATGTCTTCTAGAATTCGAAAACAGAGATTGCAAATAGCGTGTGAAGTAATAAACGAAAGCTAGAACAGAACGAGTCTAGTTAAAAAGAGAGCAGTATTCGAGTAACAGAAGAAAATGAAATCTTTTCAGGGGAAATGTATAAGACGAAAGTCTTTAGACGGGAACGGTGTAAAGAGCAACAGTGAAATAAGGAAAATAATAGGAAGGGAAGATAATAATGCGAGGATACGACAGTGTGGTTGCGGGAACGCGAACAAAAATGGTAGCGTACAACTTATGACACTCGTTCAGCCTTTCCTTGTACACACCGTTGCGAACATGTGTACAATGACTCGATGTAACGTTACGAAATAGAACGAAGGTTGAAATTTGTGCACCGAGATGAAATTCTCCTTCCATGCTTCCATGTAGCGACGATATTCGCGAGGGCGTACATATCCGTTCGAGAGAGTCCTTTCGCAATTCAGCTTGTTAGAGAATGCAGTTATGCGGTGGCTCCAGTCTCGAGTGTACGCTCACATGTTCTGAAATTAGCGATGCAAGGAAAGCTAATTTCGTTCGAAATACCCTCGCCGCCGGTTTTTCCAACGACTCCCTCGCCCGTTTATTTTTATTAACATTCGAACCGACAGTCGTGGCTAGTATATTCGTAGCAAACGAATTTAGAGATTTATCGACGTCGTGAAATGTTGCAGAGGTTTATGAAATATGTAGCAAAGGTATATTTCTTTTTTTTTGTTCGTTAATAAACGCCGTATCTCCTTTCTGCATATCGAAAGAGAGTTCACGGTGTCCGGAAGACGTTATTATTTCAATACCCGTGGTTAACGAATTCTAAAAGTACATGGAAATTCAATTGGACCATGGTGGTTGGAATTTAAGGATGAGAGAAATAGATCTGATCCTCCTGAGGAAAGTGTATGTTAAAGAAACCAATATTTTGTGAGAAAGAACGACTATATTGTGATAGCTAAACAATTGATCTCAATGTTATTTATTTTTTTTTTAACGTAGGAGCTAATTTTTATCACTGCGAAAGAATAGCTGAGGTTAGGACGAACCTAACGACTAAATACTACGACCACTAGGTGATTTTCAGTACAAGAATCACAAATGATTGCAAAACAGCGAAACAGCTGTGACAGAAAGGTTAGCGAAGCAGAATTTATTTTAACTATGTATTACGGCTCATAAATGACAATTTTACCTTTTTAAATATTGAATTACTTGATTAATTCATACTCGTAAATGAGAGGAATAAAATCAATACTTCTCTGACGTATTGTGTCGGGCAATTAAGAAGAAACAGTGTCTAAATATCTGCAAAACAATGGCTCGTAGGTACACCTATGTACATCATACATAGGGACTTCTAGGCTGAATAGGAAAGCAAACTCGGTAAAGCGGAAACAAATGTATGCGTACGGAAATAAAGCGAATGGGGAAAGCGGCGCTGACTGTAATTACACAGTGACTAAATACAGAACGTGACCAACCTAAGCATCAGGGTGTAAATCAGCGTCAAGGTCGTCTTTTGTCTCCGAATTTTTTGATAATCAGCGCACAACAACTTCAGAAGTGAGATTTATGTATCTTCGTATCAGGCAAAGAGAACAAAATCTTGATGAGCGTGGATATGCTGTATTTTACGAATACACGATGAGGCAATTGACGAAATTGTACTATTTCAATTCGCTCGCAATTTTCTATCGAAAATTCCACCTCTTCTGTTCTTTTTTTTTGGATTCTCAAAGATGTGAATTAGCCTAGATATTATTAGATGTAGAAACAAATTCTTTCCGACTTTTGAGTACAGTCAAAGTTATATCGAAAAAGAATGAAAATAGATTAATGATCAAAATGATTTCCATTAGATTATCAATGACCTTTTACCATTTTTCTGTCAGCTTGCAAATATCATCGCGAATATTTCCATATGAATGACTGTACTGATTATGTGACTGTCGGAAAGAATTTATTTCTACACCTAATAGATACGAATGTCAGGCTGCAGTTTAGGCAATTTCTCACGTCGAAATAGAAATTTTTCTCCGAAGATTTACGAGATTTACGAGGCACGTTTCGTTAAAAGATTTCAAATGCAAAAGATTCTCGTCAATCTATAATGCATACCCACATAACCCGGGTAGAATGCTAAACATTAATAGGCCAAACGACAATTTCGGACATCAATGATGCAGCTGTTAGTACAGGCCGATGTACATATGCTGCATTAAACTAATTAGAAGTTAATTGCCGGTATAAATGTTATACTATTTACCATCGGCACGGTACATTAGGCGCGAGTGTTAGATCGTGCCATGTAAACGTGATATTATTCGGCTGTTCGTTCACCGATGTGGTATTAACGCATGCTGAGTCTTGTCAACCCGAAACGGCCATCACTTATTTCTATTACAAAGAGTTGCCAAACCACGTCAAGTGGTTGGACAAATTATCAGTTTGACAGCTGCTGTCACGTGTAACATGACTACTCCGGTGCGCGTATATCGGCCGTGCACCTTTAACAGGTTTGTTGCAACTGGAAAATCGATAGCACGCTGAACTACGTGTTCCGGACCGCACACGCTGCGTCGGTGACCGAGAACGTGTTGATTTTGTCCCCAGTTGAAATAATAAAACGATTTCTACGATTCTTTCGGGATATTGGAAATTTAAGAAATCGAGCTTTACACTTTTTGCCAAACCAACTGTGATCCGTGAAAGAAAATGATCTCGCAGACAAGCATTCCTCATTTCGCGTTACGACCGTCGAAATGACGTAGCCTATCGCACATTTGTTTAGACGATTAACCGTGATAATTGATTATCGCGGTGGAAACTATCGATCAAAGTCTCTGAAGTTTCCTTCTAATTGCTTCGATCGTTAGAACATGAAATGCTCGCGCGATGGTAGCCAATTCCGCGGCGCAATTACCACAAAACGCAGAAAACGATCTCATACGGGTCTCGATAGGAAAAAAGAACCGAACGGAGATCGTTAATTAACGAGGAGAATCTGATTAAAACCTGACCTGGTTTTTAACGCGTAACAACAAGCAAAGGGTACAAATTACGATAGTACTATCACTTGCCGAGATTTTACCCTTAAGTGGTGCTTCCTGTTTGTATCACGAAGCAATCAGAGTACGATAATTTCCCATGTACATAAATGTAACGTAGCGGCGCGACGCGTCACGACGGTGTTATTGAACGAATCAAGTGGAGGGAATCGGTTGGATCCTAACTGTTCCCAAAGAGTTGGTAATACGGTTCAGTTTATTAGCAGACTATGCTCAATTATCGCCGGTATGACCATAATTTGCTCTCGTTTGCAGAGGAACTCCTAACTGTGCAAACCTGGCCGAATCAGGTAGCTGGAATTAACCGAATGAATTTGAATTGCACGCAACGGGTTAGGTATGGTATTGTATCATACGGTATGTATGTACGTCGATCGATTTGAGTCACCTCTCCCTGTATCCCCGTTGTTCATATTATTCCAGATACAACCTCGAAATTGACCAGCACGCGTGTGTTCACGTGTGTGTACAGAGATGCGTGCCTCCTTCATTAGCGGAAGTAAGCCGAATTACGTGTTCCGAATCGCGTCGGAGCCGTCACGCGATGCCCGGCCCCATGGCTATCCAAAACGGGACGGGAAATTTGTTAATTTGCCATTACAAAACGGAAATTAATTACATTTCCCTATATAACGGAAAATCGCTGGAGGTGCTGGTGGTGGTGGTGATGGAGGTTGTAACGCAGGCTTTCGAGAATGCGAACGATAGACGGGACTAAATCGGATTCAGTTTACCGCTGGCGATGTTGTTAACACGAACTCGAGGCATAGTTTGAATAACACCCGTTTAAGTATATCGAATATTCTAATCCACGGTATATTACGGGCCTGCATTCATCAATTACCAATAGCGACGTGCACGAATAATAATTATTCACCATGCAGCTTCGGTCTTCTTTTATTTTCTTAGTGATTCAGAGATGATTCACAGTGAAGTATTTGCCTCCTGAACGCGGAGAGAAGTCTATTCCGCGGAATAGTGTAGTTGCAAGACCCCTCATCAAAATTTCATATTTTAATCCCGTAGTTTTCAAACACGTTATTTTTATTTTCTTCTCCGTACTTGGCTGCTTAGCTTTAGCCCATTCGAGATGGATTACAGGCTGTGTGTAATGCATTTCCTGGCCAAAATGACGCAACGACTGCCACACCGTGTGTGTAATGATCTTGAACTTGAGTTAGCAGGTAGCGACGAAGAAGTAGCCGCGAAGGTAAGGTCGTTCTGAGATGTTTTCTTTTTACAGTGTAATCATTCTTAAAATTTGTCCTATTTCTTTTCTACTTGCTGTTAATTTCTAATGAAATACAAAGTACGTATCTAATACTTGTTTACAATCATATATAATACTTGTTTAAATCATAAACAAATTCTGAAGCAAAAATGCTAGCCCATATTTAGCTGATAAATTAGTAAAACTCAGTACGCACACAACTATATATACGTACATTACTAAAATAACCAAGTCGATGATTGCAAAATCGACTTGGCAACATCCAGAAACGTGTCGTGGTAATGGAATTTCTTTTTGTATTACAAGATGTGCTCCATTCTCGATTTTGTTCGCTGGCTTCACTTTGAACGTCTGCGCGATAGGTGAAAACGATTTCGAAATATCTCGAAACTTTATTGAAGCTTTTCTGTTCACTCTGAAGCGCGAAAAACGTTGTACGAGACGTTTCAACGATTTCACCTGCTGTGAAACTTTCATTTTGCCGTTCCGCCTACAAAGAGTGTCGCAAAACATGGTGGGGAGAAAAAATAAACCGTGTGAGGAACGAGGAGGACAGAGAAATACTTCGAAGGAAGGTCGTAGATATAGAAAAAATGGTAAATTGTTACTTTTGCAATGAACTATCAAAAGTCATTACTCAACTTATTTCCATTCAGAAATTACAAGGAATACGTTATTATTTTCTCTTAGAAAAGTTCCTTTTTCTTTGTATTTAAGCTAAATACAAGATGGTTTTTATGGATGGTGACATTCTTTCTCTATTTGTCGCATTTCCAACTAATAAAAAATATAAAACTGCTTTGCGAATAGGTGTAAGATAGTGTGATAATGTAAATAAATAATATCCCTAAGAAAAGTCTTTTTTTCATTTACGCTAAACGTCCGTATGGTTCGTGTACGAACACGAGTGGGAGTAACTGTGTGTGTGTGTGTGTGTGTGTGTGTGTGTGTGTGTGTGTGTGTGTGTGTGTGTGTGGGTATGTTATATATTATATATTATAATATACTATACGCAGGACACGAAGGCGAATCCAACGACGTTGACAGTCGCATGCAAATTGTCGCGGCACGAAATGACAAATTAACGGTACTTGCCGATTCATACGGACACTGATTAATTGCCATTTACTTGCAAATTTCCAGGGTGCACGCGTTTACATGTTGCACGAGTAACCCCCCTCAACTTACTCGCTTCTCACCCTCACCTCTTCGTCCACGACCCACCGCGAACCGGCGAATTTCGCCTCCGTGGCTGTTACACCGCGTTGGCGCAGCTTGTTGTTTGTCATTTGTTGCGGACTGCGTTAACACTGACCGCACAGCACTGTAACAGAATTCAAACCTAGCCTGCGATACTTGTACAGCGAAAGCATGGCGGTCGTTGAAAATTTTATCCTCGAATCACGCAGCTAACATTGTTTACCGATATTTCTTAGCGTTAATCGGGAGAAAACAAAAACTCTAATTTGTACAAAGGCAAATTTACAACTCGCAGAGCTTTTGCAACTAATAAGTTGTTTAAACACAATAATAAGTATAATTTTGTAGCTGAATTTGTACTTCTAACGTTCCCCCACGACGCAGGCCAGGCCATAAAAGAGCACTCGTGGTCCGGCTGACCTCTTGAAGGCCAGGTAAGAGAATCTTAGGAGCTAGAGAATTTTGCGGAAGGAGAGGGCAATACCTTACGCCTATATAACAAGGGTGAAGAAAGATTTTTGAGGAAAAAGAATGCATACTGTTCCGTCCGATGCGGAACAATACGGTAAAAATCCTCGAAGGTTCGTTTACGACATGGACGTGCCTACCAATTTAATTTCGCGATTAGCTTTTTCGAGTTTTAGTTTATTTTTTTTTATAGTGTGCAATTTCACCTTAAGAGTAATAAAATGTATTCAGTCGTTCGAGTTTTTCAAACAATAGCATAGACTTTCACTTTCGTTCGTTCAAACAATCGGCCATATCGTAAACCGGGAACGTCCGAAGGGTCGACCAAACCTCGTTCAAACGGTTTCTGCATTCGAAGGTCAACCTGGAGGAAAAACCCGAGGTCATTGTCGAACCCTCGAGGACCTCCCCCCGAACGAGGCCTTAGCCCTCACTCCCGCACCAAGAGGGCTGGCCAAAGGGCGTTTTTTAACGTCTTCGCGTTTTTAATCGTACGCTGATTGGAAATTCGAAAAAAGCCAATCAGCGTACTCGAAGCAACCTGAAGGTGCCGACGCGAACACCGACGACAGAACTCTCTTGAGAAGACTCTTGAGAACACGCTTAAACCGACTCTTAAACCGACTCTTGAAAAACCGAAGCTTCGAACATCGTCGAAGAAGCTTCACTCACGAAATTCGAGAATCCATTCGTCTCGAAACGCACAATATTTGATCTAGTCTCAACCGTTCGGAGACTAGACTCGAACCACTCGATTTCTGAAGAAATTTGGAAATTGAAGCGTCGCGACCATCGACGAGACATACAGTTAAGCTGGGCCTTACAACCCCGGCCGAGGAATATTAATCCGCGTTCGGTGATCGCGTACGGGCGAGCAATCTAGCGAGATTGTCACGCTACGAAACATTTTATGGTCCTTCGAGCCGGATTAGTGACCTACGGATTATCAGTGCACAAGTGATCTGTGAATACAGTGATCAAACGAGTGCCAAAGTGACCAGTGGGATCCGGCATAAGTACGCGACTTCACATTCACGACGAAATGGCGAACGCGTCAACGAGTGAATCTGGCGCAAGTCACGCGCAATCTCTCCAAATGTCCAAGAACAAACGCCGCGTGTTCAAAGGACAAATAACGTCTCTCGGCAACGCGCTTAAGGCGTACCAAGATTCCGCGAAAGAACGCGTAAAAATCCGCGAACGCATCGAGAGGCTGCGAAAACAATTCGACAACTTCAACACGATCCAAGACGAATTGGGGCTCATCGAAGGCTTCGAGCAGTCCGAAGCGGAACGCGAAACGGTGACCGAACAATATGATGACGTCATCGCTACCGCCATCACGCTGCTAGATGAAGTGGAGCAAGCCTCGATGCAGACGACAACGCGGAGAAACGCCGACACACCCACGTTGTCGACATCGTCAACCGCGATCGGTGTCCATCTACCAAAAATAGATTTACCCAAATTCGACGGCCGACTCGAAAAATGGGTGGCGTTCAAGGACTCCTTTGCGACGATGATCCACGCGCATCCGGGATTGTCGGACATCCAAAAACTGCATTACCTCCGACTCTCATTATCAGGCAAGGCGGAATCCGCTATAGAGTCCTTTACTATCAGCGAGGACAATTATAAGGCAGCGTGGGATCAGCTTATCGAAACTTACGATAACACGCGAGCGCTCGTCCTGCAACATGCCGCCTTGCTTCGCGACACGCCCACCATGACGGACGATACGGCCGAATCCATCCGCGACATGATTAATCACATGCAGTCGCAAATCCGATCACTGCAAGCATTGGGAAGATCGTGGGAAGACATCGCGAATGATCTTCTAACCAGCATCGTTATTTCGAAAATGAGCCCAGCAACGAAGCGAGACTGGGAGCAAACTCTGTCCGACACTACGATGCCGAAAATCGCCGACGTTTTTCGGCACCTTCGCAACGCGTCCCATCGGTGCCGGACCGAAAACTCGCCGACGAATACGCCAGTCGCGATTAAGAATCGCGCTTCCGCAGCCTCCGACACGCCGTCGCGGCAACCATCTGCGAGAATATCACCGGCATTTACACGAAAATCACCGCCACCTCCCTGGAAGGCGTCATCACCACGGACGGCCAGGAGGCAAACTTTCGTTGCAGCTTCTCAATCAAGCTGCAAAATTTGCAACACCGGATATCACCCGGCCTATCAATGCCAGAGATTTCTGGACATGGCGGTGAAAGACCGGCTCCAGGCTGCACGCAAGGCAAATCTTTGCATCAACTGCCTCCAAGGGGATCACGCCACAGAAAAATGCAACGGAGGGAAATGTCGGGTATGTCACGGCCGCCACAATACAAAACTCCATCGAGATGCATCGCCCCGAGAAGAGGCCAGGAAAACGTGACCGAGACCGAAAAGCACCGGACGGACAAAAGCACGACAACAAGGCATTTCCTTTGTCTCCGACGGGAAGACAAACGGATTATTGGCGACCGCAGTCGTGCAGGTATTAGACAGCGATCGGCGACCCTTCCAGTGTCGAACCTTAGTGGATACCTGCTCTAATGCCAACTTTATTACGGAGGATTTGGCGAAAAGGCTACGTTTGCCGACCACCCGGGCATCCGTAGCAATCCAAGGCCTTAATAAAGTAAACACCGTGGCACATAAAGCGGTATCCACCACCATCAAATCAAGGCTGACCAATTATCAGCGAACACTCTCGTTCTTCGCAATTCCAAAGATATCGGAACGAATACCGGATGTTCCACTCGATCGTTCCCGGTTGCGTATACCGGCCAACGTTCATCTGGCAGATCCAACCTTCCACCAGCCGGGAGAAATAGAGATGCTGATCGGCACCGGACCAGCACTGTCGTGCCTTAGTATCGGCCAGATCGACCTCTCCAACCGAAGTGGGCGCGATTTGATATTACAAAAAACGCAACTGGGTTGGATCATCGGAGGAAACATCACAACGACGGCCACACATGACACCCGCAAGGCTTTCGTCACGAGCCTGGACTTCAACCTGCAGAAGTTTTGGGAAGTCGAAGAGGGACCTCAGGATCGACACCTTTCGCCTGAAGAACGCGAGTGCGAGGAACATTTCGTGGAAAACGTGCGACGGGACAATTCCGGACGATACGTGGTTGCGTTACCCTTCAACGAAAGAAAGGGCGAATTAGGGGAATCTCGGTCGCGTGCCTTAACTCGCCTTCTTTCAATTGAAAGAAAATTGGAACGCAACCCGGAATTAAACCAACAATACACCGCGGTAATAAACGAGTACCGCGCACTCGGTCACATCAAACAGGTAGAATCCCTCGACGCGCGTGGCTTCTACCTGCCACACCACGCCGTAATAAAACCTTCGAGCGCCACGACGAAGGTCCGCGTAGTGTTTGACGGTTCGGCAAAAACCAGTAGCGGCGTGTCATTAAACGACGCATTAATGACTGGCCCTACCATTCAAGACGATTTGTTCACACTTTTGCTGCGGTTTCGGACTTACACATTCGTGATTACCGGGGACATCGAAAAAATGTACCGTCAGTTCCTCGTGCGACCGGAGGATCGACCATACCAACGCATTTTATGGAGAGACGAGCGAGGCATCGTGCAAACTTACGAGTTGAACGTCGTCACGTTCGGCCTCTCGTCGGCTCCATTTCTCGCGATTCGATGCGTGCACCAACTCGCGGACGATGAACGCGACGCGTACCCGGAAGCGGCGGCCATCTTGAAACGAGATTTGTACGTGGATGACCTCCTCACGGGCGCCAACACAATGGAGGAGGCGAAACACGTACAAACGCAAATCGGTGAACTGCTTCAACGGGGTGGATTGAATATACGCCAGTGGGCGTCAAACGAGCCCGCTCTCCTCAAGGGACTCAACGAAGATCAAATCCACCCGAAGATCCTGGGCGACGACACGACGATGAAGGCGTTGGGAGTTTCCTGGGACGCCAGGAACGACGCGATTCGATACGCGGTCGAAATCCCAGTCAATGACAAGATCAGCAAACGGACCATCTTGTCGACGATAGCCAAGATTTTCGACCCGTTAGGACTTCTTGGACCCGTTACCATCATCGCCAAGATCCTAATGCAGCGTCTGTGGCAGTTAAAAATTGACTGGGACGAATCGCTTCCCGCTAGCATCCACACGGAATGGACCACCTATGCGGCGCAGCTTCAAGAGCTCAACAATACCGAGTTCAGCCGTTGCGTAACCCTGAGGAGCTATCAACGATTCGAGCTCCACGGATTTTGCGACGCCAGTGAACGCGCGTACGGAGCTTGTCTCTACGCGCGCACAATGGACGAGGTGGGACGGATCGAAACCCACCTCCTCTGCGCGAAATCCCGGGTTGCGCCTCTCAAAACAATCACGCTCGCGCGTCTCGAACTGTGCGGTGCCGCGCTTTTGGCGTCCTTATCCGCGACCATTCGAAGGGCGATTTCGGTCAAAATCCACGACACATTTCTGTGGACCGATTCCACGATCGTGTTAAACTGGATCAACGCGCAGCCCTGTATGTTAAAAACTTTTGTAGCCAACCGCGTGGCCGACATACAGGGCAAAACCGAGAAGAACGCGTGGCGCCACATCAAATCAGAAGACAATCCGGCCGACTTGATTTCCCGAGGAATCTTGCCCGCTCAATTCGTCCGAAACGCGCTATGGCGTCATGGTCCGGACTGGATCGCGACGGATCAAGCGAAGTGGCCAGTCTCACGATACACGGTATCAAACGAGATACCAGAAACGAGACGAGTGATGTGTCTCGCAAACTCAACCGTTCGGAGTGACGAGATTCTCACTCGATACTCGTGTATTAAGAGACTTACGCGAATCGTCGCGTATTGCCTACGTTTCCGTCACCGCATCGCTGGACCACTGACCATCGAGGAAATCCAAAACGCCGAACAACGTATCATCAAGATGGTCCAATCTACAGCTTTTCAAAGGGACATTAAAGATCTTGGATCCGGAAGACTACATGCGAAAAGTCCGCTCCGATCACTCGCACCGTTCCTCGACGCAAACGGATTGCTACGCGTCGGCGGACGTCTGCAGAAATCCGAATTGCCGTTCGCGCAAAAGCACCCGATCTTATTACCGAAAGGAAATCATGTGACGGATCTCATCGTACGCGGGACTCACGTGCGATATCACCACGCAGGTATCACGGCAACGCTGTACAACGTTCGACAAGCGTACTGGCCCATTGATGGAAAAAATACAACGCGCAAAATCATCCGGCGCTGCGTTAGGTGCTTCCGGCTCAATCCACCTGCCGTAGAGTACGTAATGGGGAATCTACCTGCGACGCGTGTCACCGCAGCTCGACCGTTCTATAATTGCGGTGTAGACTATTGCGGTCCCTTTTATGTGAAAGAGCGGCGCTTCCGAAATCGAGCTCGGATAAAGGTTTACGTCGCGGTCTATACCTGCTTCGCGACCAAGGCCGTTCACCTTGAGGTAGCAGGCGACCTGACCACCGAGGGATTCATCGCGACCCTTAAGCGATTTATTGCGCGAAGGGGACTTTGCCGAAATATCTACTCCGACAACGCAACGAATTTTGTCGGAGCAGATAACGAATTAACAGCGTTATACCGATCGTTAGCGAAAGACGAGCGGCTAAAGAGATTCATGACGGACAAGGAGATCTCATGGCATTTCATTCCCGCATTATCGCCACACTTCGGTGGCCTGTGGGAGGCCGCCGTTAAGTCTTTTAAGCATCACGTCAAACGGGTGGTGGGCGACGAATTGTTCACTCTCGAACAATTCAACACGTTCACAATCGAAGTCGAGGCGATCCTCAATTCGCGACCCCTCACCCCTCTTTCCGCAGATCCTAACGATCCCTCTGCCCTTACTCCCGGCCATTTCCTGATCGGTGATTCCTTAACGAGCTTTGCTGAGATCGATTTCAGCGGAACACCGACAAATAGGTTGTCCACCTGGCAACACATCCAGAAGGTCAAACAACATTTCTGGGCCAGGTGGCACAAGGAATACATTAACCACCTGAACGAACGTCGTAAGTGGACCACTGGCACTCACCACATTCGAGAGGGGTCCATCGTGGTTCTGAAGGAAGACAATCTTCCACCTCTGACCTGGCACCTCGGACGAGTGGAGGCCACGCATCCAGGGGCGGATGGGGTCATCCGGGCAGTCACCGTGCGGACCAGCCACGGGACATATCGTCGGAACGTGAGACAACTGGCTCCCTTACCTGATCCGGAGTCTCCTTGACAGTGCCGCGAAACGAGATAGAGACTCATACGTAGGTTAAGAATAAACATATCGTCGCGCTAAACATTGATCAATCGTATCGATCAACGGGGGGGAGCATGTTCCGTCCGATGCGGAACAATACGGTAAAAATCCTCGAAGGTTCGTTTACGACATGGACGTGCCTACCAATTTAATTTCGCGATTAGCTTTTTCGAGTTTTAGTTTATTTTTTTTTTATAGTGTGCAATTTCACCTTAAGAGTAATAAAATGTATTCAGTCGTTCGAGTTTTTCAAACAATAGCATAGACTTTCACTTTCGTTCGTTCAAACAATCGGCCATATCGTAAACCGGGAACGTCCGAAGGGTCGACCAAACCTCGTTCAAACGGTTTCTGCATTCGAAGGTCAACCTGGAGGAAAAACCCGAGGTCATTGTCGAACCCTCGAGGACCTCCCCCCGAACGAGGCCTTAGCCCTCACTCCCGCACCAAGAGGGCTGGCCAAAGGGCGTTTTTTAACGTCTTCGCGTTTTTAATCGTACGCTGATTGGAAATTCGAAAAAAGCCAATCAGCGTACTCGAAGCAACCTGAAGGTGCCGACGCGAACACCGACGACAGAACTCTCTTGAGAAGACTCTTGAGAACACGCTTAAACCGACTCTTAAACCGACTCTTGAAAAACCGAAGCTTCGAACATCGTCGAAGAAGCTTCACTCACGAAATTCGAGAATCCATTCGTCTCGAAACGCACAATATTTGATCTAGTCTCAACCGTTCGGAGACTAGACTCGAACCACTCGATTTCTGAAGAAATTTGGAAATTGAAGCGTCGCGACCATCGACGAGACATACAGTTAAGCTGGGCCTTACAACCCCGGCCGAGGAATATTAATCCGCGTTCGGTGATCGCGTACGGGCGAGCAATCTAGCGAGATTGTCACGCTACGAAACACATACGACTAGAAAGTGTGAAAACGATTAGAAGTGTAAACGGCTAGAAAGAATACGGAAAGTACGAGTGCCTTATGCCTGACGACACGCCCGAAATATATATTACCGTTAAATATTTAAATATATATATCGTTATATAGTACCCATTGATTTCATGTAGTAATATCACCGCCATCCCTTACAATTTAAATAATAAGTATTTTAAACGAAACTCTATAGGAAAATTATAGTTTAATCATCTGTAACTCTGTTCTAATGCAACTGCACAGCCGAAAACACTGCTAGACACAAGTTACAGTGCTATATTCTTTAAATGAACTGTCGTATAGAGATATAGCTCCGGGAAAAGTCCATCCGTAGCTAACAGGTTAATTAACAGTAGAACTAACATTCGTATTGTACGACTCTCTCCTGTGTGAAACCAGCGGGAAATTTTTCGAATTTCCACATTGTTCTTGCAATGTCCATAACGAGAATTAACCTGGTTCTCTTATAACATTTGCCTTGTCCATTATGCCAGCGACAGAACAGTATCAGAGTGATAATAAAGGGGAGTTCATTGCTCGTCAGACCGTCACCTAGCAGAACCATAACCATAGACGATTCTTTTCCGTCAGGCATTTAATTTGGCGTTTGAGCTAACTACAGGCTATGCATTACAGCATCAACTCGCCATTTAAGCCCATACATATTCCATCGTTCCGCGTGTCGCTTCTTCTCCGTTGGTGTCTATAGAGACGAGTCTAAACGTAAGTCTATTAAATGGTTCGACGATCCAGGGAACACAAGGCGTCTATGTCGCGCAACAACTTTATCTGAAAATGCCTGACATAGTCAAAACTTTCGCCACTGTGTATAAAGCTCCCTGAAGAATTTTACGGTGCTCGTGCATAACGGCGGCGCGACTCATCCTTTGATGAAACAGTAATGAAATATTACTGTGCGAATAGATCGTTTCAAATAATTACAATCAACGTCAGGGACCGTGAATTACCTGGTTATTCAGCCTTTGTCTTCTAATTTGCTTTAAAGAAACCAAAAGGAACCTTCACTTCTGCAATAAAACCGCTTTCTCTTCTTCTATATATCTTACATGAGCTTTACAATTTCTCAGCATAGCTAAATTGTGCTTAAACGAATATCAAAAGGTTCATTCCTCTTTTAAAAATAGATTTATTTGATCGAAATAAGGTCAAATAACAACGAGACTTTGTCATACTGTCTTCGTTTCGAAAGTGTTTCCCGCGTAAAAAGTGAGTTCGAGGCGCTTAGATAAGTGAAAATCTGTTGGGAATAACCGTGAAATGACAACGATTCAAAGATGCTCGCGATTGTACATGCAGAAATATCGCTACACGATAAAAAGACCATTGTCGAGATAGTTGCAACGTCAAGACGCGTCCTCTTTATCTTACACCTCCTCTCCTATTCACACGACCAGACGGGTACATGTAATTAGAGATTCCCGATGGCGTTTCCGCGTTAACGCGTATTCTATCCCCGGCAAAGATGGAAATACGTTCGGGAGAAAGGTGGCAATCAGGAATGAGAATTTTTAAATAATTCTCCGGTTCGTTTGAAGTCCACTGGTGCAAAAATGTCGAGGATAGAAGAAAAAGAAGAAAAAGGTGGCGTAGCCTTGAATTCTTCTTTAATTGATGCGAAACCCGGATGAGGAACTCGGCCGGGCGTGCAAGGGAAAAGAGGAACGGCAGAGAGCAAGAAAAATGAGTGAGACCAACTAGAAATATTGCGTTAGGAATGCTAATGGCAGAAAGAAAGATAGGCAAAGCTGGGCGAAAGAGAGCGTGTGTCCAGAGATAAAAAAAAGAAGAAGAAGAAATTCCGCTTCCTCTCGTTACGCGCGAATGGAGAGACCATTATCTAGATTCGTGGACAAAGCATTAAAAATGTTTCAAACGAGATGCGGTAATTTCGAAAAAGAGCATTGCACTGTAGTTTTAACGAAGATGTGCTAAATTATTTTACTGCAACAGGACTATTTCGTCTCTTCTTTCGTCATCGCATCCTTGCGTGTCGCAAGATGCTAACTACGAATTGGAACTAATTTTATTGCTTCTTCGTGTCTTACTAATTTAATCAGTTAACTGCGTTTGACATGTATACCCGTCCTGTAAAATAAGAAATTACCATTTACTATAAAAACTCCAGATTTAAAAATGTGATTTGTTGGTATGTTTCCTTTATACTACCAATCAAACTGATGTGTGTTTTATAAAAAAAAGTTTGATTATTCTCTTTGGTATATTGGTTATTCTCCGTACGATGTATTACTTTTTATAAACTGAGTTGATTATTTTCCTCAATGCACCTTGCTTTGAAAACTACCACACTGAGATCAATTGAATTTTTTAAAATTATATGTTTTCTTTCATTTGTTTATGAATTTTATTATTTCTCGACAACTTTTAAGTTTTTAATAACAATAACCTTTTCAGTAAGAAACTGTCCACTTTTTATGGAATAAAAATGTAATTCCATCTCGTTTTACTCTACTTTTCTTGTCAAATTTATAATGAAAGCATTTGCCCTGCGTTCGACGTGTATACTCGTCAATCACGTGAGGGATTTTTAAAACTAAATTCCGCACTTAACTGGTTAAACAGCCTTCCCTTTTCAGTTGTTACACGTGCCAAAGTGTCTAGAAAAGGAGTGTATTTTAACCTATGTCGACCTAAGACTATTTCTTTCTCGTTTCTTTATGGAAAGTGGTGCATGGATTTCAATTTTACTTTCGACAAGAAAAAAAGAAGAAATTTGGTAAAATTCCAAAGAGTTGGCGCTTCTATTCAGTGGCCAAAAGTGCCAGCTAATGGGTCTGTAGAATCGAAGTCGAAGCTACTGTTGAAAAGAGCTCTTTTAATTCGTTAAAAATTAGAAGCGACGCTTGGCGTTCTCCGACTGAATTTTTCCAAGTGTCTATTTTAAAAAGAAAGTAAATTAGACAATCTATATTTAGGTAGAAAGTTTTTCTGAAATTTGAACGCTTATACTTTCGAATGATCGTAGTCGTTTGGCAGCGACGAAATATTCAGACGCGAGCAATCTGTAAAATAATAAAAGTTTGGGAAACGAAGCGTATACAATTCTCCTGGTAGGAAAGCAGCCGCGTATCCAAGCCGAAGAATCCGAGATATCTGGTGTCCACTCGATCACCGATGAACTTTTCTATAGCTTCTATTTTTCGCAAAACTTTTCCCCTCTTTTCCGTCCTACGGACTTGCTCTTCGAACTTTTGCCGGAAGAAGAAACCGCTGGGCTTTGTATCCACAAATAAGGCAAATGTAAGCAGAAAATGTGAGGAAGAAGTCGGTTCTCTGCAACGAATCGCGGAAAGTTCATTCCAGACCAATAAGAAAGCATCTTCAAGATTCGACACGAGGCTGTATCAGTGGGCTTGCATAACCAACGAGGTGCCCTATTGTGAAACGAGCTCAAGTCGAAGAAAGTATTGTACACTGAGCCAGATATAGACGGAGGTTCAGATTAATTTGGACATGGAAATTTTCTTTTTCTTCTTCTTCTTCTTCTTCTCCTCCTTTCTCGAAAGAAAATCGAGAAAAGCTTTCGTTAATGACGTACAGTCTCGTCCACAAGTCTCCATGTTTAAGTGATCCCTGTATATTATAAAAAAAAATCTGTCGTTGCAGAATTTTACAAGAAAGCAATCGCAGCGAAGATCGCACTTTTGTGGACCAGTTCAACCGTACAATAACACGAACAGGAAATTCACGCAATCTAGGATTATTCAAAGGTAGCACGAGGAATTGACAAACCTTCTTTAAGGTATACTTTAAGATCTTAATTTAAGAGAAGAAATTTCAAGCTCAAGTTTCGACAGAGCCTTATGATTCTGCACGATGCTTATAAATAGCCTTCGTGTACTTGTTCGGAAGTTCAGGTGAATTATTTGCATAGAATGCATTAGGGTAACTAGGAAAGTTCTAACGATTCTAAGCGCTTTCAGGTGTCTATTATCCTTTCTTTAATGGTAATTGCTAATAGCTGTTGGTGAATGTTTCTTTTCCAAATGTTGTGCACAGAGACCAAGTAACACAATAAGCAGACAGGCGGATGTGTATGCAAATGGATATGTTAATGGAGAACAAATAAAGATGCGGATCTTGGACACTTTATTCCATCCTTACTGTATTCCAAAAAGTGTCATTTCTTTCTTTCTGTGTATTTTGAAATCGTGGTAGTCATTTATATAATACGATACTGTATTTCACGTATAACGTCATCGAATAGCGAACCGCAGGTATCCACGTATTATGCGTCCAAGGACGAGCAGTTTTTACTCAACAATTGTACCATAGAATTAAAAAGTGCTCGTTAGTTCTCTAGGTATACCTGCCGTCCAACCCTCGAAATTAATTAATTTTTGTACATTCTAAGCTTTAGCCGTTAGTCCGTTTCGTAGCGACAATAACTTTATGACACCACGGCAATCGTAGTTTTTCGCTTTGCCTTTTGTTTCGTTTTCCAGATAGAAGTTTCGTCCTTTTTAACGGTATCTTTTCCGTGTCCAGGTACCTGAAAGTGACGAATGGTCTGGGGGTGGCATTTTTGTTTAGCTTCTCCCTTTTAATTTTGACCAATAGGTTGTGTCAGCCACCCTTCCCCACCACAACCGAAAAATAGATTTCCACCTATCCGAATGTCTCCCCCTCGCGATGCGTCTTTGCCCGGAGGCATCGCGGGATCTTTGTGCAAGGAGAAATCGTCAGTTACTCGCAAGACTTGGTATAGATAGTTTCATGGGAAACTTAGCATAGATCAGTTAGTAGCAACCGTTAGTAGAGAAAGGAGCAATACGTGTAGAATAACGAACGTTGTAAATCGAATAAATCAAATATTATGCAGTCCACTTTAAAATAAAACTATTCGCACAAAGTTAATTCGACGTGCAAAGTACGAATTTGCGCTATTGTACTCAATAGACAAACCATACGCGACATATGGATTATCTTTCGTACTTTTCCTTCCATTTTCATTCGAAGTTCTTTATTGACACCATCCAAATTCTGCCATTAAAAGCGAGAGAGATATTTAGGTAGCTTCCACATCAGCTTGGACATCCCATACTTTAATTGTAACATTTTCCAACCTTCCCTGGGAAGCGAAAGATCGATATTACGCGCGATTGTACTCTGCTCAGTCCTTATTTTGACGTACGAAGAATTCTAAATCGAATCGAGCGAATTTGCTTGGTGGAGCGTAACGCGTTCTGTGTACACATGGATAGTGGGTATAACCACGTGTACCTGTGCACGTAAACGCGTAGAGAAACTGAAGGTTCACGTATTTCATGGTTCGCGTACTACATAACGAATGTTCGGCGTTTTGTGATTTATGCTTTGTTCGGGGCAAACTACTATATACTCGGGGCACCAGTTCCATGGGACTACACCTATATACCTATCTTTCTTGATTATGATCATGCAGTTGGCCTACGGGCACGACCGTACGCGTGTTGAATAGTATTCCGACTGATTGTACGATTTCTCGATTGCCGAATTAAATTGCCATTTGCGTTTCCAAATTTCGCTCGATACTTTTCGAAAAATGTTCGGTATCCATGTTCGATATCTTATCTGCTTTCGATACGCTCTAATTTTCCTATTTTTTACACTACTTTCAGTTCAACTTTTCAACTGTGTTTTGGTGAAAAAAACAAAGCATCAGGCGACGCTCAGACTAGCTAAAATGTGTCGTTAACTCGTTATGTATTTAGCAAAATCGACTGATATTGAAAAACAACTGTACGCTACTTTTACGCCATCAATTATATATTTTGCGTACAGTTCTTCGAGATATCAATTAAAATAATCCATTCGAACTGGTTTGGCTTTATCGTATTCCACAATTTAGCTGCTCTGTTAATTTTTCGATCGAGGATTCGATAGATCTGCACGGCGTACATTTTTCCTATCAGATTCTATCTAATACCGAGAAGTGCAGTGTCAGCGAAAAGTGATAAAAAAAAAAAATCTTTTATTAAATCGATCGACGTTACAGTTGATAATGAATCGGTAATTCGGGTAAGATTAGTCCGAGTGAAAGTAACTCGAATGAAATTTCTGAGATGGAAGGAGGTCGTACTTTCGTGGATATTTGAAAATTTTATCAAGTTTCCTACAGTTCCTGGGAAAATCAGATTTCTAGACCTAGTACCTTGCAATTTATTTCCTCGAATATTGAGATTTTATGTACGTTCCATACTCCCCTTGGAAAATTCAGATTTCTTTTATTTAACACGCTTCACTTTTATCTGTAAATTTTAATAGCGCCAACGTAATATTCCTATATTTTACTTTCGTTCTCTTTGCACCTCTTTTTCTACTAAAAATCAGTTAATTGTAGCAATGCACGTGAAACAAAAGGAAAGAAAAGTATTTCAACTGTTAAGCGGCAACCTTTACCTTCTTACCTTTTCTTACTTTAAAAAAACACCGTGTATTCGATATCACCTGTTATTTCATCGATAATATGAAAGAAAGAACGACTTAAGAGGAACTGGTCAAATGTGAGTGTCGAATAACCGAACAATTTGGTGAAAAGAGTAAAGAAACACATGCAAGACTTCTATAATAGTGTAGCTACGCCAATGAAAATTCGTTTGCCCTCAGTATCATATCCGCCAAGGCCGTGCGAGTCTGGCTATGGTCAGTTCTCGCATCTGGTAGCCAGATTCACACGGATCAGGGTTTTCCCTGAAGAGACAACTTAACTAGAAAGTTGGCGCTCTTTTTTACGCGCGCTTTTTCGCCCGCGCATTTTCTTTTCGTGCGCTTTTTGGTAGCTTGGCTTGCTCCCTGTCCTTGTTTAAGGATAGGGGCATATAAACCAAGAGACCGGCGAAAGCGCGGAGAGAGTGGTAAGCGACGATCGGCAGAACACCGTGCTACTCGATCGTTCGCCCTACACCATTCATTATACTATTGTATTTCTGGATATTGTATTGTTACCATATAGTCTTTATTGTTACTCTCGTTACTAAATAAATGTTCACCCCTTTCGCGTCAAATTAAAACGAGGTCGAAAGTGTATGGAGTACCGCTCCTTTGTCTTACCCTACCTTTCCCCCTCAATAGAATGGTGGAACGTTTCAACATTTGCATACTGGATAAAAAGGTAAATATTTCGAAAAGTATTGAATTTTCTACGATTATCTGAGGACTAACAAATCCGTATTTTGATTCGTGCGATTTTCAATGCACATTTAATTTTTATACAAAGTTTTCCTTACAGAAGAAAGGTTCTTAACCCTCTATGGGCCGAATTTTTTTCGCGGCTATAAAACAATGTACGTAACGTAAAATCAACAAATATCAACCTATAAATACAGATTAACAAAGAATTCAACAGTTTCAACGGTTTAACTATAATGTATACGTCGTGTAACTTTGAAGTAGTGTGGTATTAGGTTTAGTGATTATAGTTTATTTTAAAAAACATAAGAATAGTTATTGAATAAACCATAAATAATTCGACGCCGATGTAGCTCGCGGTGTACAGGTCCTTACTTTCCAAAAACCAACGTCAACTGTCCCTTCTCACAAAAAAAGAAAAAAATCCTTCATTCACCGTCTTCTACTCCCACCACCATACACACTCATCACCCTTGCTTACGCATCGCTCGACAAAACACTCGTCAGTCTTGGGCCTGGGTGGTCTCCGTCAGTTCCTTTCTCTTCCTCTTCCTGTCTTTGCAAATGTACACTGTCTACGTTCTAAAACTATGATAATACTACTACAGTAGCAACGACTTACAATGTTTGAAGTTGCATGTATAAAAGTGTAGTAACAGAGGAAAAATACGAGGGACCAAGCGCGAGAATCGAACCCGCGACCTCCGACACGGCAAGCCGGGACTCTACGTCCATAGCCAAAGCGCCCTCTTATTTTCCTCGTTGTTATTGTTACTATTCGGTGGGTATGGAGGGCCCCGATTCTACAAAAATTAAATATGGAATTCCATAAAACAGTTTATGCTTGGCGTTGAAGACAGATATACGTTGCATTTCGAACATTTTATTTTTGGAATCCCATTACACCCCGGCTTTTCTCAGCGTCCCAATAAAGGATCTTTTGCCGCTAATGTTTCTTATTCTTATTGCTTTCTTATTTTTATATGATTTTCTATTCACATTTTAAGCCTCTGATATATAAAACTAAGAAGCAAAGAAAACAAAAGCGTTATTATAAATACATCAAACTCCACCATTACAGCTGATTGTGACTTGAAAAGTCACAAAATTGTATCATATAAAAATAGTGTTGTGCCCTGATAAGCACTTACCGTTCCCAAGCGAGATTAACAAGAATGTGCAAAGACCAGCGGCGCGTGTACGCCAACTAAAAACGACTCCTAGATCGTGCCTACTAGCCTGGGAACGACTATTTCACTATCAAACAATTTGTAGAATCAGCGACACATGGCTACCAAGGCTACCAAGAACAATGAAACTCACACGTTCAAACCTATGACCAATTATGGTCATCCCCACTAATAAGATTACCATAGAGCGACCTTATAAAAGACGTGAGAACCGCCCTGACGGGCAGAATCTACTACAATCTTCCATAGATATATGTACATGGTAAACTAAACTTGTAAAAACAACACTTAATAAAAGCCTTTCCTCAACACTCGACGTTCGGTGAATTCCAATCCTTCAAACGCTCCAGAATCCAAGCTATCCCATATACCCCGTAAAACTAACGGGGGCACAACAATAGTAACAAAATGATTATTCAAATCCAAACAAATAAAATATTATTGATATAGAAACTAATAGTTACTAATATATACGCCTTTTCTTGTTTAACAGACACCAATAGACGAACAAATAATAACAATTGTACAAGGTTGTTCCTTTAGCTTCAATCTGCAGAAAACTTGCGAAAGCATTTACTTTGATATTTCAAGTTTGAGCTGGTAACTGTTACCAAGAATGTTACTAGTTGCTAAAGAGACATTATGCAACAAGATGTATATGCTACCGTGTGGAAAAAAATTTGAATTATTTAATAAAATGTCGATATAGTATTAGGTGACTTGAAAGTTACAAATCTGTTTCTTATCGTTATTATTTAACAGAAACGAGTACTAAATAGGAATTTATAATAAAAAAATTAGCCTTTCGATGTTTGGCTATTATTTTATTTACGATGAAACGGAAAGTGATCGAATTCGCCTCGACCAATCCAACTAAATAGCGAGCAGAAGTTGAGGGATCATCTGCCTCGTATAGACATCGAATCAGATCATTTAATTATCAGAACATACGGCTTCTTTGACTGCGAAGTTTCTTAACCCTCTCTCCAGTATCACATATTAATCTAAGAGCTGATTTCGTCCTGGAACTTGGAAATTAGCAAGTTTCTGCCAAGTACACGGAAAGCACCTTAAAGCAAGAAATCCGCAGAAGACGTGCAATCCCCCCGAAATTTTGACGCTCTAACCTATTCCCCTTCCTTTTCATTTTTTCCCTTCCTCGCCTCTCCCTGGTCTTAAGCGAGACTCCGCTAGTTCTTTTCCATTTCTATGAAAAAGTTCGTATGCCAAGGTTTCACCTGCGCCGAACGTTCGGCCATAATGAGATTTCAGGCGAACAATAGTGTCGCCATTTCCCTAATGCGATTCGCTACTTAAATATTTTAATAAAATTTCTTCCTCTTTCAGCAAGCTCCTTACTTAACTTTGCCCCACCCTGCCCGCCCACTTTGCATTCTCATACTTTTAATCTTTTTCTTTTTTTCCTCCTTTGACGACTTCTTTCCCATTTGGCTAAGTGAGGCGGAGTTATCGAAAAGCCGCCAGTTCACCTTTCTCGTTTCTACAGAGCCGGGTCACTATTTTCGTCGAGATCTCAGAAATTTTTAGAACCACTGGACGTTGAAACAACGTCGTCTTCAACGCTGATCGTTATTTTCTCTTTTAAATTACTCCTTCGGTAACATCCAATTTATATTTTCCCTTGTCCGTACTAATGGGGAGATAAACCTGCACGGTTAATGGAATTTTCGGATGACAGAAGAGAGTGATCTGAAAAATGTCTCGGCACGTGCAGCAACGAAGGGCGAGAAAATGTTCCTGGACGTTGCTTCGGCGAGAACACAGTTCAAGGCTCGAAGGAATTAAGCTGTTGGATCTGATAATTGTTATTAAATTCATGTGGAACATTTGGACATAGAGAGAAGTATACGCGGATCAAAGCGGCAGTGATTCGCAATAAATGGAAATTAAATGCGTTCGAGTGGAAATCCAACGGGTGACTTCGCCAGTCGCCTTGGACCAATTATACGTTTCTAAGAGGATCATGAAAGTGCATGCCTTCTACGAGCCGATCCTTTGTACCGGAAACAATAACAACTCGCCACAGTTATCCAATTCTATGTTGGATGGGCAAACAATCAAATTACGGTGTTATTTGGATTTCCTTGTTTCGTGCACACCGCAAGATGAAACTCTTGGTTATTCAGTTAACCGTTAATTAATATCCAATCAGACGTTCCCTTTATATCCTGTAAATTGCCAGTGGAGAATATTCAATATATCAACATAAATTGATGACTTCGATTGATTTCTTTCATTTCCAAGTGATTCTAACAAATGTATCCCCCTTTCTAGAAAGGATAGTGTCAACGTGCAAGGGAATAGACAAAGTTTTCCACTATTTTCCAGCATCTTTTCCGCTACTTTCGATAGGAGAGACTTTGTTGATGAAAGAGAAAGGCTTTAGGAAACTATTACTTCATTATTCTTATTTTATTCTTTGAAATTTCTCAATATTCTGATAGTTTGACGCGATGTTTCTATGGTGTATAAGTCAAGATGCAGGGAAACGAGTCTTCATTAAGGGGTAACACCACTGTAACAGCTTGAAAAAAGCGTTTTTCTGGCAATTTTTTCTTGGATGGAAGGAAGGGTAATAGAATAATAATATTGGAGGAAGTTATTAAGCATACATTTAGGTATTAAACAAAAAAATAAAATTGACAAATATTAAAAAATGGCGGCACCGAAGCCGTTCTCGCGAGGCATATGAAATTTTTAAGACGCTCTGCGGTACGCAGTATAGCTGGTGCAAATTTGAATCTGGAAGAAAGAAAAAAATATCACTTAATCTACATGTTTATAGCTAGTGAAGTACGTAGGGGATTTTAAAAATATTGAGTTTTGTGTGATTGGTGAGTATTTGAATTAAAAGACATTCAATTTTCTATAAAGAGAGGACAATCATTGGTTCATAAATAATGTTTAAATTAACTTATCGAAAATCCCGTACGTACTTCACTTCAAAATGTTATTTTAAAGATATTGTTAAAAATTTGAATGAAAAGAATGAAAATTGTTGGAGTTATACTGCGTGCCGTTTTGAAAAATCGTGTTTCCAGAAAAACGCGTTTAAAGTTTTGAAATGTGTTATAGACATGAAAAAATTTTTACCATTAATCTACTATCCCAGGACTATAAAGCTGCCCTTCCATGTTCAAATATTCTTCCTCATTCTCTTTCCTCGAAGATTTTAAGCTAGAGTGTGCCTCTTTTGCCGCATCTGTCGAAGAGAGCTCGGAGTATTTGATCCGTTTAGCATCAGCTTCAAGACAAAAATTCTATGATTGGACACCAATATCCATCTCCAAAGCTTTCGTGATTTGCAGAATATTAGTTAGGCCATCATTAAAATTGCACACAGCAATATCAGTCGCTATATTCAAGACTTTTTTGCCGCTTGAATAAAATTTTGGAGCCAAATTCCAAACGGTAGCATTAAAGCTTTCGTTGCTATTTTGGATGTAGCCTCCCAAGCAACGGTTTAGCAACTCGTCTCGGCTCAGCTTCTCATAAATTGGTTTGATGGCTTCAAAAACTTCCTTAGAAAGCTGCGGCTTATGATAGAAGGTGTCCAAGGAATCCGCTGCTTGCGCCTTCTTCCAGTTTTTCCAGTTCAAGATCACAAGACTTACAGTACTTTGACTTCACTTCAACATCGACGATTTTGCCTGTAAATCATCCAATGAATGAGGTGATTCCGAAAAGCGACGAAAATCCGCGTTTCCTCCACGAACCATCACTGGAAATAGTTATCCCTTCACGTTGTCCATTTTCTTCAATTTTCTTTTTCTCTTCTTGCGCTGCTTTCTTCATACTAACGTCTCGTACTGTTGCCGTTGCGACCGAAATCATATTTATTAATTTGTCATAAAGACACCGACATCCGTTGTGTATTAGAGAAGTTAGAAATCAAAAGGTAAGACATTATTAGGTTGTACCTTCCCCGTAGGGATTAATTTGACGCCGGTAGTCGTTTCGAAGCAGTCCGATGCGCTTGGGGAAGAGCTCGAAATTTCAAGGAAACAAATTTCTTTCAAGTAATAAAGTTTTTTCCCCATATTCTAAAAGGTTCAAAGCATCTTTTAAGCCAATAAAAAAAAATCAATTTTCCGAAAAATTTACAGGGGTATGTTCTGATTGTATTTCAAATGTTTCACGTTTCATTCAACATTTCCTACTTCTCGTAAATATAATGGAAAAATTTAAAAGACATCATTTTAATGGCTTAGATGTTAATTATACAATTAAACCTTTGTCCCGTAACAACGAGCTGGACTCGACAAAACCAGTTGTGTCAGTAACAAACCTTAAATTTAATCCTAAATTTCTTTTTAATTCGTAAGACCAAGGATTGGTAATAGTAATGAATTTATAATACATTTTATTAGCATTTCTTATGTAAAACTGTACTAAAACAGTAAGAACCTGACGCTCAGATGTATAGTTAGCAAAAGAAACGGTAGGTTAAGGGGTTAAAGGTACTTTTAGCTGTAAAAGTGTAAAAGTTTAATTTAAAAGTGTAATTAACAGTACTTTTAATTGCAGAGATCCCCTTTTCAATTCGATGGTAGAATTCTCTACGGTTCGAAATTTATAGCGCAACAAAACTAGTATCTGTTAGTTTCCAATAGCAATTAAAATTTATCGTGAAACATTCGCGTTGTATTTTCCAGGAATGGAGAAGTGAAAAAATATATTGTTTACGCGTGCAATTCATAGGCGACAAAAGTGTGAAATAAAAAAAAACAAACAAACAAGGGGGGAAAATCGTTTAAAATCTCGCGAATAATCGATAAACTTTATCTTCGTAAAATGAACTTGCATTTGTTATAAAATCTAGCTTAGCCCGAGCGTAAAATTGGTCATCCACCAAAATTCGTGCTCGCCGTTCCGTTTTTCATATTAATTTTAATTCCCATTTGTTTCACCACGTAACAACGTTCTGCTTATTTGCGTATGACGAATCTCGAATGCGAAGCTTGCTTGATTATCGCCGATTAAATGAACTGGAAACTTTACTACAGTATTTTAGCTAATTTCGAGATTTGCTTTTCAAAATAACTGTCACACTGTCTCACACAAGGTTAATAAACTGCGGCTGTGAATCACGCTGTCGATAAACTGGGAGGCGCAATTGTAAACAGTCTTAACAAACTGGTCGATTGATTATTTTTGTCGACCAAATAAGTAAGAGAACGTAAGAGATTTAATCGAGACGTAATCCATCTAATTCTTAACATCTATACAGGGTGTTTGCGAAATCGTGGTACAACCGGTAAGGGGATGATTCCTCGCATAAAATCTAGTCGAAAACAAGGAATATAGTTTTTTCACACGGGGCGTCATTTTGGAGAAAATTGAGTTTGAAAATTCGTTAGGTACGCGTGTACTTAGACAGAGTCTACTTTATTCGCCCGATCCAGCCTGCAATTCTCATTGCTGCTTGCATCTGTAAACAGTATCCTTTAGGATATGGTATGACTTTAATTAATAATTAGCCGTAAATTTAAATAATTTAGCAAATCGCAACCGAGCTGCTCTATTTTTCTTCGACACAAGTGGTTTCTTGCATGCTTTGCGTGGAAAAAGATTATTTTCATCTAAACGACGGCTAACCGTTCTGCTATTAATGTTCTCCATACCTAGTTGATTTTTAATTTCAGAAGCAGTGTAAAATGGATTCGACTTAGAGAGCCTTGTAATTTGGCGATCTAGCTTTTCAGTTGTTTCTCGCGGTCTGCCAGTTCGTGATGACGATGCAACGATTCACACTAAACACTTTTGCTATGTCAGCTTTTTTCTTGCCTTCCTTAAACATTTCAACTATTTTCAGCTTTTTAGCTTCCGTTACATGTTGCCTTCTTGTCATATTCAATACAAACTATAATATCAACTGGACTCAGCGATGTCAGAAAGGAAACTAACAATAAGTGTATTGGAATATGTTTTTTTACATTGTGGGCTCAACTTACCACGAGATGTTTGTATGTTTCTTGACTTTTGCCACGCAGCTTTTATCTTGTTTCTTCGATTCAATTTAATCGTCGTCCTTGTACAAGTATGTTCGAAAAAAAGTTCATTGTTTATTGATGTATGGAATGCTATCTTATTATGCTATTTCTAGTCTCAACCTATGTATCTCAGAAGATAGAAAATATACCGAAATTACCAAACGATTACGCTGTTTCTTAACTTTTGTCAGTAAGTGTATATGTCCGCCACTGTATATTTATACAAATATCTTATATTTTTAGGCCAAAGTATAAGTTATTAGTTATTTAATAAACTGCAAGAGTTAAATTTAAACGTAATTATTTATTAAACTTGGAATATATAGAAATATATTAATATCTCATAAATAGGATTGATATTTTGTTATTTATGCTTTTGTATTATCGATTGTACTCTAATGGCGAATAAGTGCAATATATAATTATTTATAAATAGTTTCGTAATATTAATACAGGTTCATTCTGTAGTAATTCGAGAAGTAAAGAAGTAGAAGCTAGTAAATAAATTAATAGTAATTGAGAGGAAAACGATAGGAATCATAATTTATATATAATCAATAAAACTCCCAGAATTTGTTTGATTTGAATTGTACACGGTTCTCGGCAGCATTGTCCGTTATTAAAAACGCACGACGTTAAAAAACGAATTTTCCCGGTACCCTAGTAAACCAAGATCAAAGTGAAATGCAAAGCAAACAACGTTATCCATTACGGATCTGTCCGCTATTTCGAAAATCCAATGAAAATTACAAGCGCAACGCGCAACGTTTATTCAACGGCTGCAGCGGCAGGTCAATGCGGAAAAATCGATTTCGTTGCTGCACGGGCAAATATTTACTCGGATAGGAGGATTGAATGAAACTCGTGGCATAATGTGGCAAATATAAATTCCCAATTACTCCTCTCGCCGCATCAAATTACTCGCCTCTATGCCGTCAAACTTATTCCTCGCGAACCTCCAATCCACTGCCGTCGTTCCACCGAAATTAATAATGTTATATTTACGCTAATGAGAGATTTCAAGACTTTCGAAGCCAGAGAAACGTATTACGTAGTCGGCTAATTGCTTTCCTCCGAAAATTATCATTCTCGATCTCGATCCTACCTAGCCGACGTATTTAATCTCTCCAGGTTCGTCGAACGGTTCGATACGGTGACAAAACAGTCTTGCCATTCTCACCGTTAGGTAGTATTTTTCCCGATGGCAACTTAACCACGTGGGAAAGGGTATTGAAAAAAATAGCGTCGATTCACTAGTTGCTCTTGGTGAGCTTTGAATTTACTATGTCTCTTGAGAGACTCTAGTTTAGACTGTTTTCTTGATGAAGACTCGGTGCACACTGACTCAATCTTCCGTGGTTCATATCCATGAAAGCCACGTTCCTTGCCGAAACACCCTGATTGGTCATTTCCAAAACGATTTTCCACCAATCAGTTTTTCTCCGATGCATTGACACCTCCTTCCCGTTAGGCCCTAAACGTGCTATTTTAGGGAAGGGATGCACAATGACCAAAGAAGTGTTCGGCGAAGGAATGTTTGGGAATCCTGTGGAATCTGCACGAGGTCTGGACCTTGTCGCGTAAAGTGGGCCACTGGCCACGAAAATATGGGGCCCAGTTGTCCCTTGAACTCTTGGAGACCTCCAGATCTCCAGGATTTATGGCATCTCGAGTCTCGGTGACCGAGTGTCGCAGGCAACACGAAGAAAGGACACTATTATATATTAGAAACGGAATACTTGTGAAGCCATAAATCCGGATACAGGACTCCCCTACTATGGTCCTATTGCAAGACTAAACACTCACTTTGTCTGTTTCGTGTATTTTCTCGAATGAAATTAAGACGTTCGTACAATTCCACGGCGAATAATCTTTCGTTTCGTTGCAAGTGTCCTAATATCGTTTAATTCTCGGGTAGCGAATCGTTCCAGTCATCGTTCGAGAGACTGTGTTCGACAACTACTGTTAGAAAACGAAAGGGGTGTTCTCGAAGCTGATTTGCAATCAAGAACGACAAAACTGCGCTCGAAGCTTCGTTGTTTAGTTATTAAGACACTTAACCTAGAAGCAACCGTAGCAAAGCAAACCTAATCGTTACGAATCGTGAAAAAGCACCGTGGAATCTCGTAGTACACCAAGTAGGTAATAGGAATTAAGATGAAAAAATCCAGCGCTGTGTGCGCCTTTCGTATGTACTGATAAATCAGCGAGAGCGTATATATCGTATATGTCTTTCGTAGTCAAAGGGTTAAGTGTCTTAGCTGCTTTTGTTTCTCGTAACTTTTCTAACTGGGAACAGTACTCGTTTATAATCGGCGTCTACACCCGACTCCCTGGCTAAAAGGGAGTGACGGTGCAGGATGAATAGCACCTTTTACCTTCACTTGAATCGGTAAGCATGGTTACTGAAGACCTCTTCGCTCTTTCTTGTCGCAAAAAAGCTTACTCTTCAACCTTTTTCACCCTCCATTTTAGGCTATTATACTCACCGCGAGCCCCGTCGCGTTTTATTGACAATATCATCGTGACTTACGACATCCTAATGGGATTTCGCTCGCACTTTGTCTGTACTTTGCAATTAGGAATAGACACAGTGCGTTCGAGAAAGAACGAGGGCTGAGACTTAGATGTTGGCGACGACAGATTGTTCCAAGTTGATAAATACGATCGACAAATTTATTCATTTCTTTTATACGAAACGTGCGAAACACTTACTTGGTGCTTGTTAAAGCAATAAATTATTGGAAGAAAACTGTGCAACTTTATACGGCGAAACTGTTTAACGTGCTCGGGAACCGTCAAAGCTAGAAGCTCCGTGAAGTATTACAAATTTGATAAGTTCGACAAGTTTTAAGAAAGTTCCCGGTCCATGAAATTCGAACAGGTATTAAAAGTTACAATCTTAATATTAATCTTATCTTGTGATATTTACTCTTAAACTGCTACAGTGCAGAGTACAATCTTAACGTTAGAAAAGCCTGTTGTAAACTATATATATATATATTGCATATTATACAATAATAATAGTGGAAGATTTAATTATCAAAATTGTACCGTCTTCTAAACCTGTTAACGATGGTTTCTGTTATCGTTTCCCTTCCCAAACGACAAACACTCTGTCTTATCCTGTTGCGTGCGTTTTGTCTATTGCGTACAATAGCGCAAACTCGTACTTTGCACGTCGAATTAACTTTGTGCGAATAGTTTTATTTTAAAGTGGACTGTATAATATTTGATTTAATCGATTTACAACGTTCGTTATTCTACACGTATTGCTCCTTTCTCTACTAACGGTTGCTACTAACTGATCTTTGCTAAGCTTCCATGAAACTATCTATACCAAGTCTTGCGAGTAACTGACGATTTCTCCTTGCGAAAAGATCCCGCGATGCCTTCGAGCAAAGACGCATCGCGGGGGTGAGACATTCGCATAGGTGGAAATCTATTTTTCGATTGTGGTGGGGAAGGGTGGCTGACACAACCTATTGGTCAAAATTAAAAGGGAGAAACTAAATAAAAATGCCACCAACCAGACCATTCGTCACTCTCAGGTACCGAGCGTATCCTTGAGTGACGCACGCGGAAATTCCGAATGCCTCGAACAATGATCGTAGCAGACAATAACCTTAAGAAGCGCTTCGGCTCTGGTGACCGGATGGGCACGGAAAAGATACCGTTAAAAGGACGAAACTTCTATCTGGAAAACGAAACAAAGGGCAAAGCGAAAAACTACGATTGCAGTGGTGTCATAAAGTTATTGTCGCTACGAAACGGACTAACGGCTAAAGCTTAGAATGTACAAAAATTAATTAATTTCGAGGGTAGGACGGCATGTATACCTAGAGAACTAACGAGCACTTTTTAATTCTATGGTACAATTGTTGAGTAAAAGCTGCTCGTCCTTGGACGCATAACACGTGGATATCTGCGGTTCGCTACGCGACACATCCTTTGCCTATTACAGCAGAACTCCTATAGTAGCTTAGCTTCTTTTATTTAACCGTTTGAATGGCGCTTTTTCTGTTCAGTGTCAAAAAGTTCCATCCAATCTCTCTGTAAACGTTCACATTTTGTCTTTACAGTTCTCGTTTATCGAGGCTCTCCTAAATAATAGTCTATGCTATAACAGACGTCGGAACAGCTGTTAAAAAAGATCTTTTTATCTAGCTGTAGCAGAGCATGGTTTATGATCATTGCTAGAAAAATAAACTTGCAGATGTCGAAGATTTCGCCTTGGACACTTTATGACTACTGCAAGTCAAGAACCGTAATTATCGGAATTAGTTTATAACGCATGAGGGGCTCATGGCCATGACGGCGCCCCTCGAATATACCGCCACCATAAACCATGGCCCGCTACCAAACCTTTTATAAGGAAAAAACAAGCACGTGGTGGCTAACTCGCGTGCTTGAGGAAAACCGAAGTTTTCCACCACTCTGCCAGAAAAAATAGCGAAGGTAGAGCTTCCAAGAGCTTCTCAAAAACCAATAACAATGGTTTTTGACGAAGACAAGCTCCACCTAAAGAGTGCTACGCCCAAGAGAACAAAGGATATAAGAAGGAACTCAAAGCTCACAGAAAAAAAAAAAAAAAAAAGAAAAGGTTCTCTGGAGTAGACACTAACGTACGGCACGTGCTCGCGAATGTACACTGTATAAAATAGATACACTTTGCGTATATTGTAACCCCATAGTTATATAGCAAAAATTGAAAGTTCAATCGCTATAGGATACATCGTTGCGTAAAGGACGATGCCTAACTATCCGCGTCGTATATGTACACGCGTTACATATAACACGGTTTTCGCGAGCGGAGTATAGCTGTCGGTAAAGAGAAACGAGACGAACGTCCGCACCGATTCTCGAATGACCGCTTCTCGCGTAGAGAGTTCGTCACAAATCCGCTCGGATTTCGTTATTTAATCCGCTTTCGAATTGCTTGCTGCATTTTCGACCCTCCGTGCAGCTCTGTCAACTTGCACAGAACCACCGTTCGAGTCTAAAACTGTCGGCCAGGGATAGAAAGAAAGAAACACCGGTAAGCACGTCCTGGAAATAAAGGGACCAAGAAGAAAATTCCACGATTACAGGTATAGCTTTAAGCGGATCTCGGAGTTGTACGGCACAAATTGGAAACTGTTCAACGTTTTGGAAACGGAAACGGAAACGGAAACGTTGTAAAGGCAATAACACCGTCAACGTTATCGTCAGCCGGGAAAATGATTCTCGAACGAGTTTTGATACTCCTGCTGGATAAAAACTGGTAGGTTCGAAGACTGGCACGATAATAATTGTACGTCGAAAGGGAATAACTCAAGGATACTCAGGTATAACAACTTGGAAAAAATCGAAAAAAAGGCTCGAAGAGAAGAAAATGCATGTAAAATATTACAATTCGTTTTCTTAGAGTAACCTCGTATTTCGAGATTAATTGTTCTTCGTGTTTAATTTCAAAATGAGTTTCCCCGTTGTCCAGTTTTCTTTCCGCGTTTTATTAAAACCGAGATTAACATTTATCAGCAGCCAACATCTACTGCCGGCGATGCATTAAGACTTTCAATTAGGAAGTTTTAATGACCAATTAAGTATGACAATGCTAACGCAGGTTCAGACAGATTTCGTTATCGTACTAATTCTTACAGAGATTCATTCGCATAATTCTCTGAAATATAAAGCTCAAGTAAAATGTCTTCCGGGTTTTAGTGTAATTGTTAATCAATTTTTTATCGTCCACGAAACTTTAAGCGACAGAAAGATTATTTAAACGAGTGTTTGTATTAATTTTCAACCCTATTTTACGTAAAGTTTAACGAACAATTCTTCAGTCTAAATCACTATTGGTACAAATTACTTGTCGCTTTGAGCTCTACAAACTAAGCTATTAATCCAATATCATTATTCTTCGCGAAGGTTCAGAAAAATCGTTTATTCGAATGCATTTCAAAAGCAGACTAAGGTTCGTTATATCTCAGAATAAAATATCGTCGAGAGGAATAGCAATTATCGGTCTCGTAAGAATTTCATTCGGAAAGAGTGAAAGAACCGAGGATCGGTATATATGTACATAGGCGAAGTGTTTACATTTCACTAACCGGAAATAACATCAAAGGGCGAGGTAGATTTCTTGTGTGAGGACGAATTAAAGGTTCGCTCGATAGAGACTCGAGGTGGGATTCTTTTTACACGAAATGAAATGAGATCTATATACGGTGGATGAAGAGGGGATTCGAGAGAAAGTTTTTATTGGAGCCACTAGCTAGAGATACTACGGTAGTTATCTCTGGGGTACACGGTGCCTAGCCAGGGTTGCTCTAACTTCGTAACACGGAAGACTTCGTTTTTACTTCGACGCACTTCCCAGAAAGCCGCCTCAGGGGCGACGTTGAAAAATCTGCGAGAGAGAGAGAGAGAGAGAGAGAGAGAGAGAGAGAGAGAGAGAGAGAGAGGGAGGGAGGGAGGGAGAAGCCACGAAACAATTCGTCGGAAATTGCGAGCATTTAATGGCCTCTTAGAAAGCGCTCGCTTTATGTTCATCTGAGAGACAGCATCTCCGCTTGAAAAATCCTTTCCGACGGCCGAACAACGCAAGCGTACTAATCCCGCAGCTGAATATTTTATCAAAACTTCGAAATGTCGTGTCGTCGTGAAACTTTGAATCCTACTGTTCGGACGGATACGCGCAGAATGACTTTTTATCCAAGTTTCAAATGCACGCGCAAACTGGTAGATCTAAGGATCTTTCGATTCGAAAATCGTCGAGAACTTCGATCTACGCCATCTTTAGCAGCCTGTATTTCTTCAATTTTTGTAATAATTCTGACTATATGCAATTTTTTCCACTTCTAAAACAGTTATTTTATTCGTAAGGGTGTCGGAACATTAATGAGAATGATCACGGTGAAAGTAAAGAAGTTACGGTTTAGAAATTTTGTAATTTCATCCCGTTCAATTGTGAGGTATGTAGGTATATTTACAATAACCACATCTCCATTTTCGCACCGTTCGTCGAGGAGGAAAATAAGCAGCGCACAATTCGTCGCTTTGAATACTGTTCGCTAGGAACGAGGACGAGCAACGAGATCGCGTAGCTCGTGCTAAATAAATAAAAAGAGCAACAACTACAATATCATCGTTAAAATCTCGCGGTTCGCCGAAGGTCTTAATAGCACCTGGAACGTTGAAAGCATCGAAACGCCGCGGCGTGTCTTCGAAGAAGAAAATCAGAACAATAACAGACCTGTGCACTTTACTTTTCACATGTTCCTCGCCTCCTTTCTCTCAAAGGCGTCCCCTCGTTTCCTCAGTTCTCATCTTGAACCGTCTCGCGCGTTTTTTTCGTCCCTTTAAATAATATTCACGTACCTAGCGAACCAGACACGATCTCTCTTTCTCTTCCACCCTTCACGGCAGCTGATACACACCCCCTGCCTATTCTGCGATAAAAAATGATATATCGAGCTGACGATCGATTGCAACCATGTTTTCGAATATTCTCCCCTTTCCGTTCTGGGTGTGCAAGCGAGCATGATGTACACTAGGACACTATTTCTCGCGAAAAATGCTCCGATGTGGAAGCACTCGCGGCGCTTCATGCACGTTACATCAATCCAACGTGCATCTTGTAGCTCGCTGGATCGCGAACAATTTACCACGCGTTATATCTATTTTCTAAGTGCACTGCGACGATATTACGCTTCTAACCCTGCTTTTCTGCTCGCTTACGCTACAGCATGACCTATTATTTATACACTTTTCCACCTAGTTTTAATAAAAAGTATAATTTCAATGTGCTTGTTACTTGATTTTGCTGAATTTACACCGATTAACCCCTTAACCTACGACTTCTTTTCCTGGCTATACATCTAAACATCGGTTACTTATTGTTCTAAGAAACGTTGATATATTACAGATTAATTATAATTGACAAATCTTAGTCTCTTAAATTAAAAGGAGAGTCAGAATTTGTGTCACGAGACTTACACGTTGTTATAGAGCAAGGGGTTAAAAATCTGTGCAAAATTGCACTTAATAGAAATAGGGAATCACCTGTGGTCATCGATTAAAAATAGCCGAAGTGAAGATAAAATTATCGTGTAAATGTATAGATCAATAACGAACATTCTTCATTTTTATTCTTATTCTTTAACGACAAATTGGTGACTAATTTCCATTTGAATTCCACCGTGCTCGCAGCAGTCTCGAATTCTGTGAAAAGGACTTCTCGAGTACTGCACGAGTTATAGAATCTTAGAGACAAACGATTGAAGATGAACATAGAACTTTTATTACAGTTGCACGTAGTTTCCGTCAATATGTAAGAGATAGGAGGCAAGGAAGCCTTTTGTTTCGAAGATATTATTTTCCGAAAATGAAAAACGAAGTACCTTAAACTTCAATCCAATTACGTCGTACTTGGATTCTGTAGTTTCTACAATCTTTTACAGTTTCTTTTTTTTTTCTCTTGCAGTTTATAAAATAGGACAAAGTATAATTCTCAGTTTCGACTGTTTGTCGATCTAAATTTCACATTTTCTTGTGCAAGCATTATCAGGGATATTAGCTTAGGGATAAGTAACTGATCAATTCCGAGGAGCATTTTTGCGCAAGATAAAGGCTGAAAATCAAGGGAGATATTGTCTAGACTGTAGAGACCCTAACTCTCCATTGTGATATCGGCCTCAACCCATCCGTATGGGACCTGGACCGAGTCTATCTGGATTATCTTCGTTGATTTAATTTATTACCGGGATATTACCGAGTGATATAGCCTGTAGCCTGAGTTATGGCTACTTAGGCTCACAAAGGGCAGTGACTGTGAGTGACTTACCAGAACTACTTGAGGTATGGTGATCTGGTTTAGCACAAGGAGTCATCGTTCGAGCTACTCTCTTACCCCCGGCTTATCTCTTCAACCAAATTCGATAACAGCAGTTATTAATGTGGCTCAACTTCGATATAACGCAAGACTGAAGTTTATCACGTTATTCAGATTTTTCCTAACTCTATCTACGATCTAAATTAAATGTTATACACGTGTATCCAATGGGAACATTATCGAGATTATCTACATTCTACAGATTTGTAATTTAACAGCTCAGAATAATTCCTCAAGCGAATTGTTCTTGTTCCGATAGAAAAAAAGATGATTGGAACTTGTACAATCTTTTATAAAGGTTCGATTAAAATTTAAAAGACGTTAAATCGATGTTTCGATTATATTTGGATCAAGTTTCGTTATATTATTTGCACAGTATCGATATTCCTTACTTTTCTCAACAAAAATAGATTTGCTGATTGAAATTTAAAAATTTACGGGGGTTAGGTGTAAAGTATGTTATTTTATACTAACGATGAATTACATATTGTAAATTGATTACGCGATATGCAACATTGACTATAAAATCGATATCGCGAACTAGCAGTCCGTGAACTTAATCGGAAATGTCGCCGACACGATTTGAAATCATCAGAGACATTACTGACTGGCAGGAAACACCTGTCTGCAGGTCGAGAGGCAATTTCCTGGTTAACCTAACCCCCACTTACCTGTATTACGTTCGCCAGACGGTTAAATGTCACATTCAAATCAGATATTTTATCAGCGGAACACTATTCTAGGTAATTAGCGATAACTCTCATGTTGCTTACTCATCGAAAGTCGAATGCAAGATTTATGTATGAATCTTCTTTAAAATAAACCAGCTGCCGATAGATTAACCTTCGTACTGTTATCGCGTCATAGCGTCGACGAGTATTTACGACGCGGACTTCGAACTGGTGGATTCCACTTTTTGGTGGATTCCAGTGAAGTCTTTCGAACTATACAAATTGGATAGTGGACTGTATTAATTTATGAATGGATCAAACACAATATTGAACAACAATATAATTTTATTATAACTATAATAGTTTAACGAGATATGTTACAATATTGATGTCTGTGTCGAATGTATAACGAATGGAATGATGTGTTACGATAAAATCTGTTCTGGAGTGTCTGTGCGTGTTATTTTATAAATTCTGTGTGTGTTCTGATTTTCTGTCTGAATGTGTAGTGGAGGTGGTCGAAATGTGTTCATTGGTGTTTCAATATTCTGGGGGTGGCTGATGTGTAGAGAAGGTAGAGAGATTGTTATTAAAAAATATTTGTTATATTGTAGGGAATCCCTACTGTTTTCTGGTCGGTCGTTAAGTTGGCCGCTTCTGGTAGCCAGATGGGAGGGTTTCGGTAATTTGTGCTGTTACAAAATAAATTTGCAGGCCGTGTCGCCTAATCCCACGCCTAAAGGTGTTTTACGACCGAACACGCACTTTTCGCTTCATTTCAATTCAAAATTCTATCGTTCCCATGTGGAAGATCCTATAGAAATGGATACAGAAATGGCTGATATAGTGACTATATCAGAAATATGTCGAAAAGCTGCTGATGGTAACATCACATTTCCAAAGTTTCTTCAATTAATGCAGGAAGCTCTACAAACTCTTACAACATAGGGCAACAAAAGAATTTACGACTGGACTGCGAATTGTTATGTGAATTCATACTTTTGAGAATATAGTAAGAAAAGCTAGTAGAACTTGGGTAGAAAATCGTTTCACCTGACAGGTATTGTAAGAAGTATAATACGCTAAATTTCCTACTTTAACGCATAAAAATCCGCAGTTTATTTATTAGTTTGCCTAGGTCTTAAGCAAAAGTTTGAAGCAGGTTAAATTAGTAATCAGAAACATTTCTCGTTTATCTTTTGCCACCAGTATTTCTTCTCGCATTATTTCCTCGTTTCGGCAATATCAGGAAGGATGAGAATCGACGATATGTCAAATGTATTTGAATATTTTCACGCTGACCGGAGCGAGAGTAATTGAGAAATATACCGGCTCTATCCATCTCCAATATTCGATCGTGTTTTATTTTGCTCCCGAAATTCGTGAAAAGTCTGATGGCGCGTACCCTTTGTGGCGCTACACACTTTCAGAGAAAGACTACATTTTATTTAGTATTGTCGATACGAAGTCTCGTTTGACAGCTGCACTTTTTGTTCACAAAAATGTTCCACGAAGAATTATAACGCTATTATTATTAAACCTCTCTTTTTCTTTCATCCTTCATTGGCGAAGTCTGAAAAAACAAATCGAATTTTCGGGTTATCGAAATTCCCACGTTAGAGACTACATGCAGCGGATTTTCAACCTCGATTTTCTCGAGAGCTAAGCCTTGGATAAATAAATGTTATACTATATTTTCGTCTTGTTTTTCTTTTTTTTTTCACGAGGAATCGTCTCATAGCCCGCTTATATGTACATATGTACGTGTTATTCGGCGAAACCCTCTATATACATTAGAATCAATATTTTGAATCGAGGTATCGTATTGTACGGGCGCTGGGTTTTAGTGACAAAGTATTCAGAAAATTCAATATCGTATGAAATATTTGAAAAGAAATTATTGCGCATAAATGTTCTATAAAAAGTGTTGGAAATATTCGAAAAATTTAAGGCAGATAATATGTTATTTAGCATTTTATAGGGAATGAAATACTATCGGAAAATACTGTTGCCAACAATGTTTAATATTCTTTTCAACCTATAAGTGTTATTGTGTAATTTCTTTTTCAATTTCTAACAAAAAAGTGAAATATCGACTTCATTACCTTTCTGCATTATTCGACAATCTTTTAAACATTTCCAAAAGAAAAGACGCTTTAACTGAACCGTATAGTAGCTAGTATTAACAAAATAACTAGAAAACTAGCTGCAACATAATCATTCTAACCACACGATGGCTCTCCTCTTAACAAACAACTTTTATTCGAAAAGTAAATTCACTGTAAACTCAGATATCACGCGAAAAAGCACGTACGCTTTCGTAACATCTATTTCACCGGTGATTGTTCAACTAAGGAGTCGTCTTATTAGCGTTAAAGACGCGTAGAAGTTTCACTTATCTAACTTAAGATTTACTGTTGCAGTTCCACCCACGGGTACACCTTGTATACTACGTGTTTGCGCTTGCGGTTGTCCTTTAATTAACGAATTTACGGCAACTTGGAATACGTAATTTAGCTTAGTGAGTCGTGTAATTAACATAATTCATTCAGTAAGTTTTGTTCCTACTTCTTCGCGTACGTCGGAGAAACACAATCTCTCGTCCTGATTCGAGCAATACGCGAAAACGCGACGTAACGCAAAGATGAAATTTCCCAACGAATCGATTACAACGAAAGGAAAAGAAAGAGGAGAAAGGGGGGAAAAAAAGAAAGAAAAAGGAAAAGAGTTCTATAAACGGCTTTATCTTCTCGCCGCTGAATATTCGATCGTTCGCACGACCGAAGGGAGGTCGAACAGCCAAGATAATACGGAACCTTGGTTGAACAGAACGTTGCTAGTCTCTGTGAATAGTTACACGTTCGATTGCCACGACCATGAATGTCTATCGAATCGACTTCAGGCTCTCGCAGGATCCATGTAAATACCAGTATCAAGGTTTCGAGTAGGCATTAGAGTGGTATTCAGTTTGCGTCGCGCTCGTTCAACTACATACAATGCCTCGAAATGTCGGTTGAATTTCACGCGGTCCTATTTTCCTAACCGTAGTGTATTGAACACAAATAGAAAGAAAAGAAATATACAGGCTATGAATACAAATAGAATTATTCGATATATGCTTTCATACGTTTAAAAACGTCCCATTTTTGCGTCTGGCAATAATTATTAACGAGAGAACGTAAAAAGAAGTTACGACTGATCAATTTCCAGTGCTATTTGTACGCGAATTTATTTCTACACCTAATGGTTGTGTGATATTAACAGACGTAACATTTGTTCGCCCACACTTACCGTTCAAGAATGAAATATTTTTATCAGAATATGTTTTACAAAAATTATATATTACGACGCGTTGTATCGTAAAATATTTCAGGCAGAAATAGAGCTGACCATCGCAGTCTCTGCAGTATGTGATTATTCTCTTTTTCGTGCAACTTTTCGCATTTGTCGTAGCAAAATTTTCAACATTTTCCATGCAGAATATTTAACAACATTTTCTCAACAGGATTTCACGTCAAAGTCTTTTGAATTTCACGGGGTAACCTTTCTCTGGCAAACTATACCCGATGTACATAATAGATCTCGCAGATTTTATTATTATATGCATAGAATAATGAAAATTCATAAGGTCCCTGGGGGAAAACGTGAAAAATTTGTTACTAGGAGTCTTCTATCATCAAACAGAAATATATCAACAATTTTCAGCTAGTAATTTTAAAGTACAATCCAAGAGGATCTCTTCAAGCACAACAAAAATTAATCTGACATTTGAAAATACGAAAAACAGTTATTTTACATAATTTCGAACTACCTTGGTTGCTCTAACGTTTAAAATTGAACAGTTCAAGTAGCAGAATGACAGAAACTTCGATGATGAAGAGTCTGAAGCCGATTCTTCAAACGAATCTCAGTAAAATTTGACATGAGAAAAACAAACAGAAAGAAAACAGAATAATCGGCCGAGCTTTGGAACGATCCATTTCTGAATCGGCCACCTTAACGACCGAACGATCGAATAAAAGAAGGGCCAACGATCAAAAGATTCGAATTCATTCCACTCTATGAAGCATGTCGCCTACGCTTCGCTCTACTTTTGTCACAACCGAAAACACTTTGTTTCGACAGACAATAAACGATCACACGACCTGTGATTAATCTATCGAGAACATTCTAATAAAATTTTATTCGTCATTCGCAGCGAACACTCCCCATGTCCCAGTTACGAATAACAGGGAAGAATTGCTCGTTGTATTTCTTGATTCGTTAATCTATAATATTTGCTTCAGCAAACGGAGTAATCCGCATACGATGATTGTCACTCGTTTCAAGATGTACAAGTGTTTATGCTCGTGGTAATTGATACACAAATCAATTGTCGAGCCTTGTTGTATTTGCACGTGGTGTGCCGACATTATTTTTACTAGACTTCTCGAAGGACCACCCTGATATTTCAGGGACCAAATGATAACTATTGAACAAGTTGAGCTGGACTTCGAGTGATAGACTATGTGAGCTGTGTGCTCCTTGACAATGTTAATGCTCGAGACTATTTATTCTCCGAGGCTTCTATATTGCTCACTCGTTGCTGTTCTTGGCTGAACTGATTTCGTTTTTTGCGTCTCGAGCGTCTTCGATGTGCGTCCAACTAAAGACACGCTGATTGGCAGATAATTCTGAAAATTACTTACCAATCAGCGCATCTAGCCGTGCTGCCCACGCCCTTCCAGTGCGCCTCTTAGTGCGATCTTTCTAGAAGGGTGGGAGACGGTTGCAAAGGGGGGCGAAAGTTAGCAACAATCCGATAATTTCCTCTGGGTGACTCGTCGGTCAAAATACAGGCATGGCCAGCTGTACCCTTCGGAGTTCGTAATTTATGGCATGTCTTTCAGCTATCGAGTGCGAGGAGACACAACTTTCTAAAAAAACATAATGAACTAATTGCCTTGCCCCGGAAAAATGGCTGGAAACGCGTATGAATAGAAAAGTAAATTCTGCAACTCAAAAATAGCTGTTCGGTACGGCCGTGTCATAAATCGTGCCAACGAAGTTCTGACAACAAGGGAGCATATGAAAAGATATCTTTCTACTTTCGTGTACACGATGTGATCTATTTGGCCTCCTGAATGTACTCTATCAATTTAGCATAAACCTATCGGAACAGCCTGTGTATAAAGCAGAATTTAAGGACAAAACTGCAGGAACATTAGCAGAATGCGGTACGGAGCAAGCTGTTTGTCTCGATCAAACACCCATCACGAGGATTCGATAGACAACAGCCGCATAAATTACGCATATACCTACATTTCACTGGCAACAGACGCGTGTACAACATCCACCTCTGTTACACGAATACGTCGTCCTGTAAAAACGTTGCTCTGTACCAGTTTGCGCAAATACACAGCTTAAGCCTTGACCAATCGGTGGCCGTTTGCCAAACAAACTTCTCGATATAGTTTTGTCAAACTCTAGCCGGGTTTCTTGGCATTCGGTGCCGTATTCTGCACCCTCTTCCATTTAAGTATCGTTAGCATCGACGGCTCATTCGTATCACACCCTTAGGCGTGGCTTCCAAAGGTTCTAGGTTCGCCTGGAAAACACAAACCTCGTGGACGAGCATCGGGGAATATACGGGCATCCGTTTCTTCATTTCCTGTCGATTGGAACCGGGTCCTGTCGCCTTTCATCCCACCTCAAGTTCATGGTGAAGTTCGTGGGAATCGGTGCGAGAGGAAACTCGGCAAACTGTCCAATAGCAAATGTGTATCGTTGAGCTGGACGTGCTGGTTGACACTTGGAGCGAAACTACCCTTCGGTTAGCTAACAGGGTAGAAAACGGGGCTCTCGAACGCGTATTTGGTGGACCAGCATAAAGTTTGTCTTAATCTCATTCCACCCTCTCTGAATGTTTCCCTTAGCTCTTTCGGGGCGAAACTTCCGAGTCGATTGAGAGGAACAGTGAATTCTGTGTTATGATTTCGTCTAGGCGATACGAACCGTTGATAATTGAACAAATTTACAGTGATCGCTAGTACATACTTAACACACTTGTCGCATCACTGTCGAAATTACGCGGGTACAGCGACTTTTGTTAACATCCGGACGCCGTTTAAAGCAGAACAACTTGTTCAACATTGGACCAAACGACACGAGTTCTTTTTCGAGAACGTTAGAAGGATTAATTCACTAGATGACGCGAGGAAAAATTGTCGAGACAATTGCGAACGGTGGGAGTTGTGAAGAAAATAGTTTAATTCTGCCGGACTGTCCGTTTTTCCTCTTTCGGACGTCCATCAGAAAGGTAACACTTTTCCGCAGACTTGACTCAACTTCGTACAGCGCAATCAAATTTCTCGAAGGCTTCCCTTGGCTGCGAGAGTTCGCAGAAGTGTCGAAACGAATCACAATGGCGAAGAACGCGCGGAGAAATCAAATTCCTACCAAGAGTCCAAGAAGACGCACCCCAGGCAGAGTTTTGGACGTCGAGAAACGAGGGGATGTCTTACTATGGCGTTTCTCCGTCTTCGTTCATTTGTCTGGCTTGTTTCCAGCGACCGCTTGTTTGCCCGTGAGATGTCGACCAGATTTGTAAACTAGCTTGCTTTAAGTGTTCGAATCGGCCGAATTATTCCTCAAACCGCGGGGTAATTATGGAAGTTTCATAGAGGGCAATCCGTCTTGGCTGGTTGCCTCTGTAGGCTCGTTTCGTTGGAAAAGGAGTTGAGAGAGCAAACTGATCTATGGTGATCCACGATAAAGACTCTTCCCTCTCTCTCTATCTCCTCCCTATCTGGTTGTGAACAGTATACGTTCGATAGGTCTTTTCGTCTGGTTAGTGTCGATCTACCAAGGTACAGATGAGATGCTTGCGTGACGAACTTTTTGAGATCTGCCTCGAACAACAGTGCCTTACTTTTCGTCCCGTGTACCATGTAATTTCGCCTGGTAACTCCTTTGCAAACAATTATGACCGCATTATGACATGCTTTTACGGTTAAACATAGACAGTTGTGTATTTTGTGAAACTATGGGACCATTCAGACAAACAAATCAAATCGCAAAGGCGACTGAAATCGACAAGCAGGACAAACTTTAAAATAATCAGTTTGCACCGTTAATTTTTATTCTCTAGAATTCCCACAGAAATATAACATTCTATATCCTCGGTTGCCTAATTCAGCACACAGCGAACGATCTCACAAGCCAGCGAAATGGCGTTAATTAGAGTTCCGCTGCGGAAAAGTAAATGAGAGACATAAATACAAAGTTCGAATCGGAGAGTGTCGTAACAAATTCCTCAATGGAAGCGTACCGACCGCAAAATTATTCAACTCCCCGGATGATCCCCGTGCGGCCCTTAACCAGCAGGAATGTCTTCCGAAAATCTGAGACCTTAATATTCATACCAGGATAGCGCCTTACCGCGATCCCTGAATCCATTACCGACGTTCACAGCAGCGATTAGTAACGAGATCGGAATTTCACCTAGCTCAGAGGAAACTGTGGGAGAAAAAGATAGCTATCCAATGTCCCCGGGTTATCGCGCTTAGCAGGAATATTAATCGAGCGAGTAGAAGGCAGAAGCAGATTTCGCAATTGGTCGTCGGGCCTGTTCGAGTGGTACAGCATCGAAACTGAAGAAGAGAATCGACGTGAGGAGAGGGTGAAAAACGGCTGACGAAGGAAAGGGGGAAATGGACGCGCGGTGTGCTCGTCCGCTTGAGGATTTAAAAGAGTTGAGTAAGCGGTAAATTTAAACGCTGGCTTCGTGCCTTGTGACCGATTCTACCACGGCGAGTAACCGCTAAGGACGATACTCGGCAACGGGCTTTCTAACCCTTTCACTCGGCTTCCGGCTTCTCAATTCGAGATGAGTATATATCTTATTCAAGCTATTCTAGGACGGCACGTCCGCTCCGTGCCATCCTAAGAAAATTGAATCGCTAACGGAGTCGCAATGGAAATGCGCACGCGGTCTTCAAACGCAATGGAGTGGGAGATTCCAGTTGGAATATAGTCACGGACAAGGACCGTGATTTTTCTCGGGAGGGTCAATGTACCCCGACGAATACGTGCCAAAGGATGAATACCGATATGCTCTCGGGTCACCCTCCACGTCGAGAATACCTCGCGAATACCACTCATCGTTTAGAGATCATTTCACCCTCGCCGATTTTACGGGTCTGTTCATTAGGGGATTGTGATCGCTCTCGAGTGTCGGAACATCGACTTTACGCATCCGTTCGCTTGGAAGCTATTTCCGATTCATCTCGCAGATGTATAGCGAATTAATTTCATCTTTCTCCGGCTGGTGTTGTAACGCTACTCGACCGTTTTTCACTGCGTTTTCCGTTTCATGGGATAATGAACCAATTAAAATATCGAAAAATCTTTGTTCTCTCACTTAAAGGTACTGGGCTTTTTTTCTTTTTTCTTTTTTCATCTTTTCAACGACAAGTTTTATTCAGATACTTCGAGACCTGATTATTGGCTACGAAACTGTGTTACTGAAACGGAGACAGATGTTAATTATAAAGGCACATGTTCTGATATTAACCCTTTGACTACTACGGACGCATATGTGCGTCCGCTTGAAATTATTGACGTGGATTAAAGAAAACTCGTCAATTTTCAAGGCAGATAGACAGTCGCTCACACTGAAAATTGTCCGCTACTTTTCTTGCTCTAATTCTGCTTGCAGAATGTAATATACAGGGTGATCCACCTAAGTAAGGCCACCTAAATATCTCCTCTAATTGTGGGGGAACAAAAAATATTTTGTATGCTATTTGAATGGTTTGAAAAAGCCATTCTATTGCAAAAAATGTTTTTTTTTCTAGGGTAATTTTTTTCTCTTGCTTTGAGTAACTCATCGCGAAGGATAATATCTATAAACTGACGAACTGTTTGAAAATGATCAGACTTCTGCGGTGTCAGAAGTCATTCGTAGTGTGATAGAAAACATGTTTATTTACTCTTACAGATTCCCGAACGACGATTCCCTTCGTCTCTAAAGTCTCGATAGACAAAAATTTTTCGTTTCCATTTAATTTTTGAACTCAAAGGTCATTTCAAGGTCATGTAATGTACATATCTGAACGTATTTTTACATCCGCTACACGATGCAATAAAACAAATTATACAATTATACGCAAAAAAACATCGATAACCTTGTAAACTCCGAAAAAAATTACCCTAGAAAAAAAAAACATTTTTTACATTATTCATTTTCAAACCATTCAAATAGCATACAAAATATTTGTTGTACCCCCACAATTAGAAGAGATATTTAGGTGGGCTTACTTAGGTGAACCACCCTGTATACACATGCAACATACATAACTTCCGAAAATACGTTCTACGTGCATTATTTTATCGCCGTGTGTAATAAATAATCGATAATTTACCACAAAATAAATGAAAATTGATGCTGAAAAGCATCCAGCTGTAACATTCGGAGATCCCTCAACTAAAAACTGTATTGTCAATTGTTTTCTGGTACTATCGTCTTTATATCGATCAAACATCAGGTTACATCGCAGGGCATATTTTAAACTTTCCTACACCTTGCCAGTTCTCCAGACTAGCTCCGGAGCTGATAAGAGGCAGTTCACCCGGCGGCGTCTTGGAAAAAGGAACAGCTAACCAGCATTTGACTTTAAACCACTACCCCCACGAGACCAACACCAGTCGAGCCGAGCTTTCGAGGGAGAGCGTGAAAAACACCCGTCCAGACACCCTCTGGAGGCTGGAGGGAGAACGAGAAAAACATCCGCAACACTTCTTCCGAGTTGGTCTGGAAGTTCGAAACACTATCGGTGAGGTGGGTCGTGAAGGGACACGCCGAGACTTTCTCACTCACAATACCGTGGAAATGCATATATCCATACCCACAAACACGTTTGAAAAAGCTAGAATAATCGAGGCATGCAACGTGGTTCCAAACCAAAGGCAACAGTCCTCTTCGTTGGTTCAAACCGGCAGAATAGAGAGTGAATACCAGGATCACACCTGAGAAACGCAATAATAATAATAATAATAAACCCGCAAGGGATAGGTAGTTTCTAGATTCTAGCTACATACCGACAGTACGGGCAAACCACCTTTACCGGTGAGAAATAATTGGTTCGAGAACGAACAGAAACTCGGACGAGAGACGTAACTGGTCGAGAACATCGTGGGAAAGTTCAACGCGACCGAAACAACAACGAATACGTTAATGAAAATGGACCAGCTGAAAGTGCTTCACTGGAATATCAGTGGACAACTACCGAACCAGGAGTATACAAAGAGAACGGTGTACACACGTAGACTAAATGACAGTACACGTGTGCTATCTTCAATTTTTCAGAGACAACGTGGGATTTCTAAACGCAGCAAACAGTGGTGGATAAACGCCAGGACGCAGAAAGATTCCCATCTGTTGTAAAATCAAAAATTTGAGCGATCTCCGAAAAAAAAAAAAAAAACAGAATTTCACACGCAATGCTAATAACATTTTTCTCTCATTTTTCCCCTACGAGTTCGACACGAAGAGAATCACGCATTCTACATACATTAGTGTGCGATATTTTTGCCGCAGAGTCTATTACGTAACGTGAACAAATGTTCCGGCGAAATTCGAATCGGATATATTCAAATTTAATGTGATTTCGGCGTTATACAATGCCATTCTATCTAACCTTTTCATGGCCGCGCATGTTGAGCTCCGTCTCGAGGGTCGCACACTGGTAGATGCACGTGGTACATTACGAGCATTTCCCAAATTTCGAATGTGGGATGTGCATACACGCGCGTGGATCCTGTGCATCGGTGTTTGCGATTGTACGAGTCACATAATAACTCCCAACGGGTTGTACATCGACGAGTCGTACATTGAGCAAGGTGTGCCACAGGCACGTGTATTTACTTAATACTGGATACAATGTCACCTATGCACAAGTGTGCACGCTTGTGCCTGCAGTTGAAAGCAACGTATACCGGAAGTAGTCCATTTAGAGCACCTGATCGTAATATATTATAACAAATCTCTCTCTGTTTTTCTTCGTTTTTTTTTTCAAACATATTCAATGTTATCCTAAACGCAACAAGTTTCATTTTTTCGGTGAAGCAGCAACTCGAGACGACTTCCCGCAGGTTTGCCGACCTGTAATTTCTTACAGAGAACTTGAAACGATTTTCATTGCAATACCAAAAGAATTCAATTGATCAATTGGTCTTCCCCTCTTTCGCGCCCTTTTCAAAATTGTACCTGTTAGGTTTTCAAGCTTCACCTTTAAAACCACAGATCTTGAGTCAGAATGAAGATTTTCAGTCAAGATAGGGTGTACTGCAACGAGAAATAAGTTTCTCGAGAAATAAGATACGCAAACAACGTCCAAGGCGTAGAAGCATAGCGAACGCGGATGGAGAATGCAGAAGGAAAGGTGTGCAACGAAGGAGAACTGTGAGAAGAACACACGTGTGTAAAAGGGGTTGTTCCTGTACCATGCACCAGAAAGACTAAGGATGCATAAAACTGTCCCGAAGACACGTAGATAAACAGAGAAATGGTACCTATCCACACTACAGTAGAAAAAGGAGAAAAGAAGGGGGCAGGTTAACGCGTAAAAGAGCGAAAAGAAGAAAAAGGAACATGCACAACATCTCTCCAGCTGCTATCGTTATTCGCTGCATTTTATCTTTCTTTTTCTTCTTTCTGTTCGACGTAATCCTCTTCCTTTGTCATCATGCGTTACAGATGCGTTTTCCAAAGGGCTGAAAGAGTGTACTGCAGCACGACGCTTTATAGAATATCAGTTTCCATACGAGGAGATTGAACGAGGGAAAGCTTCTCTCCCATTATGTGCCTTTATCAAGCTCTTTTTATCGACCTTGTACTCGGCGCATACTCTACGCATGTAAGCTCGTTCGATCCAAGTCCCCTCGTCGAATTCCACGCTGTTAATTATTTCAGGATTATTCGTGCTCCGAACCTTAACGCTAATGAACGATTTTCGATTCCTTTCAAAGCGACAGCTGCCTGAATCACAAAAACGAAGTGAGACTTGCCAGCAGCTCCTCTGTTAGATTTGTCGATTTGTTGATTTACGGCAGTCCGCCGGTGTTTAAACTTTCAATTCACATTTATACAACAAAGGAAAAAAGGAAACACGAACTTCCCTTATTTTTAATCGAGCTTTGGCAAGTTAAGACTCGCGGTAATGGCACGGTTGAAGCGGAAAGAAGGCAGATAAGTCAGAAACCCGAAGAGAAGATGGAAAACGAGGCGGAGAAAGAAAGAGGGAATACCGAAGCTGAAGAAAAGTGGTACAAGAAAAACGAGGCAGACGATGAACGGACAATTCGCCGACGATCTTATTAGAAATCCTTCAGCGCGGTCTGTCAAACGAATTATTTAAGCTGAATGAGAAAGAGAATCAGCGAGCAAGAGGAACGTAGACGGCGATGAAGATGAAGGAAGAAAGAAAAAGAAACGTTAAGACGGAGAAGAGGAATTAAAGCTCGTCGAAGATAAGAACGAGTGCTGCCTCGCGTCGTAAGGAACCAAAGACGCTTTCCTCCCTGCTTCTCTCTCTCTCTCTCTCTCTCTCTCTCTCTCTCTCTCTCTCTCTCTCTCTCTCTCTCTCTCTCTCTCTCTATCAGCGCCGCGGTTTTAAGGGATATATTAATTAAGAGGCTGTATGATTTAATAACGTCGCAATTACCGAAGTGGCTTGCTAGTCCGCTATAACATATAACGGTTCAACCTCGACCCCAAGATTCCTCTGGCCAATCTTCATGCAAATTGCTACCCCTGCGGATCTCCCAGGACTTGGAAACAACTGTCCCGAGTCCTGGTTATGGCCGTTGTTAAGCACTTCGACCCATTCTGTTTCAGCAATAGCCTGCCCATTGATTTCTCTCCATTTTGCGAATAAATTGGAAGAAATACTAGGTTTCAACCCTTATTTTTTCAGTATTTATCTATCTTTGGAGATGTGTTTAACTCGTATCTCCCTTATTTACGGCTTTTAAGTTCTCAGGGCAAAGTTATTCAAGACTGGTAACGTAGTCCTACTGTTCGTGCTCGACCGGCGCGCAAAGATTCACGAACTGCGCTCGCGACAAATTAATGGCACGAGTGCTGTTTTTTAGGTTAAAGATGAGATTATTTTCTTTTTGGTGTCTTTAAATAATATATTCTTTACACGATGTATAAATAATGTGTGATAGTTAATGGTGTTGTTTGTCAGGCGGTGACTACTGTGTTTGTGTTTTTTCTTGATGAAGATTTGTATTGGACCCTGTTCTCGCTGTGCGCTTTGTCTTTTATAAATTCGGTGTGTAAAATGATTGGTGGCTTGAATATGTGAAAAGTGGTGAAAGTGTCTGTTGATTGGTTTTTCGGTGTGTAGAAGAGTTTGTCTGGTGGAGTGAAAGGGGTTGGAAAGTACCGACATTGAAAGGCGGTTTATGAGTTTAGCGCATGTGGTAATAAACTAATTTAGTAATGGTGCCGACTAAGACCGGGTTATATAAAAAATATTATTTTTAAAAGCAAGTAGTTGTAGCAAGTAGGTCTACTGTTTGAGTCCTCGGTACGGTCGAACACTTACGTCATTTTTACTTCTTCAGCAGAATGTTAGAGTAATTATGGAGAGGCTGTTCTTTTCTTCAGAAAACGAACAGAAAATTAATTAATTATTCAGATTATTCGGGATAGAACGAATACGAAACGCACAGTGTGACAAGCTTTCTAAAGATCAACGAGCATAACGGCAAAGGTGAAGCTACATAGATCAATCGGACGCGTTAGGCTGACACACAGAATCCAGAAAGCGTCTATTTCAAGCAGGAGTAGCCATCCTCTAATGAAACAAGTTATCCGGGTCTTGAAACGAACTGTGGTGGAACAGATTCCGAATGAGGTTAGCCAAGGAAAGACAAACCATCGTCTTCTCGGCCAACAAAGTGGAGAAATCCACGGATTAACTTTCCTCACATTTGGATACCGCGTTCCTTAACGGCACTCGGTATTTCCTTATCCGTCGTACTAATATTAGCACAGTTTGTTTGGCTCGCAAGAGTAGACGCTGGATAACGCTTTCTACATCCTGTATCTCCCGCAGGACTTGCACATCCACCGCAGAATTTCGCGTGACCAACTTCTCCAGCTTCTCGTCCCAATCGCTTCGCCTTCTCGATGTCTTCTGTCAGAGAAAACGGCAGAGAATCCAGCTGTCTCGCTCTACCGCCATCACCGCCATCGCCGCCATCTTGTCGCCCCTTTTCCTTCTACCCAAATGCCTTTCAGTTCCGCAAAGTGAAATTTACAGCTTGCTCGATGGTTTGTTCGTCACGCGGTTCTTGCCGGAGGGGCTGCTAGAATCTTGCTTAATATTCCGCCGGCTCCCGTGGGTCAACTTGTTTTCGTGGAGGTCGAGGTAGACGTGACTGGTGACGGGAAGAATTTTCCGAGAGCGTCGTGAAAATTACGGCAGAATATTGCTTTAGAATTTCCTTTTTTGTCTTCCTTCAGAAATTTCCCACGAATATTTCAGACGCTTGAGGTATCCTTTCAATTATTACAATGTTTTTCTTGGCCTTTTCGAGGTGATTGTTATCTTGCTCGTGGACAACATACTTTTCTTACGTCTCAAAATGGCTTTCGAGTCTCTTTTTCACAATTCCTCGCAACACCCTGCCCACAGAATTCGTTCGATGCAAAAGTAACAACGCGGAACGCTATAAATCATCGTAGTCTGTTAATTTGCGTTTTCCAGTGGTATTTTTCGCCAGGTATATGTTGTTCGAATGTAACTTACCGGCGTTATAATATTTCCTCCCCAAAAATCCATTCGTTTCGGTGAAAAAGTGGAGAAAGGTGACAATGACATTGGAATTAATTTGAACGAGACAGGTGTCGGCCGGAGTTCATTTATTTTCTGTAAAAGCTCTCTATTCATCATTGTCGTGTATATGGTCAAAACAATGTACCCATTCAGCAAGACTGCCAGGGGCGTGACAAGTACGGGGAATGGCCGAGGTCGCCGGAACAGGGATTACGGGATGATAAATAAATCAACAAATTGCCAGACGGAGACTCTGGCGATTTTTCTTCACGGTAGAACACGTACGTTTATTAACCGAATGACATTTTCCTACTTTCGCGATTTCTGTCTCCTGAAGCTGGTCGAGAAATCGTTTGTGACGTAGAAAAGCGAAATAGTCGTCTAATACCATGGACTTACTATCCGTAGTTGTACTATTTTCAAAATACTTTTGAAAATCGTTCAATCTGTACAGGATCTCCTCTTTTAAGCAGGTTTAGGCAACCCGGAAGTTTAAAGAACTATGAAACTTTGCGTACAAATTACTTTCAAACTGTAAATATCACTTTAATTAAAGTACCTCTCTTTTCTATGGTTTCAAAGGTACAGAAATAATTGTCCCGGAAACTAATAAACAGTTTTTAGAACATTATCCAAAAATGTCTAACAATAAGTAAGAGGTTTTGAAACAAGCGATTCTAGGCCACACGAGGAGAAAGTTCTTCGATTGCTAACGAATACACACTCAATGTAATTAAGTTACAAACCACTTGTGCCTGCGCTTGGGATTAATCCGAGATTACTTTGCAGGAGAGAAATCGTATTATTCTATTACCGTGCTATTGTTTCCTGTATCTCGCGTACGGTGAGTTCGGTTTTAGAATGGACAATAATTGGACAACACACCGGCACCTCCACGCTACCCTTTTAGCACATTTTTTCTCTAAAACGATTTACACAGCTCTACACGCCCTCGATAAACAACAGGGGAACAACCATTGCATAACGTTGTTGCATCCGAGATAGAGAAGTCAAACGAATGATAGTGTATGGAGACAGTTTTATTTGTCAATTTTTTAGATGTTAGTACTCTAAACTACATTATCTATAAAGTATAGCCTGTCAGAGAGAAATATTTAGGATTTTTCATTGTAGAAAATGAAATTTGATTAAAAACCATTTCCTGCTTCTAACACAACCTTCGTTTAACTTTCCCGGCGAAGCTGACGTTGCGTTTACCAGTTGGAGACCCAGTTTTTTATGATTCTTCATGAAAACCAGACGAAGTTGTCGGTATATGAACACCGTCATTTCATATGCAACAATATAATATATTCAAAAGTTCGTAGAAGTCCCTCGAATTAGCAAAGTCACGTAGAGCGGTAGTTCGATGAAAGAAGGACGGAACAATCGTAAGTTGGTCGCGTTCCACGGCAAATTTCGTTGCATGTTTCATCAAATAGCCACGAAAGGGTGGGGCAGAGAAGCTGGGCTGCTTTCTGATTTTCATCTTAAATTCACGTTTCCTCCTTTCCTCCTTTCCTCCTTTCCTCCTTATCCCTGTCCTCCTCTCTTCTCCGTTTGATTCCTTCACCTTGCGCTGGCGCCTCCTTAATTCTGCAGGGGCGTTGCAGCAGAAAGTTTTGCTGGCACTGCTAGACCAACTTTCTTGAACGTTTATTTTTGGATCTTTTAGCTCTCGCTGTCTTCCATGCTCTCCTTTCTTTACTGTTTGCTAAATCCGTAATAACGATGCACTCCGTTTCAAGTGCTCGCCTTAACCTATTCTAAACGAAACGTAACTCTTCGAATAACTTTCCTGGCAGCTTTTTCAAAAATACATCTATAAACTCACAACCGTGCTACAACACAGTTTGCTATTATTCGGCACGATGAACGCGAGAACGTTTGTGGTCTCCTACTTCTTCTTCTTCTTCTTCTTCTTCTTCTTTCACGTGTTTTCTTCTCCTTCTCTTTTCAGATGATACTCTTCTCTACTTGTCTTTATTAGCACGCTTCAAGGGTGCGCCCTTTGAGACTCCTCTTACTCTCTTTTCCTCCAACTTTTCCGCTTGCTGGGAAACCTTCCTTTGCCCGCCACTGCGAAAGCCTTGCTTACACATGCGTTCCAGAGTGGTTTCCTGAGCCTCCTCCCTCTCTATGGAACTTAGAATATCGTTTCTCTACGGTTTATAAATTCGTTTATAGCCTCGAGGCTGAATGGTCGAATAGTTTTTTCGAGATCTCGCTGACTGACACTGCCTTCTACGTTAGCACCTTCGAGTTTCTCAAAGGCGTTAGGACCAAGCGTTATCTCTACACGCTTGACAGGAGAGAACGCTCGCTTGAAATTCAATTTCAACAATGTCCTAACGGTCTTAGGTAATACCTTTCGAGATCGCCCGAACGTTAACGCATCAACAAGTATCAGAGAAACTCTCACGGCTTCTCTTCATCCTTCTTGCTTGCAAGGGACTTAACAGTGTCGAACATTACTGCGTCACTGGACAGACGTGAATTCTGCGGCTGATTAAGGCGGCCGTTTCAGTGAATCCTGCGGACCCTGACTACAGTTAACTGAGTTGTAACTGTGTAACTCTTGCCGCGTCGCTATTCACCATTCGCTGCTGCAACTCGTTAACTATACCAAAAGCGGCAAGTGCCAGGTAGACAAGCTCTGCCGTTTCATCAACTGTCTGTGAACGGGGCATAATTTTCACCGCGTTCAATGAATCCTTATAAATATCACGATTCCGTGTAACATTTCGCTCGGTTTATCTGAAGAGTGAGGACCGTCCAATTCGCTGGATCTTTCTGCTGGATCTCTTTTTCATAAATAATCAACGAGCAGGGACACTAAGAAAAAAAAAGTGCAACAATTACCATCCCTTTTTGTTTTACCACATAAATGTCTAGAACCTCGGACGAAACACAATTTTTCGAAAAGGCTTTTATATTTGCACGTATAATAATTTCCTTTGCGTTTTGAATGTATCCACGCTACGAGAAAACGAGGAGGAGGGCTACCATGATATACGTAAAAGAATAACTGTGTCTGAAGAAAAGGAAAGACGCAAAGCTATCTTCAAAGAGTTTTTGAAAAAGTGGGTCGAGCTCGTTACACGTTCGATTGATTTACAGCTTTGCTCTTATTCGGTAGTCCCTTTCCTACTTTCCGTTTATCGACACTGGCTCGCTCTACTTTCGGCTCGTCGTAAAGAGACTCTCAGAAGAGAATCACCGAACCTCGCGGAATATTGTTACGGAGTGAATAAGAACGTTGCGACATTTATCGCGACCACTTTACTTACTTTACACTCGTAACTCTCGCGAAACTTTGTTTTCTTCGTGGGACGTGCTGCAAATGTATGAAGTAAAACACGCCAGGCATAAAGTAAGCGTTGTATTTATTCCTCGGGGTTTTAATTTACCGTTGTTCACTTTTTCCCACCGGCGTTAGTTATCCTTAGGAGTTGAACGTATCACAATTTGTTGGTTATCGTAATTTTACACTTCTGTACTTGAATTCAATGGAAATAGCACGTAAAGGAAAGCAGGGATAAACTCTTCTAAAACGTTCTTAAATCTTACCATACTACATCCAGAGTTTGGCTTGGAATTTTTCAGTGAAAGGATTAATTTCGATATAATTTAACAACGATCACGGCGACATAATTTTTCAATTGTTTTTAGATCGCTTTGTTTGCAATAGCTTTGCCAATAATTTGACTTCCAGCAGAGTTTCGGCGAAGCTTTCACGAGCATAAACAGAATTCCCCCGTTGAAACAAGTCTATCGACGTCGACGGTTCCATTGGCACGTATACCGTTGTTGGTTGGTTTCAAAGTTAGTTTCGAGCACGTACCGCGTATAACTTTAAAGTAGCCGCTATTAATATAGGGTTCAGCCGTTTTTCAAATGGTTCCTCGGCTCCACGGATGGCGTGAGAAACGTTACGACGCGTGGAAACAGTTTTCACATGCGCCTCGTGCATCGGGTATTATTTGTCAGGTGAGATGACGTATAATTCCCAGTCTAAATATCATTTATTATTTTATACGTGTTTGCGGCTGCCTTAGATTTACGAGCTGAACAAAAAGCACTTTGGCAAATTTACTTAAGAACTTATCAGTAGCAGAAGTAATATTACATGGTGGCTCTTGTTTTAACCCTTTGAATACTGCTACAGCCTACTTTTATTATTATTGAAACCGGGTTTTAACGTTTATTTATTCCTTTGAAACCTAACAAATATTTTCTCGCGTGCAGACATATTTTCCTCATTCAGATTTCAACGAAGAACTAGAAATAACAAACGTCGTGTTTTTCTTTTCGTAAAATTATTACACTATTATTTATACTTTCGTTCTACCATTTTTATAAGCTCCATTTCTATTCTTCTGCTTCTTTAGGTTTCCGTCTTTGCTCGTTCTTCTTCGGACACATTTTATCACCTCGACGGGCTGTTTCTTGTCTGTTCGGGGAAAAATCTGACTGGAAGTTAAATGTGCGTTCCTGTCTGATAGCTGATTTCCGGGATGCTGATACGAAAAGAGTCTGACAGAGTCGTAACGTCACGTTTTTCCCAATCGGAAAAAGTCGAACGACGTATTGGCACCGAATACGCAGATTTCCGGGACCTAACGTGTCGTTGAATCGTTCCAACTGAATTCAACTTTGCCAATCAACTTCTTACGCGTTAGGACCATAGAGAATTGAAATAATAGGAGGCTGGGATAGTGGACTTATACTCTATTAATAAAGGCTCATTTATACTGTATTTATGTATCCGTTCGTTATTAGTTAAGCAAGGATTTGCTTGGGTTTTTCAGAAAGTGTCGCGTCCCTTTGTAATGCTAATTTAACGCTCGAGTTTACCTTAGTCTTGCGAAACTCTCGCTTGGCCGCGTGAAAACTTCCGAAGAAACACACCACGGGCGCTGGGCAAGCTGCGATAAAAAATCGTCGAGAGCTAAAGTTCTGGCAACAAACGAGGATAAGGGAATAAAAAAGAAAAAAAAGAAAAGAAAGGAGGAGGAAGAAGAAGAAGAAGAAGAAGAGAGGTCGCGAAACGAATCATTGAGCTTATCGCTTGGCAGTTGCTAGGGGTACGTGGAAAAAGTTTCGAATGGAAAATGAAAAAGCGTTAGGTATCGTTCGTTCTCAATCTCGGCAGATTTCACCGGTGTGAATAAATAAATCGTGGCAATGTCGAAACTTCCAAGGCATTTTACAACATTCCAGCATCCCCAGATGGGGTTGCTGAAGAAATGCGTGGAATCCCACTTATGCAGTGAAAGTACCTGTAAAGTCTCGTTTGCTTTCCGAACTATCACGGTCGCTCGACCGTGATAGAATGTTATCCATGCTTTTCACGATCGTTTCCTCGTAAAACTGCAACTGTTTCTAAAATCCTTTACCCTACGTTTCCAAATTCCTCCTCTAAGCTGCTCCAAAGGCATTACTCCCTTCAACTGCTTTGTACTCCAAGGATTAATGCAAATTAAATTTTATCCAACTCTAACTTTTTCAATCCACTGAAATTCTGCTTGCACGAAAATATCTCGTTTACAAGACTTAGAAATCGAAGTGGATGAAATTTCGTCCGAGGATCGCACGAGGAAGTAAACGTCTACGCTCCAATCCTCCAATCCTGGCTTCAGGAACGTGATTTGTACACTTCAGCTAACAAATGAAGCCTAGAGGTTCGGTGACCACGCGTTCTCTTGTTAAATAGCCTATGTTTTAGAGCGATCCGCCACGTCACATGCCCGGTTAGCAACGGATCGTCCTAGAGTCCACTGACCATTAACGTTCTCTCGTTGAACGGTCAACGAATTAATTGTTACGTCTGCGAACGATCGTTTCGAGTCTTCTGGAAACTCGCAGTCTAACAGTCCTCGGCAATTTAATATATATTGTAAAAAGGAACGCAGTCGCAATTCAAGAAAATGCACTCACAATGTGCAGTCAATGAAAATATTAAACAATAGTTTATTACGTATTTCCACTCTATCACGTTTTATATTCTTTGTATTTTATTTTTACATCTGTAAATGCATTGTTGAACAGTTGAACAGTTCAAATTTATTTATAACCTAGCGAATAAAACCGGAAATTCTTCAGAATTTACGCTCTGTCTACTTAATTTTGTCCACGACTGTAACTGATATTCATTTTATTAATCGTTCTGCATTTTTCTTAAGTATATTGTACGCTGTACATTATCTATACGCTTCAGTTGTCGCGTTGAAACGAAATAAACGAGGCACATCTGCCTCGAGAAAGTTTATCAGACAAGGTATCTGGTTGACAAAGGTTAAAGTCTGCCCCTTTAGATCATCAAGCAGGTGCTTGTCATAATTTATGGCACTAACAAACGCGAAGAAGCCTAGGCGACGAGTAAGTTTACCCTGCAGTCCTCTTCCTCAGAGGTATGACCTCTCAAAACCATCCTCAAGGGAAGTGAGACAATTAACAAGTAACCTAACTTTTGAAAAGCAATCTAAACCACTTCTACTTACACGAGGGCCTGCGAATGCTGCGTAATCTAACGAACTCGACGAATCTTCGTCAATTTTTCTTAAAAATTCATTACTTCTAGATGTTCTACGAAGAAGAAAACTTTCTGCTCTGTATTAGTTTGCAAGAAGCTAATTTAAGACGAATAATTAACCTCGGTTACCGTGGTCCTCGGGTGTGGGATTATTACAGAATTACGATTGTCTGTTCCCGTCAAAAGTGCCAGCTTATGGATCTTACTGTTCCATAAATTACTATTCGCAGTTTGTTTATGAATCAATTTGGAAGTAGGCGGTAATTTCGAAGATACGAATGCCTCGACTGATTCTGTGTAACTTGTTTACAAAAATTTGATCAATCTTTAGACAGGTTGAATATATTGGCTTTTGCGTGTTGAAATACCGGTATTGATATGACATCGATTCGTAGCCAGTTTAATTGTGTAAGTGAATTTTGTACAGAGGGTATGAAAATACCAGCCAGCCGTATAAAACAAATAGTACACACCAGTTCGAAGCAGTTTTCATTTAACAGTTCCTTCCCATTCGCCGCGTTCGAAATGTTTTCATATTTACACGCTGAGAACCGAGCTTTTCCTCAGCGAGCTGCAGCTTTTAATCGTTGACGTATAGCAAACATCGATGCATACGGTATAGTTTTACATGGGCGTTTCTGCAAATTACCATCGAACGATTCCTTTTTGTTTCGCAAATTGCAATTTTATTTTTCCTTCTCCCGTCCATACGTATTTATTTGTCCACTAAATACATTTACTCACAAAAGTTAAGAAACAACGTATCTTCTAAGATACATAGGTTCAAACTAAAAATAGCATAATAAGATAGCATCATTCCATACATCAATAAACAATGAGCTTTTTCGAACATACTTGTACAAGGACGACGATTAAAGTGAATCGAAGAAACAAGATAAAAGCTGCGTGACAAAAGTCAAGAAACATACAAACATCTCGTGGTAAGTTGAGCCCACAATGTAAAAAAACATATTCCAATACACTTAATTTCCTTTCTGACATCGCTGAGTCCAGTTGATATTATAGTTTGTATTAAATATGACAAGAAGGCAACATTTAACGGAAGCTGTAAAGCTGAAAATAGTTGAAATGTTTAAGGAAGGCAAGAAAAAAACTGACATAGCAAAAGTGTTTAGTGTGAATCGTTGCATCGTCATCACGAACTGGCAGACCGCGAGAAACAACTGAAAAGCTAGATCGCCGAATTACAAGGCTCTCTAAGTCGAATCCATTTTACACTGCTTCTGAAATTAAAAATCAACTAGGTCTGGAAAACATTAGTAACAGAACAGTTAGCCGTCGTTTAGATGAAAATAATCTTTTTTCACGCAAAGCATGCAAGAAACCACTTGTGTCGAAGAAAAATAGAGCAGCTCGGTTGCGGTTTGCTAAAGAACATCTTAATTGGATTGCTACTGAGTGGTCGAAAATTGTATGGAGTGATGAGAGTAAGTTCAACCTGTTTGGAAACGACTTTAAAAATAATGTCAGACGCTCTACTAGACAACGATTTAATGTTAAATACCTAAAATCGACAGTAAAATTTGGTGGCGGTAATATAATGGTGCGGGGTTATTTCTCACGTAACGGCCTCGGCCCATTAATACAAATAAAAGAAGCAATGGATAGATTTGCGTATCGCGACATCTTACAAAATCATATGCTGCCATTTGCCAATGAAAAAATGTTATCAGGGTGGTCATTTCAACACGATAACGACTCCAGACATTCTTCTAAGTTAGTTAAGGCGTTTCTTGCAGCAGAAAATGTTAATGTAATCAAGTAGCCAAGTCGATCCCCGGACTTGAACTCAATTTAATATCTGTGGGATTACGTTGGACATCAATTGGGAAGTCATTCTTTTACCAATAAAGCAGAATTAATGAAAAAACTCACGAAAATATGGTAAGAAATACCGGCTGAGTGTTGTGTTCGATTAATTGAATCAATGCCACGCAAATGCCATGCAGTCCTCAAATCCAAGGGTTATCCAACATATTATTAGACTGTTATGAAAATTATAAACATCTACACATCGTTGGTTTGATTAGAAGTGGTTATATAACTTAAGCAATATATATTTCTTAACTTACGTCTCGCAGCTTTTGTCTTATTTCTTCGATTCAATTTAATTGTCATCCTTGTACAAGTATGTTCGAAAAAAAACTCATTGTTTATTGATTTATGGAATGTTATCTTATTATGCTATTTCTAGTTTCAACCTATGTATCGTAGAAGATAGAACATATATGTATAGCAAAATTACCAAACGATTACGTTGTTTCTTAACTTTTGTCAGTAAGTGTGTGTCTCGACACGTGATATGCATAGCTTAAGGTTTTAAGTCCCTGCTGGTTTGGGCTTTACGAAACAGACACCTAGTCACGCTATTTTCTAATGACCTCTGTTCGAAGATTCCATGTTTATTCGACACCCATTTAACCATGCACCGATCTAAAATGGATAGCAGAAACTCGGCATCTCTGTAGACCACGCTGAGACCTCTCGCCCTTGGGCATTAAACGTTTCCAAAGCGCCATACCACCACTTTACGGATTCGGAATTTCCAGAGTGGGTGGGTGGTGTGTTCGAGGATCACAGAAGACTGTCTAAGGGTCAGAGATGCGCTAATTTCCCACCATCTCACCCTCTATCCTTCTAAACTTAATATAAGTTGAGAAACGAGGAAGAAGATGAAGAAGAAAAGACGCGGAACGTGTTACGAGGTTTGCTGTTACGATTTCCGATTCACACGACCTTTTAATAAAGCTTCGAAGGGTCTATGGTTCACGTAACGTTTATTTTCTTATAAAATATACTGACGTTTGCCTGATGAAAGGTGGGACAGCCATCGAACGATCCACTGCAATTAGCCATTCAGGAAAAGCGCGATTCCGTTTATCACATGACAGTTAACGGGGAAATCTTAACCGTCGACTTTGTTCCGCTCTCGAAAATGATTAATTATACGCGTTTCTGAAGCGGCGTAATAAATATTAATTGAAACGTTGCTTTTCCAATGGTACGTTTTGCCTGGGTTCAATGACCTTCGGAACGGTCAAATGTTTAATCAAAATTTCACGCGTAAAATTTCTGTTGGATTTGCAACGTATGAATATGTACCGATGCATCCTATTATTGTTGTTAAATTTCAGAATTTTCACGACGCCCTGGGAAATTTAAACATTTACGTCAGTGTGAAAATTCTCTCTGGACTGAAATATTTGTCGCTCTGGAAAATTGTCGGGCGGGTTGCGGAAAATTCCCCGCCTAATTGAACATCTCGATTTTTCATCGAACGTGTTCGTTTTAATTCTGACAATTTTAAACTGTACGATTGTATACTCGCCCCGTACGTATGAAAAATAAACGATTGAATATAAAACACTCGTCGCGATTCGGAAATATTCTTTCCGGCGTCATTTAAACGTACAATTATTCCGTATCTCTTCGAGATTTTCAATTGAACGGTCGAAAAATTGTATACGTATTTTATTAAGAAAGCTGTTATTTAAAAAAGATAAATTTTACACAATGCAGGATACGATACAGAAAAGAAATTGAATTTCAGCCGATTCTTTTTCTTTCTCTCTTTTTTTTTTTTTAATACACTGTTCACAGAGCGAACGAGAATTGTATATGCAAATTACTCGCACGCTGACAGAAAATCAGGGTAGGTTGATCCCTTTCTTTGTTTTTCTCTCTCGAAGCGATACGATAAGGCCAAAGGAAACGCAAGAACGGCAGACGGACAGTAAGAAAAATTCAAAGAGAGAGCAAAGGCGTAGCTCTTTAACTCCCGGATCACGTCTCGAATCGCGGTGATCATTTCACAGAGACGTGCTTCCGGTCGGCGGAGCTTCTTGCCAGGGCCACGAACAATTCCGTACACGGAATGTCTGTACTCGCCCCTTCGACTGCACCGAAACTCGCGACAAGAAGCTGCGGCTGCTCTTTTCCTAGCTTCCGATGCGCAACTTTCCCGCTGGTCTAGCGCGTCCCTCTCTGCCTTCTTCTAATTTTATAAATTGTTCTGGTTCGTTTACATTTAAAAAAGTTAATTGAACTGACGATAAAGCGGCGGCGGCGACGGCGAAGGAGGCGGCGACGGTGGGGAAAAATTCGTACGTGAGTAGAGTTCCAGAAGAGAATCTCGTCGCAAATTTCTCCCTCTGCTCGTAGGAACAATCAGCGCAAACGTTTATTATCTCTAAGATGAATTTTAACAATTAACCCTATGCGAATGCGTGATGCAGACAGCAGCCCAAGTATTTTTTAGCGTTCGAACGTTTTGCAAAAAAAATTACCCCGGTTATTACACTCTGTTGAATTGGAACAATTTCTCCATGTAAATTCCGTAGGGATTTTGTAACAACTTCTTTCAAAAATAAATATCCAAATAACTGCAGCTCTATGGACATGAAAGTACGCGAACATAATACTATACATGTGAACTAGTTACGAGCTTCAATACTGAAAAGTTTCTGAAGTTAAATACGAAACTGTATTAATGTACTCCGAATTTGCCCTGATGAACATACTCCTAGCCCAGCTCCGTTTTCAAGTATTTGAAAATGAAATGTACCACAACTTCAACATTGAAATTGCGATTGTTCTAAACTTTAAAAGAAAAAGTTGTAAATTCCGTTGTTAATACGGATACATATTAAAGTTCAAATATATCGGTGTATTATACTTTGAGAAACTAATGCAATTTTGTCATCGTACGAGGAAGGATACAGAGGGTTTCCAATTCAAAGTCGGATTAGACTTTAAGGAAAGCGGAGAAACTGCTCACCTGGAAATTATGAAAGTTTTACAAGTGTCTCTACGTCGCTAACTCTACGGCAGAAATATGAGACGCGCCATCGTTTTCCATCCATACGCGATATTCTCTGACAATCATTGGAAATTAAATATCGCGAAGACTGTAACGCCTTTCCTTAACAGCCGTTATCGGTTAAATGGACATTGGTCCTTTCTGGGAGCACGTTCAGGTGGAAATTGCTTTGATTTCATTTTTAAAGAAACGAACAAGGTAAGTTATTCTCTGGTATAATCATAGTGTGCTGATTTTTCACTCTTAAACGCTTAAAAAAAAAAAAGGAATTTAACGAGACGGCTTGCAGTTCTCTATCTTTCTCTGTCTTAGTTTGAGAATATTAACGAAGATTTCAGTAAACTGGTTAATATGAGACCCTTGATGGCTCATCCCATATCTTTCCGGCTGCTAAGTCACAGAATTTTTCACAGAATCATACAGTCACGTTCTTTTCGTATCGTACTTTGAACCATCGGAGCCCTTCTTCGAATGCAACGAATGCTTCGACGTGAGAAGTCACATTTTCATTAGCTGTTTCCATTTGTATAAAACTGCCTTTATCGCGACGAAGCCACTGCATTACGTCAGTATTATCATGGATATTTGGTACTCTACGTAATGTAGCGACAACTTCTCCAATATCTTCCTCTATTCTTCTTTTTCTTTATGTTTATTATAATTTTTCCGTCGCATCAGCTGCAATTATTATCGACCTTCTTTCTTGTTCGCTGGTTTGTTCGTCCTTTAATCCCTTGCCTTGCAACGAGACAGACTTGTAACGTAGCTTTTGAACATGATGCGACAATGAGAATTAGATCAGTCATGAAAATTCGTTTTAATTCGAACTTTCGTTATCATTTATAAAACTGAGGATTATCGAATGTAATTGATCCATGATATTGGGTATCGAACGTGACGACAGACACCTTTTACGCAATTAAACTTTCACCTTTGTGATATGGGCACTCGTCTATAATCTATTATTTCCGAGTGCTTTCTTTTTTTCTATAACTATCCCTTGTATTCAAAACACAAGAAGTCCTTCTTTTCTACCTAACCTGCAATCCAATCAACCGTTTAACGTTCAAATCCTCAAGAAAAGCAAATGTGTCGACGGAATCCGTAAAGTTGGAATAATCCGTTATCCTGGCAGATAACAAAGTTAGAAAAGATGGTCCAGAAAAGTGAAGGAAGAACGCGCGAGGACAAAATACCATTTCCAGCGAGGAGAATAATTCAAAACGAGCGGACACGTGTGTTACGAAATGACGTGAGCCGTCGTAATTAACGAAAAACGGGGGAAAGCTCGTAATTATATATAAAATAAGAATTCTCCGTACTAACTGTAGGAATGGAGATAAACGTAACGAGGGTGAACGGATGTCGTGGAGCGAGCGACCAAGGTAAATTCAGAGTCAGGCGTATTTCGGTGGTGCCGGAGCTACATCGATAATACGGGGAAACGAAATTGCGCGGCGAACGAATTGCCGGCGACAAATTTGCTAGGAATAATTCAGAAGCAACCGCCTGGCGACCAGGCGTCAAGCTGAATTGCGCCAACAGTCGCGTTATCGCGGCAAATTAAATGTCAAATTAATGGGACGATAAATTCTCGTCAAGTGAGCGGCGCATGGACGCGAACCTGGCCAATTTACGACGCGTTATCCGGAATTTCATTCTATCACGTTGGAAAACGCGGGGAAAAGTACGCGACCGATAGGACAAGTCGGTTCAATCTCGAAGCTGAGTAGTCACACCGGTGGGATCGTGCAGATAACGAAATTGTCTGAGTTTGCTTCGTGAAAAGCAGGATCCCCGGTATCCCCGGCTAACGGTGTGCTGCCTCCACTGTTATAATTTACTACCTCTTTACCCGGCATATTTTAGAACGTTCGCTCGGCTCGGTGACCCGAGCATCGTCCGTATCTACGAAACCCCGGAGGGGAGACTTCTTTAATCAACACCACGCCGTACTTTATCAGCACTTGCACTCAACTGCACCGCCTCCCTTCTCCTCCTGTAAACGTTGTTGTTCGTCTTGCTTGTGTAAAAGCGAACGAAAATTATGCACTCTGGGTAGCCACGGAAATGCAGCAAAAACGTGGGCAGAATGCGGGAAAAAGGGGACGAAGCTGGCGATAATACAGAAGAAAAGTGAAAGAGAAGAAGAAGGTAAGTTAAGAAAAGAGAAGCTCGCATGCGTATACCAAAATGGGATCATTCACGCCTGCATCAAACCCAAAAGAATATTTGCAACACTTTCTGGTCAAAGAATTAAGAATTCTACGATCGCTAATTATTTATTTCTTTAGAGAATTAGACAGTGCAATGCGTTTCTGGTGCTTTTCTCCGGATTATACGAGGGCCATTCAATAAGTAACGAGACAAACTGATATAGCTCAAAAACTGTTTATTTAATTAATACAATATTTTGGCTATTTTTCAACATAATCCCCCCCAACACTTCTACATTTGTCCCATCGTTCCTCTAATTTTCTTATACCCCTAGTGTAAAATTCTTTCGGTTGCTGTCGGAACCACATTTGCACCTGAATCTTGACTTCTTCGTTGGAGCCGAATTTTTTGCCACGTAGAGCCTCCTTAAGGGGACCAAACATGTGAAAATCGTTGTTGAAAACATGTGAATGTTTCGTGAAACATGTGAACCGTTGAAAAACATGTTCACTGATTTGAAGCCTTTTTTCTTTGTGAGTATCCGTAAATTGTCTTGGCATCCATCTCACGCAAGTTTTCTTGTATTGCAGCTTATTGTGAATGATGTTATGGACAGTTCCTACACTTGTGGACACTTTTCCAGCGATAATTTCAACAGTGGTTCGTCTGTTGTCTCGAATTATTTCGTCAATGCGAAATTCAAGGGAAGAAGTTGAAACTTGGACCGGTCGTTCACTTCGCTGCGCATCATCGACACTTCTGCGGCCATTTTTAAACTGTTCTACCCACTTGTAAGTGTTTGAACGGTGTAAACATTTATTCCCGTACACTTTTAACATCCTTGCATGGATCTCACTACCATTAACACCTTCTGCGACTAAAAATCTAATCACAGCACGTTGTTCTTCCGCGGTGCAATTCTCAATCGGACTTGACATTTTTAACTGACTGAATTATCGGTTAGGTTTACAAAACCTTGTCAAACAGCTGATCAGAAGTTGTTACAAGGATGCCAACTTGAAATATAGAAAGTTTCGTATTGGCTCATGAAACCGTTTAGGAGCTATATCAGTTTGTCTCGTTACTTATTGAATGGCCCTCGTATGTAACAAAACAAACTCTAAACGCAAGCTGGGAACGTTAAGATTGCTGATAAAAGTCGAGACTGTCGTACAAAGTCTCTAGAAGTGGAGTTTTCATTTTTCTCTCACTCGAAAACTCGATAAACCCAAACCTCTACAACTCCAAAATGTTTTCCCTTTTCCTGAGGTTCCCCTGCATATGTTTTTCATTTAACTTAGCGCGATTAAAGGATCAATGCACGTTGTATAATTAATCAGTGCGCGGAAAACTATTTCGCCTACACAGAGCAGTTTGATTCCCAACTGTTCCGCACTGAAAGGGTTAATTTTACGAGAATAACTTCCGGATGGTGATAAGAACGAACTGTACAGATTTAGAGTATTACGAAACAAAAATGCGAGTAGCTATACGGAGTAAAAGCGAAGGCGAAGGAAGACGGAGGGAGCAAATGCAAAGTCGTTTGAAAATTCGAGACCCAAACGAGGGAACTTTTGCCGCGTCTAGGGGAGTGCAGCCAGTTGAGTGTGTCTATTGTTGGTGAATGTGGGTCAGCCTCGGCGTACTTCCGGTGGTATGCAGTCGAAGTTACGGGAAGAAAGAGTAACGAAATAAGGCAGAAAATGCGAAGAAAGGGAGAAAGTAAAGGCGAGGTGAGATATGGTAACCGTCTAACTATACGTAAGAACCCTGGGTTACTAGCTAATATTCAAAGAATTACTAGAATAGCTGAAAGTTATTGCTCGTCATTTATAAAGCTCATTTTCCTAATAAATTATCTAGAAATTACAATTATATTATATTAAATACAAAACACAATTATGCAAAATATAGGTACCTTCGGAAACAGGAAATATGCTCGTTTTATTTCACTTTCAAAATGGAAATATTCTTATTTTGAGCAAAGACTTTCAGCACTGGAAATATCGCGAGATTTTCTAGAGAGACGAAGCTAGGAAATTCAAGGTCCTGAAATAACACGAATACGATTACTTCGGACAGTCGTAAAATAACAATCGCTAAAACAAACTCCACAAATCTAACTAGTCTTAAATCCTGAAAGGCTAGGAATATTTGTAAAGCTCGATGACGACTTTCTGTGCTACTATCCTTACTATATATACTACCTTTATGTTACTATTCCACAAACTTTTCTATTTTTTAATTAGTTACACTCGATAGTAATGAATAAAGAACATTTCTGCTAATAACAAACGACCTTTACTTGGATTTAGTGGATTTTACGAAAGATCGAATGGATTTTGTGTAAGTGAAAGTAGCGAAGGATGTACATACTTACTTTTTGTAAAACAATCGATTTATATGAACGACGTCTGAACGATCATCGAGAGTGCAATGAAAAAGGTTGCAACAAGCGTCTAACGATCTCTCAAGCTTCCACGACTTCGCTCTATGTTAAATGCTAAAGTTAAAGCTTGGGAAAATATTTCTACAGTTCGCGAACATTAAGGTTAACTTCTCGTTGTTTCAACTAACACGAGCGTTTCGGGGAACATTTTCAATTAAGTTTCAAACAAACGCGAATGAAATCTGGATTTTAATTAAAATTGTAGAAAAATATCCTCGGTAATAACTTCATTTTCGGCTCGTTCTCATAATTCATGTTACATGATACATTAACATGGCGAAGTTCTCATTTGATACAATAATTCATTCTTCAATTTAAACAGTATTAGATTGTACAAGGTGTCCTGTAACTGGCGGTGCAAAGCGAGCAGGGTTTCGCGATTCGAAGTGGAAAACTGAGTTGAAAATGTAGAATAAAACTAGTTCAGAGCAGTAAAGTCTGTCAGTTTGTTTTTGATTAGATCGAATGACGAGCTTCTTCGAGAAGCTAGAAGGATTAGTGTAGTAACAGAGGAAAAATACGAGTGACCAAGCGGGAATCGAACCCGCGACTTCCGGCACAGCAAGCAGCCGGGACTCTATGCCCTATAGTCAAGACGCCCTATTGTTTTCCTCGTTGTTATTGTTGCTATTTGATGGGTATGGAGGACCCCGATACTATATTAGTTTACTAGATGGTGTACGAAAAAATTACAATTATTTAGGAATCGTGAAGAAAATACCGAAGCTCGCTTTTGGAACCTTTGTATCCGACCATGTAATGGAAATTTAAAATAATACCCGGTCCCAAGTGACGAATATACAGCCAGGGAATGTATTAAATAACATTCCCTTCTATTTAAAAATATTTAAAAAAATGTTCTTGGTGTACATATTTGTCGCCACAGAATTAAATCGACAACCTTGTATATTAATTTTCAATTTAGCTCTGTGTATTTTGTACACTGTGACACAAATGTTAACAAATTGTATCCTTAAACATCAGTATAAAGAAAGTTGAAAAGTACACCTTGTCGCTTATTGTTTTCTTCCTTGAAACACAACTCGAATCTAGTATTACGTATCATTTGAAACCATGAGAAGCGAGAAATTTGTTGCAAGCATTTTTCTGACCATAAAATAACCCAGCCAACACGTAAGTTTCTGTTGTCTGTAGCGTGCTCTGTACAGTGGTATTACAGGCGAGAAAAGGAAGAAGTCTTGATGGAGTCCTTTCGAGGCTCGAGTGCCAGGAGGCAGCTGAAAGTGGTCTGCGGTATTCCCGCGTTTCAGTACTTTGTTTTAGAGCGGTCGTTATCAGCGGAAGCGTCTTTCATTTCGTCGCTCACTTTAGAAGAAACTGTTTTCGAGGCATCGGTTTTGTTGCGGTCCAACACAGAGAACGTACGATTATTACGTACAGTGCCTCGTTTTTGTTCACGAATCGTTGTGTACCTTTTCGTCGACTCGCTACCGCAACAACGTTCCGTAGAAAATCATATTTTACCGATACTCTCTGCCTCACCTCTACGATAAGTCGTGAAATTGTTATTTTAATCAAAATTATTTGAAATTCTAAAATCCACAAATATATCAAGTGTAGAAAAGTTAGAAAAATCCAAAAAGCGAAGGCTTGAGTGGGCCATGTACAGTCTTTTCCCCCTCTTAGGGATGGTTCTGCCTCAAGGCTGGGAAAGGGCCATATTGTCAAGGGGGATTTGAGGCTTGACTAGGATTTTCAGGAAAAACAGAATTGTGTCAGCACTCGCGAAGTATAGTTATTTATAGAAGTAAAATACAAGCTTTCACTCGTTTATTTCTTATTCAACCGCTCATTACCGTTATCCTGATTTTCCTTACATACATATCTATTTCTCTCGTAATATGGGGATAGGAAATCTCCGCGATCGGTTGGCAAAATATTAATTTAAATTTTCCAGAGTACATTTATATATCCGATGCATTTTAAAAAGGCGAATCAATTCGTTTCCCGCTATATCCGCTATACATATAGCAAAAGATTAATGCAACGCACGTAATCAATCAGAGTAATAAAGGGACACCAATCAAATCTGTTATCGCGGAAACACACTCTACCGGTGTTTATCACAATTACCCATGATTCACTAGGCAAATCGGTCGCAGAGGCATAAACGAGAGTTTTAGAGTTATTATCTCCTCTGGTAGGTCGTAACTATGAGTTACGAGAGAATGCCGATATCGGCGTGTACACAGATCGACGTACAGGAAACACAGTCCAGTAGAAAGACGAGAAAACCGCTTGATCGAACAGGAGGAAAATCGAATTACGTTGCGTTTCGTCCGATTCGTTTATCGCCCTTCGATGCTACATAGTTGCGAAATGTACAGCCGAATGCGAATAGTGTCCGTCCATTGATCGACACATGTCTCCTATCTGTTCTCGCGTGCATCGAATTGCGATATGAATTTGGTGGAAGAACCAATTCGATAGGCAACGAGAAAATCAGATAAATTTTCTACGCCAGAATTAACGACTAAAATTTCAAACCAGTTTTTCACAATTCCTTCAGAGGCTTATAAGATTCCTTCAGAGCTCTTATCCTTTGACGCTTCAAATTTCGAACACCGTCAGAGACAGAGAAACGGTGTGTAATTGACGAATTGTATATCCTGCATGGTCAAACTTGTAAAGCGTTGCGACAGGCAACGCGTTAATTAAACGACAGATATTTCAATTACTATTTGCAGCGCTTCTCGTTTGAAATGTATCCAACTCAGTCCGCTATCGTTAGAATATGAAATGAAATTTTCGAGTTTCTCGTACGTTCGTTTCATCTGCTTTAATAAGATGCGATGTAAAAGTCAGCGACAAACGCCGCGCCGCGAGCGGTAGAACGAACAACAAAACGGTAGTATAACGGAGAAAATGAGTTTCCGTTTAGTTAAATAAACCGTTCTCTGGCAAGGAGCGAACGGAAAAACATAAATTCCCCAGCAATTTATACAAATTACGTAGAACCATTAACAACATAAAGAACAGCGTCCGTTCTGCTGTGTTGTTTTATGAATCAACGTATCTCTGAGCTTTCAATCCTCCCTGTGTATGCGCGCATATATCATACAGAGCGGCGTGTATTTCCGCTTTTAATTTACTTTTTGTTTCGCTTTTCTGCCCGCGCTACCAAACTTTTCCCGTTCGCCGTTGAATTTCAATGCAAAACGCGAACGCTCAAAATCTTGTTTATAACAATAATCAATGTAAACGGTGAACTGACTGATGGTAAAAAACCTAGCTTTGACATGCATCATTTCGATCCTCTCTTTTCTTTTGACATTGAATATTCTGTTTCCATTTATAACAATCCCCCGTAATGATTTCAATTTTCAGTTACAGCAGAAAAATCGGAGAAATAAATTCGGAATAATCACACTGGTTGCAATCATTTCCGGAACTTTGATTTCGTTTTATTTTATTAAACGCTAACACTCTTTCGAGCCTGGAAATGTTGAATATTATCAAGCGATACGTAGAAAAATCGTGGTTGAAACCGGAAATAGGAGTGCCGCGAACGGAGTAAATATTTCGAATTTTTCGAGCACCGGCCATGGTTAATTACCACGCGAAAATTTGACAGTAATATTTTAATCCACGGTGCTGGACGGACACGACTGTCGGTGCGTTCGCAGCCGGCCACCATTTAACCACGCCAACATGGCGAGGCTCGTTTGCAAAAATGAAGAACGCACTCGTGATGCAGGCTGTAGTTTTTCAGCGTGCCTTCGTATGACGGCCGACGCGGCAGCGTGTCGAAATTTATGTGGAGAACACGAGTTCGCCTGAATTCATCGCACAGCCGGCTTACCTGTTTACGTTAGGTTATACGCGCGTGTGTTCTCATACACGCATTACAATATGCATGTATAGAAGGGTTCGAGCATGATGGTGGGTGTGAGAGTATCGGTTTTGCATTTATCAACCCGATAATTTATCAATCTCGTCCACCCTCGTCCACCCTCGTCGGTTCTCTCGTCCCTCGGCGAGACGGGAAAGGAGAAGAGAGGGTGAGATGGGGAGGGCGGTCGAATTCAACTAGGAATGATCATTCCTGGCAGGAAAATAATGAGGCTCTTTAAACGCCGAAAGTTTTCATCCACGATAGGGCAGAGAAAATCGATTCTCACACTTTGCCAACCACACTGTCGACCCTTGTGTTAGTTGCGAACGAATTTATTCCCGTAAGGGAAAATCGAGATGGTACAGGAGAATAAATGTTGTGGAAAGGTAGAGGATGATGGGTTTGAATGGGTACAGTTGAAAAGTACCGCTGATTAGAAGGGGAAGTCTAAATCTTTTATCATTTCGCGACAACATACAGTACCGGACAAATGATGTTTCTGAATGTACTTAAATGATTCAGTGTATTAACATTAACTCAATTAAAATGCTTGTATAGGACAGGATGATAAATGGATTGTGTTAACAAATATAACAAATTTCAATATAAAATATATATTTTAAAATGATGAAGGAATATGTGAGTGACATAAGTATTCGGACAAAAGTAAAACTTTAAGAAAATTATAAAACAAATGAAGGTTTATATAATTTAATGATACAGAACAACGAAATTACTTAATATTTGGTGGAATACCCTTTGGAATCAATTACTGCTTGCATTCTTGTAGGCATAGACTCTTAAAGTTTCTGTATTGTGGCAGAAGGAATACTTTGCCACTTTTGGCAGGGTATTTCAAACAATTTGTTAGCATTTGAAACTTTTTCGTTGCTTTTACACCTTTTTAAGTGATCCCAAAGGTTCCCTATCGGATTTAAATCCGGGCTCTGTGATGGCCAATGGTGTTCACATTATTTTGTCTTAACCAATTTTGTACGACACGAGAGGTGTGCTTAGGGTCATTATCGTGTTGATATACCCAATTTCTATTTATGATTTGCATTGCATGAGGTAACATATGAGTCTTTAATACATCGATATAAACTTCTTTGTTCATGATACCTTTTATTTAATGTATAGGACCGACCCCTTGACTTGAAAAGCACCCCAAACCATAACGCTTTCACCTCCATGTTTCAGCGTCGAAATTTGGTAACGCACATCGAATCTTTTACCGTTTTGAAGTCGAACCCACTGTATTTCATCGCATATAATAACTGAATCGCGTCGAAATATTTCATCGCATCGAATAACTGAAATTTGCTTTCATCGCTAAAAAGCACATTAGATCAATCTGCTACTGATCAATGAAGATGTTCCCGGGCAAATTCAAGTTGGGCTTTCCTATTTTTTTGTTTGGAAATTAATGGTTTTCTTACTTCGTGTTTTTCATACAAACCAAAAGACACTAAACGACGGCGTACTGTACATACACTAATATTTACATTGTTATTCTCGACTAAACTTGCATGAATTTGTACTGCTGTTCGTCGCGGATCTGCTACGGACAATCGTCGTATTATTCTGTCTTCTCTAACCGACGTCTTCTTTGGTCGACCAGACTTCGACAAATTCTCCAAGTGACCCCGTTCTTGAAATTGTTTTTTAATACCATAAACTGTTTGCTTTGGAATGTCAAAGCGTCGCGATACGCTAGATATGGATTCTCCGTTATTTAAAGCTTTTATTACTTTCTCTTTTACACGTTTTGGTAAACTTTGCCCTCGTACCACCTGAAGGTGAAGAGTATAATCTATAAAATTAAAATTTTACGAATATTTATAATACAGAACATGATTTACATATGTAAATTAAATGTCCAGTTACTTTTGTCCACTTATATCTGGATAAAACTTATTTTATACCTTACAATATGTAACTGTTTTCACGTAATTCTTACGAAAGCTAGCAAACAACTAATAGTCAACAATCCGCATGGCAAAAAGTACATGACGTTATCATAACAATAAACAAACAGAAAAACGTCAGTGTCCGAATTCATTTGTCCCGGTACTGTATATTTAATCTTTGTATTCAATTTTAGGGGACACGTTAATTTGACGAGTTTCTAGAGAAAAATTGCAGAAGCTGTTAGGGTAAATGTACCAGGGTAAATTTATGTGCTTTTTTTACTTTCAACACCAAAGTAGTTTAAAAATTCAAAAAGTTTCTTTAAAATCCATTGATTTTTACGATTGTTGCTCGCAAATTCATCCAGAGAAAATCTTTTCCGCTGTCAAAACCAAAAATTACACGATTCCTCCCGTTCCGGCTACATGCTTTACGAGTTTCCACGAGAATTCCCAATTGCTTCTGCGAAAGTTTAAACGGGGTATGCAAGTTTTAACAGTTTTTCATAGTTAAGGAGTCGTAGACTGTGTTGGTTGGACTTTCAAGTAGTAAAGAAGTGTATAGAGTGAGCTGCATGCGAAACTCTAGCAGTTTGTTGCGTATCGACCATCTTTTTACGTCTCCAACTATTTTTCCGAACCACTGGCCCTCCGTTCAGCCCTCGATACAATTTCATCTTGAGACATTCCGTTGAAAGAAAGAATTTCTCATTGACTGCTGCATAAACTATTCCAATAACTGGATACCTTCGATCAAAGAGTATTCTATAAGCTCATCTATACGAACGTTACATTAATGTCTATGTAAAAGAGTAAATTAAGAGAAACCACTATGTCCTTTACATTTTTTTATCCTTCTCGCTTACTTCCCTGCATAAGCTACACAAAAAATAAAAATATACCTTCTGTAATACCTATATTAGGTGCACGAATAAATTCGTAGCCCTTGCAATTGAATCAATTCTACCTTTATTTTCACTTCAATTCTCTTTCCCCCGCGTTCCCACTTCTTCATTCAACTTTTAAAACGGGGAAGTACCAAGCAAATGAATGTCTCCGTTTACATAATTAGGCGAAACGCTAGTCTAACGGATATTAAGAGTCGCCAATGCGTCTGAATGATGAAATCAAGCGAAAGAAGTCGTTTACCGATAGTGAAACTAAAGAAGTAATATTGCTCTACGAAAATGCACAAAAAATCTGATATACTCTTATTCCTCAAACTTAGCCCTATCTCATTTTCACTTATGGAACGTCATTTGATCGATAGCTACTTAGAAACAGTTGAAGTGGTTGAGAAAAATATTTTTACTAATCTTTTTCTATGTATCTGACCTGACTATCACGTCGGTATAAGTTTTGTCCCGACCTCCACGCAGAGCCTGTATAATTACTACTTTGATATGTATGGAATATAATAATTCAATGAATTTTTCATCTCAGAGCAACGCGTACCATCACCATGCGTTTGTTTCTAGTTTCCTTCTTTTCTTTTTTTTTATCGCAACAATGCATCTAGTTGTGCTCAAAAGTTCCGAAAATTCGCAGCAAAACCGAGAGGCTTGTTAGAATTATACAGAAACAAGAAGATCGCGAAGAATGATCCATTAGAATCGAAATGTTGACACTTCGGACACGTGCCTCGCATACATATCGGTTGCTCATCCTTCGCGAAAATTTATCGCGCGATAAAAATATATCATGCAAACCATTTAGCGAGAATTCGATAAAAATGTTAGAAAAGGAGAAGCATCCACTTACAGACACCAGGCACGATAAGGTTGCTCATACAGAGTAGCATAATAATTATCAGAGGAAATTCCATTCTTTCTGTTCTCGGTGAAACTTCTTTCCAACGGGGCTAGTGTTGGCCTTTATCTTATTCTTCTCGCGCCCTTCCATCTCATGCCGCTCTTTTATACGATGCAAATCACTTTTCGTTCTGCCAGGGCGAACGACCAAGGGGGAAATTACTCGTTACATTTTGCAAGAACATCCGCATAATCTCGAGGACAAAAGTACCGAAGAGATGTTGCTCAGTTTTCCCAGAATCCCCGGAAAGATGGACGATTTACACGCTGTAAAGTCACGCTGACTTACTTTTCTTCGATCGCATTACGAACATTAATTTTCCTTCGTTGCTATGAGAAATTATACATATTTCTCTACATCTAATCGTGTTTGCACAGTGTTAATGCTCGCGATAGTTTACAAAACTTCGAGCCTTGTGGTATTTGCACGTGGTGTGCCGACTTTAAAAATATAACGAAGGACCACCCAATTTACAAATTGGGAAAAACTATTATAATGTCTGTTGACCGCTTGACTACTGGACTGTTCTAATCACTATGTGTTATTGATGAACTGCTCTATTTGACTCCTTATCTGTACTATTCGAGTGTTCGATTTATTCTGTCTTGCGTCTTGGCAGCTCATCCTCACCTCAGACGCATTGGGGGAGGTTCACGCTGATTGGTGAATGTTTTGCAATATTCATTACTAATCAGCGTGCCTAATTTTCTCGCCAACTCCTTCCAGTGCGCCCTTAGCGCGCTTTACTTTGGAAGAGTGGGAGATGACTTCAAGGGGTGAGGAAATAGTTACAATAATTTGGGAAAAACCTCCGGGTGACTCACCGGTCAGCGGACCGTTACATACAAACGTATCCTTCGGAAACCCGAGGTTTATGGCATGTTCTTAGGTTATTGAGCGCGAGAGACATGAATTGCTAAAAACTAATAAAGCAATTCTGTTGGCCTTCGCTAGGACGTATATTAAAGCATGCAAAAAATAAATGAAATGCCATAAACCATTATACCATTATACAAAGAAGCCCTAACACATAGATTATAAATGTCGCATATTTATATATTATCATTCTATAAACAAAATTAGAGAGGAGAATGTCGTGGAAGATTTTCATCTCTACATCCACAGAAAATTTCATTAAAATTTTCAGGTTGGATGACTGTCCTTGTAGGTTAACAAACTTTTAAATAATTCACGCAGACAACTGCAACGCAGCTAGCCTAGTTTGAAAATTTTATTCGCGTTAGCCGCGGATTATTAAGCGTTTCACGGGGAGTCCGTTCCTCTGCGTCATTTTCGCATTCAGTCCTGAAAGAACTTCCGTCCAAGTTATGTTTCGTTAAGCCAGCCAGGCACAATTCGCGGCAAGGAAACGTGAAAAAGAGTGGAAGCAGAAACAACCAAGTCCGGCCAGGGGATGTAGTTCGTCGGGAAAGGAAAAAGAAAAAGGGAGACACAAAAAAAAATTGAATTTCCCGTCGAAACATGCAACAAACAAAATTTATCGCGGGTTCCTGTTCCGCAGAGGATACCGAGACACCGGCGTTCGCGTGTTCGTGTTAATCGATTGCTGTGATTGCACGGATATAAAAGAGCCGTGCCACTGCCATTATTTGGATCTTTCTTCATTGTCAAAGCGAGCACAGCTCTAGTTTCCAACCGCTCAAAGCATTTCTGCGGCGATTCACCGACGGAAAACCTTTCCTTTCGAACGCATTTCCTTCCCAACGATAGCATAACGTGCGGTTGAATCACCGGTAGTTAGTGTCGGTGAATAGGGGACCGGTGGCAACAGAGATAGAGAATTGTCAGTTTAATGATAATTAGATCGTTTTGTACGTTTCACGCTGTATACTTGTTCCGCAGATTGCGGGGCTTAATTGTTGCCCGCTAGAAGATAAAAAAATGTCTCTCGAGCGTCGTACAATTACGCTGATGAGTGATGTCGTGGCGATTACGGTCTAGCATGATCGAAAATTTGAAGAAAAATTCACCGCCCCTGGCAGAACGAATTCCGTGAAATATCTGTAATTGCAGTATCGCAATCGCAAAAGATACTAATCGCTACGATACAATACCGAATGCAAATATAAATACGTTAATTTCTATATTACATAAGAGAATGTTTAAAAAACCAGCTGATGTTTCCCCAGTTTATTAGAATGTCAGCTGAAATTTGTACATTTTTCAAATTATCTATGGTCGCGGTGATGGGTGGTATCTGAAAATTCATCGAATAACCTCGAGAACCGAAATTTCTGGAAAGTAATGAGGACATTCTAATGGATCTGTGGGATTCATTGACAGAAATTAGGGATGGAATCTCTACACGGGGGAAGGCAGCATCTGGGACTGACATTTCGTCAATGCTAGCCTCAAACCGCAGACTCCTGAGTTCCTCCATTGCACGGACGAAAGTGAGAAGGAATCAGGTGATAAACGGGGATGAAGGAAGAGGACAAGGGTAATGGAATAGGAATCCACAAATCTAGTAATAGAGGGGCGGTGCAACATGCAATGGAGTATGGCCAACGATTTCCTAGCCTCCATTTCGTGTGAGGCTGTCGTGTGATTTATATGAGAACGATTTCGCGTCTGGTAGGCCAGGTAATCACGCGACGATTGCCTCTGGTAATTGATTATCAATTGCTTCTGCCACTTAATCCTCTCCTGCTCTTCTTAGCAGGCAAGTGACATAGTCGAAATATCGAAAATATCAGCGCATCCGTCTAGCCGAACGCATAAACGGATAAATGCCGGCGTGAGCAGAATACGTTAGAAAAATAGGAATGTAACGCAGTGTTTACAAATGAAATAGGTATCTTGATTCTGCAGGCATTACAGAAACCTGAAACTCGAAACGTGCTGAATAGCACACGGAGATTAATTCGGCGATTAATTCAATATCGAATAAGTAACACCCTTTCCGCATAATCATTCGAAAATTGTTTCACGTTCGCTAATAAAGTACAAAGAGCTCTCTCCCGGTCAATGATTAAACCCCCTTCCTCCACTCATTACTAATTTCGCATTTATTGGTTACGTACACACGCGTGTACGTATACAGCGGTAGCTGAACGCAACGTGAACGCGAGGAATGTCAACACCGATTATATGTTAATCAACGAAAGCATAGATGAAACGGAATTGTACAAGCCATTTCGATGATTTCCAACGCACGTTTTCAGTGTTTTTCAATTCTCGTTTCCAAAACGTACCTAGTATGTCGCGTAATAGACGATTAAACTAGCAATGTGACATGGGAAATTCTCAATAAACCTGATAAATCCAACACGAAGTAAAAAGAGAAGGAACCATTCCAACGCTAGTCCTACCTTTTCCTTTCGTTTGCTTTTCCACGTTTCTCGTCGAATGCAATCAAAGGTTGCTACCGTCAGACAAAAGTCGACATTCGCGGCGAAGCAAACACGTGGAAGAAAGCTTTGACGTAAAGCAAACGTCTTTTTCCGTATTCTTAAGACATTTCTACGGATGTGGTTTTTTCCCGCGGTGTCGCTCTTCCATTTCACATGCCCTTCCTTTCTGTTGAATGAATAATTCGATGTCGGATATATCACCTCTTTTTATGTCTCATAGGGAATTGATTTTCAATATTTCAGCACATTTTTGGCTGGTTTGCAAGTAAAGAAAGCCTAAGATTCGTGTACAATCTTAACAAATTTATTTAGAAAGAGTGTGCTAGGGATTGGGTTTACGACATGGTCGCTTGTTCACGTTATTTTTGAATACGTTCTTCTTTCTAGCTTTACGTTAATTAAATTTTTTTTTAAATTGGCGACAAAGCCCAGGAAGCGTTTTGTGGACGTAGGAACATAAAGCTTCTGCGGGCCACATGCCTTCCTGGTGTCCACTCGTGACCATTCAATAACCATTGACATGTCATAAAACCTTTCGCGTCACCCTGGCCGCTCAAGTCCCATTACGAGCGAGCTACCCTTGGACCCCATGCCCTCGCCAACGCGACATATCACCACCCTGCCAACTTGGGACTTCCAGGGTGGGCGGTATACTCGCAGGCCCTGAAAGACTGTTCGGAGGGTAGTCACGCTCTAATTGGTGCAAAACATAACCTCCCACACAACCACTTTTTTTTATAAATAGCGACACATCGCATCAAAAACTGAAATAACTAGACAACAATCAACACCACACACACACACACCACGCTAAGACATCATCTGTAAATCTTTATTCTAAAATATATTGTTAAAATACGTGTGACATTCTTTATCTGAATCAGCATCACACCATTCATCAAAATATCATCAACTAACCAGCGACAACCTAGCGCCACCACTTTCGAACATATCGCTTGTTCGAAGTATTGGGTTGGCCAATAAGTAATGTTGGATTTTTCCATGTGGAAGCGTCGCTGCTGTTTTTAAAACAAAAGACTATCCATAATCTACAAAACGTATATATTATCTAAAAGCTGAGATTTCAACGTGTAATTTAAAAAAATATTCTTCGTAAATGGTTAAATTTCTTTAGTGTTTATTTTGATTTGTAAATGAGCAACGAGAAAGTTTATTTTCGTGCAATCATGCTTTTCTATTCTCGCAAAGGAAAAAATGCGGTTCAAACGGCAAAAAAAAGGTTACTAATGTTCATGAAGAAGGTATTGTTAATGAAACAATGGTGCAAAGATGGTTCGAAAAGTTTCGGGATGGGATAAGGAACGTTCTAGCAGACCAAACAATATTAATAAAGATCAAATCTCCACTCTAATTGAAAGTAATCCACGTTATACCATGCGTAAGAGTGCTGAAATGTTAAGAATTTCGAAATCTAGCGTTGAAAATCATTTGCATCAGTTTAGTATGGTATCGAGATATGACGTTTGGGTTCCACACAATTTAAGCGAAAGGAATTTAGTCAATCAAGTTTCAGCTTGCGATTCTTTGCTAAAACAGAATATGAACGAACCATTCTTAAAACGTACTGTTACTGGGGACGAAAAATGGGTTGTGTACAACAGTGTCACACGAAAACGACATTGGAATAAACTTGGATCAACACCATTAACCTCTTCCAAAGGAGGTTTGCACCCCAAGAAAGTTATGTTATCTGTATGGTGGGACTAGAAGGGAATACTGTTTTATGAGTTGTTGCCACCTAATCAGAGCATTAATTCTGCGAAATACTATTCACAATTAGAAAGACTTAAGGAAAACATTGAAGAAAAACGACCAGAAGTTGCTAACCGAAGAGGAGTAGTCTTCCATCAGGGCAATGCAAGGCCACACGTATCACTAAGAAACCCGGCAAAAATTAAGGAAGCTGAATTGGGATGTTCTTATTCATCCACCATATTCTCTAGATTTAGCACCGTCGGATTTTCACTAATTTCACTCTACAAAATTCATTAAGCGGAAAAAAAATTTGATTCTCTAGAGGCCGGTGAAATGCATATCTGAAGATTTTTTGCTGAAAAGAATGATAAATTCTGAAAGAATGGTATTATGAAGCTTCCAATAAGATGGCAAAAAGTGATAGATTAAAATGATTAATACATTATTCAATAAAGTTCTCTATATAAAAAAGGAATTACTTCTATTTTTTATCGAAAAACCCGACATTACTTATTGGCCAACCCAACACAAAACGCAACAGAGAATACATGGCATAATCACGTAGGAAAAACTATTTCTGAGTTCAGGATTCTCCTTCGTTACTTGCATCGTGTCAAAATGCGATGCGTGAACAAAATTTTCGAGCTATTTCTTAAATTTCTAGTGACAGAATATGGATAGAAATGGAATAAGCTATGCACAGAAGTTGCAGTTCATTGCCACTTCGTTTTATACTGATAATATGTTTTAAATATTATAGCAAAAGTGGAATAAGTTACAAATTACAAATATATAATTAATCAAATAACAAGTACCACTGTCATTATTGTCGTAATTGTTATTTCACGAGTCAATTACAGCTAAACAATAATTGATTACTGCAACCGCTGTCGCAAATGAAGGTACAATTAATTGAGGTAATTTATTCCCGTTATAAACTTGCTGGAATATAACTTTAAAGGAACCATTTTAGCTGAACTAAGCTTTTAATTATGTACCGCGTAACAGAAATGAATGTAAAGAAATTTAACTTACGTTTAGGAAAGGTAGCGTGACCATTTTCAGAGAAATACCATCAGCATTACCTTACATATTACCGCAACAAATTTTATTCCTTCTTTTCGACTTAGTTTTACTTTCTGCTGGTACTACGATTTCGGGAACAACCTGTACACTGATTTGTCGAACCCCACGAGCTAAAAAGACTCTTGACATTAGTTTATTAACGAACATTGCGATGCTACATTACCATCCTAAGAACAACAATAACACAATCTTTATAACAATTGATAAGAAATATTAATTTCGTAATTTCCTTCTATCCCAAATAAACTGTGAGACACAACCTGTTGCTAACTGAAAAATAAATCGTTCTTCCATCAAGTGAATCAAAATTAAACGGAAGAGAAACCAAGCCTAGGATAATAGACTCATCGAGCTGAAATATTTTCACGATTCACGGCGATACGTTCTCCACCTGATGACGCATAAATCCTCCAAGAGAAGGGTGAAGAATGGCGCTGTCGATAAAGAAAAAAAAAAAAAAAAGAAAAGAATCAGACACGTACGGAGATTTCTCTTTACGAGCAAAGGCACCGCCCTTTGCGCAAACGTGGCTGCGCATCTCTAGTTAAGAATATTTTGGCAAAGAATTATCGCGGATTCGATGAGAGTACGAATCTCCCATAGGGAATACTCCTGACATTGCAGAATTCCATGAGATCCCTCTGCGTGGCGTCCGCGCGTGAACATTTTTCTTCCCCCTCGTCTACCACCTCGGCCGTCTCAGTTGCAATACATCGCCCTCCCTCGTGTCAGCTCGAATAAACGAATAAAAATGCGAGACGTACCTGAAAGATTGATTTTACTCGTCCGTCAAGCGGATCGTGTGGTTTGCGAATCGTTCTGAACTCAAAAAGAGATGGAACGCTACGAAGGAACGAAAATTCTCCTCTAAAGTCTAGAAAGTTATGGTTGCATAAATAAGTATCAATAGTATTGTACTTTACTCGTAGATACCGATCAATTATTTTGAATTTACGTTGAAAATAAATTTCAATTATATCATTAACCCTCTGACTGTGTTGTGCTTGAAACTCAAACGCTCCGTGTGTAAGGAATAATTTCTCGCGTAGCATGAGCTTTGTCGTACCGATCGATTACACAATGTACAACTAAGTCATTATTTTAATTCTTCGCCTACACCAAATGGGAACTACGTATAATGTGGATATTTGAAATAATGACATAAAATTCGGCGAGGTGTGTAACCAAATTTCGTTCTCAGGTTAAGTGAAAATGTATGTATACCTTTCTAAATGTTGGTAAAAGGTAGAAAAAATTTAATTTCCTGTATCAATTCGCTCGGGTTCCATTCAATTTCGATGGCGCACAACGTTTTTCGTTTCGACCGATTTATCTTCGTTCGCATAAATGCCAGTTGGCCGTGCATGTTACCTCTACACGCTTTTGTTTATTTTACTTTGCGCGAATAAAGTGAAATAAACTAAACTGGCCTAAATGTTCACCGCGAGAGAGAGAGAGAGAGAGAGAGAGAGAGAGAGAGAGAGAGAGAGAGAAAATGAATTTGAAAAGGGTCTCACAAACTGCCTGCCGATATAAACAAATGTCTATTTAAATGTAATAATTAAACTTAACTAAATCGACTAGGGGCTTTCACCTCGGGGTGTGTATAACGTCAACGTACCGGAAAGGGAATGGAACAGTAATTGCTTCCCGTGAACTTTGCAAATTATTCGAACGACGTGGCGGATTGTATTTCCTGTTACTTTTAACACGGACGTTTTAAAACGGTTACCGAAAATTCAATCGCTATAATATTTCATTCACACCGATCCCATTAATGTTCTTCCATTGAACGGAAATGCAGAATTTTAAATAACAATGGTCGTTGATGAATATAAAGCTATGAAAAGAAGAAAATTGAAATTACTCGTTGAAGAAAATACTCGCAGGCTGTACGAAACGATCCACGTAGATTAATTAAGAGCCATTGAGGAAAGAATTTCAATAGATTGTACAGTATAATTACTCGTTGTCGTTAAAAAAAAAAAAAAAAAAAAAAAAAGCACGATTCTTAAAATAATGATTCCTTCCATCTTCGGTTAATTGCATAGCATTCGTTACTTAAATGGAAAATTCGTTTATTGTTTTCTTATTACGTTAAGCATCTTGCACTCCTAGCAGGAAAAGATGATTTCCTTTCAACGCGATCGATTGGTTGGAGCATTATTTTCGATTACAACAGAATATTCCCTTGAGCAAAGCTTCGTGTAATTTCTTGGAATAATGCAGATTAAAAATACACATGTACGCCTACACTTGCGCGGAGTATTCTTTGGAAAGTAAGTTCCAAGTGCTTCGTTCGACATTTTTGCACGAAAAATATTTTTCGAAGAAAATCGAATATACGCAACATAAAGACAAGCAAAGAATTTGACAGAGGACTTATTGTCTAAAAGCACTAGGGTTAAAGTATATCGTTTTTATTTCGATCAACAAAGAACAGCAATTTCATGCAGAATGATTTAACATATAATAATGCTATTCTAAATAACAATAATTTGATTGCAAACATTTTCGATTCCCTATGTGTGAATAAAAGTAATACAAAGAAGTAGATTTTATTGTACCAGAAAGGGAAAAATAAATCAAAACTAAACCGTCTATCGTACCTAATGAAGTACGTAGTATTTAGGTTATCGTAAAATCACCTCATCAGACGAAATAATGAAACAGCTTACAAAAATTAATGGAAAACTTTTGATCGCAATTTGTCTGACGACACGAAACATTCGAACATTCGAAATACCTTTGAGAACGCGAATCGGATCGAATCGGAGTCGAACAAGGGTTCGACTGGAGACCTCGTTCATTACTGGCCAATTATTTTTGTTCAGCCCGTTGAAAAACCTTTCGAGTTTCTGATGATTTGACGAAACGGCACCAAAGCCTCTTCATATTTAGGTGGCGCGGAAGATTGCTGTTTAAGTAGAATCTGATCGATAATTCTTGTCGCAGAAGGTTCACGCCTATCACTCAATCGCAAATATTATTCCCAAGATCTTTCTTTATTTTTATTTTTATTTTTATACTCTACGAGTTTGGTTTGTTCGAGAAAACTAATTGTGTTTCTGACGTGTGTGTTTTTTTTTTATCATTTAGGTTATTTCTAATAGTTGGAGGCTTTTTCCTTTTCCCATAGAGTCTTTTTATTCGCCTATGCAATTGTATCCTGCATGTTACACGTAATGTAGAATGCTGGTTTACTAGGAATCCAGCGTTTCGCGCAAATAAATGTTATTCTACAGTCTGTACTACAAGAGCATAGACGCAATATTTCTGTGAAAATTAGTTAAAATACAGATAAAAAGTGTATTTAAAAGATTAATACGCGCTTAATTAATAATGCATCCAATCTACACCATTAGCGATTATTGTTTGATAACATCTAGGTATACTTTCAATCAACTTTTCGACGTATGAGACAAGTAAACCTCCATAATTTCTAAATACGACGAACTAGTATTATTACTATTAAAATACGTTTTCATTGTCTGATTTTCATCAGGGGATGTGCAGACTAACTGTGTTAGTCAGTTCAACATGCTGATACAGTTTCTTACTTTCCATTCGATGCAAACACGACTCCGATGTTTGGGATCGTTATACTCTCGATGTGTCTATCGATCCAAGTGACGTTTCAATGTTACAATACCAATATTTATGCACGTTTTACCAAAAGAAAACTTATCTTTTACGCAAGGAAAGTGTTGTATTCTTTGAAAAAACCCGGAGAATCATTTTATATTTCCCTTTTGTAATAAGCTGCTTTAAACCATGATCAGGAAGATCATCGAAACACTTCGTTTCTTTATACTGTTGGACCCACATATTAACGCATTCAAGAAATTTATGCAGATCTTTTTTCGCATCTCTAATACTCATTTTTGGTTCTTTCGAGTGATGGCACAGAAAGACCACTTTAAAACGTTTGGCGTACACGTCAACCATTTCGAATAGGTTTGTATTTGTCAGTGATAAAAGCGATACTAAAAGATTTTAGGGGTAACGCGTATCGAAAGAGACTGTAAATGTTTATGTTAACATAATCTCTATCTCATTGGACATGAAGTTTCGCAAATATACTGACTGTACATTCCAGTTTCATTTTTCATGTAAAATCACTGCTGTGCAAGTTACGGTAAAACTATCTATATATGTACGCGCGACATAGTATCCTGTAACGATATTCTGTCGCAAAAGCGTGGACTTGCAAATATTAATTATTTTTGTGGAAATACAGTGTCACCGGAGCGAAATTTATAGATGATACTAGAAAGTGGGAACTCGACGTGATAAATAATTCGAAATTCTGGAATTGATTGGGTAGGAAACGTATCAGTTGCCAATAGATATTTATCCTGCACCGTTGTCGACTAATTGTTTGTTCTTTTCAACAAAGCCATGAATCTCTGTCAACGTTTTACGGAATTTCTGCCGCAGTACGCTCTGTTCAATATCTCATTTACCGGATGTATTCCATTTTTCTCTATCGAAGAAAATATCTCCGCCTTCTCGATCTTGTGATTTATGTCGCAAACCGTCCAACATTAAAATAAGAGAAATCATTCCTAGAAACATATATTAGGGGCCTTTCATTTTTCGAACAACAATATTCCTGTGTTTCAGACAGTTATTGCTGTCAATAGATTTCAAGTAACGACGATTTCCCCGAACGTTTCATTTATTTGAAATGTTTATTTCCAATCTAAACACCCTCTTTTCCGAAAAGGGAGCAGGGAGCCAAATAAGTTTGCAAATCTATGAATCACAGAAAACGAAAGAGGCAACATGGTGGAAGAACGAGGATCAAAATAAAAAGACGAATAATAGCCAGCCATATAAAATCAAGCACCGATATCTCGGTGGAAAAGGCGAACAAGTTGATTTCGAAGAAAGTTGGAAAGTTAGAACGCGTTCAACGAATAATAAGGTGACGGAAAGGAAAAATCAAAAATATAAACCAGCCTCATAAGTCAACCGACCAACATGGTCGGCGTAGTACATCGATGCGTTTCATGGCACGTCCCCAAGAGAGAATCAATGCCGTCCCTCAAGGGGTTGTAGTTAGTGGTGTAATTTTGCCTGGAAACGGGTTGCGTCATTTCCCGCAGCAAATCACATTCGTCAACCGGGTGCTTTCATTGCTCCATTTTTCGTTCAGACCAGCCTAGTAGAGCCGTGTGTGTAGACCAGCTCTTTGCTGCTCACGCCTTGAAAAGGTAGCTGTTGCCCTTCTTTCTCCAGTGAGATGTAATAACTCTACATTTTCCCGGCGCGACAACGTCACTGCGAGGAATAAAACACCAACGGATAGTCACCGAAGCAAATCGACTTTCCGATCTCGTTCGTCTATCGAAAGGAAATCGATTGGCAGCGTTTTCGTCCATGGGAACGTGCGCAAACCCACCATCGTGAAATAAACACTGGCTGCTTTATGCGGCACCAATCACTTTTTCCTGGGACAAGCGTGGATTTACGTTCGCTCGTGAATTGCTCGTGAAACGATACCCGCGCGTCTCAAGCACGGGATTTCACCGTTGATTTATATATGTACATTCGATTCTCATTCGAACGAGCGTAGATATGCGGAGAAGTAAAAAGTCGAGCCTGTGATTTCCACTACGCCAACTATACTATCTGATGCAAAGAAAGGGAAACGGCCAAACGAAGCAAAATAAAAAATTATCTTCAAAGTCTAAGGTTTCCGTGTATGAACGCATTTTAAGAGTGTGAATCTTCTGAACTCTGTACTTTCCTAGTAGTATTTCGAACGAACATTAAAAGCATTTTATCACACTACAGCTGGCAGGGTTGTACGAGAAATCCATTAAGCAAGTGCCTTGCGATCAAATCACTAAGAAACACCCTTCGTTAAATCCACCATAAAATCTAGCGAGAATTAACAAATCAGGGAAGTACTTTTCTCGGCCTTCCCTTTTTCACTCAGCGGGTTTAAGAGAATTTAGGAACAAGCCTGTGTTCGTACCGACGCTTAACTGTACATTACTAACCTCCCACGTTGCGATGTTTCCTTCCTCTCGTAAGCTCCACCCTATTACTCCCTAAGTTTCGATCGCTTCTCTGCTTTTCTATCGGCCATATTCCCCTCGATCGTCAACTTCGAGCCGGTAAAGCCTGTTTCAACGAGGGACTCGATCAATGTAACAAATGCGCACAAACTAACCAAGAAGGTGAAACGAAACTATACACAAATTAATGCACAGAACAGTTAAATTTAGTCGGTGAAAATTTTAAGAAAAAATATACAAGGTCCGACTGAATAGCATGCACCAGGTGATTTCTTACGAGAAAATACGAAAAACTATAGGATAAAAGTTTATCTGAAAGTTAGTGTTTGATAAAATTGAGTCTGAAAAATCCACTTGGTTATACGTATGCAATTATGGTTAGAATAGTGCTCCATTGTACTTAACCGAGGACTAAGAAACTTTCTTTTAACGAAGAACATCAACGTTGGAAAACTTGTCTAGTCTCTGAGATTGTCAGATCTTACGTCCCTAGATTGTTATCTTCCGGACCTAAGATTTTATAACTATACTTCACGCGATACGACATCTACATAGCAGATAGATTCAAAAACGTACGCAAGTGTTCGAGGAAAAATTGAATTCAAGTCTAGAATATCCACGTCGATGTATCTAATCTAATACCTTCCTAATATTTATGTTCGAAACTATATAATACCTTGGTAATATTTATATTTCAAACTATCTACAGAAGAAAACTACCGCAAGCTATACTAAGCTTCGAGGGAGAGTATATGTACCATATGAAAGAAGAATCAACTTGGAACACGAAAACGAGGCTCGCCTGTTTCGAAACTAGCGCATACGCTGCTAAACGTTACAGAAACACACTTCACCGTGAACTTCTACAGAAGAATCCATCTCGTTGAATCCACCAGCAGCTCTTAGAAGAAGAAAGGAACAAGCTAACAAGGATAACATCGGTGGGCAAGTCAAAGCGTAGCCCCGTTGGATGGTTAGAAATGGGCGGATACTCCGAACACAGTTCGAGTTAGAAGGATGTAGACGTTTTCCCTGCTTACAATTTTTCTCTTTCTTTGTCCAGTGTTCTTCTGGCTGGGCTTTCTTTCTCGTTCATTCCGCTGAAGGGAACGCTGAAAGGAAATTGCGGGGAATGTGCCGAAACCTTAACTTCGTTATACCGGGGCGCTTTAATTTTAGCGGTCCGTGTGGAGTGTTCGAGAGAAAACGAATGAGAGAGAGAAAGGGAGAGAATGGACGCGGAGAAAGAGGGAGGAAAATACGAGTACCGTGGTAACGAGTGTTGTTGCGTACAAGTTACCCCTCTTCCCCGGTTAAAAAGAGAAGGAAAATTCAAATTACCAGCCAACTCCGAGGCCGGGGTGCTTTTTACTCTGGAACCTTGGATTTTCGACTGCGAAATGCGTATTCTTAAATAAGCTCGTCATGTAATGAACTAATTTAAAAATTACCTTCTGCGAATTCCGCCTAATGCTGGATTAGGGCTAGTAGAAACGAAATTGCAAGCCTTAATGTAAATTAATAATGTCTGTTTATGTATATAATAAGACCCTCTGTATTAAGAAAGTGTATTAAAGTTCGAAAAAAAGGCGTATTTAGGAGCACTCTTCGACAGAATATCCAATGGCTCAGTGACAAAGCCGCCGTACCATCCTGTCATTACTTCTATTTTTTCCACGCTATACATCGCGGCGGTCGGTCTGAGAGATATATCTTTTATCCTCGATAATCTATAAGTAGGAAAAGACGTCTCCTTCGCAGATTATAGGCAGCAGCTCTACTTCCCACTCACCCCAGCTTTCAAAACTTCTTATTCTTGTCCTACCCTGAAAATCATTCTCGCTAGCTCGTGGCGAAACCTCACACTCCCGTCCATAAGTATTAGGAAATTTTAGATAATCTGAAAATAAGTGACGAATCGTTTGGAAATTTTCAACCCTATTCTGTTTTATATTTTCGCCTATCGTTTCCCAACGTCCTAGCGAAGCCCGTAAATTTTGGAGGCTATTAAATTTATTAGATCGGGTAAGAAGCTTGAAAGTTTTATAAATGGCCGCTGCTTTCGCTATTATCAACGAAAAAAGCTCGACCCCCATTTCACTTAATTCTTCGGCCGTGTGATGAACGAACGAGCAAAAGGAATGCGAACGAACCGAAACGCGACCGATCGATATACCGTAATGGAACACGATCCATCCGACTCATCGGCATCTTCCTCTATCTAGGATTGCTAGCCACTTTATTTAGCCTCGAAAGGTATTGCAATCTCTTCGACAATGGAACTGTTTAAACGACCAGTCCTCTCTCCTTAAATCATGCCTCTGCACTTCATTCCCAATAAAACCTGCTGTAATTTTGGTTTCGGGTACCAGCTTAAGCGATCTTCTTTACCGGGACGACTGACAGAAATCCTACTTCTTTTGGGAATTTTAAAAGGAAGTAAGGGCAGAACACGTATCCCTTTGCAAATTTCTAGGCTTATTCTACCGTCTTTTAAGAATACAAGCAATTTTTTAGAAGTGAAAGTATCCGTTTATTGTGAAATAAGATCACTCTTGAAAACTATCTTTCCGGATGGCAGACTTGATATCAGACTTCGTAATTAACTGAGATACAAGGTGCAAATAGATTCTCGATGTGTAGACATGTGACTACTTTTATATGTATTTACATTACAAAGACTTTTTTCATCTCGTGTTTCCTATGTTCGTCTTTATCTTTATTTTAATTGTTAACAAGTGAATGTTACTCCAGTTTTATGTACATGTTTTTAATGAGAACGGTTACATGCAAATCGCTGTTACAATGTCAAACGTGAAATTCGCTATTAAATTAGAACACTAGTTTCGATGAATAAACCATCAAGAATAACCATCAAGTTATATAAAATGCATCGCATATGTTTTACACAACGTACAAACTCGTCTAGACAGCGTAAATTTTAAAGAGGAATACTACGAAAATTTGTCAGCCATCGCACAATTATTATTTTTGTATTGTTAATACGCGAAAAGTGTAATAAATAAAACAATCTGCCAAATGAAACCAATTTCCTTGTAACGAATAATAATATTTTAAGAATAAGCGCAATGGATTAGTACAAATTAGTAGCGTTTAATTCCCTAGACTCCTGAATTACAGTATTAAATCGGAAACTTTTCCCCACCATCTTATGCTCAACGTCTTAATCAATTGTTCACAAGTTATCAGCGTTGCAAATTGTATTCACTAAGCTAACAGTGGGTGAGATTGAAAGGGCACGAGGTTTCAGGAACCGTTTCATCTTTCTCGAACTTACACCAGACTTGCACGTCCTTCTTCGACTTCCCATTGGTGTAATTTTACGGGACAAGGACATGTTCAGTTTCGCGAAATATGCAGCGGGCAAGGGTAATTTGGCGAATCTCAAGGCGATACGATTCGCCCGGTATAATTCATCGCCTGTGGGAAGAAAATAGTGACCTCGGTACCTCCTTAGTATGCCATATTCCACGCCCCTTTGCAATACTGCTTTTACCTGTAATTATCGAATGCTAAGAACCAGTTCCTATTTAAAATTGCACGGAATAATTGAAATTAAGACTAATCTAAAATCACAGATTTAATTAACCCTTTTGCACTCGGATGTCTCCTCTGAGGAGACTACATCTAGCAAACTGAGTTCGTTTGTGAGTATACAAAAAAAAAAAACGTTAAACACGCACATAAGAAATTGTACAAAGATGTTAAAGTATGATCCTTTGCAGACAAAAATATTTTATTACACAGGATGGACTATAATGTATGGAACCATACGTATAAATGATTTTGGGTTATATTTTTGCCATTGTTTGAAGAAAAATTGACGAAAATCGTTCGATTCTGTAATGTTAACGGAGGAATCTTTTCTCAAATCGTGTCAGAATTACAAAGGAGCATTTCAAGCCTTTCTAAATCGTAATTATTATCTTCGAGAAACTCACTTTTCGTTTAACCTGTCCTTCGGCCGCGTCAGACGCGTAATTGATATAACCTACAATCTTATTAGGCGTCAATCCCTTGGTCTCACGAAGATCTTGTATAGCAGACACTATCAGCGCAGCAATTTTCATGGGTTTTACATTCTGAACCTTTCTCCTCCGTAACTTCTTCATAACCTTCCCTTCCCTTCTAGTCATTTCGTTAGACGTTGGAACAGTAAACGAACTGTTTAACGAAATTAATTACTTCTGAGGATGTAGGAACGGGGATGAAATGGAAATTTCATAAAAGTGTCGGCAGTAATTATTGAACATTGCAAAGCACGGAAAATTTATCATCGATGTACACCAGAAGAACGATTTCTGCGAGATGCTCGTTTGTTTCGACGAATGAACAGAAGTTGCCTTCAGCGAAACCTAAATTGTTTACTTCATAAATGAAAAATTCATCCTATTACGGAAACGCTAACCCATTTGTTCCTTATCATCACGCGTCGATCAGATTTTCTTACTTCCTTAGAAAGTCCTTATTGTTCAGTCGTTTCTGTTATATCTAATACGTTTTGGTTGCCCAATATTCCACACCACACATTAACGCTCCATTGACGTTGGTGGTCGACTTCTCTCATTCAGTGAGGATTTTCTGGTGCCCAATAATGCATATTTTTCAAATTAATCCACCTGCGATTAGTAAACGTTGCTTCATCAATGAACAAAACTTTTTGTTAAAAAAAAAAAAATTATCACTGTTCGTTTGATGCAGGAACCACTGGCAAAACCGAACGAGGTTTTCATAATCCGTTCCAAGGAGCTCCTGTTGAAGTGCTAGGTGATAGGAATGATGTTTTTCATTATAAAAAATTCGTAGTACACTTGTTTTGCTAATTCCAGATTCTCGTGAAATCTGCCGTGTATTAATATGGGGGTTTCCTGTTACCGCTGCTAGGACCGCAACAGTATTTATGTACAGTCGGCCGCATAAGTGTTCGTCCACCTACCGCATTCAGTGTATGTATAGGTAAAAGTAGAAAAATATGTCAGAAAAGTTTGAAAAAAAAGTACAGCAATAAAGCTTTATTTGTACAAAATAAAATGACATTGCATGAGATTCATAATTGTTATACATAATGATAAAATTAAGCAAAGTATTATAATGTAGCGGAAAATTCGAACGCAAAAGTCTTCGTCCACGAATATTTATAGTAAATAAAACGCATAGTAACGAACTAAACTTTAAAAGAACTGAATGTACTTTGATCGACTGTGTTTTGTTAAGCGTTTGCAATTGGCAACAGTCGATCTCAGACATTCAGAAAGAAAATATCATAGTCGAAATAATAATGGATTATAAGAGACGTGAAATATCACTTCCTCAACGGGAATATGTCGTAAAATTTTGGAAGGAAGGAAAATCTCAAAGGGAAATTTCTAAACTAATGGATATTCCACAATCCACGATCCAGTACATATTAAAGAAATTTAAGGAAGACAAAATCATTGTAAATAAACCGCGATAAGGAAGACCGAAGCTGCTAACAAATCGCGAGGAAAGTCGCATACTTAGAGCTGTTAAACAAGATCCCCACATTTCAATACCTGAAATGCAGGAGAAGGTGCTGATTCCTTTAGGCAAAACTGTAAGTCGTGATACAATTCGGCGAGTACTTCACAGAGACAATTTGAATAGCCGTATTAGTCGTAAGAGGCCATTAATCACTGCTAAAAATGCTAAAAAGAGATTAGAGTTTGCCACAAAGTATGTTTCAAAATCAGAAGATTTTTGGAAGCGTGTCATATTCACCAACGAATCCAAATTTTGTATTTTTGATACACCTAGTAAAAAAGTTTGGAGGAAACCAAATACGGAATTTCAAAAAGAAAATTTAACACAAACCGTGAAACACGGGGGAGCATCGCTTATGGTATGGGGCTGTATGTCGGCAGCTGGGGTTGGTGATTACCACATTATAGAGGATACCATGGATCGTTGGATGTACTTAAATATATTAAAAGAACATTTACTTCGAAGTGCTGATAAATTTGGAATTAAAGATAATTTCATGTTCCAACAGGACAACGATCCAAAGCACAAAGCCGCGATCGTTAGAGAATGGATACTGTATAATACTCCACATTATTTAGAGACACCACCCCAGTCACCGGATATAAATCCTATAGAACATTTGTGGGCAGAAATAAAAAAGAATATTCGCAAATCACCGCCGAGAAATCGTAATGAACTAAAACAACGATTTATAGAGGAATGGGAAAAAATACCATCAGATTTTACGGAAAAATTAACAAAATCAATATCCAAACGTTTAAAAGCTATAATTTTCTCTAAAGGATATCATACTAGGTATTAAGAGTAGAAATAGTAATTTTATGTAACAATAATTTCATTAGTTCGTAAGTGGACGAAGACTTTTGCGTTCGAGTTTTCCGCTACATTATAATACTTTGCTTAATTTTATCATTATGTATAACAATTATGAATCTAATGCAATGTCATTTTATTTTGTACAAATAAAGCTTTATTGCTGTACTTTTTTTTCAAACTTTACTGACATATTTTTCTACTTTTACCTATACATACACTGAATGCGGTAGGTGGACGAACACTTATGCGGCCGACTGTATGTATGTACATCAGAAGTAGCAGTTTTCGTTACGTTACGTTTAGTAACATTAAAACATTGTTGACCGGTCACGAGTTAACTCGTGTTCGCATTTGCATTAGCTATTTCAATTTTTTATCAGAGTAATATAGAATATTGCAAAAACTTTGTTCATCGCGCTTAGTCATGTTCACTTTATTATTAAAAAAATCATACGTTTCTTGATATTTAGGTTTTTATCATAATTCTAGTATTACAAAAAGCGCAGCGAAACAAGATATATTTGCAAAATCTGTTGTGTACCATTACACGTAGGTGACTACTATACAGTTTATCATACCAAAAAAAAATAAATATAAAATATTAGAAGTCATATAAAATAATAATAAAAATATTAGAAGTTATGTAAAAAATATGTCCAAAGTTTAATTTCAATTCGTTATGTATAAATAAAGTTTATTGACATTTATTTAGATTATTTCACTTCCACATTCAATTACGGAATAATAGCCTTCTGCGTAAAATTACCGGTCAACAATGTGTTAAAACTTCCGGTTCGTTGAAGCGATTCACACATTCTCTCAAATATGGCTCGAGATGGCTGATTTCGTTCAGGATACCTTTCGGCATACATGGCTTTGGCTCTTATTGCATTTTTATGACACTCACCATAAACTGAAAGCATATCAACTTTCTCGCTATTACAAAATTTCATTTTTACTTTTATCTGCCTGGTAATTACACACAAACACCAAAGGTAACTTCAATACTGGTTTACGAACATGTAGAAGATTGCGAATCATGATAGATGTTGTGTTGATAAACACTGTCACGTAAACATTGCTGTCCTGCGGAAATCTGTGACATAAGGTTGAATCTCCAATTTGATATTACGTGAAGAAAATTTGCAAGTAATAAAGTGAAATTACTCGTTAGCTATTAGATTTAGGGCTAATAACGGTCAATACTTTTTTACTTACAGTTCGATACTCTACCATATTGTGGTATAAAAAATATAGTATTCTATTTAAAAAAAAAAACAAAGTTGACCTTCAAATCTCCGAAACGCATCCACCTATACAAAAAATTAACGCACTACATAGTGTACCCTTCTAAAACCATGTAACTTTTGTATATAACATTCTTTCGTGCAACGCATATTTTGGAAGTTATAACGGTACACACGTTACGTGGACCACCCTGTATATCTTGAACCTAGTCCTTTCCTCCCTTCTATCGCGAAAATGGAACACATTTTTATTACATCCATACCGTTCACGGGGTACTATTGCATCTTTCGTTGCGTTTTACGTGGCTGGGTATCGTATCAAAGGGATATACCGTATTCAGACACCCGTTTTATACACTGACCCTTCTTAGATACTGCCACTCGATCAGTCAACTTTACGATAAGCATACTATAATACTTTCTTACCAACTAAAAGGAACGTAACTGTCTTGAATAATACATTGAGCCTCTCAGATGCATTCCGTACACTGATGTTAGTTTCAAGAAAGCGTAATCGTTCTTTTATACTCTTTCGTGCTTCGATAAGACTGTCGTGCAGTTACGTGCAAATTAGTCACCGTCAAAAGTACGTGCTCTAACAGTTGATACGCGGGAATGTCGTTACGATGATCGAACGGAAAGCTGCTATCAAATCTGAATAAAGAATAAGGTTGAGTTTATCCAAGTCTCGCGTGTGTGGTACTAATTTGCCCAGCTAGAAATTGATAGGACGTAAGACCGCGTCGCGTTACCCAACGCTACTTCAAACCCACTTGGAAATACATAGGAGCTATACAAGTTAGAGTACTTGAAATTTCAGTTCCAAATTTTAATAGGACATTCTCGAATGTGAATACTTTCCAAAAATTGAAAGTAAGAAAAGCAGAAATGCTTTGTCAAGTGATCGAAAGGGAGACTACGATATGTACAGATCAAAGATCAAAGTCAATGGACAACGAGACGACGATTATCGCAACAATAAAGTGAGCTTGATAAAACTTGGCCGTTTAATATTCTACGTGGTCGTGGAACGAAGAGGCATTATTGCTCTCGTTAAATCTAACGGACCGAACTAATTATGCAAGTGTTGAATTATTTGCACCCCTGCCCCCTTTGGGCGTATTGTAGAGAAAGTATCGGTCATGCGAGCGAAATTTTAATTGCATTTTGTTCGCGGCCGTACAGTTAACTGCTCGTCGTGCCGTTAATTCTCTTCACTCGGTCGCTCATGTCGAAATAGGTTTTAGTGGGTGTAGAGCTCTCGAAAGTTTTACAAAAGAACCGTAACTGCAGATAAATTATATCGTCTGCGTATACCTGTCGTACGTGAGAACAGAAATTATTTTACCGTAGCGTAAACGATCCGTGAAACAATCTGGTACTTGAATAAAATCACGCGTTAAATATTAGGTGTACAAACTTTTCCGTGACGCTAAAAGTTTAACTTGGAAAGCTCTGCAATTGGCAGAAATGATCGATAATGATTATAATACAGAGTACTGCAAAACCATTGATCTTAAAATAAACAAAAAAAAAAAAAAAAGAATTCGAGATAGCGTCAAACGAAAGATCCGTTTGGATCGATCAACTTATCCCCTCGAGCAACACAACATTCCTCCAACATTTTCTCCTATCCTCAATTGTAACATGGGTATCTCATGACACCCTGTACTCGCTGCACAAATAAATTAAAGCTCGTGTGAATCAACGTTGCTGCCAGCTATTGTAAAGAACGCCAGCAAGCCGTACAACTTTATATCGCGTGATTCGATTATTGTACATATACCGGCGCTGTAGAGGAGTTCCTTTTATTTTTCCACTGCTGCAACTCGACTCTCCTCGGATGCATGAATCGTACATGAGGGGCGGGAAACACACGGATGTGGAAACCTTATAGCTGTGGCGCAACGTGAGTTTTAATTAGCGGAAGAGGATTCATGCTTCGGGTAGTAGTATATATATAGTCTCACTCAAAGGAAATAACGGATTAAGATGTTACAATAATAGTACTTTCATCCGAATATCTATCAAATGTAAATGTTCTACAGAAGATTACAAAACTCGCAAGATATTAATCGATAGACCTGACAAATACAAATCGGAAACTCAGCTAACTCCTCTCACAGTTTTCTATGATCATTACAATTTAATTCTACCGTTGTTTAGCGTCACAGCACCGACCAATTTGATTCGCGACGACAGGGTGGGCTTCGAAACAAAGTTATACAAAGGACTCGTTCGTCCATAACACGTTTTTCCATTCTGAGATGATCCAATCTTTGTGTTCTTTTGCCCAATTAAATCGTTTTTTCTTATTTATTGGTCTTAAAAGTGGTTTTTCAACAGCCACACATCCACGGAGGCCAACATTCACTAGCCGTCGTTTGACCGTCGCCACGCTGATGGGATCTTGCCTTGTTCTATTAACTTCGGCAGTGATTTCCGATGCAGTAAGACGTCTGTTACGTTTACTTACAGTTTCGATAAATCGGTTTTCGGATTTTGTAGTTTTTGCTGGTCGTCCTGTCCTTTTTTTTTTTATGAGCAATCTTTACTTATTGCATACTTTTGAATAGTGTCATGTACTGTTGACTTTGCAATTTTCTGACGCAGTGCAATTTCTCTAACTGCATATCCTTCTTCCGCAAGTGTAAGGATACTGGCACGTTTTTGTACCGATAATTCTCATTTCGAACTCATATCTTCATGGAAAAGAAGCTACAGACGAACTAAAGCGAAGCTATGCATAGCGTTACCTCCATTCTTATTTCTATCGAGAGAACATAAACATATCATCAACAGTTTACAGACACTTAATACATATTGCAGAACTCTCTGAACTCATTCTGCACCATAGAGATGAAACAACGTGAAACTTGAGATTCTTTTAAGCGTCGAGATCGTTCCATTAGATTTTGTATTTCTGTGCAGGAATTTTATTTCTGCATACTCATTATATAATTTGTACGTAAAAATTAATTCTATTATGCTATGATACCTCAAAAAAGATAACAATAATAATTATACATGTAAGGAAAATGTTACGTCGTAACAAAGGACGAATGCCATCATGCATCGCACTTGTAGCTTTCTTAGAAAATAATAATTTTCACCACTTAAATTCCTGCTCGTACATGCTCGATGAATATACATCTGCGTTGCAGATGTAAGTCCATCGACGTTTCAAAGGGGACACCGGAAACCAAGAATTCGTAAAATAAACCTTTTCAATGGCCTACTTCCAATCGTGGATGTAGGTCCCATCTATGCCACCAAGGATGCACCGTCGGAGTTCTTACGCAAGGTACGTAAACCTTGACAAGGACTTCGACGGTTGTAACACTACGCGAATACAATAGAAGCCCCTTTTGCAGCGTCGAACGGTCAAGTCTCGGCACTTGTGGCATGGCGCCGTTAGGGCTAAACTCTCGAGACGCCAGCCAGGCCCTGCCATAAAGTATCGAGAAAACCGAGGACTTCGCGTTAGTCACGGAAGTGCATGGTGGTACGCGTGCCCCTTCCCTCGTTTCTATCTCTGATGGGGTGGAGACAAGGTCGACCAATTAGGTCAAATTTTGTGCTTCACCCCCATCGAAGCCTCGAAGCGGAGAGAGGGAACTCGCGCTTCCCTCGGGAGGAATCATCCTCCGAAAAGTCAGTCAAAAAAGACAAACCTCGTCGCAGTCAAAAAACAAACCTCGTCGCAGTCAAAAACAAACCTCGTCGCAGTCAAAAGACAAACCTCGTCGCAGTCAAAAACAAACCTCGTCGCAGTCAAAAGACAAACTCGTCGCAGTCAAAAAACAAACCTCGTCGCAGTCAAAAAACAAACTCGTCGTAGTCAAAAGGACAAACTCGTCGTAGTCAAAAGACAAACTCGTCGCAGTCAAAAACAAACCTCGTCGCAGTCAAAAACAAACCTCGTCGCAGTCAAAACCAAACCTCGTCGTAGTCAAAGTCAACCTCGTCTCAAACAGAAAAGTCAAATCGTCTTAAAAGAAACTCGTCTGTGATACACACAGAAAAATCTCGATCGATCTCATCTAGACTCGAACAGCTTCCTTCCGAAGCTCGTGGTTTGCGAATTGATTAGTCGCCGGCCGATTAAGTTGCCCGGCGAAGTGGACAGTTCCCTCGTGGACCACCGAAAGTCGCACAAGTCAGGAATTTCCACCTTACACGGCGTTACTCCGACACTCGAGTCGGAAAAAGGGCGCATCACGCAACAGAAAATCAGGATAACGGTGGTGAGCGGTTGAATAAGAAATAAACGTGGACGGTTAAAAAGAGTGAATGCTTGTATTTTGAACTGTACTTCGCGAGTGCTGATACAATTCTGTCTTTCCTGAAAAATCCTAGTCAAGAGGATCCCCTTGACAATATGGCCTTTCTTAGCCTTGAGGCAGAACTATCCCTAGGAGGGGGAAACGCAGCAGAAGACCCACTCACCATGGCCCACTCAAGCCTTCACTTTTTGGACTTTTCTAACATACAATTGATATAACCATTCTAAATATATACCTTTCGTACAATGTTAAACTATGTTTTATAGAACAAAAGCAAGTGTCTGGATATTTTTGAGCGGTAGTGTATATCGTTAAATAGGAATAACTTTCCATTTCTTCTCCGGAAGTTAAGAATTTCCGTGAAAATCCGCGGTCTAATTGTCGTGCGTCGGATTACCAACGAGGAAAACAGATGAAAAACCCCAGGAAAATAGAGGCCGCACGATTCGTATAGTTGTTAAACTGTAGAATATTTTTACAAGCATCATCCGATCCATTTTGATCGAACACAATTATTCCCTTCAATAATTCATATTCACGCATCCGAATAAGCGCATTTGCCCCGCGTCCAAGCTTCTGTTTATTCATATGCCGCGGACTGGCGCCGGTAAATACGAGCAGTTCGAAGTTTCCAGTGTCCAATATCGGACCAAGTGACGATCCTACATTCGCCGGTGCATTAAAGCAGCACTATTTCGCCATAGCTAGAGCAGGTCATATATCTCGGTGCCGATATTTGGCAGCTATAGCCGATCTTTAATAATGGGTTTATATCCGTCGTAGCGGTGGCTATCTTTGACAGTAAACAGGGAAAGTAATCGACTCAGAGAAACAGGAAGAACCGTAATCCCGGGTATACTTGCAAAACCGAACACTCGGTCAGTGTGCAGAATGGAACTGATCGAAGCGTATTCTGGGGAATTGCTGGTATTTCATTAGATCATACCAGGATTGCGCAGTTTCCATGCGAGCTAGTAATCACAGATTAGACTCACTTGGATGCAATTGATCCGTGGTACTACAACAATCGTACATCGTCGCCGTCTGTAACTCTCGCCATAGATTACAATAGATGCAATTCCATTGCCGAATGACTTCGAGAACTATTAAACCTACCACAAGCGTTTTTAGAACTTCGTTTAGAATTTCCTGCATGCGACGTTATTGTATCGCCATACGAAATGTCCCGATTTTTAGCGAGAACTTTAAACGAACGTATATTTTTTTACGACAAATTGGAGAACTGGATAAAACTTGTACCGGTAGCGTTAAAATCTACGTCCCTTTTACTAGTACAGTGCGTAACGAAAAGATTCAAAGTTCCATTTGCATTTTCGTTCTTAACTTCGAAACTGGATACTTTATTTGGCTGAAACATATCTAAGTATTTAATAAAAACGCTGGCAAACATTCGTGTAAAATTTGTTTTTGATACGGCTTTTCATTCTTGCACAGTAAACATTTTTGTGGTTTCACTCCATTTTTAACCGTAACAATATGATAGATCCACTTGCTCAAGTGCCTTAATTTTAATATTACAATGAATATTTAATTGTATAGTTATAGCACTATGTAGAGCTATTGTTTGTCTTTTGTTTAAGTGGTTTATAGGCAACAAACGAACAGTAGGGTCAGTCGAAGTATGGCAGCAACATAAGAGAGTTCCATACTCAATATTTTTACTGTGGCATGTTTAATTATTGAAATTTTCGGTTAGTGTTTGGTCGTTAGAGCTTTTACTCTCATTTAGACATTACTTCCCCAATATTGAATTAATTATGGGCAGAAAATCGGGTTTATCTGAGTACGAAAAAGGGCAAATTCTAGCATTTAAAGAAAGCAGTTTAAGCAATCGCGAAATTTTCTGTCGTCTTGGACGGTGTCATCATCTCATAAACAATTTTGTAAAAAAAGGCGATGAATGTGGAACCAAGAAGTCATCGGGAAGACCACCACTGTTGACTGAAAGTGCAAAAAGAATCATTCGTAAGGAAGCTGTGAATTGGACAAAGGAGGCGCGGCGACTACGCAACGAAATTGCACCTCTAGCTTCACACATGACGATTTGACGAACTTTGGAGAAGTCACCAAATCTTGAATATAAAAAGATGAATAAGTTTCCAGCGTTGACAAAGGAAATTTAAGTCATTTTCTCGGATGAAAAGAAGTTTAACCTGGATGGTCCAGACGGTTTAGCGTATTATTGGCATGATTTGAGGCAAGAATCACGTCACTTTTCTAGAAGAAACTTTGGCGCCGGTTCAGTGATAATATGGGCCGGATTTTCAGCATTTGGAAAAACAACTTTGGCATTAATCGATACTCGAATGGATTCCTGAGAATATCAAAAAGTACTTGAAGAACATCTACCATATGTATTTCCATCGTGTCCCGTCAGCTAATTTGAGATTTCTGCACGATAACGCAACTGTCAATGTTTCTGCAAGCACTAGGCAGTGATGGCAAGAAAAAAAAAATCCACACTATCGCCTGGCCAGCGAGGTCTCCTGACCTTAACCCTATAAAAAATCTTTGAGACCAACTTGTTCGTGATGTGTACGATAATTGCCGGCAGTACAGTACAGTATCTGAACTGAAAAGGGCAATTTGGAAGCTTGGAATCGTGTTACTCCTGAACAATTAGGAAGTCTAAGTGTTTTAATGAAAAAAAGAGTAAAGGATCTAGCAGGTTAAGGGGGTCAAAAGTGCCCTCCAACCGATTTGGTAGTGCGATACACCATTCGATAGCTTACCAACAGAAAACATGTGACACCAAGTTTCAACCCTCAAACTCAACCGTGGGGGTAGTTACAGGGTAAATTCTAATTATCAGTTTTTGGACTATTTTCCCTATTTAATGAATCGCAAAACTTCTGAAAAAAATCTGACATATTATACACATGAAGGCACATCTTAGGGAATTTTTTCCGATTTTTTCGTTGCAAATCCTAGCTGTAAAAAATAAAAAACGCAACAAAATGCGGATATCTTTTGAAAAAAAAATAGCGCTTTTTTTATATTTTTTTAATAGCAGCGTATTAGCATGATCATCATCCTCAATTTTTTTCATATTTTTTGGATTGGTGCGCCGTTGTCAAAAAAATTAAAAACCGATATTTTTAAGGTATTTTGCGTGAAAAAGTAACTTCCACTTCGACTTTTTACATTTTCTGCATGCAGTGTGTATATCGTGCAATCTCGAACATTTTTACATTCGAAGAAACCGTAAAGCAGTATACAAATTGAAGAAATTGAATTAATTCAACTAAGAGCAATCTATGTTCAGTATATGCCAAAAAATTTAACTTCTTTTCAACGGCATCGTTGGGGGAGCGGTTAAGGGTTCTGGCTGTGGAATCGCTACACATTTTTTAGCCGTGGGTTCGAGCCCTGCCCCATACTCATTTCTTTTTTTTTAATATTATTTTTTTCTTTAATTCCTAACTATATCTCAATAAATAGCATTTATTTAAAAACATTTTACAAATATTTTAGGCATTAGGCAAACATTTCCCTCATTAAATAGGGAAAATAGTCCAAAAACTGATAATTAGAATTTACCCTGTAACTACCCCCACGGTTGAGTTTGAGGGTTGAAACTTGGTGTCACGTGTTTTCTTTTGGTAAGCTATCGAATGGTGTATCGCACTACCAAATCGGTTGGAGGGCACTTTTGACCCCCTTAACCTGCTAGACCCTTTATTAATAAAAAGAAGCGGAAAATCTATAAATTATTAAAGATATTTATCGTTTTACGTTACTTTTAAGATTTTAAGTTTTTAAAGTTATTGTTTCAGTTTTATTAATAAGATTTTGAAGTTTTTTAACCTGTTAACTGGGGAATAAGCTTTCAGTAAAATCGTTTCACAATGGGGACTTTTTCCTTTGCAGTAATTTCAGCACATCGCAAGGAATAAATAAAAGAAAATCGTTTTAAAATATTTAATGATATTAAATATTAAAATTAAACATTTTTAATCCGGAAAAACAAATTAATTGAACGAATTTAAACAATTATTTCGTATGATATTCCCTAAAGCAATGCGGCATATACAAAGCAACACTGCAGTCGGGAAACCAAAATCTCGATTCTTTCCTAAGACCTTTGGAATAGCATAATTTGCATCTCCTCGTTACATTTACTCTTGAAGAGTCTGATGGTATATAGTCTGCAAAATGTCTTTCAAAGAGTCGGACAAGTGTTTCCATTGATCGATTTTTCTTGAACAACGGTCAAGTGACAGATTGCAAAAAAATGTAAGAAAAATTTCGTCATATCCATTGAAATAGTCTTCCCAGCATGACGAAAAATTTCGTCATACCCAGTTAACAGGTTAAAGTATATTAAGCGTTTAGGTCTAAATTTAAGTTCTATATTTTATAAATTTTTCAACTTTACGTTTTAATTTCTTAAATTTTCTATTTTTGCGCAAGTGGGTCTATCATTTTGTACAGTTAAAAATTGAGTAAAACCACAAAAATGTTTACTGTGCAAGAATGGAAAGCCGTACCAAAAACAAATTTTGCACTAATATTTCCGAGCGTTTTTATTAAATTCTGAGATAAGTTTCAGTCAAATAAAGTGTATATAGTTTCGAAGTTAAGAACGGAAATGCAAACGGATCTATTTTTTTGTTACGCACTGTATCTATACAAATCCAGCTGGAATACGTATCCTCCGACGAGCAATGGTGCAAGTTCAATTGGCCATTACTAATTCTAAATGCCTAACTGCCGTCTAAGATATCGCAAGACCTCGGGAACTCGCAACGCTGCCGAATTCTCATGAAGAATTCAGGTCCGGCCGGAGGTTAGCTTCAGCCACGTAAACTAGTTTCTGCCTGTCAGTATCTTATCCAACGAAAACATCCGCTGGGAGATGTCGTGAGTCGCAAATATTTATAATTTCCTAATGCTACGGCACCGCTGCGACAGCCAACCAACAGACAAATGAAATTCTATTGCGACAAATGGAATTCTAAGTTCCCATACGACGAAGAAAGGAATAATTGTTTACTCGTTGATTTGCTGTTGGCTCGAGTGAAAAGTGACCGATATCTGCGAGGAGGGGGGAAATGTGCGCGGAAAGAAGGAAATCGATGTGCGAATTATCACACCGAGAGAAGCGAAGAAAAAATAGGAAACGAATGCATCTTTTTTTTTTCTCTCCCACAGCTAAAACCGGATCTTCCAGGGGAAGTGCTAAATCGTTCAACTTGATCGCGCTTCATCATCCGCGGCAAGTATAATGCCAGCGAGGTATTTCGAATGTAGAACTCCTCGCGTCGTTTCATCAGGCTGTAACGGTAAGCGGTTCCGGATTAAGTGAGAAACTTTTTGATTGGATTCCTGCATTTTTCAGCTAGCGCAACACTGCCGCTGGTATGCGTTTACAGCGAACACAATGAAACACACTTTATTTGATTGGAATTGACTGTAAAAGCCACTCTCTGTTCTCCTTTTCCCTCCTCGTTCAATTATTATAGGTGAACTATTGCTCCGGAGGCGAAAGTTTCCTCTGAAATTTACTTATTCCTCGAAGAAGGAAAGAAAATGAAAAGTATTTCACGGAAATTCATAGGTCGTAAACGAGCGACGTGGTGTGATGGGAAAGGAGAGAAGGTTCAATTTCAGAGCCCATGTGACTCGTATTCCAAACTCATAAAAGTAAGCAGCAAAGAACCTGCATTTGCTTCTACCTCCTGGTGTATTCTCACTTTAAGGTGGGCTAAACGCCAGACCAATGCTACAAAATTTTTCTCTATTACATCATAGTTTCATATACATATGTATAGAGCATAGAGCCTAATCGAACCTTAGCCGGTAGCATCGTTCCACCACCTCTGGGCGCTTATTCTGCTTGAATGCATGCCAGAATAGTACGAGGGAACGTAATAGGATCTGATTAGATCATCGCTTAGGCTATGGATTTATAACCCTTTTAAGACATTCAAGTTATCCGGATGAAAATCGATATTCCGAGGAAAACGTATGATCATTGCTACCGCTTATTATCTCAATCCAAATTAATTCTGATTTTATTAAAATAGTTTTACAAAAGTTACTCTTGTCTGCGCAGCGGTTTATAGCACGGACGTGCTGAAACGGATATTTTTGAGAATGGGACTTTGATAATTGTCAACATGTAATTTTAGTAAAAATTACGCCCCGACGAGAGAAAGTAGGGTTTACAACCCTCTAGCCTCGAAGGCGCTTTCCCTCGTCCTCAATAACATAGTCCTGTCATAAAAAATGGACCTTCCGAAGGGATGAGTCACGAGACAGCGTGTAACGGTCAAGGGACCGAGATGACGAACTCGGAGGAATTTCCGCGCTGTTACCAGACACTCGTCAATTTGACAAAGGACATCGCCACCGCCTCTCTAAGGAAACGCGCGTTAAGGGCACAAGAGAAGGGTGTCGCGATGCATCTTCAACACGCCGATTGGTGTTTTCCAGAAGCAGGAAAACAGCCAATCAGAAGAAATTAGGATTAGCAGCGGCGAGTCGATGAGCGGCATCGACTTGCAAAACCAGTTATCTCTGAGCAAGCATGGAGCGAGGTCCTAACTCTGCAAGCCCAGCAAGTAGCCTAGGCCCATAGAAGCAAATATACTCTCAGAAAAGTCATCTTTTCTGAGTGGTCCTTCGAGCTATTATAGATGACACATTAAAGTGCAATAACCAAGGACGCAGAGCGCTCAACTCCCTCACAACTCTAGATATTGATATAAACAGATACGTTTTATTACTCTTTCTTGTACGATGAACGATTTGTCAGGAGAAAAATTAAGCAAGTGTATAAAACAACGAACACAAATTTCAAGAGAAACTCTACGCTTTCATCTATCGAGTGTCTTTAACAACTGGACACTGTGAAATATCTCAGAAGTTGGTCTAACCTGGTAAAATCTGGTCGAACTTAATTATCCTTAACACATTCAGTATGTCACTTCCCCATTTCCGACACTATCCCTTAGAAGAACACCGACGACAGTTCAACGAACAATTTGAACGCAGCAGCTAGCTTTCTAATGTCCGAGACAGTTACGCTACGAATACATTTGCAAGTGTAAGGCGTGGTAGAACGTTGGAGTCCTGATCAAATACCAGACGAATAGCCGCATGGCAACGTTCTACCCTCCGCTATCGACTGGCTGGAACGACTGGAAGTACCGGCTGGAATTCCCCGATGATCGAGTCGCGAATATGTACTACCGCGATTCGAATTCCTGCCTGTCGATCGGCCCCGATTACCCGTCGCGGTCCGTTTAGAGGAAATCCGGTCAGTCTGCGGAGATATTGTTGCTTCTGCTATCGATCAGCCTGGCAATCAGATGATAACTACATGTGACGGCTGACGGACTCTCCTGAAACGTTCGCGTAGCGTGGAAAAAAAAGTCGCTCTATCTTCCTGTGCTTTGAATATTTCTAATTTTACAGTTCGTATTATTCAGAAAGACTTTTCTGATAATCTTAACCTTTCAATTGCGTATACGCGTCTGCCTGAAGCTATAGATGCTCCAGTAAGAGAGGATCATATAGAGAAGCATTAGTTGCTCGCAGAATCAAAGAATAAATTACAAGAAAAAGCTATAAAAAAAATAAAGAGAGAAAGGTAAGGTGACAACGGAGACAGATGCACGGGGGAAAAGATAGAGCCGATAAAGCTTCAAACGGAGAAGACCTACTCTGTCCAGGGAAGCAAAAAGTTTCTTCATTTGTCGTTCGTCGTCCATGTTCCATATATCCAATCCGAGGTAGTGAAAGTTTCGAAAAGTCTGTTGTCGCGTAACACGTGTCCAGCGGTATCAACTTTTTCCAGTTGCTGCTGCTATACCGTATGGACGACGAAAATTCTCATCCGGTCGGTCATCGATCCGTGCGCGTTAAACCACGTTCCCCTATTCCCGCGACGAATCTTGCCGTGAGATATGGTATTGATCATGGCAATTTGATCGCCGAATCAGAGTTACAAAAATTGGTTGGAAATTGCGCGAATGGTAAATAAAGCACGAACAAATGTGTGCAAATATTTGCAGATTTCTACCGATGTGCCCAGATATACGCAGAAACTTACTCGAAGCAATTCGATTTAACCAGAGGCACGATCAACGGATAAATAATCAATGAGACGGTGAAATAGGGGTTCTTCGATACCGAAGTTGCGAACGTGAACGAATTGATGAGATTTTATTGGACGTGAATAAAGTTTCGAAGAGTATAATAAACCGTACCTTTCTAATTTGATACGATCGCTTAACTAAAACGTCTTGAAGAAATATAAGCCCTTAAAACCTTTCGAGAACATTACTCGGAGAGGTAACTTCGGTGCTTCGTGTAATACTTTGAAGTAATTGGTTCAAGTTCTGTAGAAGATGATTAATTTTAATCCTTCGAACGCTCCCATTTAGGGGACGTACTTGAGTAGTTCCTTCTTTGAGAAGAAGTATGTAAATGGAAATTATTTGGAAGAATTGCAAACGAGTAACAATCCGGTCGTTGTATTGAACGCTTTTTTATAAAATATGGAAACGTTTGCGTATTCAGGAATAAATAGACAGCGAATTTTTATGCAAATTCATATTTTTGAGAAGAAACTTGTTTGGAAAATTATTTTACCTTCCAGATATTATAAAAAGTATCATAATTCAGATATTTTATACATTTTTCTTCGTATTACTTGTATTCTGCAATAGCATTTGTATTTTATATACTTTTAGACTCGTAAAAGCGCAATGAAATTCTGATATTTATACAGTAATGATATTTCGTTATAAAACATGGTAATCCTATAATGAGATACGCAAAGTAATTGCAACTTTTTACGATTTTAATCCCCTACTTTTGACAAATAATCGTTATTTTCGATTATCCATTATGCCGACCGTTTTCGTTATGCCTTTATTAGGTAGCTGAGTCCGAATTTTATTATCCCAATCATTGTCACTGTCATGAACGTTGTAGTGTAAATGAGCGTGGTCGTACGATGGTAATTGGTAACGCAATGCTTTCATTAAGCTATGTAAATAATAATTTCCACGTAGCACTGTACCCTATAATTTGACATTCGGCAATTTACTTCACAGTGTAAATGTTTACAATGCTTTGCATATGTATATTCCACTGTTATCGTCCTTCATCCTTATTATTATCGTTTAAAAAGACTCACCGTTGTAACAAAATACAGCGACGATAACATGTTAGGATTAATAAATAAATATATACTTCGAATTATTATTTGTCTATTAAAAGGTGCTTCACTGTTGTTCCCTTTATAAGTCACAAATTGCCATCATAATTGAAGAAATTATATATTTGTATTGTTGTTTAAATATGCAGTGTATTTGTCACGTGTAATTCTGGATAGCGAATCATTCAAAGGTTTCCTATGGTTATGCTCTGCAGTATACAGTAACAGGGACTAATGAATATTAAACTTAGAGGTGCACAGGACAGTAAATCATCCTTCCAGAATTTTCCGCAAAGAGGAAATAGTCCTATTTAAAAATTTTCCAGCATGTGGGTTGACTGCATTCTACAGTTACTAATGGAGGTTTTATGGTTACCAATAAACGTTGGTAAAAGAGGAGTTATCCGACCAGACACGTTTGATAGATTTACGTTGCATAATAAGGCGACGTGCGTCGCGAATGAGGAATTGCTTCACGCGCTAAGTATCACACGCAACCCATTAATACAAATCATCGCTGCATCTATGATTATCGCTGGTAATCAACTGTTCGTCGAGACGCGGCTATTGTTTCAGCAAGTCCAATCTTGTGCCTATCTAACCGTTCCTCTCCTAGGCTTCCTCTTGTCCAGATCCTGTTGTACGCAGCGTAGGACCCATTGATTTTCAGGATGTTGGACATAGCTCTTGGTGGTCAGCCGCAAATAAACCTAATCACGACTAGGGTGTCCCCTGAATTGTCAGGCCACTTTCAACACCAGTCGCGCCAAGTCTGAAATTAGATCCGTGTTCCAATCAACGGGGACAATACTTGTTGTTGATAGCGATTACAAACGCTCTGCAATTTACAATTTTACTTTGTACTGCTCCTTCTCGCATCCTTGCACTCTATATTTGGCCTTCGGAGACTTTTCTTTCATTCCCGCGATTAAAATTGAAATTGAAAGGTAAATAAATCCAATCGGTGCTTTATATTCGACAGAGTGTTACAAGACAATTACTACCACTGTGCGATATTTTCGGTAAATAACAGGCCATAAACCACATGGCAGCCACTCGACGTAAATAGCACTTCGACAGAGGAAAAAGAAGAAACGCTGCATGATTCATGACCGCCTCTTCCGTTTCACGCCAAAATTCGCTTCCACCTTCGACTAATAAACGTCCCCGGAGACAATGGAGAAGAAACTTATCGGGATTTGTCCAAGAATAAAGTTCGATACTCCATAATTCGTGGGAAAATGCAAAACCTGGTGAGTTGTTGGGAAGAATGAACGAGCCAACACGAGAAAGGCGGAGGCAAAGAAAAGCAGATTATTAGAAGACTTCTTCTCCGTGAATCACCGCTGTGCAGAGAATTATAAATCAGTGTATTGTTCGACTGCACATCTAAGATCTAAATGCGAGAATGTTTGCCATAATGATGATGAGTGCAGCTACGATATATCCTTGGCGTTCACGAGGAAATTTTTCGGTAGTATTACGATGGTATCCTTGAGCCCGGTAAATGGTATGAAACGGCTGTTATGGAAGAACTCTTTCATGAAGAGCATCTGATGAGAGCAGAAGGCGCATTGGGGGTACGTTTCAAGGTACCGATGCGCATTCAGAAGCTTACGCGATGAGGAAGAGTAAATTCCTACGGAATTGATCGAGAGATGAACGGAAGGAAAATCGAGAGAGCAAGATTGCTTGATATATTCAATTCCATGGGGGTCACCGGTGACCCGGCAAAGCCAAGATTATTAGAAACACATAATTCGTGTAGATTTCAATATTTTTCAATGCTAAAACCACAAACGTTTTATCTGTTGGCAAACCAAAGTATAAATTACTAATACCATTCATTGATTCGATCAAAGTTTCGTTTAATTAAAAAAACACTTTGTTCGCATCATCAGCAATCTCTGCTGTATAATTACGAAATGTAATAACTTCATATTGACATGGTATACAATAATCATAAATAGTTTGAATTAATTCAATGGCAATCCTGAGATAATTGTGCTTATTTACGGGGCTGCAAGTACATATACGTATAAAGAGAATGTTGTTCGACAATATTGTGTTGGACACGTTTTGCTTCCTTGAACGTGTAACCTGGTAAATAAGTGCTGGGACAAACGAGATACCTCGCGATTTACCGTACTGAAAATTACGTTTATCCGGCTCCTACGAAGATACGTTATAACGGAAGATTTGTTTCCACCGGGTGGAGATAAATTATGCATGCGAGTATTACATCGTAGAATAGGCAAGCAAGCTGGTGTCTTATCCCCTTAGTTTTACAATTTGATTTGTAGTTTTATATGCCCTAGAGATGTACGTAAAATGTGGCGAAAAGCTCCAGAAAATTTTGATGTTTAATTAACAAAACCGAATAAGAAGACATTCTCTGTTTAAGTAAAGAAAAATAAAAGTGAAGATTCCGTGCAACGACGGCAGCTTCCTTCTCCTCGTAAAATTTAGTGGAACCGTTCGATCCACTAGATTCGAGAGGAAGTGTAAAGTCCTTGGCCAACCGGTACACCGTTCCGTGAATAATAAATTAACGAAAGGGAGGATTATCGACGGGTGCTGGATTACATCGAGTCGGCAGGATTATTGAACTTTTAGCGAGAAAACGTGGATGAGACAGTGAGCAGTAAGAAAAAGAAAAGGCAGAGTTGGTCGAGAGGAACGAATTGCAGGCAAGGGTAAGAATAGGATATGAAAGAGAGGGACTGACTCCCTTCGTTCGCGAAGGAAACGCTTGGCGATTCGCCAATCCGATAAGCTCAATCAGCTTACTCATCTACCTACGTGTAGCTGTGCGTCTACTAATGATCCTTAAATCTAGCCAATCTCAATTGAGCTTCTCTTGTATCCTGATTGCAACCTGTACAGGCACGATGACACGACGACGTTCTGGATTATAACCAGATTTACAAATTCTCTCTTCCAATCATGATTTCCATGGTACTTTTGTGACACATGGAAAAGCATAGAAATGTTTCTTCTTTTATTCCCTTCACACGTGTTCCTACTTTCTACGTAAAAAATAATTACATCTCTTGTATTCATATAAATGAAGAGAAAATATTGGATTGGCCAATAAGTAATGTCGGGTTTTTCGATAAAAAATAGAAGCAATTCCTTTTTGATACAGAGAATTTTATTGAATAACGTATTGACCATTTTGATCTATCACTTTTTGCCATCTTATTGGAAGCTTCATAATACCATCCTTTTCAGCAAAAAATCTTGAGATATGCATTTCGCAGGCCTCTAGAGAATCAAATTTTTTTCCGTTTAATGAATTTTGTAGAGAGCGAAATAAGTGAAAATCCGACGGTGGGTGAATAAAAACATCCCAATTCAGCACCCTTAATTTTTGCCGGGTCTGTAGTGATACGTGTGGCCTCGCATTATCCTGATGGAAGAATACTCCTCTTCGGTTGGCAAGTTCTGGTTGTTTTTCTTCAATATTTTCCTTAAGTCTTTCTAATTGTGAACAGTATTTCGCAGAATTAATGCTCTGATTAGGTGGCAATAACTCATAAAACAAGATTCTCTTTCAGTCCCATCATACAGATAACATAACTCTTTTGGGGTGCAAACTGCCTTTGGAAGAGGTTAATGGTGTTGATCCAGATTTATTCCAATGTCGTTTTCGTGTGACATTGTTGTACACAACCCATTTTTCGTCCCCAGTAACAATACGTTTTAAGAATGATTCGTTCATGTTTCGTTTTGGCAAAGAATTGGCAAGCTGAAACTCGATTGACTAAATTCCTTTTGCTTAAATCGCGTGGAACTCAAACGTCATATCTCGATACCATACCAAGTTGATGCAAATGATTTTCAACGCTAGATTTCGAAATTCTTAACATTTCAGCAATCTCACGCGCGGTATGAGGTCGATTACTTTCAATTAGACTGGAGATTTGATCTTTATCAATATTGATTGATCTGCCAGAACGTTTCTCATCGTTGAGACTAAAATCTCCATCCCGAAACTTTTTGAACCATCTTTGTACCATTGTTTCATTAACAACACCTTCTTCATGAACATTAGTAACCTTTTTTACCGTTTGAACCGCATTTTTTTGCTTTGCGAAAATAGAAAATCATGATTGCCCGAAAATAAACTTTCTCGTCGCTCATTTACAAATCAAAATAAACACTAAAGAAATTTAACCATTTACGAAGAATATTTTTTTAAATTACACTTTGAAATCTCAGCTTTTAGATAATATATACGTTTTGTAGATTATGGATAGTCTTTTGTTTTAAAAACAGCAGCGACGCTTCCACATGAAAAAATCCGACATTACTTATTGGCCAACCTAATATTACTATGTATCGATAGTCCTGGAATCATTAAATAGCTGAAGAGTTAGGACCACAAAGCGAAAAAAAAAGAAAACTGAGAAAAAATGACCAACAAACAAACAGAAACATACGAAACAACAAAAGACCGTGTCAAATTATTCCAGATCAACGCCGGCGTAATTTTTTCCACGCTGAAAGTGTGTCTCGGAAAGATTATCTTTTCGCTGAAATCGCAGACAGCATCTCCGAAAAATTAACGGGAAATAATTTCTCGCGGGAGTACGTGTGCGTTTTTTGCGCGCAGAAATGCTTTAAATAATAGTTTCACCGTGTATGCACTGTTGAGCTACTTTAATTTCCACGCTCTTTAGGGCACCGTGCTGTGTTAATTAAGCAGCACATAGAATAAAGAGACCCATGATAGATTAGCGAGCCTTTTAATATTCACGATTCACAAGCTGGACAAATTTGAAAGCTTGCAGTACGACAAGGTTGCGATGTTTCAATTAAAAGATAACCTGGGTGATATACAGGCTGGGCCACGTAAAACAAGTCACCTAATTATCTTCTTCAACTATATGCGGTATGAAAAAAATTTCTCTACTGAATACAAATGCTTTCGAAAAAGGTGAATATGTTTTTTAAATGTAAAAGTTGATGAGAACGTAAACAACACGTATCATTTTCCTTTTGATATATACAATGAATCGTCACAATATCCCTACTGTGTCTGACACAGAATTCTCGAAAAAGAGAAATGGCGGACTGGGTAGCTTTTCAAAGCTACGCTGTCACTTCCTAGCAACGCGGTCATAAATTTTCATTGAAAACTAAGTTCTGAAGTCTGGTTTCGTGCGCTGGCTTTGTCACAGCATTACTGTGGTCCGTTTCTCTCATTGTTTTCATGACGTTACCGCGATGGAGACTACGTCGAAGAATCGTAGGTCCGTTCGAAGTCTGCCCCTCTTCTGCACAATCGTTCAGAAGCGATTGTTCTTAAACAACGACGTGAAAAGCGCCAAGTTTTGATACTTTTCTTCCATTTTCAAGCACGTAATTATCTACCCTTACTGTAATTCTACACTCCTAGACGAAATTATTGCATACGCGTGCTCTAAACGTAGCAGATAGTACAATAATGATTCTAAATTGCACCTAAATCTGCCGGATACGCGATTGCGCGTTAAAGTTAACAATCCGTTTGATTGTTACGTTCCTATGTTCACAATCAGGTCGAGAAAAGTATGAATTCGTTCGTTGTTCACAGTCTGAAAAAGGAGAGAAGAATGAGCGTACACATGATATAACTACACCTATGGAGATGTCAAGAATGGTGGATTCGCCAACGTTTCTTTCCATCGTAGAAGCGGTCGGTGCTTAAAGGAAAAGCTAAAAGCAACGGTGGTTGGGAGAACGCTGTTCGCCGTTGAGTACAGCGCTATTACAGCTGGCTCGTCGATTAAACGAAAACGAGCAATCGAAGGGACCCACCGGGCAACAAGAAACGGTGGAAAAGGTAGCGAAGGGTGCACAGAGCGCTGGAAAAGCGTTCGTTAGGTGCATTTTAACGCTATCAGAAATTCCTGGTGCAACGGTGGGCGCTCCTTTCATCGAGCCAGACACCCATAGCAATGAATTTACACAATATTTCGTTGCAAGTTTTAATCTCGTTTCACTCAATTTCGCCTTTGCCACTTCTTCTTAAGTCACGGTAATGAGTGAACATGCTTCGAGGAGCGCTCTCTCCGCGGTATGTATTTTACGCCGTAGCAAGGAACTCGTCTTTACTAAATTACACCGTGACGCGCTCAATAAATCAGACACGGTTATCTTCACGTTCGCCAACAGAAACGGCTTTGATATCCTCTCAGCTGAATTTTTTCCCTTCGTCCGTTGATTATCGTGCTCACTCAGGGGGCGCTTACGCGAGATTCCACCTGAATTCGCATTTAACCATTTAGTTAATGTGCTCATTGACAAATTAAATATGCTTTGAAATTTCAATAAAAATGATACCATGTCGTTAATTACTTAACAATCAGCTAATGCATAATTCGTTACCGTTTCTCTTTGTCAATATTCGAAACTCGCAAGCCAACTCAGGCACGTTGTTTCTCCCGGTGAATAGAAACGCCGCTTTCGCGTCGCATTAGCCCCAGAAAGGTGGTATAATTATGAACGACGAAACTATTACGACGATTCGAGGTTCGCCAGAACTTTACCGCGACCAGACGAGACGAAATAGAAAGCTAAACTATTTCCCCGGTATATAATGTGGACAGGTAGCTGTGTATGCAGGTACATGCTGATCTTGCAGAACCTTCTGCTGACAAATTGTTATCGCGACGTTTCCAGGATAACGAAATACATAATTCAACCACGTTCGTGGTGCGAAACGCTTGGCGCCTCTGAGCTATTGTCGAAACGTCCTGTGCAGCGAACGAAAGATTTTCTATGGCGAATTCTGCCAATAGTACGTCAAACCAGGGACACGTCCGAACTTTAACTGACAACCACTCAAGATGGTTACGTTTCAACGCGTGTATCGTATTACAAAACGGAATAGTTGCAAGCTGTATGCCGATCTAAATCTAGATATAAAATGATTAGCCGCACGCCAGCGCGAAATAGACGACTGGAACAACTTTCCTTTAGGAATGAAATCAGATTACTTTTTTACAACGATTCAATTTCTTGCACGCGAAGCGTGTTTTGTTACACGCTTGAATAGTCGATCCCGGGGCTTTGAAATACATGTTAAACACGAACAATCTCGTGCATATGCTTCTTTTTCAATTTACAGTGCAATTATAATTACGTTCAGATTTCAGATCTTAATTTCGCGGATTATTATTATCGCGAGCTTGAAAGGTCAACCTTCTATAGAAAATCATAGAATGGTAATGTTACACAGAGATCCCGAATGAAAGTTGCACACTTGGACTATACAAAACACGAACCACCACCTGACTCCTTTGACTCTGCGTATCTGATCCTTTCTTTTTTATTTCCTCGCAATTTCGAGATTAACGTACAATGCATTTAATTGTTGCAACAACATCTATGATTAATTCAGAAAATTAATTTAACATAAGAAAAAAGAAGCTGAGTCTAGTAAATATGTAAAAAACACATGAAGCGTTACTAGATTCAGTGCCTTAAAAATGATCGCTGAAGCCGCTGGCGGACGATAAAACTCGAGACCGTAATGAATACAATCGAAAGTGGATCATCGGACTCTCTATGGTGGTTCGAAGAAACGGATATACAGAGACAGAGACGCGACTATCTTCATTTTCTTTCCCGACACGTAGTTCCATACTCCGACGCAGCCCTTGATGCTGTTCATTTTCCTTGCTTTTATTTATTCCCGTCTCTGTTGCCAAACCTTTCCAGTCTTTCCTGCATCTCCTTATCTATTTCTTCCTTTTATTCACACCCGTGGAATGGGTTTGTTCTCAGCTACCACCTCTAACGATTTTCATCAACGTTCCATTCAGCTTCAAGATCGAACGTGGTCCTTTACGACTACTTCTTTCTTACGCTTTTCTATTTCTTGCCGCTTATTGGTTTCGTTGTTCCCGGATTTTCTATCAATTGACTTCTCCCTGTTCTTCACCGATCGGAGCCGACAATTTTTCATCCGAGAAGAATGTTTTCAAGATAAATATACAGCACGATACATAAGTATCGCATCGCCCTAAATTTTTCGCCGTTTCGGACTTCAGATTGAAAATGAGAAAGAATTAATTGTAGAGATTGAAAGCGCACGAAAAGCAACGAACTTTAGACTATATCTCGTTTAAAAATTGCCCTCTTGCACAAGCGTACTTATAGCACTCGCAAGGAATGTTCGCGAACGGTCTTGCTTCGATTTTGATGAAACTTTGTACACTTATAAAGCAGTCAAAAATAATCGACACGTATTTTTTTTAGCTGCGGTAACTCAAGTTTAAGGGGTGAAACCACCCCTTGAAGTTTTGGCTCGAAACGGCTATCCCGAAAACGAAAAGACATACGAAAAAATTGTTAATGGGCGAGGTTAATGGTTTCTTATGTACAATAACATGGTGTTAAAAAATTTAACAAAATACAGTTTGTTTATAACAAAAAAAATTTATTAACTTAATTTTTCATTTTATAAAAATTTTCATAATGACAAAAAATGACGAGCATTTTATTCCAAATCCATTAGTATATAACATTTTAAAATTGCCTCTTACAGTTTTGCAGATTTTGATGATTTACATCTTGCGCGCACATCCACTATGGTAGTAGCCGTTCTAACTTTCATTTTAATAAACCCACACCAATTAATAGCGCAGAAGAAAATTTAAGGGATGTATTATTCGATTTAATTGTAAGAAGTGTCGAAGACACGGCATTCCTGGTTGAACATGAAACGTGTGTTGAAATGGACGGGACGCCTATCGAACAAGAAATTCAGGATGCTGATTTGAACTGGTTAGATGAAGAGGAGGAAAATAGGACACCGAATGTTCCAAACATATACGAAGAAAACGTTGTATGTCATTCGAATAAGGAATACATCTCATTCGAATATAAAAGGAAAGCTGTGGCGTACTGGAACAGCGGTAAGTCGAAGCGATTAAAATTAGACACCGTACGTTCCAAATTCCGTCACGTGAAATCCGAAAGAATGCTTCGTAAGTGGGCTTTACAAGTTGAACAGGGTAGCACAAAAAAGGAAAAGATAAAACGTATTGAAGAGCATACAGTTAATAAATTTATGGAAGCTCGGCAGTTAAGAGTAATTGTGCATGAAGTAGATCTACGGTGATGGGTTTTACAAGCGAGAGATATAGAAAATTTACAAACATTTAAAGCCGGACATACTTGGCTACATACTTTTAAAAAGACGTTTAGATTAGTGTCCAGAAAAATTACCAGATTTGTAACCACAAATATGGTAAATCGAGAAGACGATATTCATTTGCAATGCAGCGCATTCGTGAATGAAGTAAAATCATATATAACCCGAAATGAACCACTCAATGTTTACAATTCCGATCAAAGTGATTTTAATTTGGAATTACATTCAGGGCGCAGTTTGGCTGAAGAAGGTATAAAAATCGTAGAAGGAGGTGTTCAATCAGTGTCATCCACCACTCATAGTTACACCATCTAGCCAACCATTTCAGCTGATAGACAATTACTGTCACCATTATTTATTGTACTCAAAGAGAGTACAGGACATTTCAGGCCGATTGTGGAACAACATTTATTTCGCCCTGACAATGTATATCTTGCAGCTTCAAAGTCAGGAAAATTAACTACGGACCATTTCAAGACCTGGTTAAGAGAGATTTACTTCGCAAATACTGGGCCCACAACAGTTCTAATTCTTGATTTCTGGAGTGGTCACTGTAAGAAGACAGTGAACGAAGTTACTCCCGAGGGTAAAAACGTAAAACTTTTTATAATACCAAAAGGTGGAACAAAAAATGTTCAACCACTGGATGTTTACGGTTTCCGCACTTGGAAAAATTTCGTCCGTCGATTTTCCAATATAGTTCTCATTTTAAATCACGACATTAATCTCCACGCTAGGAATAATATAATCAAACTTCAATCTCTGGTCCACAATCAATTTTCATCGTCAAGGTTCCAAAATTTTATTAAATACTCCTGGTATAAATCCGGATATATAGATGAAAAACCAAATGCATTCCAGAATCCTGTTGAGTACTGCTATTCTGTTGAAAATGAACCAAGATGCCATATTTGCGGTGACATGGCAATAATTAAATGCGCATGGTGTAAGAAATCTTTATGTCTCGAACATTTTTTCGACAGGTACCACTATTGTCGAAACTACATAGAATAATTGCTATACACACTGTATGTATTTATAATTTATAAATCGCTCCACCTTTGCCACGATGTCATAGGTGAATAATAAAAACAATTAATCTTTTCATTGCTGTTAAGAAACTTGTTGCTGTCATTGTTACTTGTTACCTGTTACTTGTTACTGCATAATTTAGTGCAAGCCTACAATGCTTCGTTAAAATGAAAGTTAGAACGACTACTACCATAGTGGATATGCGCGCAAGATGTAAATCATCAAAATCTGCAAAACTGTAAGAGGCAATTTTAAAATATTATATACTAATGGATTTGGAATAAAATGCTCGTCATTTTTTGTCATTATGAAAATTTCAATAAAATGAAAAATTAAGTTAATAAATTTTTTTTTGTTATAAACAAACTGTATTTTGTTACATTTTTTAACAGCATATTATTGTACATAAGAAACCATTAACCTCGCTCATTACAAATTTTTTCGTATGTCTTTCCGTTTCGAGCAAAAACTTCAAGGGGTGGTTTCACCCCTTAAACGCGAGTTACCGCAGCTAAAAAAAAATACGTGTCGATTATTTGTGGCTGCTTTATAAGTGTACAGAGTTTCATCAAAATCGAAGCCGAACCGTTCGCGAACATTCCTTGTCAGCGTTGTCATGCTAACTTTATAAGTAGTATCGTCTGCATCAGTGAAAACATCATTTAAAATTAAGAAGAATTTGCCACGATAAATATACAAAAATTTGCATTGTTAAATACACAAATGTTAAAAATATTGAAATCAAATATACAACGGTATCATCAACCAACGTCAAAATAAAGCAGCCCTCGTGCTATTAATTTATTTCTGTGGTCGTCCAAGCATTGCGCCAAAACTCGGTCGAATATTTAATACAACGTGTCTTCAAATTGTCGTCGCACCTCGTTCTTTCCCTTATTTATTTCTTTCTTCCCTCCCATCTGGCAATAGCCTTCTCCTTTCATCATCCTCTCACCTCAACCGCAGCTCCTCTCAATCAAGATAGGTCACGTCGCTATTTTGTATTCCATCAAGCTCGCATCCATTCCCGCGCTAAACAATAGGGAGCAGTCTGTTTCTCTTCTTCGAAGAGTTTCCGCAGTCTGGGTTCCGTGGAAACCTCGAGAAAAAGAGTTGCGCTGGGGCAAAACGGCTGAAACTTTTTCCCTAACCCTCTCTCCCCTCTTTTCGTTTCTGCTGCCCCACTCGTGCTATTTTCCTTTCCCTATCTAGGTATTTTTCGTCCCTGGTCCCATCTTTCACAACACGATGCAAGGAAACGAGTATTCGGGGATGGTTCCGGAACGAGGCGGTCTTTTATCCGAAGGCTCATCTCGATTTCAAATGCAAATGTACCCGGCGAGAGAGGACAGGAGGAGAAACAAAAAATAGAGTGGAAGGGAAAGAGCCACTAGTGCTGCAGTCTGTTTAGTAAGTTTGCGCCCGATCTATGCTCCGACCCTCTTTTACGCAGGGAACAAATGTTTCTGGTTGGTGTCGCCACATACATTCTGTCTCGTTTCACCGTTTCGCGTGATATCCTGCGTTTGACACGTTCGTTACATCTCTCTGCGCAATCTTCTCGCGTCTCTCCTCTTCCCGCTGGTACCGTAGAACCTTGGTGTATTTTGGAAATAATTTGAAATGATTCTATTCGTGATACAAATTAATATTTAACGAGAAATTCGGGAAAATACTGCGAAGCATAAATGTATGATGCTTAAAAGCAATTTCGGTGTTCAACTACCTACGAGAAGATAAAATCACTTGTGAATAAGATTTCTACGCTCTACAAGAAGCTCTAAAAACAATCGATGCACGCTATTAGGAAAACTCGTAGAAGAATACGAATTAAAAACGTACGTCCTGAGAGAATTCGATCGAAATGTGGGAAACATTGCTAGATTCAATCTTGGCGAAATTTAATCTCGCCTTTTTACCGCAAGCAAGACAATTAAAATGGTTATCTGAGCGGCGGGAGCGTCGCGGGCAAGAAATTCGAATCTTGGAAGTTGTTAAGACTAAATCATTTCGAGTGCGAGCATTAAGTAAAATTTTATAGTTTCTCACCGACGTTTTCGGCTGTTCTCGGCTCTTCCATCCGTTACCCGGCATCGCAGCCATCCAACTTTTAACTGCTTCGACAAACTTCCCTATTCCCATGATAATCCCAGCAATAACATTTCGAAATCGCTAGACGAAGGCCTCGCAGATTCGCGCGCTAATAACGTCTGGCTTGTACAAAGTTCGATTTCTACCGAAACTAAAACGCGAATTTGTCAATCGTCTCTTCATTCGCCAGCCAATGGTGTGATATGGAATTACAACTATCTTGCCATGTGCCTCTGTGTAAGCTCAAACTGCAGCTATTTTGCTTCATTATAATGTGTTAAAGAGTGTAATTCCTGTCAGAATCGTTGAAAATTGGGTTTGTCGTATTCATTCCACCAAATGCAATCGTGCTGACCATTTATAAGATACTGTATTTCACGTATAATACCATCGAATGTACTTTAAAATAAAATAGCAAGTGCTAAGATTATCTTCCGGACTTTTGGTTTCATTTCAATTTAAAGTTCTATCGTTCTTATACGTTACTGTCGAGAGAAACAAGGAAAGGTGAGAGGCAGGCAAGAAAGAATAGAAAACAGCGGCGTATAATGGCGTAGAGTTCGCGAATCCCATAAAATGCAATTCCCCCATCTATCGTGGCAATAAACGTTCTACTGTTTTTATTGACGACTACTTCGACAGTATACTGACGAAGTAGATAATGTAGATCCAGACTCTTGAAGCTTTTCCCATACAGATCAGCGCAAGCTCCGCGATTTCGTAGCGATCACTATGCAGAGCGGTAAATGCACGGCGTATGTAAATGTTATCCGGGAATAGGGTATTTGGAAATTTGCTGGCTATGCTTGAAAGCCACGCCTGTTAGAGAAAGCTGAAACTTACGAGAACCAATTGACGACTATTCTTCCTCCCTCGATGCCTATTCTGATATTAATTCACGAACGAACAGTTTTATTGAACTATAATCATAAACACATCGAACGGAAATGTAATGACACTTCGACGTGACCAATTTTGATAACAGAGCACTTACATAAATACGATATTTGCTAACTTTGATGTTTGCTTTTGGACAGTGTCCAAAAGATTCTAATATATTATGCTCCAGGTCCGGTTGAGTTCTTTACAAAGTCCGTAGAATTTTAATCAAAGTACCAACATATTTTCTCTCGAGTCCAGTTCAATTCCTAAAGTCCTACTCGATTGTCTATAAAATCCGATGAAGGACTAACCGTCCCGCATCTCCGAGTCTCCGTAATAAAGAAAATTACAAAGATATGCTAAATAAATCGGTTGGAAATAAATGCGTTATTCAGCAGAACACGGTAATACTTCGAAACACGATGAACACTTGGGAAAAATGGGAAAAAAATGGTGACAGAAGCCGTCGTACAACTGGGAGTAGAGAAACTGTTCCTATAAATTTATCTAAACTGCCGTAACTGTATACGCAGAAGACAGAACAGAGAATTGCTTTTAACAACTTAACAGCGATTCTCACAGCGGCGCAATTACTTTCATCAGATGGACACAGTCGTCAGCGATTGAACGCGCTAGACACGCGTAACATGACGCGGAATCGCGCGCACCTGTCGAATATAAACTGCTGCTGCTAGGTGGACACGCACACGTATCCTTCGTGTGCAGCTGTATACGCATTACTACAACTCGTTACTAACCCGATATATATATATCCAACCTAGTTGTCAATTTCTATAGCTTGTTTCGCGCTCATTTGGTGTATCGTATCGCGATGAAACGCAGACAACATACAAATAAAGTTTCGAAACCTGCGAGAGAGTAAGCGGCACACAGCCAGTCCAAGTCAAATAGGAGTTATCCACAGCTTTAATAATATTCGTCGAGAACGGAGGTATGTTGCAGCGTACAGCGCAGATAAATAAATAAAAGTTTCCAGAAAGCCAACGGTGAGCTAGGGAGGCATGAGTAATACGCTAGAAACTAGCCAGAGCCCTACAATTTCGCGAAAATACCGAGAGAGTTGAATCTCATGAGCCCGTGCTTAAAGAAGCACTCGTCGATCGAGCCATACGTTTTCAAACTTTCCATTCTATCGACGTTACGAGAGAATGTTAAGAAAAATATTCCCACTTTAGATAGATGAATACGTAGCGACGTTCCAACTAGCGTAAGCGCTTCCGCTTGAAATTCACCGAGTGAATCTCGTTTTGAAACCGTCCAACCTCTACTACTGCCTCGTGTCACGTCGTTATCGGTTAGTTTTCGTCCTTTTTCCTCCTATTTTCTGCATTTCACTAGCTCTCCTACAGCTTCCATCGAACAATTTAGAAATGTAAGCTTCTCTTGTTCGAGTTGTAAAACTTTTACAATTTGTTAATTGCTTATACCTAACACGTATCGTTCAGGTTAGATAAAAATTTGCACGTGGTACGCCATCAACTAATCGATCCACCAGCTTCTTGGTAGAATAACGTTACGCTGTTCGTTGTTTAATAACAAAGGTTAAAATTTGTTTTGTAACAGTTAGGTTGATATACGATATTACAAATACATAAAATGTTAATTGGCTAAAAATGAAGAGTCGACGAAGAGAAGGGGAAAAGATGGAGAAGTATTATAAAGATCCTAAGAAACCTATATCCATCCAGGTGAAGTATCATTGAAGTAGCGAACAAACAGACCGGATTTTCCTTCTTCGCGGAATCGAGGAGCAATTATTCGCGAAAACTTTGCAAAAATTGCGTGTTTGTACTTTTTTAATTAAATTTCTCGTCGGACGTCGTTACGTGCCTGCATCGCGGCCACGTGGTGGACTTGAGAACTTTCAGGAATTTAATTGAAGTCCAGGCATCCTGGACAACCCCTGTCCAGCCTTTTAACCGACGAGAAAGAGTATTTCCCGGCAAATTTGCGGAAAATTTGCCGCATCCTGGTCCCCTAAGAAGACAAGCCCTGACCTCGTTACACGTTTGTCTAAAACGTCTCTGAGAATCTGACTAATGCACGTAGCGCGCGTCACACGTGGAAAAATATTCCTCCCATTTGGAACCATACAATTTTCCTATCTGAACTACTTTTTTTGTTGTTTTACAACGTTTACCAGTTAATTCACCTTTTTAGATTAGAATCGGGAACTTTGAATATCGTTACAAATCTATCGCGTGGGGGCACAAGTTACACGAACAAAAAGCGTTTGATTAAAACAGCAGGATATGCGAGAGTACGAAATCGAATTAACTCATGGTTCTACGCGCGTTGTTTTTTGTCCCCCCGTATCTTTCTTTTTTTTTCTTTTTTTTCTTTTTTTTCATTTACTCGTCCTTTCTGTTTTACCCACGGCCCACGGTGGACCGGCATGCGGTGCGAAAAGCACGCGCGGACAACGTGATCGGAATGCTCATTGGTAATTCAGAGTGGCCGTACCGAACTGGCGAGACCCTGAGGGTGTCGAGCCGCAATGAAGATAGGAGAAATCGGAGGGAAACACGTGGTAGGAATCGCTTCGAAATCGACTTCGGTAAAACGAAAGGAAGGCGAAGTGTTAGAGTTCGAAGAGGGAATGGAAAATGACAAGATCGATCGACCGACGCCAGACGAGATATCCTAGGATAAATTGTGAATAAGTATCGAGGATTAGAAAACACCGATTACGATCTAGGTTAACGACTATGGACAAAGATAAAGAAAATCGACTGGAACAGAGAGGTATGGCGAATGAGAAAAGTGCCAGCTGCCTTTCAGATAGAAATTAATAGTAATTGATTCATTGATCGAATGGAAAAGAAGATTAACTTCACCTTTTCAACGTTGAAATGTTAATAATGAAATAAGGTAATTGAAAGGGAAATGCAAAGTGGAAGTATACATTGAAGAAAGTTATGCTACAACTTCGGTAAAAATTTTTGCTGCCGCTTAATATTTTATGTTGGAAAAAAGAAAAGCGGCGAATTATCAGCTGGAAATAAGGTACAATTACAAATACGATCGATAAATGAATTATTACATTACAATCCCCGTTATTCTGCAGACAAACTGTGTATATGCATATGTATTGTCGGTCGTTCCAAACATTTGACGATAAATCACTTCGTAACGTAATAAAAAGCTAAGCTGAATGTGTATCAAAGTCAACGCGGAGGATAAATTATGCAGGCTTGAAAGCACCACCAAAATTACATTCATCAAGTTCAACTGAGAGTCAAAATATCAGATGAAAAGTCTATTTTCCTTTATACCTTTCAGCAATCGGACTTTTCTTAACGATCGTTTGCGAAATAAAACTCAAGATCATTAAACAGAAAATTTAGGTCTGCATAATTATCCGTACTGCGCGTTTACCTATTCCTTCTTTATTCAGAATCTACGCATTTAGAAGTACACTTATGAAATGCAACTAATTAAGGTCACGTTAAACCCGGTTTAAAAGAATTCCACTTTAAAGGGGTGCTGACAAACTGCGAAACCGTGTACGAGAGATAAGTAATAGCCCGCTTGATTTTCCTAAAATGTGCAAAAAGTCGAAGAGAGAAGTTCATGTCCCCTGGCGTTTCGGATAAAATGGATTTTATATATCTCCAGGGACCATGAATCTTTCACACATTCGATCGCAATGAAAATTGTCTTCGAGGTACATACATACATCGATGCAAATGTATTTGATCAAAACTCGATACGCTTCTTCTCTTTTTTCCTATTTTCAAAACCCTCGTGTTTTCGTCAGAATGAAACGCCGTGCACTAGAATCTTTTGTATTGTTATACACTTTACATCGGCCAAACAACATTTTAACTTCAGCTTCTTGCCTATATTGACTAATTGTTAACACGTTAATTCCCGGAGACTTCAATAGCGGAATACTTCAAACTTATAGCCAATACCACACAACACCGCAATATGATACGGTTAAAGTCAACGTTCCTGATGTTGGAATACCCGGAGTGTTTATCCCAGTGGCTCGAGATAATGTGCAGAAGCAACCGTCTAGAGGATTTGGAATTTGCAATACAAATACACACAACGCCTATGAATGTTACGTTTCGCCACTACTAACTAAGTAGGCTTGTTCAAGCTACCATAGAACATACCACCCATTGTCCAATGGGATGTGCCCTAATCTCAAACTTCTGGTATATAGACCAAATATTGAAAAACTGAACGTAGCAGACGTACAATTCCCGAACGGCGATGGTGTCCATAGCTAAATGTCCGTGTAAATGGTGTACTGGTAAACCATAGATGAGAACAAATTCGAAGCGGCAGACAAATGAATTTAACAGCTTGTACAACATCGCAAAATACTAAAATCTAATATCTTTCGAAGTAGATCGATCTTCGTTTAACCCTTTGCGCTCCATTATAGCCGCTACAGCGACATTCACAATATAAAACGTAACTCAATTCAAATTTTATTCATATCGATGTAAAACAAATTCACGAAATAAATGAAAGTAAAGAAATCTATAAATATGTGCCATTTTTTCTTCTCAAAAGTGCTTTGAAGTTGATCGATCGTATGAAAAAAATACTCGGAACGCAAAGGGTTAGTATTTTAACGCTTCGAATGTATATACATATGTATGTTATACTTTGCGAATTAAAGGAACAAAGGAGGAAACAGAAATACACAATTAGCTTAGGTTAGATTACGTTACATTTCCGCAATTAAAATTAGCAATTTATTCGAATTTTTGGGCTTCCCTTGGAAGTATAAGCACTGTTTAGAAAAGAAATAAAATAATTTGTCACTCACCAATGGCGAAGTCCCCAATATTCAATCCTTCGAAGTCACCAGATGCGTCGAACGGTCTGCAATGAATTTCTTTGCGACTGTTTTCTTCCGAGCACAAACACTTTTCATTGTAATCCAGTTCCCAACGTACAAACTTATCGAAGATAGTGTCGGCGTCCCGCAAACTCGTTGGCTTACTACACTTCGTTACATAATGTACCACTAACACACACTGTTACATTACCAGTCAACGTTTATTTAGATTATGTTATCCGTAGGATTTACTAGAATTGCTGCAGGCTGATATTTAGGGCGGAAAATTTATTCGAAGCTAGAAAATTACGTCAAGTATAAACACGCGAATGCGGCAGGTCAGTGGTTTATACGAATACATATTTACACTTGTGAATTAAAGGACCACCCGAATTTTGACTAATTAATTGAATTAAGAACGGTGAAAAGAGCGAAAGTAAAAGCAACACGAGTGAAACCACTAGAGTGTAGAGAGTATCAGGCTGATGCAAATGAAATTTCTAGCTCGATATTTTATACTAAATTCTGCCAGATTGAAATAGTCAAGGAGAAGGGAATTTGCTAATTGTTAAAATAAAAAAATCTGAGAAGCTCTGTAATGATATATGGGATTGTATGTCGGCGAATGGGGTGAAAAATTTAATATATTTATTTCGACATTCTGAAAGAAAATATTAAGCAAACTGCAGAAAATTTTCGAATCAGCGATGAATACTTTCAAACCTAAATATGCTGCTCGAATTGTGCAAGAATGGTTATTGTATAATACATCAAAGACTTAAAATACATAAGACAAAGACTTAATATAAACAAGATATCACCCCAATCGCCTGACGTTAAATTTATCGAAAGCCTGTGGCAGTACCTGGAACTTCAAATTAGAAAACATGATACAAAAAACGAACAGGACCTGGGAATCAAGCTGAAAGAATAATACAGCAAAATCGATCAAAGATATACTACGAAGTTAATGAAGGCAATGCCCAGCAAATTAGAAGCAGTTGTCCCATAAGAAGTTCGTGCCGCGGATGTGTTTATACTTTCTGCGGTGTGTTGTATAAACACTGAGCGATAAGCGACCAAAGGGATCAGAGTTTAATGTTGAAGTTCAGTCCAGAGAAAGCATTTGAAAGAAAAAGTTCGTGAATAGCAAGCGTTTAGTATTTTATACTGCGGAAAACCATGAGTGAAACACGTGTTCATTTTCGGCATCTTATGCTGTACGAGTTTCGGAAAGGGAATACAGCAAAAGTTGCTGCAAACAATATTTGTGCCGTTTACGGGGAAGGTGCTTTATCACCCCGTACGTGCAGAAAGTGGTTTGACCGAATTCGAAAAGAAAATTTTGATCTGGAAGATGAGCCGCGCTCTGGTCGTCCAACTGAAGTTGACGAAGACAGAATTCGCAATTTAGTGGATGAAACGCGAAGCTTATCGGTTCGAGAAATGTCTGCAACTTTAAATATTCCCAAATCATCTGTCCATAGACACTAAATGAAAATGGAAATGATAACGAAGCTGGATGTATGGGTGCCGCATGAGCTCAGAACGGAACCGTTGTGATCGCGTAACAACGTGCATATTTTTGCTTGCACGCAATGAAAAATAACCATTTTTGAAATATTTACTGACTGGGGATGAAAAGTAGATTTGGTACGACAATCCCCAAAGAAAATAAACATTGACTAGAAGAGAAGATTCACCACAACGAGTTGCGAAACCAGGTCTACACCCTCGCAAAGTTCTCCTCTTTGTATGGTGGGATTATTGAAGAATTTTGTATTTTGAATTTCTTCCAGCCAATCAAACAATTAATTCAGACACGTACTGTGCTCAGTTGGATAAATTGAAAGAAGCAATAAAAGTAAAACGACCAAAACTCGCGAATCGGAACAATGTGTTTTTTCATCACGATAATGCAAGACCACATGTCGCACAAAACGTGCAAAAAAAAAGTACGTGAATTCGGTTGGCAAATTGTATCACACCCACCATATTCTCCAGATATCGCTCTATCCGATTACCACTTATTTCGGTCAATGCAACATTTTTTAGCAGGAAAAAAATTTGATAATGTCGAGTCCATAAAAACAAACATTGAAAAGTATTTTAACGAGAAACCACAAAAGTTTTATAGTGATGGTATAATGTCTTTACCAAAAAGATGGGAAGAGGTTCTGGAACGAGAGGGTGATTACATTTTTTCATAAACTTTGAAGGTATGTTTCATACATTAATTTAAATAGCAGAGCAATACGCGGCACGAACTTATGGGACGACCTAATATGAATACTTTTGCGTTGCGTCACCACCCTGCTTTTCGACAATAAATCGTAATATCGTTAAGTTATACGTAACCTAACCACTGCAGCTTTTGTAAAAAATATATTAAGAGTGAATGTAGTTTCACAAGTAACTTAACAAGCCTACGTTTGGATGAATATAAACAATTGATAGTAATAGTTATTCATGAATAAGTAAAACCTAACCTGTGAAATTATCGCGGTTGTACAATTTCGTGCCTATCGAGATTCCTTTAGATTTTCCGACGGTTATTCTTTTTTTTATCGATTCATCTATCGACCATAAAAACCGTTCCACCGTAAATACTGTAGAAAGATAATTCTTCCTTTCGAAAACGAGACGAAATTCCAGAAATGTTACTAAATTTAAGTTGGTCGGGCACAGTTTATTTCGCAAACAAATAAAAAAGAACGACGCGAGAAAGTCCAGAAATGTTTCACCTGCAGTCGTGAATATTCATCTGTATTACACTATCGTTGTTTACACACGGCTATATACCTATATCTCGCGAAGAAAGAATTTTCATTCTCGTGAATTTTAATCCGAAAATACTCGGGTTGAAATATTTATGCGTTGGGAAATGAGAGAAAGAAATTGAAATACGTATGTAGGTTATGTACTAGTGCAAAAGGACGAAATTCAAATAAGAAAACAATGTTGAATTATTGAAATCACACGTTAAAATCGTGAAACGACAAAGCTTATGGTGAAAAGGAAAAAAATCCAAAATGACAACAATCGAGTTGCGGCGAGTGCTTGGAAACTAACGAGTGAAATTTTATTAAAATGAAATTTCATGCGAACCGTTTGAAGCACAGCGGTAGACAGCTTTGTGCGTCGCGCTAGGTGTTGAGTTGCACCCCTAAAAAACGCTTGGCGAACTTGTTATACGATAACCGTATCAACTTTCATTGCTGCCATATTTTCTATCGCAAGTACGTTTGTTACAAAGGTGAAAAGAACCGGCGCATGTTAAAATATATCTCGAATGATTCGTATACATATGTTTTACACTTAACACGTGCATGTTCAAAGTACATTGACCGTTCGCGGATAACCTAACCTCTCACAACACCCTCAAGACGCAATTGCCGCGGTCTTCTACTTTAAAATCACTTCACACTAACACTACATCGTTCCTAATGCACTTATTTTACCGTTTCGTTACGTGTATTCAGTACTTTGAACTCCAGTCAATAATCACTGTACGATAAAGTTTGAATATCTCGAATCGTGTAACCGTCACTATGAAATAGTTCCGAATTCCATCAACGATAATCGCGTAACACTCCGTGTTCGAATTACTTCCTCAACGACAAACGATGCACTTTTCTCTCGCGTAGTAACGACGATCAATCGTGACAATGTTATTAGACGATGCGTAACGCGTGAGGATCAGCATTATTAAAACTACATACACAATAAACCGTATCTAACACTTTCATCAGGCGCAGAACGACGAATGAACGAAAGCGTCACGTCTAAAACTTCGCGATTCACACCCGCCCCCTCAGCCTTTTGCGAAGTTACGCGCGAATCCAGCCGATCACCGACGAACCCTGCCGAACCCTGCCGAACGCACACGAAGATCGATGGACGAATTTCGCGGTGTCGCTACAACATAATTAATTAGTGGAAAAGTAACGTTCGCTCGTGGCTTTATGCTACTTACTTTTGTTTATTAAACGCTTTTACTCTGAATGTGTGCTTACAGAAAGAATTCGTGCATCGATCGACTGATTGTGTTTTTCTTTTTCTCCACGAATTACGTTAATAAAGGTTCTTTCGTCAAAGCATTTGCTTTTCTTGTGTTTCTATAAACGAGTGTATTTTAAGTTTGCTTTACAAGTGTAAAAAGTATTTGTACAACGAACAATTCCAAACGAAACTTCGTATAACTCGGTGCCTTGATCAACTTTCTTAATACAATTAATTTGTACACGTTCCTATAAATGCTTAAAAAAAAAGAAGCTAGATATTCGCATAACTTTTTCAAAACACTCCAGATACAGTGGTGCTCAAACATATTGGCACAGTGTGATTGTTACGAAACAAATATAAAATTATTATGTGCATTACTTTATTTATATTATTGGTTCTTGTTATGCAATAAACTAGGACAGATAATAAATGAATATGTTAAAAAATTTGGTCTTTCGATCAATTTGTGTAATAGTTATTCCTATTTATGCTAATACTTCTATTCAGCCCTGTATAATAAAGTGATTGTGTTTCGTTTCAAGGCAATTATTGATTTTGCAGACACCATCATCTCGAAGATGAGTTCTACATATTTTAATCGGTTTAAAAATCATTATAAATGAAACGTGAACTTGATTGTTATTTTTCGTTAAGGATACAACATTTTCTTTGTAAAGTTTTAATCGTACTAGTCTTACAAGGCGAGAGAAACCTGTGGATCGATAAAAGAGGACAATGAGATACCGTTTGCCTGTTCACTAGAATCCGTGGCTAACATTGAAAGCTGAAAATCTCGAAGCAGAGTAGTCCGGTAACCAATTTACGAGCTATACTATCCAACGGCTAGCGGATGGTATTTTTCGCTTCGTAAAAAAGAAAAGGAAACTTGAAAGAGACGAAAGGCAGAGGCAAAAAGAGGTGGTTTCCTTCAATCGAATCCATTTTCATCGCACGTCAAATACCGAATCTAGTAGTGCGGAGCGATTTCGCCGTGCGTAAAATTCATTGTCGCTCGCTCTACCAATGACCGTCGAGCTTAAGCATTATTGACGTCGAAAAGAGGGAAAAAATTGCTACTGGAATCCAATGAAGTAGCAACCGTATCTGTCCCGAGCTTTATCGTGACTTTTCAGTTAATAGTATGTTTACGTGCGTAAATGAAAGCTGAACCATTGATGCAACACGGTTACCAGCTGAAAGTGTTAAAAAGCTGTGTACGACAGGAGAGGAAATATAAAGGTAAGTGGGAATTATTCGTTCCTTTCAAATGCAAGGCAAAAATCTCGTTAAAATGGTAACGAAATGAAAAGGTTAATATTTGGGCGCCCTTTAAAGCAGAATAACTTTTTTAAATTGGACTAAACTTCTTTTTATCTGAGCCCGCAATGAAAACAACTTTATATTAATAAAATTTTAAATATTTCTATATTCGCTAAATGAACCAACGAATTCGACTTCAAGACCTCTTATCATTAATAACTGAAGATTGCGGTGAAAAATTCTATATGATGCCTTTAATTTTCCACATTATGGTCGTTAATTATTGGATCCGTATGTTCAGAATTGAAAATTTTCCAGGGTATCTCGGCAAAGCTTACAATTTATTCAAGGTATCGAGCACGCGATAAATAATAAAATATTGCAGCTATATATGTGCAATACTCGATGGTTGTTAATTTGCACACTTGCATAAATAGCATCTGATCCGAAGCAATCAATTGAATATTGTATACAATTCATGTAGCATTTATACGCTTTATTTTAAATTTCATGATATCAATTGTTTTCCTTATAACAATAGAGATTAGTATCGTTATCTTCGGACGCTATTTCTATTAGATATGATATTTTATGGTTCAGTAAATAAAATTACCAATTCCTTTCCGGTTAGAGAAAGCATTATTTCTGATTTTTTGGAGGTGCTCACTCTAAGAGTTGTTTGCAAATTCAACCCCAAAAGAGTATTTTTTTCTACCCTTAATAATTGACTTATAATTCTGAAAAAAATGTTTCAAGTAAAGCTAGTCTGTAACTCTTTTACATATTTTTTTCGTTTAAATATCTTAGGTAATAACTGAGAAAATAAATAAAACAGTTTAAAGGTGTTCCCCCTACATTATTGTTAAACGAAGGAGTAGAAATTCGAAATTTTGCAAAATGATTTATAATTACCCATGCTTATCCTGCTAAATCCTTTCACCTGAGGATCTGTGAGGGTTAATACAGAACTTGAGATATTTTATATTCATTTAAAGATCTGACAATCTATATGCACGAACCTAATACAAATAGCTGTTCGTAGAAGACGCAAGACGCTTATATTCGCGTAACGAACATAGATCCAAGCTTTAGAATAGTGAACGATCGGGATAGTTGCATTTAGGGGGAGGAGGAGGTCGTTAAGGAGCCGTGGTAGCGCTTGGGGTTGCCCGGGGTGGTTCCCCGTGACAGAGAACCAGACGATTCAGGGAGGGTTCGCGTGGCCCCAGGGGTTAATAGATGGCCGATGTCCCCGTACTGAGGTCAAACACTGTGTTACCTTCCACGTTCGTCATTACGAATGCAGATTGGACCTCTTGCCATTACGTTGGCGGCTATCTAATCGTCACCGAGGCCGCCCGCGAAACTTCTCGACTGCACCGGAAAATTGTTCATTGTTCGACTACAGACTACGTTGCTCCTTCCAGTTTCTATTAAGAACAGTACATGGATCTTCAAAGCAACTGAGCAAATGAAGTATGGATCTCTGACGTCTGTGGATTTGGTTTTATAAATATATATATGGGTCTTCCAATAAGAACGATAAATCTTCGAGATGAAATGAAACGAAAAGTACGAAAGATAATACCAGTACTCTCTACTTTATCGTGGTGGAACACGAAATTATATTAATTAATAGCATAGATATAATTAACTGCTGTGTTAATTAATTAATTAAAGAGTTGAGATCTTGAAAATGAAAAAAGTTAATTAACTAATTATTAATTTCACAATCCATCAGTTTTCTTGGATGTTTGTATATTAAATATCGCACGAATTAAAATACGGATGCGTTAATATAGGCACGTGTATTCAAATGAACATGAACTAGTGCACTGATTAAGGTATGAATACGTATAATACACGTGAAATAGGGATCTTTAATTTTTGCTGATTGCGTCTGATAAATATAAAGAAAGATTTTCAATCGTGAACATTATCTAACGAGTAGAATGAGAGGTATTAAACGTGGCCTTTTATTTCGACTTCTGGCAATTCAGTTGTATCACCTTTGAAAAGTAATACGTTCATCAACATTGCCCAAAAAAGGACAAGCGTTTCTGACTGCTTACAGAATCTGAAGTAACACGTTTTCCAAGAAATTTCACATGCAAAGGAGAAAGAAGAAAGAAGGAAGATGCATCTTCTTAAACGAATGAAAGAAGTCTCGTATATTTTCCGCAAAGGTTTCGTCTAGACGAGGTCCAACATTCTCCGTTTCTTGAAGGATATTCCTTGTCATAGAGACAGACATGACCTTATTCTACTTTCGTAATAATAAGAATGCTCTGACGCTTTTACGACAAATGTCACTCTCCTCGTTTTTTATTCTGTCGAAGTCTTTTCACGAATTGCCTTTCCAGTTGAACTCATTCTATCAATTCACTTACTAAAGTTTCTTTAAATAATTATTATTGGATAAATAGGCAATAATGCTAGTTGATTAGTTTAACTTTTATGAAAGGAAATACTTATTTTAATTTATATTCGAGGAAGGCACGTCTATACGTCTTCTATCTACATTCTTAAGTAGAGAATGAACGAAAAGAAAAGAATATCAACGTCCACTCACACAATAATCTTCTTAGTATGTTAACAGATTAATTTAGACTTGCAAATACTTTCATATAATGTCAAACATCTTTTATTTTCTCATCTGATCTTTTTCGACATAGTCGCCAGACTTATGGTACAAGTTTTCTCATAAACGATCACCTACTAACGTCTATGCCACAGAGCAGGTATCGAAAATGTGTTAGGTTGATATTATACGTAGATACATATATGCCATGACTGCTGATAGTTTTTTCATTACGCTTTGCCATTTCTTCTTGTTTTCCTCATTTTTCCCTTCGCTCGTTCCCTTGGTTCGCATTTTTTTCTCCCAGCCCCTGTATACACGCTAGTAGAATTTATTCTCCTGTAAAATGGTCAGCCACGAACATTGCCCCGACAGCAGTAACGTGTGCAATTATGTAAAAACTATGCTAATAGAAATTGCATAGAAAAATCCATTTATGGTGTGAGCAAAAGGGGTTAGGGAGGTCCTAAGGATACAAGGGGAATGAAGAACGGACGATCCCCTACCGACCGAAACGAGTGTTCCGTTGTAATGAAAAAACTGGCGAAATTATGTAAATACAATAATGTATGCAAAATGGCCTGAATGCCGGTTAAACTTGCAAGAATCGATATGCACCTTTCACAGCTTTTGTTTCTTCTCGCCATTAGCTATTTTCCCTTGTTCTAATTCTCCAAGTGTCAGTTTTGCTCGAATAAAAACAACTATTCCCGCATGCTTTTCGAAAGCCAAAGCAAGAAAGACAAGAATATTCTTCAACACGTAGAAGAAAAATGATAAAAATTCTCGAAGACAGCATTCACATCTTTCGTTGCATTTTACACTGAACAAACTTCTCCCCGGTAAACTCGTAACGAAGTTTTACGCCAGATATCTGAAGAGACGTGCGAGATGAGCAGTCATAACGCAACTACAGCAATATACTACCGTAACAACCTTGGGAATGCTGTTAAATTTGTCTAGAGCCGTGAATTTCCTGGTACCTTTCTTCGAAAATGGTAAAGAAACGTGCCGAATAACAAAACAAAATACGCTTCCCTTAATATGTTTCCCTCTAATCCAACGGCGCTTGTAATTTTTACAATTATCAAGTTCATTTGTCGCGATACTCGCCTTGAAACTGGTGTCTGCCTCGATAAAAACACAATCGTGGAATCCATTAGAACAACTCGAGGAACTAATACGAATTTACGAGCGCGGTTCGGTCGCCGAGTTCACGTTGTAAACAAACATGAAACAAAAACAGTAAAGGGGGAACGGATGTTAGAATCTGACATACAGGGATGCCATACCTTCTGAAAAAGGTTCGTACGTGTACCGTGTAATGGACGATTAGAAACATGAATATGTAGATGGCATTTAGAGCGTAAATGGGTTTCAAGCCACTAGCATGCGCTCGTGCTATAACCTTGTCATAATGTTGCAGTTTAATAAAGTCAAGTGTAAGCTACACCTTGTCTTGTCGACGGATGAAAAATGATAAATTGTAGCAAACAAATATCGTGAAAAATATCGTGAACGTAAGATACCATTCAGAAAATCACTAATCGGAGATAAAGTGCGTCAAAATTTTCGGATTTCTCCGCCTGAACCGCGAGCAAACAATTTCAATTAGTAGTGCAAATTATTTATTATAGTTTTCAGGACATTGATATTTTTAAATAGACAGTATATGTACGAAATACAAAGAAAAAGATGATGTTTCTAACAAAAACGCGATTTCGTACGAATTGCTTTTCCAAAAAAAGAAGAAACTATAAGAGGTGGGCATTAGTACCAGAAGAAATTCAGCTTCTTTCACCGCCTCGAAGTCTGCTCTTTCAAGCATGAAAAGGAAGCAGAGTCTGCAAATAACCTATTCAAATAAGGTAAATTAGAAATTTCGACTGGGCCTCTGCTCAACTTCACAAAGAATGATTCAACGAAGTAACAATCATGGCAATTTCACCGAGCAGTGTATTTGATGGTGAAAGTAACGGTAAATTTGCACGATCGCGTAATAAACAGATGAATAGGCAGAAAGGGATGAAGCAGTGGCAAGCGTAGGAGAGACAAGGGATTCTGAACAACAGGGCTAAACGAATATTCCCCCGACCTTTCGTTCCTAAAATAATGAAGCCACGTAATCGGAATTCCTTTGTGCCAAGATTAAATTGCACAATTTATCGTTTCACAGCGGATCTAGTCGATGCATGCATGCATCACGCTCCTTTCATAATATTTACTGTCAGCCTCGCCTGCAGACATTTTTCTAGGGAATAAATTCCTGCACCATATGTACGGTAACTTGAAGAACTGCCGCAGTTACGACGAGAGAAAAGACGAGAAGATACGGAAATAAGAAACAAAGGTAACGACCATTGGAGCAAACAATGCGAATTCAAAAGGGTATAAATCTAAGAATAAAATATCTAAGAATAAATTAGAAATACACTGTTAAATTTTTACTACAAAGAGTGTTATAGTTTCTTCGTAAAAGAATCTTCTAAGAAAGCTAAAGGTATACGTTTCACAGTAGAATACATTTCACCAAGAAACCTTTCCTTATCTCATGCATAATAAGCTCTTATCACTTGTCAATAATTTCGTTTAAAGTACACGCGGAAGAGATAGGCAGAGGAACCTTTGAGTTCGTACAGAATGGTATTTAATAAAGGGAAAGGAAGATAAGTTTATTTCCTTGGTTGGCCAGGTTGGATGTGTCAAGTGTACCCGGAGTGTACCTGGGATACATTCCATCTAATGGTAAGAAAGTGGCGATATAAAAGGTAGAATACGTAGGATCATCGATGGGTTGCGCAGAGAGCTGATATAAAGAAAGAATGTAGATAAGAAAAAGTCGCGGGAGGAAACGAACTTTATGCGAAAAGAAATCGGGCATTAGTTCCAAGACATTGGCTTCGAGATAACCCCTTTACCAGGTACAGTCGGTCTGAGATTAAATATTCCAGCGACACGATGTACAAGGTAAAAGATAGAACGCATATCCTATCTAAAAGAGGCTACCTGTATAATAAAAGCCTGTAGAATATGCCTCATCGTAAAAGTTTCCATCGGCTTGTTTAAACGAGCTGATTGTTTCTCTTTTGTATCGTCTTGCTTTTGACTGTTACCAATGAATAGAGGTGATAGCTTGTGCTAACGATAACGTTCGTATTACCACCTCTCGACAAAACTGCAGATAAAAAGGTGTAATTATTCGAATTGTTAGTCCTGAAACATGAGAAAGATCGAGGGGTTGAATTTGAACAGTTTAAGAAGCAACTTCACGGGCGAAGACAATAGCGGCGACAATGGTGGCGGTGGCAGCAAATAAACTGTAGGGAAGATAAGCAGTTAATCCATTACGGGTTAATGGAAGTGAATGTGAAGTATCTCGAGTCGGCCCGCCGCTTGATCGCAGAATCCGCGAAAGTAGCAGGCTTGGGGAGGCGGAGTTAATTTATAAAACAAAGAGTAACGATAATTATTATCGCAGTACCGGACGAGAAAAGGCTGGGATGAAATTGTGGCCAGAGGTGGTGGGGGTGGTGAAGGGAAAATGGTACGAGGTCGTGGCGCTCTCTCTGCCAATTAAAACTTACGAACCCGAGTCAGTTTCTAGCTATCTTCCTTTCCTCTTCACCGTTTACCCTCCCTGGCCGAACTTTCTGTCTCTCTTCTTCCTCGTTTTCTAATCGTTTTCGGGTCCTGTGCCACGATCTAGCGCCTGGCTTATCGATACCTCGTTATAGTAGTTTAACTTTAATTGCGTCCTTCCCCCCGTTCAGTGGTGGCTTATAGCCGGATGCCGCTTCGAATGTACACTTCTACGGCCTGGGGTACGAGAACGATTTACAGAGAATAATGCCGAATAAATCCATCGGATTTTCAACGTAAAAATGAGGGCATTCAAACGTACATTGTTGCAGTTGAAACGGGTGTGTAGTCTGTTTGTTATCAGACTGTAATCGTGAATCTAAAGTGACGAGTATACGAGGGGCGTTAGGGATGAAATTCGCCAATCCTGAACTAATCTATCTTCAACCTAAAACCCTAATTTTATTTATTAGAGTCACCCTTTATTAGGATGACCCCGCGATACTCAAATGCATTTCTCTGTTTTTGCGTGATTTTTTCATTATTTTAAGAGGTTCTTAGAGATTAGGTTTATCGCTTAGAGGAGTCCCTGTACGTCGCGAAGAATTGTGTCTTCCTCTATGTGGATTTTTCTTATAGAAGAAGTGACAGAACCGTGTATTTGCACTGAGCTTTGGATCTGCCTGTTGAAAGCGGTTCTGAATACAAAGAGCGCAGTTTATACCGCAAAGGATACGTATTTCCTTTGTACTAGGCTCTTTCAAGGCGAGTGCGCCGATAAGCCTGATTTTATTCTTTTCTTTTTTTCTCTAGTAATATTGTGAATGAGAGGGGTGGTAAGAACGAAAACTTGCTCCTTCTAGGAGCCCTCTGACCTCTCTTCTAGTCTAAATAATGAACAATGGAATTGAATTTTACATCGAAACGATTGTTTTCAATGCCTACGTTGATGAGACATTTTTTACTCCTTTTGGACGAGTACTGTGAGCCCTTAAACTATCGGATCATTGTCGTTTTATACCATGGATAGTTCAGATAGTCTCATATCTCAGTTCTGATTCATATCAAATACAAGTAGCTCGGAGGGTCATTGACTAGAGATACTGTAGTCGCAAGAAACGGTGGCGATAACTCACTTGCAACTATCAAATCCTTTCACTGTGTATTTTGTGGTAGCCTATGTATGCATGGTACAGTTAGAAGGTTGGACTTCCAAATTAACGTAGAACAACTGTCTCAAATTTTCACCGGTTGTGTATTTTCTTATGTTTTCACAAGTGTGTGTAATTTTAATTAATAGCGATGTAGTTTCCATCGCTGTAAATAGTGTCACATGGGAGATGTGCTCCACGTTATATACATATATCATGTACAATGTAGATTGTACAAATATGAATCACGTCTATATTTGGAAACACATATACCTGTAAAAGGTGCAAGAGTTTATTGCACGAAATGTCGAATATAATGTTTTAAATAGAAAACAAAGCGTCAGGTTTGCGGTTTCTCCTTTCCCCCGATTGATTTCAATTCCATGGCTATCGATAATTCCAATAACTGGGAATATTGAGCGTAAATCAAAGACACATCCGGTCTCGATTATATTCAACGGAGGATCCCTCAATTTCTTCCGACAGGGATGGTTTCTGTCCTCGTTCCAGTTTTGTCCCTGGGATCCATCTTTGGCAGGAAGCAATTCGTAGTTTTCCAATCAGAAAACGAGACAGCCTCGCTCATTTTCCGGAGAGTACGCGACTTGCATTATATCTTGAAACCGGAAGCAGTCGATCAGAGAAGACCGCGGCAGAACTGGAAAGCAGAAGAGACACCCCCTCCCCACGTTCCTCTTTCCCGTTTTCGTTTCCCGCGGGAATGCTATCCACGATATTGTCCTTATTGTTCCTTCAATCGAGAAAATCAAGCTTTTTTTCAATCGGTTTGTATTTAGACATAGAAATATAGTAAATTGGCTTTTTCGTCAATCAATGCGCGTTCTACTGAATGGAAACTATGTAATGGATTGCGAAAGAGTGATTGAGAGTTTTTACCTTAGGGTTTCAACTTTATGTTTGCTTGTACTGTGCTTCGTACGCATTGTACTTAATCATATTTCTAAATTGCGTGTTTACAGAGGAAACTGTTGGTTTAATAAGAAAACATTGGAAATAATTATCGTAATAACATATCGTAATACGTGTTCATTCGTCCGAGAAGTAAATTTCATTATTCTGACTCCAACAGCAATGTATCTGCATTCTCGTAAAACAGTTAACTACTTTAATTAAAGTCAAGCGGAGATATTAGATGATCTTCTTACGTTGTGCTGAACTTCGATACAGCTGTACGATGTACTTGTTCCATAATGAAAAAGAGATTCTATTCACTCGAGAGAAGGAAAAGTTGTCACTGAAATACAGCTGTATAGAAAGTTCATCGTGAATCAGTGAACTAATAGCAGGTAATGAAGCTCGACAAAGTTTGACCCTCGGTTCTTACGGCTATCAGCTTTCCTTCCCAACAGCGTTTATTCTTCATCGACTCCACCGTGAAATATGCTTTAACGTTCTTACCAGAGCAAAGTATTATCTTATTTTCAATAATCCTAAGACGCTTCAAGTGAATAGCTAAACGCAACTTCAACATAGTGACAATAAATTGAAAGAAAATAAGAGTAAACTCTAACACTTTTTTAACTACCGAGGAACTTTCTGGATCATATAGCTAAGTGGTTTAACATTTCTTGATAAGAACAGGGACTAGCAAGTAAAGGGAGAACGCAGCTCTGATTCGGCATTTCGATCCCCTTGATCCCGGTCGATCCTTCATTTAGATACACAGCTCCGATACGGTCCGATATCCTGTGCGCGTTATGGACAGGCTGATCTTGACACACGATGCGCATTACGCAGGGAATTGTTACCGTGCTTTGTACAAGCGACGACGACAATTCACTGCGATCTCTTACCGCTCATTGCGCTCTCAATGAAACTGATCATTGTGATATTTCGTATGAAATTTCGTATGCGCTTACACGAAACGGACTTTAGAAGGTCTATTCACAAATCGTACCTAAATAGCTATTGTAAATGTTCATCTGGTACTTTCAAAGTGTTATTTATGAAACGCTTTCTTGGATATTTCTGTTTCTCCAAAGTTCATATACCCGAAGGCAATGAATTGGAATTTCATTCTTAAAGACATAAACTTATGTACTACTATGAAGCGAGTGACACTGTTGTAATATTACAAATGTACTAGGAACGAGCGTGGATGTTTTGCGCGTTGCACAGTTTAAATTGAAATCAAATATAATTATTTTAATAACGAGTAAAGGAAATTTCTTCTAACTATTAAAATACGGAGACTATAATTGGTTAATAGATTTGAATATCGACTTGCAAATTTGATCAGCGAACTTGCTATATTGTTGGATACGTGTAATCGATTTGAATTGCTTTCTACTGCTTTAATGACACTAATGTGGCAACGTTATATGCATGTAATGTCATCGTCTGTGGTGATACATGCGCATAACGTTATTAATACGATAATCTTATTATTGCAGCAATGTGATTAATACCGCGTTAGAGAAATCCGCTTAAAATTTATTAGATACGGCATCCACTGCGAGTATTATTGCGAAATTTTTGATTGGTCTGTGTCTATGCATCGAAGACGATTTCTACGATATAAATATATCCAATTACCCCTTCGGCATATAATGGAACAATTATTATTCTCTGTTAACATTTATTACAAACAGTTTTGTTTCCAGAATTATACGAATTTTAAATTGCCTGCATTTGATTGTAATTGAATTTATGATTTAACGTTAAAAATTTCGCGATCTAATTACTATGTATCTTAGTTACTTAGTGACATTCTTCTGAGAAATATATTTTAATTTTATTGTATTTTATTGTATTTTTTTATGTAAAATTGTGTTGAATTACTAATAAACAGTTTGGTACAGAACGCGTCTCATTTTATCCTATAAAATACCTAAACTCAAGAGCTCACGTGTAGCGTATTTAATTGCTGTTAAAAACCATACGTTAATTATCAGATACACACGACGAATGCACATTGCTTCGTAATTAGTACTGAATCGCGTGTGCCATAGTAAATTTTTCGTCGTGAAAACAGGTATCCAATTGATAATTAACTCTTTTTATTCTACAGAAAATTGTTAAATGAGCGTTTGAATTGTGCGTAATTAAAGTGCACACAATACGATGCTACAAGAGATTAACAGCACACATCGAAACAGTTTAATTTTATTTGGATTTGTTTTTTTTCTTTAATGCTGTTTCAATTTAACACATGGAACGATTAATTTCCAGCTCTGCCGTACCCATGGCTCTGGCAGCTATTTATGGAGGATTAAATGGGATCCGTTAAACAACACACCTACGTACGAACAATTTCATGTATAATCACCGTACAAATTATTATGTCGTTTTATTAGGTAATAATGGTTAAATAAACACATAATTTAATATTTCAGTATTATTTGTTGAACTTATTGACGAACACGCGTAATAATCTAACTGTTACGTGTGCATACTATGTAATACAATATTGAATACTACAGCCTCTGGCCAAAAAATTAAGGCCACTCACAATTTCACACGTCTTTTGTATTTTTAATAAAATTAAAGGGCCTGAACGTACTTTACTTTACAAATTTTTGACACTCTGTCATAGAACCAAATCTGTCAGAGAATTATTTTTATTAAAAGAGATCCCCACACTTCCATAGCCAAGCAATTCTCCCGATGAATGTATAAGCAATATAATAAAAGGCTAACGCAATCGTGGTTGGCATTTGTGATATTCAATGTCTCTCAGAGAGACATAATTCTACATTTTCTTTCTTTTGTAATAGGTACGGATTCCGGCCTCTGTACTTTCTAGAATAATTCGTTTAAAAAACACTTTAATTTTTAACTACGAGAGAAAAATAAAAGTAGACGGTTAGCTTCAAGTAGAAAATAATTGCCGCTAACTGCTCCTACACCTATTGTCTGCATTTCAACACTTTTCCGATGAACATGCATCGGAGAATGGATCGATCGATGTTTCCCAATCTATTTTTTAATGGGTCTCGTAAAATTCTGTTCAATTGATATGCTTTATCTATTTCCTTCTTACGATTATTCTACAAACTTTAGTGATTCTTATTATTTCATTTCACTGTATTTCGAAGAGAATGATTTTAGAAACTAGGCCAAACTATAACTCTGCTCCAAGCGAAGATAGAAAAAAAAAGCGTAAACGTTCCATTGTCTAACAAGCTTTATCGTCCTCTAGCACGATACTTTTTTAAAGTGCATCGGTGCATCGGTGCATTTGTAAAGCATAACTGCACCTTTTTTTTTTTTTAAACGGAAGTATACAATTTCTTTTCCACAACTAGACTTTTCGAGTCATTCTCGATACTTAACCCCTTCGCTAGAAATTTCCTTATAAAGCTAACGTACAATCGATAGTTGGAACCATCGACGTTTCGTTTAATATTAATCCCTCAGTGTTTAATACCTATAGGAACCGAGGAATCAGCGATAAACCGTACGACCTCGGAAAGAGTATAGTAAGAAGGCGTAAGAGAGGAACAAAGGATGATTTTATGTCTGCCGTTTCATTTCGAGCCGATGGAAAGCAGAAGTTCTTCGTACGACGTTTACTAGAATAGCGTGAGTCGAGAGGTTGACGCAAAGTCCCAGCAATTAACACGAACGTTTAATTAAGCATCCCCGTGCTAGGTGCACGTAGACGCTGTTATTCTCACATACCTAAAGCTGAGATATATCGTTACTACTAACAATTATTCTAGCCCGAGGGCTAGGTAGAAAGGGGGCAGCTCTGTCTTAGGGGTGTCGGAATTAATAGCGGGACGCACGTTCCATTCTGCTTTGTATTTACGTAACCGTGCTTCTTATAAGTGAACATGCATCCTCTCTATTCGCATCTCTACTGGCCAGGTGGAAACGTGTAATTGCGTCCCGTAATGGACAGATTCAACTGGTTATTGATTCATTTGGACTAATGGTACGGATGTGGGATCTGTTGTAACTGCGAGTGAAGACCGACAACTTAAAAATTAAGGAAAAAGAGAAATGGAAATGTGACGTTTGAGTCGAAGAACCAGAGAACAGTTTGCTCTGCTATTCCTTTCCCTATTCGCGCATAAACTTTCTTTGTGGCTCTAGGAGATCAAATAACAGTTAATGCTAATTAAAAACGTAAAAAAAACGCAACGTGAGAAGACGAATCATCTGACAGTTAGTTATTTGAAGCATCAAAACGTTCAATTAATGTCTCATTGTCCTTACAGTCCTGATTTATCACCTAATGACTTCTTCCTACTCTCTCAGGTGGAAAATAAAGTGCAGGAACAGCGTTTTACAATGCTCGAAGAAGCTCTTGAACCATATGAATCGCACGTGTTGGCTATGTCAGATTCAGAATGGAAAAAGTGTATAAATGTTGGAGAAGAATCTTTTGAGGAACGATAAAACCTTCTCAGCAACCCACATATACGATAAACGAACTTAGAACAACTGAGTTCAATGATCTTTTGAAAAGTTAACAGATCAAAGAAACGATTAATGATAGATTCTGCAAGGATTACGAAGATTCCTCGTGCAAATAGCGGAGCACACATGAATTCTGATGCGTATTCTGCATGGTAACCAACAAGCTATCCTCGCTTATAAATAGCATATACATTCGCACGACATGTAGTCGTACGTAGAAACACGTATAACCTGCGGCCAGGCCAAACTCCATGGCCAAACAATTGGAACGTTAGGCAGAACGATAATAAATTAAGCTCAGCCAGAACTAGGAATTGAATCAAACACGGTAATCTCTAACGCAATTGATTTCAGCATGCAAACACCCTTCGAACATGGGCCCAAAGGTTACTAGACGATTTTCGAGGGGTGGTTTGGAAGCACAAGAGTGGAAAAGGGACAGAGAGATGGAGAAGGAAGCGAAAGTATGCATCCAAGGATCGATAGTTGGTCGTAATGATTCTATTAATGCCACGTCTTCTCTCCCTTCATCTTACTTTCCTTTAATCCAATATTTTTCTCATTTTCCGATGTAAAAATGAGATCTTCCGTTTCGACATTGCCCCTAATTCGATAAAGAAATATTATTTGAATAAAAAAAGAAACTGTTAGCAATTCAGTATTATTCGATACATAATTATAATGGTAGTATTAAACTTAACGCCCATAATTTAACACGATAATTTCATAAGACATTAAGGATTATGAAGTATCAATATCAAATACCGTAAAGTGTCGTACTATTCGTGAATGAATTGAAAGTTGCTTGAAAGATTTCAAAGCAGGTCGATAAAAATTTAATGGGTTCACGGTTCAATTTAAAAGTATATGAACACGGACCGAGGATTGGTTGGATTTAGTACCTTCCAACGAGAACTCGTTAAACACAGTCGTATTCCTCAGCTTTTTTTAACGGAAAATCACGAGGACAATGCAATAGTTAACAGATATTTGATTAACGAGCTTCCTCATTAAGCGACGCGTTACTGTTTATACATACATAGAATCTTGCTCACGTTGCTAGATCGGTCGTGTACTGTTTACATATCGGCCGACTGTATACCGAATCGGAGAAACGAGCACGATTTGCTAGGATCTGCTAGATTTACTAAGCAATGGCTTGGATAATCCGTCGCGTTTACTGCTCTTCCTACTATCGCCCACTGTGTGTCATTCGTCTGTCTCTCTCGTTACAGATGGTGAGAACTCTTACCATACAATTATACGTCACTTACATCGTTGTTTTCGTATTTTTTGCTATAACAGACAAAGCCTGGAACATTACTGTTGGATATATATAGGCTATAATGCAAGTTCGTTACTTTACAAGGCGGTCCAAAATAACTGGCGACAACTTCAGAGCTTCTAACTTCTCTTCTCGTATCGAACGCGTACTCATCATTCGAAATATTTAAATTAGCGAACTATTCGGATCATTCTTCGGGGTCTTCGTAGTCTTATCGCAAATCTCTCCTTCCTCGAGCTTGGATTAACCAACGATATTATTCTTTAATTTGGATTAAGTTCCTTGTTCGTGAGAAGCGACTTTACCAGTTCTCGGCGGATCAACGAGGGTGAATCGAAGACTGACGAACCGTGTTAACTGGAATGGCCTCTGCGTGTTCGCAGCTCGTTCTAGAAATGAAGAACAGAAAAAATGTTGCGAAATATCTAACTAGATTCCCAGTAACCATATATGTATGTACATACATCGTAATCTTGCAAACTGATCTTTCTAGCTTCTCAGAAGAAACTCAGAAAGTCGTTTGGTCCAATTTTAAAAAAGTTATACTGGTTTAAACAAACTACCAATACTTCTGTGACCCACTCTATGTATACACGTGTACTTTAAACCTTTTTCCACGTACAGCTTTCTTAAAATTCATGATCACCCGTCATTTGAATTCTACTGACGACTATATTTCGTAATTTTCCTCTTACCGATACAAAATCAATAGGAGAGCACTTTTCTACGCTGCTAAACTTTACGAGTTCTTCTCCTTCTTCTTCGATGTAATGGAATAGTGCACTTTTATCGAAGAAACGTGCGACAAGCGTTGAATAAAGTTTTCACAGATGTAACACCGTTTAGATTTGTTCAGCAATAAAAGCACGTACACCTAAAACAGTCCAGCGTTAATAATGGGAATTATATTAGCAAATAACGCGACAATGGTGTGCTTGTACACTTCTCAGATCGCCGATGGGGAATAATGAGGAGGCAGCCGGGTCAAGCGTATGATAGTCGGTGAGAGGTATCGATTTCCGAAAAGCCTTCTTTAGTATGCTTGAAACAATGAAAACCCGGGCTATTGCGATGAAAGGAGAAAGGGAGTGAACGATAAAGGAGATATGGCAGTTCGTAAATCATATTAATTAACGATTTTCTATGAAAGGCACCATAACATATAGTATTTTAGCACTGATACTAAAAATTTCATAAATGAAAGAAATTTCTAATCGAAACTTCTATTTGATATTTTAATATATCATTAATATCTATCTTGTTATTATTATTTCTCTATGAAAGAATGCTCGAATGAAGATTTACGTATGGAAATAATTTACGACGTTGTTTTCTTTTTTTCAAAATGAAGATAATAAGGATCAAGGCAAAGTTTCTTCCCTATTTTCGTTATTTCGATTGCAAACAGTTTTCATTCCTTACGAATATCTGCAACAAGTTTCTTAGGAGACTCCACAGTTCTAATTAACCAACGTCGTGACCTATTACGTATTGCAGAACTAGTGGCGTTTGAATTGCGCAAAGGACCAGTCGAGAATTTCTCGGGAAAACTGACTTGACCGATATTAAAGCCTGATTGCTTCTTATTGATACTTGCGCAAGATTGATTGCTTCTGAATGTTCTAATTGTTCGATTCTCAGGCCTGATTGACCCTTTCGAACTCGCTGTATGGAAATTATTGTATGCATAGGCTCAGTACTGATTCGCCATGAAAAGATCGAAGAAAAAAAGGGGCAGAATTGAACAATAGTTTTAATATTACCCACATTTCGCTACCAATTTTCCGAACGACCCGATAAAGTATATTTTTAATTAAATAGTCACAACCTAGGAAAATTTCGAATGCATCAGTAACGAAATGGTAACATAAAATCAACAGATTTTTCGTGAGGTTTGTTTAGATCATTTATCGGCATGAATCAATATGCTCCTTTTTATAAACAGATGCGTGACCAACGACTGTCGAATGTTAATGGAATTTCCTCTGGACGAACTTTGCAATTAATTTACGATCGCATGTCAAGCTTGTTAAAATTTTAATCTCGTTATTCCTCGCATGTTTAATGAGCAATATTAGCGTTCTCATCCCTGGGACTTGTTAATGGAGGGTGAGAGAGAGAGAGAGAGAGAAAATCACAGAACGAACTTATCTTCAACTACGATAATAGCTGCCACTGACGATAATACTAACCTTTTCTGTAATAATTTCAATCCGTAACGAAAATTATATTTATAGAAATACTTCTTCGATAAAAGAAAAGTAATTAATTAAGTTACTTCCAACATTTTTGATTTAAGTAGCTTCGACACAATAATTCGTGACATTCCGAACTTATATACTTCTGCTCTTCACAAGCTTCATTCGATCTATGAACTTGTCGAACCGTGCACGTAGTTCTTAGTTACTTATCAGTATCGGACAACAACGCTCAATTATTTCCCACCAACCTAATTACTACTTCGATTAAATCGAAGACAGAGTTAACACGGATCGAGTTCTCATTCTATGGGACGGAGTTGGTTCTTCGCTCGAGTAGAGAAGCTTCAACAAGTTCTTAGATCTGTGTGTAGCTCTGCTCTGCTCCACGAGAGAAGATTCTCCGTGAATCTTATTTTTACATTTCCTTCGACCGGGATGTAGAGGGAGACAAGGAATTCCTCTGCACAGCATGGCTGCGTTTATTCTCTCCGATGCTTCCGCAGGATGGGAACTCGTGCGCGTGAATCCACGGGAATTATCGTAGCGACGATAAATGGCGGCGCGTCTTGCTTTTCCTCGGGCGGCGAGGCGCGAGTGTATCTCGTAAGTGATTTACATCGTTCCCCAATTTCGGGTCTTTGCAGTAAGTACACTTAGGGGCGTTATTCTATCTTGTGCTCTCTACCGAGGCGGCTTGGCGCTGGCGGCGACCGAGGCCGTGCATTCTGCAGGCTGCTGCTTCGCAGGGACGTCGGGCGTCGTTGGGCGTCGTTGGGCGGCGTTGAGCGGAAGGCGGAAGGCGAAAGGCGAAAGGCGGCCGTGATAACGGCCTCAAGGAGCTAGAATCAGCCGTGCAGGGGGTTGCAGGGTGGTAGATTGCTCCCACCGCCGTCGGGTTTCTTGTAAGCCGGTAATCTTCGGTAAGTAACAAAACACGCGGCTGAGCTTGGGACTCACCGACTCTCGAGAAATTGTCTTGCCAGTTCTATGCATGTACATATATCAGCCTGTCGTAATGCAGCATTCGACATCATTCTTGTATAAAGTGCGTCTTTATGGCGCGTCATTCTTTCCCTGAATTACCTCTATTACCGTCGTTTTACATTTTCTTTACGTATACCAGGTTCTAATGTATGAAACGTTCGATTCTGTTCTATCAATATTTCAAACCTTATTCTTTCGGTAAATATTTATCTGTCTTTGAAGATGTTTTAAACGCAACCTCAAGGGTAGATCTTCTTTTGTTAGATTCAGTCTTCGTTTGTTCTATTTACCTTGTCAACCTTGCTTTTCGTCGTCTTCCTAGCATGAATCAACGTGTTTTTCGAGTATTTTCATCCCTTTGAAACATTAGGTTGCAACAATTTACAGAAATGCGTATAAATTATTTGGATTAAAAAAGTTCGTCGATAAACCGAATTACACCAAGTTTCCCTTTCGAATTATTCTCTGTACGAATACTTTTTACACTGGCCATATGCCCCAGTGGAAGCATTTAAAAAAAAGAAAATCCCTGTATTGATTTAACGCGAGCAGAAATATTTGCGATCAGGGGGAAAAGGGAATGAACTCTCCATTTGCTTCTCTTCGTAAAAACGTCACAGTGAAAATAGTTGAAACAAGGAAGAACAATAAAAACGTTTGTCGAGAAAGATTCTTTTTGTTGTAGCCCCGGCGAATTCTATAGTTTTCGTTCTACCGATCTGACTGAATTCCCGTCGTTGGAGACCTTCATTCGGGTTCGATTTAACTTTGTCGCTAGCGTACCGTCGGAAGTTAAATTAGTAGTAGAACCGTCCAGCGGAGTTGCATCATACTCTAACGAGAAACATTTATTTTGCGACCAAAGGGAGGGCAGTCGCATATATTATCTTACAAAACGTGAATATTACACTTTCATCAATTTCTAATTAATACTAATATTTAATTATCTGCAATATACTCTGTTATCACATTTTATCTTCTTGGTAATAGATACACAACGACTCCATTAAGATTCAGACACATTTCGAAACAAAATAGCTTTCTTAAGATTAAACCAAATGAACTGAGTTCTCGTGAGTAGTTAGAAGGATTAGTTTACTAGGTAATGTGTAAAAAATATTTTGAAAAGAATTTCAATTAGTCAGAATTGCAAAGAACATAGTAGAAAAAACTTTCTGATTGATTATCCATATCGAAATTTGAAAGGAACTAAATTCTTTGAAAATTCAGGCTTCTTTCAAGCTGCCCTATTGTTTCTTCAGTTCAATCTCGATAGTCCTTAAAAAGTTTCATCAATGTTAAAGTCATACTGTACTTATAACACGTGAAACATTGGGAATTTTCAATGAACTGAAAAACTGTGGCACGACTAGAAGAATTGCACCATTTTCATTTAACATCAATGATGGAAACATTCCAGACCAGTCAGAGTATCTCTCTCTCTCTCTCTCTCTCTCTCTTCCTTTCTTTCTTCATACATTCGTACCCGACGAGTCAGCTCATCGACATTATTACACGATGTCACTGGAGGTACGTAGTATCGATTTCGAATCACACTGGCGGACCAATGGAGAAATTTAATTGGAGGCCGCGTAATTCCCAGTTCAATTCGAGTCAGCCTGCAAATGCTCGACGTGCCGGAAAAAATTACCTACCCAGAATGCACTCGCAGAAAGTCCGCATTGGTTGTGCCACTAAAATCACTCGAGGGAAAAATTTATCCATTAAACCGATCGCTTCCTGTGAAGATCAGTCAGTCACTGGTAACATTATACAACTGATCCTTGGTTTTCGTTTCGTTCAATGATTTTTAATTCACTAACGGAGAATCGATCGGTTGCAAGCGCGCTTTTTTCGATGTCTTTCGTTTGTCGTGTGTTACACTCGCGGTTTTTCCCAGTTTCACGCAAAATTTTCTATTATATCATTGCTCCATCGTAAAGATTGTGATGGCACGACAAAACCAGACGCGGAAAACACTTCTGGACGTTACCAAACTGAAATATCATCAGCTGTTGGCTCTCACACTAGTCGTGACAGCCGATTATATAGCAAATAATTTAAGCTTATTTGCAAACAATTTTTATTATTAAAAATAATAACAAGCATATCTATTTAATCGATAACAATAACATTGACCAATTAATACGATGTTATCTAGTCCGTGTAGATTTACAGTATATTTAAATGTTCGTATCAGATATAAAAGTCCGTTAAGTGTATTAAAATCCTTGTAGACTTATATAATATGAGTAAAGAGTTCAAAGTAATAGTCCTAGTGTATACGTCGGTGCCAAAAAGGCGAAAGTCCAAAAAAGCTCGTGTCGAAAGAAACTGAAAGCCAAAAAGCCCCGGCCCCTCATTGTCCAGTCCCTTTATACCCGTCTGTCTGTTCAGAGGAGTGTCTTACGAAAAATTGAAGAAAAGTGGGAAAATTGTTCGGTCCAATGAAAATAAGTAAGGAAGGTTCGGGGTAACGAAGTTCCTTCGTCACCGCCCTATGATGCCGTCGGTACGTCAAGTATTATACAAGTCGGTGCGGGTATCCGTCGAAGGTAGTTTGGTATTTCCAGGTCGTCTTATTGCCCACACTCTAGTCAGTCCTTAGTCGGTTCTTATTCAGAAAAATATGATTACCATACAAGTCAATTATTATTGAACAGAAATGGCCAAGCACTTAAAAAGCGATTAGGCGTTTGACCATTTTCCTTGATTATAAAGTAAAAATATTAATCTTTTCAGAAATAGAAATTAGTCGACCGTATCGTAAACGTAGGACAATCTGTTGCCCCAACATCAGCTGTCCTGCTTTTTGAAAGTAAATCGTAAAATTCTATCATTGCATCTTTCGTATTTGACTGAATAACATTGTACAAATTGGATATTATTACTGTTATTACACAAATTGTTAATATCGTTATTGTTTGAATACAGAAACTGTGGTTTGCAAATAAATACATTTTATTTGCTGTATAATAATCTGTCTCGCGAACAGGATGGGAGGAAACACTTCCTTTGTTTGCCTATATTTTGCTATTTGCAGTTTGATAATGTAGTAACAGAGAAAAAATACGAGGGACCAGCGATCTCCTAGGCCGGGACTCTACGCCCATAGCCAAGGCGCCCTCTTGTTTTCCTCGTTGTTATTGTTACTATTCCTGATTGGGTATGAAGAACTCCGACACTGCAATAATATGGATGTAAATACGTTTTTCATTATGTTTCGGCATTGACGCGATCATAAAAAACGAATCAACAGAAAACATTGGGTACATCCTGTTGTAAAAGGTAGGTATCAATTGTGCTCCAATGCATTTCTGAGTCCATTAATTCATATGTGTTCGGAGCTGAACATGCAGCGAAAATATAGAAACGTGCGAGCGCTATTTTATTACTGATTCAGCAAAAGTACCGAATCGGCCAAAAAATCGTATCGTCCGAATTGTGCGTGTGATAATTTGATCGATATACAGAGTTAGGCAGACCTGTTTCGACAGAAAATAGAAAAAAATACTTTTATATTTATGTAAATGTCGAGGAATTTTTATATTTCTATATTCCTCATATTAGGTGCATTCCGTGCAGGTTTGCACCATTGAATTTCCTATAAATGTATGATAATTCGCAGTCTAGTCGTTACTTAACGCTTAGAAGAATAGTTAAGTCTTTACTATTCATTTCAATAAGAGTGATCCGTCAACCCAATTATCTCCCTCTTCTAAGGTTATTCCGAAAGTATTATGGCAGAAGCCTTACTAATGAATCTACTAAAAAATTTCCTGAACGGAAATGATCACCCACTTCACACCTTCCTCTTTTATTCCATCGTTCATTCTCATTACAGCTACACTGGCATACTTTACACTCGCCGTCATAACGACATACCACCGTCGCCTATCCTGACGTTAAATCCTTATGTCACTATCATGTTTACTAAGTTCATATGATCTTTTCTTGTTCGTTTGCATTTCCTAGCCAGAGAAACGAGTTACACGCCGTGTGTGCGATGAGTTTGAACCTCAGTTATCAGTTAGCAGCTAAAAAGTAGTGAAGTTAGACCCTAAAATGAGTAACCCACGGCTAGAATCGCCGGGAATCCAAAGAATGAGCAGCGACAATTAAAGTGAAGATTTCTCTCTTGAAAGAAAGAGAAAACAAGAGCGGATAATGTTGGAAAGAGCGGAAAGAGCGCAAAGTAGAAAACGCTAAGAAACTCTTCTTTCTTGGAATTTTTCCAAGGGAGATCCCTTCGAACTATTTAAATCGTACTGTTGGTGCTACTACAAGCTGGCGTAATTCGCTAGAACTATGCGGAAAGTATTTGAGGCGGAAATGGGGGAACGAACTATTCTACGTTATGTACGCAACTTTGAGATTTCTGGCAATCAACGAAGAACCACAGTAATTCGCTGCACTAGCACTGAACAAATTCAGATAAAATTACTATAGCTAGGAGAACAGCTTTATTTGAAACAAGATACCTACCTGCAAGACGTTTGTGTTTATTATTAAATTCACATCGTACAGACATTTAATATTCAACTAGTCGATTTGCTTGGAGAATTTCAATTGGTTAGGTAGAAATATCGTTTATTGCACGCCATCCTTAACACGTGCAATTACAACATGAGCATGCAATTCAACAGCTCGCTACGACTATGTCAATCGTTTTGTTTCTATACTTAAAATCTTACTGCAAGTTTTGAAGGCACGCTTGTAGAGAATTCACGAAAGGGAACATATATGGTTGCCGTTTAGACGAGATTGCTTGCCCCAAGGGTTTAATAACAACTTCTGCTAATAGATTCTCAGCGTTATATAAATCGTATATTTACTATGGTTGTCGTATGCTGGCGACTCAGGAAATGCGGTTAGAGAGAAAGATACTAAGAGAGAAAGATTATAGAGAAAGAAAAACCACAGTTTTAGTCTCTCTTTGTTTACGCGTTCGAAAACAATATTCCAGTGCCCCGAAAATCCCGTATGTGTTGTCAAATGTTTCTGTAATCTTACCTATACACTCTCGAGACTCACATGTGCGTGATCTCCTTTTAAAAACATAAATCTAACGTGTGTCTCCTATTTTTTAACGGTATAGATTGCGAACGTCCGCGAATACATTCGCGAGCTACTGTAAACTGTCGTGTAGCGTTGGGTTTGAGGATCACTGTACCCCCGTGTTTTCATTCGACCTATATTCATCGGTGTGAGGAGGTTTGCTAGGTTACAGTCGTATTTTATACTAACGCAATTCTTTTATTCTACCAATTTTCGTCCTACATTAGCTTCTAGAATCGCCATTCAAACTTTTCGGACACCCTGTTCGATGCATCCAGCTTCGAAATTAAAGGTAAAGATGGAAAGTTGAAATGCACAAAGCAATAAAGTAACTCCGGTAAAAGTTATTTTGCAATTTGAACGGGAAATATTTCAGTTCGTCTACATCGAGCGAAATATTGCATCACACTTGATATAGAAATGAAATTTCCCACCGTTAATTAAATTCTCGGCTTCTCGAAGTTTCCAGGCGTCGTTTTAGCGGCGGATCGATGAGTTTTAAACGAACCCTGAACGGTTTCCGTAACTCCGAAGCTCCCTGGACCGAAAAACGGAAGCTTCTTGAAGAATCTTCCCGCTGGAATACTTCAAGGTGGCACATAAAGGAAATTGAACGCATTCCGCAACTGTGTTCCGCGCAAATAACGCCTGAAACATGTCTGACAGCCGTGACGGATTTTTTTATGTATTATATATGCTCCCGTATGCTACCAGAAACTTTGAAACTTGTGAATTTACGAACTGTGCCTCAAGGAAAATATGAAAGAAACGATTGTTCCGTTCTATGTCACTTCTGTTGCGTCGTTCTTCAATTTTCTCACGTTACAACAAATATTTATTCGCGTTTTCGATTTATTTTAATACACTCGTGGATCTCGTGCAATTCCCATGCTACTTTCTCAAATATTAATAAGTGTCTTCGCTCTTTAATTCTGTAAATCTCTTAAAAATAAGATTTTCTACTCTCCGAGGCAACATTTCACAGAAAAAATGATTTGCCGACCTTTTGGACCAGTACAGGTGTCCTCGACATCGTTATTTAGGGTAGCTTCGTCCTGTTTTTGATGACAAAACGAATCTGCGCCGTTGCTAAAATTTTCAAAACGGTACTAGTGCTTTCCTTGTAACCCCTGTTACACAGAGATACTTTAATGGCTTTTTGCTTGATGAATATCGTCAACTACGGTGAAAATACTAACTCACTTTGTATTGCTGTGTACGGTCGTATTAACCAGCCCGTTCAATGAATTTTGAATTGATGTTGGGTACCAATTTAGTTCAAAGAAAGCTCTATGCCGTTTTGACTTCATTTTATTCACCATTTGGTCGTACATTGCGTTCACAAAGAAGCAGTGTACAGTAGAGTAGCCTAGAACAAACGTAATTGGATCTAGAGCCCTCTTTCGTTATAGCATTTGTTCATTCTAGCATGCCTACGTTCAAGTACATGTATTTAGAAGTATTCCAGGCCCACAGTTGTCACCCAGAAGAATAAATAAGCGAACGAAACTAGTAATTAACTTTACAAACGACAGCAAAGGTAAAGACTGACGTTTACCAAGTGTTAAACTCGATTCTAATGTAAATATTTGCAGGTTAACTTGCATTTGCACGTGCAGTACCTACTAAACAATCTCCAAGGACCATCCAAGTATCTGGGACCATAATTACACCAATTCTGCGTCTCTACACCTAATAATATGGCTACAAGTATAATTTGAACACTCTAGAAGAAGTTTACAGCTCCTCCAGACGCTTCCTAGTAGTTACACGCTGATTGGTTGTCAATAAACAATGTTAATATACCCATCAGCGTGTCTAAAAGGCTCTCCAGCAGAAGAAACACGGTTTTTTCAGGTTTCTACCAAGAGAAAACACTCCACGAGCACGCTTGCTAATATAAAACATGGTAAATCCAAATTGCCATTTCTTTTGGATTACCCTGTACAAATTTCGGGCAGGCTAATGTCCAATAGAAGCTGAAACAGTTAAATATACAAAACCAAACGGTTATATCAAAGAATAATTAGGTTCTTTTGAACTACAAGCAAGAGTGAGATTTATTTTATAATGTTTCAAACCAAAGCATGCCCTTTTCTTCATCGAGCGTTAATTTTGACGAGTTTCTTTCTAAAAACCACGATTCCAGCTATTAATTTATTCTACCGTCATCTACCAGTTAACATAGATAATTGAATTGAATTTACTGATAATGACCATAGGCTCTGGCCGACCCTATAGGCCTGGTTACAATATTATATTTATCGTGTGTGCGTCTAATACATTTATAGTGTCCATGATAGAGTACAGTGTTTCTGTTTCGATCTGTTTATAACTGCTTGTATTAGCATGCTATATCGAGATATTGTACTTCTGTAGAAATCGGCTGATTAGTTTTAGTTCGTTTAGATATGGTTTGGAAAGGAAGGTTTCTATATTCCAGGGGGATTGCCAGCCCTTGCGTCTGAAGTCGTTGGTGAGTTGCCTTCTGTGTTGTTCCAGAAGTGGGCATTGCCATAGAATGTGGTTAAGATTATGTTTGTTTGTGCCACATTGACACATAGGACTATTTGCTAATCTGATCTTATGTAGGGATTCGCCGAGGTTGTAGTGGTTGGCACGCGCTCGACAAGCCCATGTTATAATATTTCTTGGTACTTTTATTCCGTCAAACCAAGGCTTTTCTTGTTCTGGAAGTATGTGGAGAAGTATGTGGCGGGGATGTTAGCGGAGGTAGGTGGAGGAATGATAAAGAGGATCGGCGGAAAAGGAAAGGTTGCGTTTCGTCCTGGGTCTCCTAGTGGGCTCGTCAGTAAGGCATCCTAGGAGACCCGTGCCTTAGACGCGGGGGACTGAGGGAGTCAGGTTAGAAGGTGTACATATACAAACAGGACCTCTCGCGAGAGCTAGCAAGAATGGTCATGTGTCCGTCCCTCTAGCGATGGTGGACAGAAGGGCAGCCACAAGTTTATTGTTCCAGTCGGCTTGGAGTGTCCGGTGTCTGCCTTTCTTCGCCAGGCTGCCTCGGCGTCGTCCCACATTCGTTTAACCAGAGATGTGCGGATATCCATTGCAGGCAGCTTCCAGTAAAGGTGATGCGGAATCATGGTGGCATCCTTTGTGATTTTGTCTGCTTCTTCGTTACCTTCTAGTTCTTTGTGAGCTGATACCCACATGATTTTGGGTTTATATTGTATGCTGTCTGACTTACAGAGTCGAGTTATTTTTTGTGTGATGTCTTCGACGTACTTGTGGATGTGTTTCCTGTTTGGATTTCGCAGGGCGCTAAGACACGTCAGAGGGTCTGTGTAAATTATGAAGTTTGTGCTGGGATGGTCTCGAATTATGTCCAATGCTCTGCTTATGGCTAGACACTCTACTGTAAATACTGAGGCCTGTGAACTGATGTTGATGGATTCGGCCATGCCTAGCTCTGGGCAGATTCATGCTGCGCTGGTTGAGATGCTATCATATGTTTTGGAGCCGTCTGTGAAAATGGGAGTATGGCTTGCGTATTTGTGAGAGAGTACTTCTTGAAATTTATCGTTGATATTTGTTGATTGCTCTAGTACATGCCTTGTTGTGGTGTATGTATGTCTAGTACATGCCTTGTTGAAGATGCCAGTTTGTCTACGTACTTTTGCCAGTCGGTTTGTTTGGATGTAATGCGAGTTTTGTGTTTTTTGTGGATTGGGTTGTTATGTCCATAGGGAAGTGTTCTAAGCCCCTGGGGTCGCTGTGCTATGAGACTGAGATTCTATGTGCCAGATTGTAGGGGATATAATTAGGTCCAGGTTGCTATCCTGCTGGTTGTAGCGCCCAATGTAGATCAGCGTGTCTGGGTTCAGTATTGCACAGTCATTCTGTTCCACTGTCTGCAGCAATAGTTCCCCTGGTTTGGAGTTGTTTCTGCAGTTCCATGCTGCATGATGACAGTTGAAGTCGCCTGTCAGGATGAATAGTCCTGCTTCGCATAGTTGCTGGACCAGGTGGTTCCATTTATCCTGCTGGAACTCTGAGGATGGGGGTCTATAACATGCACATATGGTGAATTGTAGATCACCCAGATTTATCTGAACTGTCAAAGTCTCTGATGAGTTGTTCGTGATGTTGATGTGGCTGAGAAGTGTCCAGAAGATGTTTCGTTTAAGGAAGATGGCGATTCCACCGCCTTTTCGTCGGTTCCTGTCCTTTCTGATAATTATGAAACCCGATATGTTGAAAGTGAGTTTTGAGATTGAGCCATGTTTTCACAGATAATTACGTGGTACTCCGATAAGATTTTCTCCAATTCTGATTTTTTATTGCAGATATTTCTACAATTCTATACGAGAATTTTGGTGTCTTCGATTCTTTGTATGTCCATGATTACTTTTTATTTGTGCTAGTGGGTGTGTGGATGATTTTGTGTTGTCTTTTAGTGTTTGTGGGTGCTGCTTTGAATTTGGGTCCTTGGTTGTGAGACGAGGTTGGTATTTCCCGGAAGATGTGTGCTTATGCAGTGGACTTCCCTGCGATCTGTTTTGTCTTGGGTATGGGGGATTGCTCTACTGTTTCTGATCCTTGTTCTGATTGTTTGGTCAGTAATTTGATGGAGGAGGTGCTGCTTTATTTTGAATAGGTTTTGACTGTTCTGCTGCTCCACTCATTCGTTGGGTTAGGTTGAGGAATTCCTCCTATTGTTTGCAGTGTATATTCTTTCTTAATTGAGGTACTTGGTAACGGGGTAAACTTTACTATTATGAAGGAGTTCGAGTTGGCTGCAGAAGAAGTGTTTGTCTTGGATAGGCCCAGTATTTCTTTTGCCTGTGTGAACGTCTCGTATACGCTTACGCTGTTATAAGCTAAAATATGGTTAACTCCTTTGTTGTAAGTCATTCTTTCGCAAACTTCGTGAAAGACAGGATGCTCCCCTTTGCAGTGCAAACAGCTGGTGCTTGGGGTGCACTCATGGGGTTGATTTTTGGCTGCTGATCGGAGCTGAGACATGTTGTTACGCTTCTGCATTTACCGGTTGTGTGACCATATTTACCACAGTTGCTACAGGTTCTTACCCGTTCAACATATGGTGACATAATCATGGTTTCTGGTGAGGAGTCCGTAGATTTTGATTTTCTCATGCACCATTGCACTTTCGAAAGTGAGGAGCACAGTTTCTGAAGGTACCCACTCGATTTCTTTAGTGTCAGAATTGTATTGTCGGCGATTGAGGTGTTTTGCGTGAGTGATATTACACGGCGAGTATGCAATTTGAACTAATTTGTCAAGATCTATTTAAAAGCCAATGCCCCTTAGTAGACCTTTCTTTTCGATTTTCTGCCTTGGCACGAACGCCTTTACCCCTGCGCTCGAGAGGGTAGGTAAGTCAAGGAGTCGATTCGCTTCCGCTCCGCTGTTGAAATAAACTTCGGCCATATTGAAGCCTCTTGGGTGCATGGATTAGGCGGCTACTTTCTGCGAATTAATAATTTTGGCAAGTGCCATCATATTGAAAGCCTTGTTCCTCTTGCACAGCTCTTCCGTTAAGATTAGGATTACAAAGGTGGGTCCATTGCATTCAGCGGGGTATCTCACGGATGAGATAGGTGGCGTCGGAACAATCATCATGGCGCATAGCTTTCTTTTCTGAATAACGGTATTGTCCTCGGTTGGAGATGCACTCCTTTTCGCCGCTTCTCCTGTTTGCTTTCCTCTCTCGTTACGTTTTTTCGGACTTACCGTGGTCCATTGCTCTGTTTCTTCGATTTCCATGGTTGTGGGAGTCTCACCGCCGACCCCGTGGGGTCCCAATGAGAGTGGGCGTTCGCTTATGCTCCGGGTTGGCGCGGATCGCCGCAGCACGATTGGGTATTTACATTGTTCGTTTTTTAAAATTGAGTTATTTTCTTGAAGCTGGGTTTTTCAGATGAGGATGAAGGACGAAGTAACTGGTCCAAGTTTCTGTAGACTCGCGGGAAGGTTTACGAAACCCTTTCAAATAATACACCGTCTGTTCGCTGTTTTGATATTACCTCACACCCTGAGCGCTCAACCAGCACTCTTAACATGGATAATGTTCACGCGGCAAAGCCTATGTAGCGTTTTGGCTACTAAACGTGTTCTATTTTACCTTCTATCGGCTGCTCTTTTATTATTAGTGCTGTTTTTCCTTCCAGTAGAACTTTTAACTGCTGGTCGTCTTTTTGCGCTTCGGCCACGTCTTCTGCACTTACCGCGGCTGGCAAACTAATTACATCCAGCCTTGACAGTGCATCTGCGACTTCGTTGTCCTTTCCGGGGATGAATCTTATCGTTGTTGAGAATTGCCCTATTAAATCCAGTTGTCTCAGTTGTCTGGGAGAGACCTTTTCTGGTTTCTGCTGGAACGCATAGATTAACGGTTTGTGGTCTGTATAAATTTCGAAGTGTTTTCCTTCTATGAGATGTCTGAAAAGTTTTATTGCTTTGAATATTGCAGTTAATTCTCTATCGTATGTACTGTATTTTATTTCTTGAGGTGAGAATTTCTTTGAAAAAAATCCAATTGGTGTGTGCCCGTTTTTTTCTTTCTGCTGTAGCACTGCTCCCATTGCTGTGTCAGATGCGTCGGTTACTAGTGATAATTCTGCGTTTTCTGCAGGATGAGATAGTAGAGATGCGTTTGCCAGTGACTGTTTGCATTTTTCAAAGGCTTCTTCGGCTTCTTTTGTCCATACAATCGGGGTTTTATCCTTTTTCTTTGCACCCTCCAAGTATTTGTGTAAAGGTGCTTGTGTTTGTGCCGCGTTTCGTACGAACCGTCTGTAAAAATTTACTATTCCTAGGAAACGTCTTAACTCGCTGACATTGTTCGGCTTTTGGTAGTTTATTATTGCTTCTACCCGTTCTGGTACTGGCTTGGCTCCCTTCTCTTCTATAAGGTACCCCAATTACTGTACCGATTTTGCGCCGAAAACGCATTTTGCTATATTAATTGTTACACCGTATTTTTTTAGGCGTTCTAATACCTGTTGTAGATGGTTAGTATGTTCTTCTTCGGAGGTGGATGCTATTAAAATATCATCGATGTAGCAGAATGCAAAGTCTAGCCCTCTAAGGACTTGATCCATGAAACGTTGGAAGGTCTGGGCTGCATTTTTTAGTCGGAATGTCATTACATTGTATTCGAATAATCCAAATGGCGTGATGATCGCCGTCTTTTCTTTGTCTTCGGGTGCTATTGGGATTTGATGGTAAGCTCTTGCAAGATCCAATGTGGTGTAAATTTTTGTACCATATAATTTATAGGAAAAGTCGTACAGGTGTGGAATTGGATATTTGTCTGGTATCGTTGTACTGTTCAATTTTCTATAGTCTCCGCACAGTCGCCACTCACCTGTCTTCTTTCGTACCATATGTAATGGGCTAGCCCATTCGCCGCTCGAGGGTTGACAGATTCCCTGTTTTCGTAGGAGTTCGATCTCTTCCCTCGCTGCTTTTAATTTTTCGGGTGGCAATCTCCTCGCGCGTTCTGCTACTGGGCTACCTCTCGTTACTATGTGGAGCTTCACTTGGTGGGTCGGTATTTCCTGTTTTTGGAGTGGTCTACAGATTTTAGGATATTCTTTTAGTAATACATGATACCTATTGCTTTGCTGCAGCGTGGAAATCGTTGGCTGGGTGGTTCTGGTTACTTGTCCTTGTGTTGTTAGACTTGTGAGGTTATCTAGCAGTCTCCGGTTTTTCAGGTCCACCAGCAATCCGAAAGTATTTAGGAAATCTGCTCCTATTATTGGTTGCTTCACGTGGGCTACCACGAACTCCCACGTGAATTGCCGACGTAAGCCTAGGTTTAGCGTTATTGTTTTGGTACCGTAGGTATTTATTTCAGTTCCGTTAGCTGCATATAGTTTATATTCCGACGGGGTGGACATTCTCTTTGCCATGGATTTTGGCAATACCGAAATGTCCGCCCCGGTGTCTATTAGGAAGCGTAGGCCGGATGTTCTATCGCTTATTATGAGGCGACGGCTCCCTAAATGGTCATCCTTTATCGCCTCTACGTTGGACGACCCTGCTAGTTTTCCGGCTTTTTCCAGGTGCATGGTTTTTCACACCAGTATGATTTTTCCCCAAAGCGTCTGTGAAAATAGCATAGGCCGCCCTCTGAGTGTGGGCTCGCCGAACGTGAACGGCTTCTATGACGCCATCTTGGGCGTCGGGGGTGTCTTCTGCTTGAAATGGCTAGGGCATCCGCCATTTTGTCAGCCAGCGCGTCTAATGCATGCTGCGTATCGGCCGTCCTGGCCATCTTTTCCACCAGGACGCTGATGGTCTGCTGCGTTTGCGTTGCCATTTCGCCGACTTTTTTTAGCATTTCAAATAGTGCGCGATATTCTGGTTTGTGCTCCCCTGTTACCTGATTTATTTGGTATTCGTTCTGCTCCAGGATTCGGTCCGCAAATTCCGCTTGCTTTTCCGCATCTATTCCGTCCGCCATTGTCAAAAGCTCCTGTACTCGGTACGAGAGGCGCTGTTTCCATAACGTTTGTAATATCCTTTCGAAAACGTCCGAACCTGCTAACCTTTTCATTTGTCTTAGCAGCTCGGACGGTTTCCTGCCGTCTAACTCCAGCCCAGTTAACAGTTTTTTTGTCTGTTTGGTTTCCGATTCAGAAAAACGGCTGATTAATATTTCTTTTGCTGCCTCATACCGATTCTCCGTTGGTGGTTTCTCTAAAAAATCGGCTATTGCCGTTAGTGTGTGCATGTCTAAGTGCCTTAGCACTGAGTTATATTTGCTCGCGTCCGATCGGATTCTGCATAAATTAAATTCACTCTCTAATTGAGCGAACCATACCTTCGGTGCTGCCGTCCAGAAGGTGTTTATCCGCACTCCTGTACATTCGCTTACCTCCGTTATTCCTTTTGTGGGGGTTGCGAATTTCTCTGCTTCTTCGTCAATGATCATCCTGGCTTGTCCAGTGGCCATCGTTATGGATTTTTTTTTTGTCCTTTTCCGTCGTTACAAAGGACAATGGCGCAGCTTACCAAAAATGACGTCTTCCGCTGTTCCTTTCCGTTTTTTTTTTTTTTGTCCTTTCTTCTTCTCCCTTTTTATTTGATTTTATTTTTTTGCTTTTTCCTCGTCGGGGTCACCAATTGTAGCGTTTTGGCTATCAAACGTGTTCTATTTTACCGACCTCTTTGAAGGGAGAATGAAGCGGACTGCGTCGGTAATTATATATATATATATATATGTGTACAAACTATATTTTCTTTGGTATACTTTTTATTGTAATAAAACTTAACAAATATGTGTACGCGACAATAATTTGGAATCTTTTGCTCTTTTACTCTTGTACCCTCGGAAGGACGCCGATCGACTGACTTTTTCCGGATATTTCGCCTAAAACAAAAACTACACAAAAACAGGGCGCTGGAGTTTCCTCCCGCGCAAATCTCTCATTTTTCTGCTTCCCGGAAACTAACTCGTTTTCCCGATTCGCGAGCGGATATAGATGTCGCTACACCTACTGCAAATGTGGCGCCATCTAACGGCAAGCTAATATTACTAACCCTCAAAACTCAACTCTCGATTTAACCCACTGAATTAGTTCCAATAACTTCGATAAGAGGGCAGCACCTACTGGGTAACATATGTGCTGCCATCTATCGGCACAATCTGGAACTAAATTCTCCGGAATACCCTGGGCAAAATTATGTAGCTCCATCGAGCGGTAGAATTCGGAACTAAATTGTCCGAAAAACAGGTTCTCTTGTCGCGCCACCTAGCAGCGAATAACTAGTACTAACCACCAAAACTCAACCCTCGGTTTAGCCCGTTGAATTAATTCCAAGAGTTGCCGCTAGATGGCAGAGCATGTATGCCCCAGGATGTCCTGTCACATAGTAGCAATTGTTGAAACTATTTGTTTGGACTAAATCAAAGTTAAGTTTTGGTAGTTAGCACTAGTCACTTGCTACTAGGTGACACCAGCAAAAAAATTCAATTTTTCCCCTGGAATTTAGTCCGTGCTTCCGCCGCTAGCTGGTGACACATGTGCTGTCCTACAGGTGCTGCCCTCTGGTGGCTACTTTTGAAAATACATTGAGGGGGAAAATCGTGAGATATATACAAGGAGTTAGTAATAGTAATTCTACACTACATGGTTTGGTAAATGTTAAAGGGTTTAATGCATGTTTGATACCACTGTTTTGTAAAACTTATAAGGTTAAATACAAATTTTTTTAATTTCTAAATAAGGAAATTCTAAATGTCTAAATAAGGCAACAAGGAATTGTTTATTACCGGCATGAAACAACTAGGTGATGCTTGCTGCAGGGGATTATGTTGAAAAATAGGAGAATTGGTCATTTGTTGAATGAACAGGATGAAAAGGGAAGTCGTTTGCCTCTTTACTTATTGAATAACCCTATTATGTTTCATATTCGGCTATTTTCCTCTAAGGTATCTTCAAAACGATGTTCATTGTATGCCTCCCCTGTTCTAGATATATCACAGACGAAAGGTTACGAGATCCACTATCTTTAACCCAAATTGCTGCTCTCGGTGATCCTGCGGTATCGTTTCTTCCACGTTGGCCTATCCTTCGACCACCCGTGTTAGCCAACCTGGTTCTTTCGTTCCTGTACAACAACCCCGAACTTAATTATGCCACGCCAGACCATCACGTCGTTTTCGACGCACGCTGGGCTCTCGTAGCTATAACGAGACGTAATAAATTATCGATACAGTAAAGTATCAGACCTTAATTAAGCTTCAATTTACTAAACAGGTGAATTTCCCATAATACAAAGATCTAATCGAAGTAATTCGAACGCGTTTGAAATTGAAAAACACTTGGAAGGTATTAGAATTAATAGGAAGTAGCCAAATGAGGTGTAAATGAGGTTTGCATATTAAAATAAAATGATTCATTATGTATTTCATTAGAAATTCTCACAATTTAATCCCCTTCTGTAGTTTTTAGGTATTGTTTCATTCTCTAGTTCAGCGTCACGCAGTCGTGAAGTTGAGTGGAACTCGTTATCGGATAGAACAGCCGATTACCGTCTCGTCTCGAGTTCGTCGTCGACTTTTAATATGATTATACGTTGCTGAAACGGTAAATTGCACAGCGCTACGGAAGTTAGCGCCTACGAAAACTATAAATTTGAACAAATAAGCAAGGTTACGGAAGTTAAAAATACGTACTGGGATCGAAAGGTCAGGTTAGGTTACTAACCTAGCAGTTATATCAGCTGTGAGACGTTCAATCCTACCAGAAGAAATAAAAATTCATGCTAATGCGTAATCACGTACCTATCCACCATCTCAACTTGTGACAAGAGGAAGTAATCCTTTACACCAGATATTTGCTTGGAAATATATACACTCGCTTAATCAAGCATGAAATAAATAAATAGCCGAATAAATTTTAGCTGGTTTCATTAAAAATGTAACGAAGCTGTTGAGAAAGACTACTAGGGAAATTTAAATATACAGAGACGGCGAGTGTGTAGAATGGTTGAAATTAGTGACCGCTCTGGTACTTAATCTCACGAGGTAGGAAAAGAAAATTGACGATGGGAAAAGAGAGCTTTGCGAAGAAACTGAAAGATCGAGCCAATCGCTCACCTGTTCTAGCAATTGCACACCTCTAAGCACACCACCACTGTTAAACCAATCGTTTCGTACGTATCGTTGTTTGGCCAGTTTACGAGCTCCTGCACTTCACGAATATTGATTACCAATCCGTTTGGCTACCGTTTCCATGTAATTCGAAAAAATAGACCAAAGACTTTCAGCAACCTACAGCGAATCCTTGATGACAAGCCATGGAGGGATAATCAACTTTCCCAACGAATGTTACGATCGCGAACATCTTTCTTTGTTTATTGTATTATTACTTGTATCTTATCTATCAACGTACGATGAAACTGCTAATACAAATTGAGAATTACTCTATTTTCATTTTAATCCCATTTCTAACGCATTCCCTATTTAACGAATTATTTATTTCGAATAACTGTTAGCATATATAACGAAAACAGTAATAAGCTATTGAACTTGGTCAACCAATTAATTCGTGTCTTAAACAACGATACAATTAGGACAGGAGTGAAATGAAATATCACCAACTATATAACATGAATAAGATAAAATAGAATTCATTATTTATGAACATTCAAATGGCTAAACACGCGCATGATTACACACTAAACGAAGATGATATGACTGGTATCGAGATCCCGATGCGGGACATATGATTTTAAAAGATCTCTTATGGCTTCTTATCTTCATCCTTGTACCAATCCTCACTGCAGAAACAGAAAAAGAAAGAAAGAAGCAAGTATAACTTTTCGATGAATTATGAAAAGGAACGAATATAAAAATGATAAAAATTGTTACATATCGCACGTACCAGCCAGGGACATTTTCAGGCGCGTCGCATCTTTGTTGCTCCTCGTTATAAACAGTTCCGTCGCTGCAACCTTGTTCGCGTGGCGTTACACCGTTCAGACAGACATAAAACTTCTGACAATCATCCGGATGAGCGAATTTCGGATGATCGACGACCATTCCTCTGGTATCTACCTGACTTTCTTTCGGACATTCGAAACCATCTTTCAACTTCTTATCTACCACTCCGCACCCCTGATAAAAAAAAGAAAAAAAAATGCAAATTAGAATAACGTATAAGGACTCCCGTTAACACCCTGGCGTCAAGGCATTAATACATTTTTGTTACATTTATCGCATTTTCCAGACAAGAGTCTGGAAATTATTCGAGCACTTTAATGTTCTTTTCAGAAGTTCTGCGCTTCTCTTCTCGTGGCTATCGTCCACGCTGCCCAAACTTATTACCTGCTGCGTTTATTACTTCGATACACGCGGTAAAATTACGACGCAGTGCTGTACGTAACGTAAGTGCATACTTGAAGGAGCAAATATGGTAAGTTGTCGGTATATAAACTATCGAATATTTACTTCTCGACCAGCACTGTCAGGCCAGACACAGGTGCCGCTGTATTCGTCGAAATGGAGTCCAGTAGTACAGGTAATTTCAATAGCTTCGCCATCGATGCAGTTGTAAAAGATGTTACAGACGGATGGATCTGGATGGGCGAAGAAACCGTTTCGCCGCGGACACTTTTTCGTTGGTTGAGGTGGCTCTGCGAAAATCAGAGATATACATATAACGGGAATTAAAAGCACTTTCGCTTAACCTATCGTCATCGTATCCTGTATGTCAAGGACGTTACAACCGCAAAAGCCAATGACACTCAATTCTATTCCGAGGAACACGTTGGCAACATTTGACACCAACGACGGTATACATAATAATTATCTAATATTTCACGATATTTTACTTTTTTTTTTTTAAATGTACCAACGTTCGAAGTAGAAAAAGCTTAGGCAATGGTACGCTAGAAAATTCGAGGAGAAACCGATGCTTGAACGATCGGCAAGGTATAACTATACTTTCGATATTAAACGATGCTGAATGAAAGATTTCCAGTACCGCGAAATGTCAGAATTATGGGTAATCTTACGTAATTCGAGACGATCTCCACAGTCAACGTTGAATACGTGATCGCACTTGTTCACTTTACGATTCAACGGGTCGAAGACGAGCCCATCTGGGCAAAGTTTCTCCGTGGCTAGGCCGTCGGTGCACTCGTAGTACTTGTCGCATTGCTTTGGGTCCTCATATTGGCCGTCTTTATTCGGGCAATTGAATGCACCGTCTACAACGTTCAACGAATTTCACGTAAATGAAAGTCCGCGCACTCTTCGCTAAATCGAAAAGAGGAGAACACTGATTTATCATTTATAAATCTGGCGATACAAATAGGATCGACGGATTTCGTTCTCTCGACAGGAGTCAGGAATGCAAAAAGAGAGGGAAACTGGAACGAATTTCTGAAATTTCTCCCGTGTTACTTGCAGCATTCGCTTTGTAAGATATTCGAGAAATCAATAGCACGCTTGAAGAAGCATGTACACGCAAGGTGATCGAATTAAGAGAGAAACTTCTTTCTCTGCTTTAACACGATTCCTTATTGTCAGCCGGATGGTATTGTTTTATATCTTTATATAATTTCTCAGATTTTTACATACGCGTAGAAACGATAACCGCTGCAGATACTTATGCAACTCACCAAGCAACAGAGCTGACATTTACGCTTTAGAAAGTTTATTTCGACTATCTCTTACGCACTCTGTAGGTGAAATGAGTACCTTCGGAACGTTCTAGAGACACGATCGATTTTTCTCTGTAGGATGGGCAACGAGTTTCAAATATTTTATATAGTTATGAAATTTTACCAGTTTTGCGCGCGGCAATTACGATACCGGAAATTTCGCTCGCGTTTCAGAAGCTGTAGCAAACTGGGGCAAGAAATCAAGAGAAAGTCTGATATCTGCTCCAGTGAAACTATTCTTTTTCTTCTCTATGTAATTAGCATGCACTGTTTTTCCTTTCGATGGCAAAAAAGTACAATTAATAAATGATAGAAATATTGCCATTCGCTGCTATAATTATCTCAGCTGGATTGTTGAGACGAAGTGCGGAGAAATAATTTGAAAAAATATCGCCATATTCATTTTCATGCATACGTAGAGCATCAAAAAATTCTGAACTTCCCACTTTTTTATAGTTAATATCATTAATAATGTAAAACTGGAATGTTCAATACATTTCTCTCATACAGAGAAATTCAAAGCTAAAATATTGCACGCTTGTTGCATTTGTGCGTTTTAAGAGTACAAAGAACGATAAAGAAATTGTTCAAAAAGTTTACATGAATTTCATGTTAGTACGATTTAATTTTCCAAGTATAGTGCATAGTAGTGCAAGGAAAACTGACAGAATACTTACGCGTTGCAGCAACTACAACCAGTACCGTTAAAAGGGACACTTTGATCATCTTTATCCTCTATTTTCTCGACTTTATCTGAGGGAAGATCCAGGAAGGATTACTCCAATCACTGGTCACTAAGGAACGGTTATTTCTGTTTTTCGATCTTCCTTCGAAATGGTGTCTCCGTCACGAAACACTGCAGCTCTTCGACAACTCACCACAGAGTATACCCCATTGGTCCCCACTACATTCAAAGTTTCTTCCCCACTTTCGCCGCGTTTTCATCGATGGATAACCGTCTAGAATCAAGATTGATCGGAGGGACCACACGCTTTTACCTTTCTTTCTCTCTTCCCGTTACGCTAACCGCTAATTCCATTTCCGTCCTTTTTCTTCACAGCGTACTCTCACTTCGACGTCCTTCGCTATTCTTCCTAGCAAAAAAAATTCAAATTGCCGTGATCTTTCCGAACGTTCGTTGCTTTCTTCGAACCTTTCGAAAACGAGGCGAAACTTTAATTGTAAAACTACCAAAATCCTCTGCTTTCAGTATAATAAATTGTGTTTAACGATGTCGCTTCTTCCTGTAGCCGATATGCTGTAAAATTGATGTTTTCTTCTTTTTTTTTTTTGTTTCATATATCTACTGGTGTTACATCTAACTCTCTCTTCCTACCTATTATGCTGATTCAATTCTATCTCTTCCATCGAAATGTTCTGTACTCTTGACACTTGGACAATTCTAATATAAAAATTACTCTCGCGAAATATTTTACAAATTACGAAATGAAGTGTTAAACGTTAGATTAGAAATTTTCATTCAAACCATTTACCGTCAGGTCATTTCATTGTCGAATATCTGAATTTCCTGTGATCGATGTAACTTTGCATCGGAAAATTTCTAAGGCAATTACGAAATGCGGTTTTTGAGAACAGTTTTCCCGTTGCTACGTACAATTTTTCCAAGCTGATAATTATGATCAGCAAAGCTAAAATTGAATTTATCTATCGACAGCTCGTTCGAGCAGAATTTGGAATTATTCCAGTGCAACGTGAACAACTGTTCGTGCTTCGATCACTTTCACTGTTCACGGAATGATTTCCACATCAATACGTGCAACTTAATTTCATTACCGAGACAACAGAAGTGGAAAATATCCAAACAGTATAAAAGATTAGCTTTTTTTTTTCCTAAAAAAAAAATCACAATTCCAAAGTTTCACAGTGTGGTGTAATAAATAAACTAATAAATTGTAAAGTTTTATTACAAAATTTCGCGCGATGTAGTTGCTAATTGTACAAAGAGCATATTTGCAGTTATTTTCGAATACTCTATATTACAAGTCCCACGAATCGACACCGTAGAAGAGTATCGATGAATATTAAATAAATATGGAAACTTTCACTTGAACTCGATGAATGATATATATATATATATATATATATATATATATATATATATCATAGTTATTCATAACTGTATATCAACATACAAAAGTGGCAGAAAATTCAATTTTGAAACGTAAAATAATCCCGTTTCTTCATTGTAACAAAGTGTGATCGTGTTAAATACGTTTTATTTTCCAGACGGCATTTAATCAGTCGTTGAACATTAAAATCTGCATACGAATGTAATCTTAAATCTACGTTGACTTGGGATGTTTCCTCCTACTGGGTCCGCCGGTAGGTTTTGGCTTCGGCGGTGGATTTTCCAGAGCGTCCAACTCCTCGTCTGTCAGTTGGCCTTTGTACCAGTCTTTGCTGAAGTTTCACAAAAGAATTTTAGCGCAAACTGAGAGAAAATTCAAGTATTCAACAGACATTGATGAATCGCCAAATAATCCCATTATTTCAACTTACCATTCGGGTATTTTCCTTGCCCAATCGCACTTTCCAGTACGTTCGTCGAAGGCCTGCCCCAATTTGCAACCGCTTCTCCTAGGTATCTCTCCGTTCACGCAAACATAAAAGTACTGGCAATCCTCGGTGTCGGGATATCGAGGATGCGTGGCGGCAATGGCGTCGTCAACTTTTGGACACGTGAAGTTAAACAATTCCTTCGAACCGCAGCCCTTCTTCTGCGCCTCGTCGGGCCAATTACATATGCCAGTCTTTTCCGAGAAGACCAAACCATCTGGACAGGTGATCATATTGAACTTTCCTTCGACACAGTAATAAAACGTGTTGCATATCGTGTGATTCTCATGAGCGAAGTAGCCGTGCATTCTTGGACAATGCGGGGTCGGCTGTGGCTTCTCTATAATTCAGTTCATTTACGATTAATCGAACAGAGACATTTCAACACCGCTGTAACGATGGATGAACTGAGTGCTTACGTAATTTCGGCCTTTTCGAGCAGTCGATACCGAACGGCAGATCGCATTTCTCGTGTTGAGCACTGAAGTCGTTAAATACGAGACCATCTGGGCATAGTTTCTCTATAGGGTTGCCATCGCGACAATCGTAATATTTGTCGCACTGTTCGGAATCGGGAAAATAACCGTTCGGTTCGGGACATTTCTCCGAAAGTTCTTCTTCGTCCTCGTACACCTCTTCCTCCTCCGTTCCAGCTTGCTGCTGTTTCTTCTGTAACCCTGGCGAAGCCACTTTCCGCCGATTCTGCTCCATCGCTTCTTGTTTCCTCGTTAGAGCAGAGGCAGCACCTGAAAATAGCCAAATAGTCGTAATAACGGTATGAATATCGTTATTATTTTGCAATTTATATAAAAATCAGCTTTAAAACACCAACGGAATGATACTAAATGTGGATTTTAAATGGAACGTATTCCATTTCCGTCCGTTTCTGTGAAAGAAGATGCGATTGGCAAGCAGCTAAATCTGAATAAAAATAAAACGCAAAGAACAGGAAATAAAACCGGTGAACAGTGATAGAGGGTCAACTGGTCGGAATATTTTCAAGGCAGCGCGACGTCTTGTGTCCCTGAATAAATTCTGGTTACAGGTAAACGCCGGTCGACCTCGCAAACGGAAGAAAGCGAGAAAGTGCCCTGACTCCCGTCTGCGTCTGTTTTCCCAGAACTTAAATGCCATTTAATCGCTTAGACCTGTTAACTTTCCAACACTTGGAGACTAACAGACTTAGATCAAGCAAAATTCGTCAGAAATTGGTGTTTGCTAGAACTCAGGGCAAAAATCTCCAGGAAATAACAATCTGCATTGTATGCATCTAAAGTAGGTGACCGGGTGAATTAATTTATTTCGAATAAATGGGAAAAACATTTCCTTCAAAGGAAAAAAGATTTTTACTGGAAAGCAAGCTCGAATAAATATTGAACGTTTCTCGTTTAATCTGTACTTTTAGAATTGCTAGACAACACGTGGCCAGGAGAAATTAAACTTTCTACAAGAAAAGTAAGGCGGACTGATTTCTCGGTAACAAACGATGGCGTAAGTTACTTCGCGGTTAGATCAAGACTGTGCATCTGAATAGAATTATATCGATTAAATTATGAACGAATTCTGCGAATTCTCCGAGTTGTGTTCAAACAATATGAATATAAAGACTCGTTTTTACATTGCACATTTATGTTTCCAATTTTACGATTAAACATGACAAATTCGACTAACTATCCTTCTAACAAAAGTTGTTAGAATAAAATTAGAAAAGATTACAGAAAATATTATATTAATCGGCAACGTAATATCAGCTGAAGCTAAAAAATGAACGTAATTGTTTGTATCACTACTACAACACTGGTAAAACAATACCGCGGCTAAAGGTCACTAGTCGAACTGGATGACATTTTATCGTACATTGTTACTATATCTTTTCATCTCTTCGGACGTTCAGAATTCTTCTCCACTTGAATACTTTATAAATTTCGAATTAGATTGCGAAAATAAAGTTTCCAAACGAACGAGACAAATATTTTAGTTATTAAAATTGTAAAATACGTGTGTAACGTTACTTACCGAGGCAGATTAGCAGACATAAAACCTCCGTTTTCATCCTGACGGAGGATGGGAACAACTGGAAAGAAATGTGGTCTTTTGGCTATCTCAAAATCAAATCACGGTTCTTCGAACGTGAAGGAATTGATGACTACAGACTACTGGGGCCTCATCGAGAGGGCCCCAGGGCCTTATATTCATCCCCCACTTTTCCATTCACGAGGTTACAACACTCGATGACCGCGTACAACTAAAGGAGAACCATTGCTTTCTGCATACTCGGGCCAGACAAACGCGTCGTTAAAGATAGAACGGATTAATCATAAGCTACACAAGATTAGCGATGCTTTAGCTACTTTTACATATCAAATATTTTCCACAACTTGTAAATTAATAACAATTTTTACAATATTTCACGTCTAAGATACTTTCTTCTATTAATCCGTAGTACTACTCTATATCGATTCGTTTTGTATCATTCAGTCGGTACGAAAGCTCTTCTCAATTGCCATTTTATAATACAGTAGTCTACGATTATAGTTAAACTTATCTCGTGGATTTAGTACACGTTCACCGTTCGAATAACATTGGTAAAAATTAATATGTAACACGTTAAATCTACTTAATCGATAGGTGAATGTCTTCTCTTTAAATTGTGGTTTCCCGAGTTTCTGTTGAATTCTATGCATTTTGATGCATAGTAAAAAAGTAGAAACAATACCCGTAGCAATGCCAATACCGATATTAGCTTTCTTCAATGTCAACGAGTCATTCACTTCGTCAATTAAGTGAAGCGGTTGACAACTTTCTACGATCCGAAGCTTTTTGCATGGACGACGTTCCAGCAAAAATGATTTCAAGATGTCTTACGACACGATCGAGTTCCTTTGATTTCAAACCTCACAGCTCCATTTACCATCCGAATCATTATACGTTTCTTTTCATTGTTTATCGTCATGTGAAATATTGCAGATGATACACGGACGTGATCGCGTTTGCTGTGTCATGGTGATCACCAGTTACCATGATCACCTTGATTCCAGTGCATTTGTAAGTACCCTATACTGGTGGACGAAATTGTAAGACACTTTGAAAATTACTAGGATAAGGATTTAATATCGCACTTATCTTAAACACCGTTACATATACTTTTAACTAACATCTTCGTAAATTAAAGGAACATCTCGATCATTCGATTCTACAGACTTTTGTATAATACTATTGTATAATTTAACATAAATATTTCACGGTCCTGTAAATCATATTTATGATAAAATCATCGTAATATCTCGAGCGTCAACGAAGAGAAAGGCGAGGACTTTTTTGTCAAGAAATAAGAAAGTTACAGCTACAACTGCAGAACGATACGAACTTACCTTGACATTCCAGGATCCTAATGTCAGCAGGTATATACTCGGTCACCAGTTTCTAAAAGGACAATCTTCCTAACAACTAATTCGACTGTGTACGCTAGTGGAGAAAATTATAAGACATCCCATTGAATTCTCGTTTACGTATGTTAAAACATACGTACATAAACAGGAAGAGAAATGTACGCAACAAGTGTATCCTTAGTATTCAAAATTTCACATAATCACAACAATATATTCTATAATAAAATTCTATGGAGATACCAAACTTGAATTCTTGGATAATGATGTATTTGTGTTTCAGTTGCACCCTTAATATTTATTATATTAAATATTATTATTAATACTAATATTTTACCGTTTCGTTGTAAAAGATTAAAATAAAAAATAGGTTAAAGTATCATTTATATGCGTTCATAATAATTTAGCCTCTTCTCAATAACTTATGTGCAATTTAATTCCCTTTACTTCAACCGTACGTGTATTGATTATATTTTATACAATTTTTTAAACGATAAAAAGAATAAGTGAGAATACGTTGAAAACTACCAATACAAAGGAACGTAGAATACACAGATTTACCGTCTAAGAAACAAATAAAATTAACTTCCTGCTCTGTAGAAAAGAGTGTAAAAATATTAGACATACCGGCAGCGTAACGATAGCGTCGGGAAATATACTCTACTTTATCCACGAAGCATTTTGGTGTCGACGAAAGAAAGGAGAACACGGTGGCGCTGATGTGCAAAGGCTGAAACTATACGAGCACTGAAAACTCGAAAGACGCCACGCACAGGAAGCGAGTTTCGGACCGCCATAATAGCGCCATAGCGGTGTGTACTTCGTCCCGCTCGTTTGTCGTCCGCGACGCGACGCTTACCGACGCTCGGCGTCGTTTCCTCCGAATTCTTATTAATGAGCGATATATTCCAGTCAAATTAATCGTTTTTCTCGCAATCGTTCGTGCAGTAATATCGAAGTAAAAATTACACGACGTTTAAGAAGACTCGAGGGAAGAACGACGTAAGAGACGCGTGAGTGTGGTGTGCTTTGTGCGTGTCTGAACGGACGGTAGTCAAGAAAACATGGAGAATAGGCCGGCGCCACTCCGGTCCAGGCGAGTCTGTCGATTTTGTCTCACCGAATCCGAACCACTTAGCTTCATTTATGAAAGGGATCACAGCAAACCGTTTCAAGTGCCCCTCACCTTGCAGATCATGTCGTGCGTCGCCATAGAGGTAATTATTTTCTTCGAAGGCGGCATCGACCACCACCGATCCATTTTCTCCCCACATTTTCTATCCTATTGTCTGAGGGCAGACACGCTTCTAAACTATTAACCTTACTTCCTCTACTTTCTCATCTCTCTCTCTTATTAACAATGTAGCTTTTTTTATTAACCTTTGCCTCCAACTGTTTGTTATCATTGATTACTTTCATCGAACAAAACGTATACCGTTGCCAATAGACAGTGAACGGTTTGGATAATGCAGATAACGCATTTGCCGATCGAGGAAAATACCTTCGACGACATCTCATTGCAAATTCAATTGCAAATTATTTTCGTTCACTTACGCGGTAAATAAGTGAAACGTGTACACTCAGTAATCAAAGTTACGATGATTAATTGATGAAATAAAATTTATGTTATCCACGACTTTTACGCTGCGATGGTAAAATGCGATATCTAGTTCTTTTTGAAATCATGATATTTTCTACTGTCGATATGTATTTCATTGTATTTAAAATGAGTATTGTAAATTTAATATGGAATAAAATTTAATTGTCATATGATTAACTATACTGTATGCTACATAGAAACTTTTATATTATATGTATTTATTCAGCCTCACAGCCATGAATTGGACTTGGTTTCCAGTAACCTACATTTTTTCCTATAAAACTATCCCATCCATGCATTCAATTTTCTTTTCCATTCACACTCTATCGTACTCTGTTAACTGATTCCTCTATTTGTTACTTATATCTATTTGTTACCTTTATTCTATAATGATCTCTTTGGTGTTACTAGCCTCTCTCCTTTCTCTTTTCTTTTCTTTTTCATCTTCTCTAGCAGTCTACCTACCTCTTCCTTCTTTGCTCAAGTATTCTGTATCCTATTGCCTAATCTATTTCTTTTTAGATACTTCTCACTTTTTCTTTGCTTCTGGTTTCTGTTTTATTTACTTCCTTTTCACTCAAACACGCTATCTTCACTTGACTATTTTTCTCCCCACATCCCTCCTTATTCTCTCCTCAAATTTCTAAGATCTAATTCCTGCTTTTACTCTTAATTTCTCTCTTTTTATTCCTTTCATAAAAACATTTATATAACTTATTTATATTACTTTTTTAAGCCGTTTATCTATTACTTGAAATACCTTCTGTTTAAATGTATGTAATACCTCTTAACATGTTATGTTTAAGGTGTATGCCGCTGATGGGATGCCACAAATGATATGTAACATGTGCAGATGGAATCTAGATAGATCGTATAAATTTAAACTTCAGTGTAAAAAGGCTGATGAGGCGTTAAGAGCTTATCCATTGTCGGGTGTCCTACCAAGACCGTTTCCACCAATTTCGAACGATCCTCCTGACGTGAACAACAAGCGGCCTTTAGAGCAAAGACCTCAGAACGAAGGAGCTAAAAAGTCTCGAGTTGATAACGGTGATAGAGAAAGACGAGAAACGCGAGAACGAGACAGGGACAGAGAAAGGGAAAGGGAACGCGAAAGAGATAGAGATCGTGATAGAGAAAGGGAGAGAGAGAGGGAGAGGGACAGAGATCGACAGGTAGAGAAGCAAAGAGACAAAGAAGATCAGCATGATTTTTACGAAGAAGAACAAGACGCAGGAAGCGAAGGAGATCAGGACACGAACAGTGCTAAGGAGGAAAGGAAATTAGAGCCGGGAGAGATAAGAGTACATGCTTGTGATCAATGCGACCGTACGTTTCCTTTACGACAAGCTCTTGCTCTTCATATTCAAAGAGCACATCGCGATCGCAATTACAAGTGTACAGAATGCGATCGAATGTTTTTCTCCAAGTACGATCTTGGGAAACACATGACTACGCATTCGGAAGAGAAACCATTCTCCTGTCCAGTTTGCAACAAGCAGTTTTCAAGAGCAAACTTGCTGCAACGCCACGAAAAAGTTCACAGAGACGAGTTGCGTTACGGTTGTCAACACTGTGACCGCGAATTTTTCACAACTGAGGAATTAGAGAAACACGAAGATTCTGTACACAAAAAGGAAAAACCTTTCCAATGTAACATTTGCAACAAACGTTTCACATACAAACAAGGCTTGGAACGTCACGAGGTGCTGCATAACGAAGACAAGACATTCGTTTGCGAGTATTGTAAGGAAGCATTCCGTACAAGTACAAAATTGGCTCGTCATCTAACAACTCATGCCGGACATCGGCCATATTTGTGCAAACTATGTCCTCGTTCGTTCCTCCTGTCTCATCATTTGACTAGACACATGCGGACGCATTCTGTAGAGAAACGGCACGTTTGCGAGGATTGCGGTAAAGCGTTCAAACGTAAAGAAAGTTTAGAGGTGCATCAGTTGACGCACACGAAGCGCACAGGTATGGGCTTGACGTGTGACGTCTGCCAGGAATCGTGTCGAAATAGAGCGGATTATGTCACGCATATAAAACAGCACATCGAAGCGGGTGAAAAAATGGGGCCAGATGGGCTACAACCGGACAATAAAACTAAGCTTGATTTAGATTCCGATGAAAACGAGGAAGAGGAACAATATTCGGATGGAGATGACGATTACGAGCCACCGGCGTACATTGTTAAAAGGCTTCCAAAACCAAATAAACCGTCAGAAAGTGAAGAGGAGCCGGAAAGATCCGAGAAAGAGGAAAATCAAAAGGAGCAAGTTGTATACGTAAGACATAAAGATGGAAATATGATTAAAAAGACAATTAAAACGTTGATGCCTATTCAGCGTAGAGAAGTGCAGGATACAAAAATGAAACAGAGTCCAAATAGCAGCCAATCTCAGTCGAACGTGAAATCTTCGCAGTCTAAACAAACTGAAGAATCCTCGAAGTCTTCCCGCGTAGATGAAACAGAAGCGCAGGTTCAAAAGATCGTCGCGTCTGTATTTAAAGAGCACAAGATTCCTCTGAAACATCAGAATGTTCAGGAACAAAATAAGGAGTCGGCTACGTCTGTGAATCAATCGAGACCTCAGCAAGCTCAAGGTTCGCAAAATCAAACTTCTACGAAAGACGAAAAGTCCGAAACTTCTACGGTAGTTAGCAGCACGCCGAAAGCTGTGAATACCGTTAAAGTAATAAAGAGAATTGTCGTGAGGAAACCTAGCAGTACCGAAACATTGACTAGTACACCAACGATTAAAGAAGGTGATGCAGCGAGTAACACGTCTCAAACGACGAGTTCAGGACACAAAGTTACAAAAAGGGTAATTGTTCGCAGAATCATACGTCAAGGAGATACTACAAGGGAGGTAATCATGAATCCCGATGGAACAATAATAGACCCGGCGGAATTAGCAAAACTACCAACCGGTAATGTCGTGAAGAGAGTTGTCGTGAAGAAACCTCTCGACAAACATCAGAGTTTGGTTCAAGCTGTGCTACAATCATCCGCCGATCTGCGACAATCGTCTAACACAATAAAAAGCAACGATTCTGTGTTAAACGAGTCTCCAAAATTCGAACTGAAAACATCTCAGTCTACAGGCACGTTAACTTCCGTGTCGAAAACTGCTGTAGCTGTTCCACAGAAATCAACGTTAACGGTAGGAGATCAAGAAACGAAAGAGAAGTTAGAACAGTTAGAGAAGAGAGTGGAGCAGCAACGTTTAAAAATAGAAGAACTAGAGGCTCGTAAGCAACAAGAATACGAGCCTATCGAGGAAATGTCTCCAGAACGTCACGATGAATCTGACGATGAGCAACAGTTACCGTTGAAAAGAGTATTCGTCAAGAAAAAGCAGAGTATGTACGACGAGGAGCAAGAATACAACGATAACGATGTAACAATGACTTCTGTAACGAGCGCTGTAACAACCCCTATAGCAACAGCACCTTTGGCTACCCCTATAATAATAAAATCAGAAGAAACTCCACCTGAACCTGAGAAAGAGAAAGAGAAGGAGAAAGAAAAGGAGAAGGAGAAGGAAAAAGAGAATGAAAAGGAAAAGACTGAAAGCGAGATAAAGGTGAAAAGTGTACCGAAAACTATTTCAACGCCAAAAGCAGCCGCTGTAACAACACTGGCAATAACATTGCCAACTACCAGCACTAGAAGGGAAGGCAAACCGTTGATAACTAGCTCCAAAGTATATGGAAATAAAAAGATAATCGTTGTAAAAGCAGAAGAAGCGTCAGAAGTGGAGGAGATGAGTAGAGAATTATGTAATATATTAGATTCGGCTGAATCTGTGGTCAAGATGCAAGAGACAGTTTTGAGTAATCTCACGCAGATTTCATGTCCGAGGGAATCCACTCAAAAAAATTATACCGATAAACCTAAAGCTGGTCCTTCGAATGCGGACGACATTACGATAAAAGAGGAGGCTATTGTTGAAAATAATCCTCAGAATGAAGAAGTCGACATTAAGTTTGACGAATCTGTTCCTATGGGCGTATCAGATAGCCAGGAGTCGGATGTAAAAGTTGAACCTGTTAAAATGGAATCCGCAGAATCGATCATAGTACAACCAGAACAAAATTCAAACTTGACTTTAGATGAACAAGATCTTTCGGAGTCGACGGATATTTTTGAACCGTCGGACAACGTGTTAGAAGTACAGAAGACTCAGTTAGGAGATTCCGTGATAGAACTTGATCATGAAAATCACACGATCAACTTAAACGACACTAACGATAGTCAAGATAGTCTCGAAGATAAACTTCAACAAATGGAAGGGTAAATTTTTTATTGAAAAGGAGATGGCAAAGATCTGTTTGTAACAGAATTTTGATAAGCCCTAATCGGATCAAGAGGACACTTTCAATCGTAATTTTGTAAATTCAAAACCATGATCCTGATGCATACCGATAAACATTTTCATCGTTTTATCGCTAGACTTGTTAATCGTGTAAACTTAAGATAATCTATATCTTATAATTATATTTCATTTAAACTTATCTACGATTTTCTCCTATGTGGGGTTGTAGAAATACGTCTACAATATTAATGACTAATAATGGCAGGAAAGTATAAAAAATAAGATAGCACTTAGTAATGAATATTTCTATATAAAAAGAGGTTTTGAAAAAAATAACGAAGGATTAACGTTTTATATATGTGAAACAAAGTTTGTTCGTTGCTCTGTAGCTATGTTGTAGGAATATTGAAAAGAAAATAATAATAATAATAAGTAATCCAAGCTGAGAACTTTGTAAAATTTCAACTCTTATTTTATATATCTGACTTATTGTCTGATATTTATGTGGTTAAATATTAGACATAAGACATTTGTATATATATACAATCAGCAGTTATACTTTCTTTTGTATCCTTGTTGTTTTTGAATTGTGACAAAATTCTTTTTATTCTACGCTATATTACATTTTCCTACCATTGTTATACACACAAGTAAACTCCACAATTGGAAACATACAAGGTACTTTAAAGAGATAAACTTATTGTAATGTTTAATCGTTATTAATAACATTCGAGAGATTAGAACGAAAATCGTATGTAGAAATTATCCAATATTCTATGAATCTTTTGAAAACTGTGTATCAAATACAAACTATGGTGTGTAAATGTAAAAATTCAGTGTTGCTTATTTTCCAGGAACACCTTCACTGCACATGTAGTACAAACAACACACACAAACTGGTACTTTCATATGAAAATAGTTACTTTTTGTTTTATGCCTCTAAATATAATATCACTTATTTAGATACCAGTTTTATTATTAATGTACATGTAAACACAATTATATATGTAATATATTATTTCCTATTAATATACAACCTATAAAGAAAAAAAGTATTACATATAAATTATGAACAGTAAATGATATCGAATAATTATTAATAATTTAAAATAAATGCATGTCATCACCAAAATTTATTAACTAAACATTGCATGTTACAACTTTCTGATCGCATTATATAGCTCGCTGTCTGTCTGTGTGTGTGTGTGTGTGTGTGTGTGTGCGTGTGTGTGTGCGCGCGCGCGTGTGTGTGTACACGACATATTATAAAGCTATGTAACTTACAATATAATGGGTGAATATGGATAAATAAAGTACGAAAATTAATATAGCGTAACATATCGACATTCATTAAATTCGCTTTTTAACGTAAAATGGGGCAGACATGCATGAATGTGTTTATAAATTTAACGAAAAATGAAGTGTCACGTGACACATCTTCGAAGACTAACGATAATTTTTAATATTTTAACAAATTAGAGGTATTGCTAGATATAAAACAGGACAATTCCTCGAAAATCAGAGTAGATGGTGGGGTAACGCTAATTTTAAGACAATCAAGGATAGAAAGAGAATCTTATTTGACAGAAATCTAATACTACGTGGCGCGCGCGTAATAAAACAGGCTGACTCGAGGATGAAAAATAGGTCTATTTAACGGTTTCAGAAAGATGAACTTTAGATACTCAATGTATCATATCTCTATCAGGAAAAACGTGAAAGTGAAAGTTATCTAAAGTTATCTAGCTCGAAACAAACAAAGCGGCATTTTGAAACGTTTCAATTACGGGTTAAACTCGCCGCTTTGTATCGTAGATGGCTCAAGAAATTCTCAGGATTGTAGCATCCGTAGCTACCAGTTGCATTCTACTTTATCAGCGTAAAACGAGACCAGGATGATAAGGAGTCTTTACACTATTTCTTTTACATAACAAGATGTTTGTTTCACATACACTTTCTATATTTTTGCAAACTTAACAAGACACTACTCTTCTCGTTTCGCGTTTGGAATCACCGCTCTCACTAATTACTCCCACTTGAATGGTCGCGTCGTTGTTTCCGGAAACATAGAAAGATGACGCTGCGAGTTTCCTTTCGCGCACTTTTTCCGGTCCGCTTCAGGGGAATTGGCTTTAAACTATTGGCGGCCGGAAATGGCGTCGCCACACACATTTTATCCACGATCGGTAATTCAAAATGTGAGATATAAAATCCCATAAGGTAATTTGATCTATTTTATAACATATCTATCTATGGCAACATTCAACATTAACAAATTTATTTATCCACTTCTTATGATTAAAATATCCTTTTTTTTGCTAACAAATGTTCGAAGAATTTTACAAATTTTAATTTTAATTTTATTTCAGGTTTTAATATGTAATATGGAGTATATTGCATACTTTTTACTTATTTAATTATATTTTTTAGTTAGAGTAATTATTTAATTACTCGATTGGGCTAGGCAAATAAATATCTTCCACTATTGTTGAGCATGTTTTACCAAGCTACTTCATGCTAATTTTGATTTAATTAAAATGGGCATGTGACACTCAAGTGATGTCCTTTATTAGTAGAACGATTGTATTTATATTAGCGTAATTATATTCACCGATATATTTTACATCTATATCCTATAAAATGATTACTTATACGCCAATTTAATATACACTGTATATCAAAATACGATAGAGATAATATATCACGTATATAATTATGCTTACATATACATTAATTGTAAAGTATGTACCTAAGTAATATATTGAATACAAATATATAAAATAGAATGTAAATATTTTGTATGAAAGTACAATGAACGGCTTGAAAGTGCAATCGCAAAATTACAGTTCAAGTAAAAATATCTGTGTATTCGATGAGTATAAAATCAATTGTCACTGTTGCTTTGGAGCATTTCTTATATAATAAAAAGTTACAAAAAGCGACGTTCTTTTCTTTGGGAAACTTTCAAAACAAACTTTGACTCGATTGTATGCTCGCACGTCTGCGTAAATCAATCGGCGTCCTTGTAGATACTTTTCTTACAATAATTTATGCATAACTTTATTATTTGTAGATAATTTCGACAATATAAATAGGTGAAAGTTAACGATGGACAGAAAGTCAAGCAGGGTTGTCTCTCTTCTTTCTCGTAAGATTCTGCAGCTGCAAAAATAATAGTTCGAATGTACCTGGTTGTTCCGCTATTCGTCGTAATAAACGTTCTATAAAAAAGCAAAAAAAAAAAAATATTCCTGTCTTTGAATCTTTCTTTCAGTCATTGTATCTTAAAGTCCGCCGCGTCCGCTGTCTATGTACTCGAACTTCTGTGGGACAAATACGAGATTGGAAATTTAAAAGAAAAAAGAAAAAAACGACTTGTAGAACGACTTAGAAGGTATTATCAAATAACATGGAAATTTCGAGCAGTGTAATTTAAATCATCGTGAGCAATTTATTTATTTATCATGACATTGCTTTTGAGAACGTGAAAAGCATCACATTTCTTCAAAGTCTGTTTCCAAATAATTCTTGCGATCTGTATTCGGAACATTTTAGCGTACCTCTTTTTCGTCTATCGCAGCAGGAGTGTATGTCCTGTTTGAGCTTTCCGATAGTTTTGCAGGACCTATTACGAACGTGTATATCAATCCAGCTGCCATTCCACCAAGAATGGGACCGACCCAATACAACCAATGATCGTCAAACAAACCCATCACGACTGCACTCCCGAATGATCGTGCTGGATTCATTCCTGCACCAGTTCTTGGCACCTATTTAAATAGCAGAAACAACGATAGAGATTTTGACGTCACTAGAATGTTATTTTTAATAGAAACTTATTGTTGTGTCGAGAATATAGAAGAAATATTCAATAAAGTTCTAATTTGTTAAAATTATTTGTCAAGTTGCACTGACATTTTATTAATCATTAAACCTGTCCACTTAATTTCGTTCTTGACTGCGTATCGATGCACTAAATAATGTTATTTATGCTTATTTCCTACTGGTAGTATTAGAATGTTATGAAATCGCGAAAAAATGTAACATCTGGAATGATAAATGAAACATATCTTACGCCGACAAGATGGCCAACTGAAACTGCGAGTCCGATTATAAGAGGAGCTATTCCTTTACTGTCTGGCTTAGCTGTATCGCAGGCACCAGACACGACTAGAACCAATATGAAGGCAAGGAAGAACTCTATACCGAAACCTTGAACAGGTGTAACACCTGGTGATAGAGATACTACACCCAAAGCATTTTCCATTCTTTCAGGGGATAACGCTCTTAGTATACTAGATCCTGCTATTGCGCCTACGCATTGAAGTATCACATACAATAAACCTCTAATAATCGGAATCTGTAACAAATAAACGTAGCATTTAAAAAAAACAAACAATTTTATGGAAATTGTTCATTTTGCTGTGCGTCTATAATCAAATAGCCTTTCGAAATATTTTTAAAAATATTGCACGCATAGTAATATTACCTATGATTGATTCTGATACAGCGTATATGTAATTTTAACATAAATCAACACTTAGAATCAATGCAAAGAATCAGTAACTTACTTTCCCAATCACCATTAAACCGAACGTGACAGCAGGATTGATATGGCCACCGGAAACGTGTCCTATTCCTTGAATCGCTGCAGCGACAGTTAAACCAAAGGCCAAACTTATGGCGACAACATTCCCCGTGATGACGGCTCCGCAGCCAAAGAAATTCAATAGCAACGTTCCAAGAAATTCTGCAACTAGCGCCTGATAGAGGCCAGCCTTCTTATCAGTGAGCTCTCTAGCACCTAAAGCATCCTTGAAGTTTGCCATCTAAAAAATCGGTTGTTTAATTAACTGTCTTCGAACAAACGCGTGAAAACGTTCGAGTATCCTATACTGTTTTGTTAAAATAATACAATAATAAATAGAAAAGAAGAAAAGGAACAAAACGTTTTACCGCGTAAACCTGTGTTTCGATAGCAAGAACCAGGGTCTAGTTTTTTACGACACTCATTTACTCGATCAACAGTCCTTGAGTCACTCTTAGTAAAGAAAAACAATTCCGAAAGGCGGCTCTAACTTTTACGTAATGCTATTAAATAACGGTTAACGATTCCGTTAGTGTGGAAAAATGCAACGATTAGAAAAATACCCAACAATAACAAAAGTGCCTAACGCAACAGTGCTGAAAATACGCCGGCTACATGCATCAATTTTCGTGCAAACAGCGCAGAGCGTTAATACGATCTGCAGTTTGTTAATCGCTTGGAAAATGGAGTCAATCAACTGGAGTTCAACAGTTCCCTCGATTTGTTTAATATTATACCGTAGATGTACAATACTGTAAGTAGATCGAGGATGATAGGAATTATATCGGAGAAAGAAAACGTTAGGTTAACAAGCAACGCATCCAGGTTGAATTACGCATGCAGATCACCATATCCTGAGCGGCAACAGCTGGTCCCGATCGCCTCGAATTACTTAATCGTTCTCGCCGGTATACGATGGACCAGCTTAATCATCACCCACGCTGTCGCGTTTAACATCTTTTCTACTTGACGCAAATATCTTCTCGCGAATCTAGGTCAGTCATTCTTTTACACTTCCCTAATTTTCATCCTACCTTCGATGACGATGTAACTTCGTTACGATCCGTCCATTTTCTAATCAAACTCTCGTTCCTCCTACCACATTTTCGTAAGCGGAATTGAACAAGGAATTGTTAGAGATCGTTGGCGAGTTTGCGTTCGTAGACGCGAGATTTGGCTGATTCAATGATGAATTTAATTCGGATGAGTTCATCCGCGTATAGAATAAAGGATGCCGACACGCTGACTTTTATCTTGTACGATTTCTACACCGCAAGACTACGCGTCACATGCGTAATAGTAATTTTTCATTTGTTTATTCCAATCACATAAATAACTACACACTTGATGCATTAAAAAACGGCACGATGAACAATATTTCACCTCTGCCTTGGTGAGAGAACGGTAAAGACATTGTAGTTGCTTCGTAACGCTTTTAATCCTTGCCTTATAACGAGTCAGACTCGTGGCATAGATTTTGGTCAGAAGAATGCGACAGAAGATCTTTAGTTTTATTAAACATACGAACCATACCACATGCAGTTACTTCTACTCACACGTGAACTCGTATTGAAAGAAAAAAGAAATTAATAACGATTCTAAATGGAACATGTTTACGACAGCAGTTCGTAAAATCAGTTTATCTTCAGTCGTGCTTATGGATTACGCGGATTGTTCGACATGCGACATTTTATTACGTAAAAATACAAATTGATCTTGTCATTGATAAAAACATTGTGAATGAAACGAAAAACCGACAACAAATCACCGTATAAGAACTTCTTTTTTCATCTCAGTCGCCTTTCTCAATTTTATTCAACGCCATCGAGACCTGAAACGCTTAATGAATCACCGATCATGATGCAACAAATCGACTTTTCTTCGACTGGATTATCCAGGAGCTAAGAATTACGCGAACCGATAAATAAAATATCCTTTGTTTCAGAGTTTTCTTGGAATTCAATATTACAAGCCCAATCATTTTAGATTCCACGTGATCTTAAAATATGTGGTGATTTTCCTATTTTGAATTTTATTACATTTTACTTTGTCTGAGGACATTCTCTTTAATTTAATCCGTAGAGTTAGAAGAATGGAAAAGAGGATGATGTAAAAATTCGTTAATTTTGCATCTAGGAATTGTGATAACATGGAACATATATATGTACATGTTTAGAACGTGAAACATATCTGCTTATTCTTCTGTTACTCCCTGCGGAAACTGGACGATTTCACATAAATTACCCGTTATATTTTTTGCGATTTGTCGTCATGCGCTCTTAGGTCATGATGATCATTATCCCTACATGGGTGTATTACAGGTAACGTCTCCGCGATATCTCTCCTTATCTCTTCTCATCTCTCTCTTACTTGCCCTCGATTTTTTATTTGAAGATCGACTATTATTTGCATTTCTCTTTCTACTGCATTTTCTTTAACATTTCTAATCTTGAAATTTAACCATCTGATAACACTTTCTTCTTTGACATTCTGCAATTGCTAATTTCTTTTCTTTTTTTTAAGTAAAGAATAATTGTAAAATCTCTCCTTCTCTTTCTTCCAACACGTGAACCTGTTTTACTCGATTTATTTAGTTGTAAATCAAGTCTCTGAATTGAAAATCTGTACGAGATTTTAATTAGTTATCCTTTTATTTTGTTTCTTAAACAATATACGTTTGTGTTTGATAAAGGTGTAGCTATACGTTGAAAAATGTAAGATCCCTGAATAGAATAAATGATCATCTTCTAAGTATTACTTGTTCGAGTGACGAGGTAACTTGTTTTCTTAGGTAACAGGTTAAGGTTTCTGATTCTACGATAAACAGTCAGTTTCAGCTCTAGCAGTAAATACATACATACGTCTGTTTAATTTTTTCGAAGAGGTTCAATTCTCAGCTTGTTTAAATGCACCACTGTCCCGCTTTGCTGAATTGTCCTGCAGTTTTTAAGAAGTGCGCGTGAAATAACTTTGCTGTTTGCGTAACCTATTTGTTTTTCATACAACTACTCTGAGAGCACGCGACACACCGATGATATTCTAACCGAAAACACCTAATTTCGAAGTTCTATTAATTTGAATTCGAAATTGTTTAAAAATTGAAATTTGTTTTATATTTCGACTAAAAATGTTTCCAGACCAATTGTTATGCAACATGCAGACAGACATGTGCGCTAGGTATTAAAATACTCACAATGTAACAACATAAGTTCGAAAAAGCAACAACAGCTCGAAGCTTGCCAAAGCGTAGATGTTAATTTGGCAAAAAGTGCACGCGTTGACAAAGTTCTTTTCATAATAAATAAAGAAACTCACTCTGAGGATAGTCTTGAGCGGTCTACAAGCGATGTGACTTCAAATTATTCGCGTGATTCTGTTAGCAGGTGATCCTATGACAATGTTTCGTGACAGCAGTTCCCACCGTGACAAACGGCTCGCAAAAGTTACTCTGTGACAACTATCGAAGCTTCCGAGCGTAGAAACGAACTGCTCTCATGTAGGGATCTAACTGCGTCTGCCCTGCTATTCTACTGTGCTCTTACTAGAGTAGGGATATCACGGTTAAAACCAACGACGATCTCCAGGTAAGACCGTTGTTTTGATTCTGCAGCTGTGTGAGACGTAACTCAATGCGGCGTAAATACTAATTATCGTCTATTTACCGAATACAGAGATTTCTCTTTTTTTTTTGCCATTATGCACTAACGTTTGCGCGTTAAAATACTTGTTTAAAATAACCTTCTCCGTTAGACGAGAGTAAACGGAGCATAGGAAAGATGTTTAAATGTTTATCACTTGTTTGAAATAGCTCTAAATACATTTTCAAAATTGATTTGGCGCAAAGTGTATGTCTCCTTGCCTCATTAACCTGACAAAATCCTGTCAAAACTGATAGAAAACTGTAGATCAAACCGAAAACGTTTCAAAAAGAAATTTAATTTGTCTCTCATCTCTTGTATATATTTTTTATGCAATACCCTAAGTATCTCGGCCTGTAGGGGCTTTTAATCTTCGAAGAAAAGTTTCCCGATAGAGGCAGTTCCGTTTCCCTGTGGTTTACATTTGTTCCTTCATAATTGAAGTGAATATTTGCTCATTTGATGTTGGAATAGGTCTTAGAATTGTTTATTACCGTTCAGTGCAATTCACTAAATCAACCACTATATTTACCTATCCAATATCCTTCGATATATACACACTTCACTTGTTACCGCACCAAAAACGATATCGAACATGTAATTTATCACCTGTTTGAGTGCCAGACGGCGTTTCTGCGCCATCGCGCTTCTCCTGTTCAGTGTTAGGTTGTAAAAGTTCCAGCTAATCTGTCTTTAAAGTCGAACTAACGTTTGGATTTTGTCAATGCGTGTCTTTACTATTATTTATCGAGGTTCTACTAAATTAAACTCTACGCTTTCGTAAGCTTCGAACTGCTGTTACACGATTCGTCTACATTATAAATACGATTGTAACTCGATACATCGTTTATAAAAATTTATCTTTCACTGATGAATCGCTAACACAAAAATAAGACATAGAACAACCGGCTTTTGTGAGAAAACTGTCGGTTCTCTAAGATCAAGCTGAAATTAAAATGCTTTCGCAATCTTCTTCTGCTCCTGTATTCTGCCTTCTTATTATAGAACGACAAATCAACGCGTTAGCCCCCTTATTTGTTCAGAATTCTTTCTCAGTGTTCAATCGGGCATGCACAATAATTGCGCGCAAGTTGAACGGTTTACGTACATGGATCTCGTATCCGCTGTCATACATTGTCAGGCGTGATTACTATGACGTTTCTTAAACGTTCATAGAAAGCAAAGAAACCGTCGCACTGTTTTATAATTGTTTTAACCCTTTCGCAATTAAGGACCACTAAGGTCATCGTTTGTAGATCTATTTCTGCGTACGGATAACAAGTGTAATGAGCAGCGGTATTAACCAGAACAAATAAAACTAACTTTATTACCAACGCATAACAACGATATTCGTTTATCAGTTTTATCGTGACAAAAGAAAGAAAAAAAATGTACGGAAAACGTACGCTCGTGTCTCGTTACACAGTAAAGTGTTACGGGGTTAGTAACGATATTTATTTATTGTACGGATGTTGATCCCTTTTATTTTCAGATCAATCAAGGAAAGGAATTTATCTTGGTTTTAGTACCATTTTACGTAAGAAACACTAACACATAATAGATTAACTACAATTTGCGATCCTACGTGTTATAAATGATAAGGAAAGTTAGTAAAAATACAACTATTTTTTTTGAATCTTAAACCAGAATCTGTGTCACGAGTCTACCACGCTGTTATAGGGCAAGAGGTTAAAGAATCGTTGTTATTTTTAAGTATCCTATTTTTTAAAGGCTCTACGGTAATTTTTAGGGAAAAGAAAAGAACAATCCATGCAAAATCATTTTTCGGGATGAAAAATCTGCTACCGTTGCACCGAAATGCCAGACACTGCAGATATGACGATCCATCGCGTCTCTTTCTCTTCAAATCCATCGACTGACCTCACATATGCTAATTGTCGCGGTTTTATCTGCACGCGAGCTCACCATTGCTGTAATATCAGTTAACGAGTCCGATATAGACCTCGAGAAGGGTGTGAGGATTGATTTATGTCGAACGTAAAATATTCTCCGCGGTCACATTTCAAAATACCTATTCGTACGTCCAAAAAAAAGTAAACATTCACCGAATAAATCCTTTTGTACTTTATACGCTTCTTAGAAATAGAGTTTGCACGAAGCGATACGAAAATCGTATCACTAGCGAAAGATCTTGGTCACTGTGGACTAGCAAACGTTAAATGGAGCAGACGAGCGGAAGTAGCGGTCGAAGACTGTTGCAAGACCTTCACACGAAACTCTTATCACCTGAAACGTTCCTAGTAGGTTGATGCAGAAGTCTGCGATAGCCAATAGTTTTAATTATAATTTTTAACCAAGTTTTCAAATTCGATACTTAAGAAACGTAATGATTCTTGCACCGACCTAATATTACCGAAGAGACTGTTCTATTCTGCGAAAGCGAAACCTGTCAATACCGTGACTACTCGTTAAAATGTCGTTTCATAGAATGAGCGGGATAGATAGACGCGAGATAATCGACAATCCGGTGACCTAACAAAGCGTGTCTATTTTATTCTCTATTCCAGTCGCAATAAAACAGTTATTCAGGCACTACGTATATCAGATTGTTCCAAATAAAATGGGCACCGGTCAGATTTTTCAAGCACAAACAATTAGCTGAATTATCTCCAGTTTGCGCTGCGGTAGAGGTAGCTAAGAAGAACGGGAAGACACGCAAGGTGCATAGGACCAAACGGACAGCTTCAGGGAGCGAAACGGATGTCAGTCTATTTCGAAGCATCGTATTATCATCGCAAGAAGATTGATCCACAGCACGCAGTGTTTTCTGTCCAGTGACCATCTCTGCGTCACGCAATTACGACAGGGTTGTTGTCAAGGGCATCATACACGGAGGATCTTCATGGTCGGTCACGCTACATTCATGATTAGCAAAGATTACGTTTACTTAATACCGAAAGCTACCACTGTCCATTCACGTGCTCCTCCCATAGAATTTCGTGCTGTGTTTACCTGTTCCACCTACTCTAAACATAAGGCACGTGGTTCTCGGACAGAGTGCGCAGTGGCAAGGTTTATGGGTGGACGAAGTCTCGGTCAGGGTAAAGAGAATCGCCTGTGCTATAAGTCGGCAGGAGAATGCAAGGTTCAGTGGATAGTAGACCTTCCTATTTGCATCTTTGGCACGAGTTTTTGCCCATCCAGCGAACGGCCAAACAGGTGCCGCGAAATTCCGTGAGTTCAGTTTGTTTTTTTTATTTCTACACCATGGATATCGACGAATGATTTATATCATTTCGTTGACGTGTAGTAAAAATTAATTCTCCACGTTTCGTACGTTTTGTCTACATTTTTGTTTTCTTTTTGTGCAAATATTTTTAAAACGATAATCAATAAAACGTAACGTTGGGAATGAAGTGATTACAATCATAGGTATAGGACGGTAATGAGCAACCTGTGGCCTGACAATTATTTACTTGCGATCCTCTGAAGTTGTTCAGCCATAGCGAACATTCTGTTGACCGATGGAAATTTTCGTACTTGGAATCAATTTTATTCGTCTATCTTTTTACTTTTACTTGTGTTTTCTTTATTAGCTACCACTTTCTATGTCCTCTGATGAATATTACGTTCCGATAGAGGAAATTACCGCTGAGATTTGCAGCATGTTGCCAATGAAGGTGTTAATAGATCGAATTTAAGTATTGAGTTAGCAATGTCTCCGATACGTTCTGTATAAAAGGTATACAAACAGCAGCGTGTGGAACATTTCTCGCTAAACGATATTAAAATTTCTGTCAAACGTGTGTCTTCCATAATTTATTCCAACCGACGATCGCAAATGTATCTCACGTTCGACAATTAAATATTCATCGCAGTCCACACACATACGTTTATAACGGTGTTAAAAGTTCATGGTGCAAGAATAAAATATCGATCACGGTGTAATCTACCTGCCCGTGAATTTAAAATTAAATTGTATTTCGGATAACAATGAAATTATACATCGTCAATACGATCATTTACATCTTTAAGAATAAGTTTAAAAAATAATTTAAAGGTTTGAAAAGGAACCGGTAAACTAACATCGAAGTGTAAGGTTGCGTGTTCTGTGCTATTTGTAGTTTCACAAACCGACTAGTATTATGAATGTCTCTACCGTATTTCCGGAAGGATTTACTGAATCCGAGAGGTCGCAACGTCATACTTCAGGGAGTGTGAAAGATGAAGATATTCAGGATAGATACAATCGTAAGTACTATCAAATTTCTATAATTTTGATAATGCTAACTTTTTTAAGGAAAAAAATATCAGCGCCCACTCATACTAAACAAACGGTTCCTAGATTCATTTACTAATTTTTGCGATTTTACCCTACAGACACGATATGATTCTACATATACAAATGTGTATATGATACTATAATATCGTAGTGACGAGTAACATTTCCGTACAAAAAATAAAGGCGTGGAAATCTACCAAAGGTGAGGTTCGTTCGAGATATTGTAAAACCAGTTGCATACCAGTAGTCGCATTTCCGGTGAGAAAACATGATTCACTACCTGTTAGTTTGTTGTGTAATTATTCTGCGGTAAAGCGTCTAGGAATGAGTAGTGTTACTTTACATGAACTCATCATTTCTTCTAGCGAAATGAACAAGCAGATACCGTGAAGTTAACCGACGCCATGTGTCCTCGCGAATATCCTGTTGTAGTCGATTGATTAATTAAATTTAAATATTCGTCTACAAGTATAGCACAAACTATAGAATAAAAAAGATATTCTTAACCAACAGATACAAGAAATATTTCTGATTGCACGACATATAATATAGATATTAATTATAAAATTAGTATCCCTACCATATAAAAAACTTAAATTTGTTAATTATTGAAACTTAAAGTATAAAAGTTATTATAAATCACGGAGAATTATGTACGATTCTGCAATTTATCATCCGCAAAGTAATTCACGCTTGGTAATCCAGTATGTGCGGGTAATTTTAAATTAACAGAGGCTTCTTGATTGATTGCTTATGATTTAATACTAACGCATACGAACAATAATGATATTATCCATTAAGAGGTCGTTAAACGAGTTCTCTGCTGTATTTAATTTAATCCTACTTTACAACTCGCATTACACGGCTTGTTATGAATGGTGAAGTTAAAAATAACACGAGATTAATTAACATAGCATTATCTTTCAATTATTCAAAATTAATCTCTGTTCATTCAACGTTAGGAGAATTTTATTCTATTAAAATTCATATATAAACGTAAATGTGAATGTCTAAATCTCTAAATCTCTAACAAAGTGAATTTCGAAGGAATTATTCACATTTTCCATATGTTTTAAACTCAAGACATATAAGACTCCTAATAGTCATAAGCACAGCAATAAACTCCAGCTCGATCCACAATTATTCGACGACTGATTTAATCAAAATCCTACTTAACCCGTAAGGGTTAATCTGTTAAAAAACAGAATGCCTTCACGAAAGATTCTACAACATTCTCATTTGTCTCTATACCCTACATTCGATAAAAAGGAACGTCGAATTTTGGATATTATACAATATATCCGTTGTCAACAGCAGATAGGCGTGCGTTTGATATCAAAGCACAATCTCTCCCCTTAACTCAATGTGACAGAAATATGGTACAGGAACATGATTCATCTGATACATTTGGACATTTCCAGATTTTCACCTTGACTTTGATTGCGCGTTGCACGCGAGCTTGATCGTGCCAAGTACTCAGATAAAATAGACTCGTACGTGTTACGTATCTTAAAGAAACCCATCGGTTCAGTTTAAATTTTATTTACCGTAGAACATCGCTTAATTGTCATTCAGAGACGACTGTTGAGTGAGAAGAATGCATACAGAATGATTTTCATGTCGTTACCGCTTCTTATATTAAACAGTTGAATTAATAGGACTAATAGGAATGTATAATGTAGTAAACACAGCTATATTAAAGCTAGGCATATTGTTCCTGCTAGTATTTACTCCTCCATTATCATCCAACATCTTGCAATGTGACCCATCTTATGCTTTAAACGATAGATGCTTTTTATAATACTTAATAATCAGCAACATAGCTTTGTATATTTTTAAAATTGTTACAAACAGCTCCCAATTTGTCACGTGCTAGTGTTTCGATGATATTCAGCCCTTCTACGCATTTATTCTTCATTTTTTCTAAGTGTACTTCGAGTAATTTAATGTTTTTCTTGTAAACGAGATGCGTTCCATTTTCCAAGCAGGTTTTTTTGGATCCTGATTTGTCCAACATATAAGGTGCTATATTTTAAAAGTTCCCTCATCAGTGGCTGCTTGTTAAAATCATTATCACGTAATAAGCAACCGTGTTTGTTCGGCTAACTCATCACGCAGACTCGAGCATTACATTAAGGTAATTTTCCTCTTTCCGGACGGTTCTCGTGAGCAAATTGCGCTGCCCTCTTCGCCGTGAAAATTTGTAACGACCGATGTTACGTACGATTCGCGAGCAATTCAGTATACTTCTTAGAAACGTGACAACTGCCTTCTGCCAAAGGATTCCAATAACCGCTCGCCAATTTCGATTCTAACATCGATTAAAGCAGAGATTCTCAATCCTCGCTATACCATAATTGCTTCCATTGAAACAGATTGCAGATCTACGTGATGCAATTCATGTAAATGATCCTGCTACTTTGAGGAATAAAACATTACGTTGAGGATACGTGACGAGAGGGATTGTGCCTATTTAACATTCACATTTTTTTTCTTTTTTTTTAATCAGTAGGAAGAATATCCTTTGTTAGGATTTAATAGAGTAACTAACTTTGATAAGTTGAAACCTCTGTAACACGAGGATTTGAATTCTTCCCTTGAAATTCCCGAGTTACCGAGATTCTACCGTATTCACAGATCTTATCGTAAGATAACAAGAAATTTTCTTGTTGTTGATAATAAAAATTCAGAAAAATTTAATAAGAAAAGAGAACTAATTGTAAAAGCTTCTCTTCTCCTATTCTGGTGTAATTATAGAGCGCCATGAAAAAGAATAATGCAAATAATAGAAAATCTGTGTAATTTTTTATCCTCACGCACACCCTACAAACAGCTCGAAGTCGTAAGTGCAGGCCTCGAGGCGTTTTTTACTTTCTAGGGCATGAAGTTTGCGAAATACGCCGCGGGTCACGTTTGCACATTGTTCACTCAAGGGTCGTGAAATTTGACATTTAACTTCCTTCGGGAATAGATCCGGTTTGGTATCCATTTACGAAACGCCATTCTAATAATTGTGCTTTCAGATGAATTTTCATTATGAAATGATTTTTATCAACAATTTGTTGTTTCACTTGACGTTTTATAAGTCCCATTTAAATTAAAGACTTTGCAATTCTAACTGGAATTTCTTAATACCTGTAGTTTGTGAAAGATAAAACAACGCTTGATTGATTTAAGCGCAAACGTTTTAATTAACGCATAATATACTCTAAAGGCTATTGAAACATTTTATTCGAAGAAATATCAATAACCTATCATACTATTTCTACGCTTTACAAGTCAAACTGAAATAAGACGATGTGCAATAAAATTACATGTTTACCTCGTGCAGCTTCTTTAAAGCGTCATGCACAAATATTGAAAGCAATCAGCTTCCTGAATGTGTACTCGCTCGTTATCTTAATATCTCTTAAGTGCTTACGATGTGGATTATTATAGTACGATGAAGAAACTGTTTCAATTAAAAAGATTTGCTAACGGTGTTGTTGTTTTTGGATCAGCCTGTACATGGCACAGATGTCGGTCTCTTTCTTGTCCATTCATGTTAACTTACCTATGAACGACACAAACGAATAGATACACACAGGTGTGCTACTTGTTGATGGTTTGTAAAAGACATTCCAAGAGTACACAAGTCCAATTAAAGGAATACTTAATTATCGTCCGAAAAACCTGAATATTTTCCTAGGCAAGCTTCGATACGTTTTCCACGCAAATTTTTTCCAATGTACATTCTATCGACAAATTGCACTTTCTTACGACAAATTTCGCACGTTTCGATTCTTAAATAAAGTGTAAATTAGTGTACGTTATTATTATATCAAATCTATCCGTTCTCTTGTTTTTTTTTTTTTTTGACATTCCTTATCGCTTTCGTTAAGATGCAATCCCAAATAAATAAACTAATATACGTAATATAAGTTCTCCGTAACTTTATAAACATGTAAATTAGGAATATTGCAGCGAAATAAAAAAGATTAACAATGGAAGACAGTAATAAAGGTTTTTCCATTAATTCCATCGATGAAACTATCTTTCCTTAAGGCAAAATTAACGAACACACCAGCGTTACTGTTTTCCACCAAAAAAGAAACGATTAACAAACTTTTTAATCTATGTTCTGACCCGTAAATTCCACGAGAGATTAAATCGTGTTAAAAATGATGATACATTCGTTATAGTAGATTCACAGAACGTTGTAATATCGGTAGAAATGAAGCGGCAGGTGTACGAAAGATCTATTTACAGGAGATACTTCACTACGCAGTGACCCAATTAATGGCACTTAATTACTAATGATACTAATGAGGGACATGTGTAGCAGCGGTGCAGTATAGTTTTGCAACTTGAAACTATTCACCTACCGCATGTATACACCTGTAAAACAAACGCCGCTTGTAGAGAGCCACTGATAAGTAGGAAACGAAAATATCCTCACGTATGCTACTTCACGCGATATTTACATACCATTGTTAACTCTTGATATTCTAATTATCTCGTTGATATTATCTTTATTGCGCATCCGATGATGTCAGTGAAACATACACACGGGAAGATCTCGTTGGTTAGAATTGGAAGCAACAATTCGTGAATATCCGAATTATGTTCTTCCATTATCCGAGTTCATTTCAACCCGACAGTTTTCAATCCTTGAAATAACAAGTTTATGTCAATTTATGTTATATCATGCTGTAGCCACTGTTTTACTAAGATTTCCCTGATTAAAGTAAGTATTCGGATTATCTCGAAAATTTTGCATAGTGCGTCTGGTCTTGTGCGTAAAAGTCTAGTCCCGGTTACTATTTTCTTTGTTATTCCGATCAATTGAAATTTTGCCATTTAGTAAACTAATCTCTCTAACTTCTCGCGAGAACTCCATTCGCTCGGTCCAATTTGAAAAGAGTTATTCTGTTTTCAAATGTGTCCGAATATTAACGCGAATCGCTGTACCTAGAAAAAGAAGCATTCGTTTCGTTATAGTTCTCCAGCCGCAGAGAGAAAGATCAGCGACATTAAAGGTTCATTGTAATCGATTAGAAGTAAACGCAAATATATTAACCTGCAATGTGTCAAGGATACGGAGAGCACAAATACGGTTCGCGGCGTTCTTCGATATCTGCTATAATAAAACACATATCAACCGATTTGGATAAGTTTTCGAGCGGGCAACGATGTTGAAGAGGTTTGGCGGTAAAGAAGACGAAGAAGGGGGGATTCGCGTGCCGTTTGGGGAGAGGACGGTGATGGAGAGCAGCGATATATGAAGGCGAAACTTGCGCTTCACAGACTCAATAGCCTAGAGACTTCACGTGTTATACCATCGAGCGACAAATTCGCGTGCCACGGAAACGAACATTTCTTTTGTCTTTTTGTGCTCTTCTATTTCTTTCCCTTTCCCTTTACTATCGGGAAAACTTATTTTTCTTTATGCTTTCGCGCCTCCGTCACGTTTACGTTATACCGGTTACTCCAAAATAAATTCGCGACAGTTCGACTTGGATAAACTTTTTATTTGTCAGAAGGATTCGCATTGCCTTGAACTTGCATATGTGTGTACGCGAGAGGGAGAGAGAGAGAATGTGAGAGACTGTGTTTTAATTGTGGTGATCAGTGATCGATATGCTTTGAAGATAAATTTCAATGACAGAAAAGTAGTTTACTGGCATTCTGCTGTTGTGAAAAAAAGGAACAGGGCTCAGGAAACATTGTTCCTTCGTTGTGCACTGTTGAGAGAAGGATGGGCAAGGGTTGGAGAGGTATGTCATCCATGCTCATTGACATATAGTTAGGATTTGAAAACAAAAATAATACAATACAAAGCTCGAAAAATTCGAGGTAGAAGTTATTTCTCCGTGCGAAATAACAAAAACATTAAAAATAATGGTTATGCTAATATACTGTTACTAAAAAAATATAAAAGTAGATATATTTATATTTCCGCGTTTTTTTTTTGCGTTTAACTATCCCTCTGGTCGAGCTAAAGGGTTGAAACTTGGTGTCGTTTTCTTTTGGTAAGCTATTGAATGGTCCATCGCACCAAATTGTTCGAAGGGCCCTTGTAAAGGACCTTGTTAGCCAGTTAGACCCTTTGGCAAGCTGCACAATAATCATTTTCTATTCCTTTTCTTTCTATTCAGGGGCGAAGGACTTCGTCGGTCTCGAAGAGGTGACAAAAATCGAGTTTCTGGTGATGCTATTCGCCGAGGCCCTGGGAACATTTCTTTTGGTGCTGTTTGGTTGCTCATCATGCGTCACATGGACAGCAGATCACCCACCCACGGTGGTGCACATCGCATTTACCTTTGGTCTTGCAGTGGCCAGCCTAGCTCACGTAAGTCGTTCCTTTGATCCATTGTTATTTATGCTTTGCAACGATAAATAATGACCGTCGAACAAATTAACAGGCAACATTAACTATTACCCTGCCGCTAACCGTAACATAGAGTTCCTTTTATATCGGAAATTGACGTAATATTTATTTGAACTTTGCTCGGTTAAATTATAAGAATTATTACAATGTGTCGAACACAATATTGATATAGGATTAAAAGATACAGTGCCATCAAAGTATAAGATTTAAAGAATAGAACGAAATGAAATGCGATAACAGGCAGCATATGCAAACCTTTCTGTATTTCTTTTATTAAATAAATTTTGCCAAGTACGAACAATTCAAATATTCGTATATTAAAAATTAACGAAAAATGTCAATGATGAACCAGTAAATGTTACAACCGAACACACTCTAATAAAACAAAACTGACATTAACAATGAATTCCGCACACTTGTTACGAAACGTAATAGTGTACAAGCTAATTATTCTATGAAAATTTCAACGAACTTTGTACTCTCGATGGTTCTCTTATCGTATATTACACGTGTGATAAATGATCTACCACCACGCATTTATCTGATTTCATTGAATGGCCAAAAGTAATCGTGTTCTCGACTCGTTCCATACGAATCGTGTACCACCGATAGTTCAGGTTCGGATGGAGGGGATTCCATTCACTTTATTAAAACATCGTGTCAGGCAAGGTTTTAGACTGCTTCCATTACTCTCGCTATCAACGTATTTATCGAAATTCTACTAAATAATAACCTACACTTTCATAGGCGTCAGAGAAACTGTTGAGAAAGATCTCTTTATCTATCAATAGTTGTAAGTTTAAAAAAACCAAAGAAGCCTGGCATTCTTCGCCTGAATAGTTCCAAAGATACGTGACACTGGAACGGTTAAGATTATATTAAAAGTAGAAAATGGATTCTAATCGAATTGAAACTGGGACCATAGTGCAGCAGAGGTAACACAAAATACTGATACAGTACTTGGAATAAGAGTAACTAGTGAACGAACAACGCAACCTAAAGTTTAAATATTTTATTACGATTATAAATTGCTTCTGAGAACGTTTCCATCCGTTTTTACAGAGATACTCTTACGCTTTCCTCGTGAACAATATGCAAATTTCATCGAGCTAGTATAAAAATTTTGATAAATCTTAAATGTTCTAGCAGCTAGATGGAAAAAGAAAGTGAAAAAAAGATTGGAAGGAAAGAGAATATATATATTTTTGCACACACACGGTATTGCTCCGTGTACAGTGCCTTTTACGCGTGTGGCATACGTATGCACAGGACGCATATAATTCCACGTGCACGTGATCTTGGTTGATCTCAGAGAACCGCCGACACACGTTGGTAGAAGGGTAAATAAGGCCGCTGATTCGCCCAAGGGGGTCTAACTGTTCAGATGGTGCAATTCTGCCCCGAAGGCTCCGACAACCTACTGAAGATCGCTGACACGCTCTGAACCTCTGATCAACTAATGTATCATGCATAACTCTTGTTCTGTCTCTTTTGATACTTAACTTTTGGACAGCTTGCCGCCCACAGACATAGATATTTATAATTTCGTGTACCATCAATCAGCACACTGTGCATTATTATATATTCTTTCATTCAGTTTCCTTTTGCCAACTGTATTCCTCCAGTTTTCTCTTATTAGTCCATTTTTTCTTCTTCGGTTATATTATACCGACCTTGCTCGATGTTACATTTACTTTTGCTTTCGGTTGTTAATTTTTAACGACCAGACTCGATAGAGCGGGATATTTTCATAATTATCTCACAATTATCAGCTTGATAATTTGCGGGATTTATACAGTTGATCGTGACGTTCCATCGATAACGAACGAGTATTGATTTTTCAGTACATTTGTTTTATAACCCGTATTAAAAGCACGATCAAATATAATAATTAATATACAAAAGCCTCGTTTCAAAATTAGACGACAAGGTAATTTTATTTTACTAGAAGTTTCGCTGTAGCCACTTCGTAGACAAAGTAAACTTGTTTAACGAACGTACACACGATAAATAACAAGTGACGAGTAATAATTAATAAATTTTATATTAGAATTAAAGCTCTGCTGGCAAATGAATTTATTATCTTAAGTAATTTTTACCTAAATTCATTCAGATAACAAAATTACTAGACCGTTTGAACTTCTAAATAGGAAATTATTTAAACAATGTCCACCTACGAATTTGGGCAAGTCGTCTGAATGCATAATTTATGGAACTGGGTCACCGTTTATTATTCCGCCCTTTTTTCCCCTGCAAGGAGCAACACGTGCAATAATAAAGAAGAGACGTCCAAAAGGAAAAGATGAAAAGGGAAGAGACTGAGAGGCGCAAAAGCGAAGTTGTCAGCAACAATTCGAATGCAAATCATACGTCTCGAAGCCTGCATTATGTCTTATTTATTGCGAATGAATGAAGAATCGTCAGGGAAAAAACATGCGATATTGCATAACCGCATAATAGAATACCTGAGGAAAAAAGGACAACATCCAGAGCAGGTTCGCGAGACAGTTTCGTCACGCATTTATTCCGATTGTCTAATGGTATAATGGTAAAAAATCTAGTCAGACGACTTTGCTTCACGTGACGAATATACAAAACGAGATATTTTAAATTTGACTGATTTTATTCGACGATAAAAACAAAGAAAAAGAATGTTGTTTACTGATCTTCTGCACCATCAAGCTACTACGAAGAGGACAATTTCTTTTACGTCCATTTCTGAATTAAACAAATTTTCAAACAGATCTTTCTCCAAAACAAAGCGTCAAATGAAACAAATTTTATTCTATATTTTTAACTCAGTTTTTCACTGATTGACATCGTCAAACAAGCGTCAACAATGCTGTAAAATTTTTCGTTATTGTTAATGTTACAGGTATTAGGTCCAGTTTCAGGATGTCACGTGAATCCAGCAGTTTCGGTGGGTCTTTTAGTGAGTGGAAACTGCAGCTTTCTGAAAGCATTATGTTACATAGTTTGCCAATGTTGCGGCGCAATTGCAGGTTCTGCAGTTTTACAGGTAAACTTAATATACTATTTGTATCAATTCAAATAATAACTGAAGAAAAAAAATATAGTACTTTCATCCCTGCATTTTCATTCTAATTAGTAAAATAAATGCAAATATTTTAAGCAAATAAATGCAAGCTGCGAAAACTTAGAAAACCTAAAAGAGATCGAGCAACGCTTGCTTATCTAAATATATTGTAATTATTTAGTTGAACACGTTTCTTTCTACAGGTATTGATCCCGAAAACAGATCATGATTTTTGTATCACATCCTTGGGGACGTCTGTCACCGAAAGCCAAGGGATTTTCATGGAGGCGATCGTCACATTCCTCCTCCTTTTGGTCGTTCACGCAGTAACAGATCCAAAAAGAACCGATACAAAAGGCTGGGCACCTTTAGCGATTGGATTAACTATAACCGTAGCCCACATGGTTGCTGTACCTGTGACAGGAAGCAGTATGAATCCTGCTAGAACACTGGGTCCTGCCATGATCCTAAATAGATGGAGTAATCTGTGGATCTACTGGGTTGGACCGTTGCTTGGAGCAACCGCCGCCGGTGCACTGTACAAAATAGCATTCAGACGTAAAAAAGAGGACGACGAAGCTTCTTACGACTTTTAAGAATCAAATCTGGTGAAACTAACATTAGTGTCCTGGGATTCTGTTTTCTTAAATTTCGAAAATCTATCTATCGTGTATCTCGGAATATCTCGAATAGAACTTTATTTTACTTATACACCAAAAATCGAAGATTATTGACCACGTATGTTAGACAATATCCATATTTGGGAAACAGAATTCAAGTGTAAACAGTTCAAGTAATTTTTCAAAGATAGAATAGAACAAGATGTTTATTAAGAAACTAACGTTTTATGTTTTCCTTCTTCGTGTTATATTCAAAGTTCGCAATACAGGGTATATTTAAATAGTCGAGAAAGTTATGGATGGAAACATCTTCGAGAAATTGAGAATCGTGTCAATTAAAATTCTAACGAAATACGAAAATATGCAAACACCAATTATTCAATAATGCAGATATACATCGTGCTCTCAAGTTTCCTATTCCTTTTCTATCTCGCGAATTGGGAAATGGTTATATCACTCGAGAAATTAACAACAGTTTGTTGAGAATAGTCTTTGTTATTGTTAATATTATAGCTAATGCAAGAGATGTATTTACTATTTCAATAGTAACAACGAAAGTATTAATACGCTACAAATTTTCCGATACTTAATCTATTATTCACCAGTGTAATTACTAAGGATAAATGTAATCGACGCTTCTAAGTTGCGGCTCTAACTTATTTTACAGGCTGTTCCACAGTTGTAAATACTTACACATCTTCTCCATCAAAGAATTATTTTGTTTCGATATTTTGTACGTTGTTTATGTTTTGTACATATTGTATGAATATATCGTTTATATATATATATATTGCACACCAAGTCTATTTCTTTTTAACCAAGTAATTTGTCTATCTCTTCTTTAACCTTTTCTATTTCCTTTAACGTTTAGAGCTATTCTAGTAGATTAGTATACATACGAGATACAGTTTATGCTTCGTCTGTGACAAAACAAAAATTAAGTGGAAGAAACTTGAAAAGTTAGGAGATGGAGAAAAACCCGAAAACTAAAGGAGGATTGTGGAAATGAACCGGACGCGTTCAAGTAGTTTAGGGATTCATAGGTTTAGGAGTTACGGCTGGAAAACAATGTTCTATCGTTTTTATTTGTAACGGTATTCTGTTGTTGATTGTGCGACTGTACGCTATCTTATATCTATACCTCGCGTGTAACACTGTCATGTTTGCTTGTCGCATAATACACTACGGGAACTTGCAACGCTGAAAATAGCACGAACGGAAATAGATGAACGTAGCTTTCGAAAGTGTAGATGTTACCAGTAGTTTCGGATTTCGTCGACCGGTAACGTTACATCCAGACCTGTATACTCCGGAAATTTAATCGAAATCATTGATAAAATTTCATTGAAATTCTGAAAACGTGGTTATCCGATAAGAAAGAGACCTTTCGTTCGAAACAGTAAAGAGTGAACGCTTAAAAACTGACAATAAAGAAATCAAAATAGAATTAATTATATTTGAACAAGTATAGGAGAATATTTCCCGTTGAGAGAAAGTAGTTACCTAGAAGCGTGTAAGAAAAATGTTCGAGGAAAAAGATAGTGTGATAAGTGATTTCTTTCGGCATAATTTCGCGGAGCTGCAGAAGGCCATTTCTCCGCAGGATATGAAAAGATTCGTAAATTTAGGCACTAATTCAGAGCGGATCAGATTCGTGTTAAGTTATCCAGAAGTTTATACTCTCTCTGTAGAAGTGGATAATGAAATGCTGAAGAACAGCGAGAAAGCCTGTCAGCTGAAAAATACCGGCAACAACTATTTCTGTAGCAACGAATTTATGAAAGCACTGGAAACGTATTCGAATGCGGTCCTGCTAGCACCTCCGCAAGGTAATAATTAATCATTTATATCTATTTAATATTATTAACCCTTTATATACGCTATTAATTTACTTATAAATTTGGACATATTTTCTTATCGTTCCATTAATAAAAGTCAACAAAAATTGCTTGAAAATAATAGCAACAATTCGTGTAATGTTACTCGTGCGATTCCAAATGCGTCAAATTGATGGATCTCGTAAATCTAGTGTTAAAACTATAGCATTTATAGTTTAGGCTTAACTAGAATACAGTAAGGTTTAAGCAAACCGTGACTAAAGTAAATCACAATTACTAATTTCTCAGAATTAGGCGTGATATTGGCAAATCGTTCGGCGACGCTCTATCATCTGGAGCACTACAGTTACGCTTTAACAGACACGGAGGAAGCTTTGCGTATTGGTTACCCACGAGAACTGCTTTACAAAATCGAGGAAAGACGTGCCAGATGTTTGCTAGGATTGAAAAGATCCGACGATGCTGTATTTGCATTCCGAAGTGCCTTAAAAGCTCTAGACAGTGCAAAGCTACCGTTCGAGAAGAAGCAGAGGCACGAAACGAACATAAGAACAATGCTTGCCGTGATTGATAAATGCAATAACGTGGTACAAAAGACGAAGAAAGATTTGAAAAGAAACGAAGGAACGAACGAGCCGAGAACATTGAGTCCGAAAATGGAAAAGTACAATCCCCTGTATCCATCTTGCAGCAAAGCAGTTGAAATCAGGGATGATGGCGGTGACATTGGCAGGCACGCCGTTGCTTCTAGAAATATTAAACCCGGAGAAATACTAGCGATAGAAAAACCCTACTGTTCATCCCTGTTAGCAGAATATAGGTGCGATTCCGTAAAAAATTTTCATTAATTGGTAATGGTAACGATTGAAATCGAGGAAAATCATTTCAGACTTACTCATTGTCATTACTGCACGAGGAAAATATTTGTACCGATACCAGCCGATTGTCAAACATGCAGCTATGTAGCTTATTGCAGTACATCCTGCAGAGACGAAGACGCAAAGATGCATAAAAACGAATGCAGATTACTTCCCATTCTGTGGACGTCGAGAACTTCGGTAACATGTTTCTTGGCCATAAAGGCAGTTACCCAACATGCATTCGAAAAAATATTTGAAATGAAAGAAAAGCTGGAAACTTCAAAGGGTAAACTCGAGGTGTCGAAACAGAAGCCTCACTTATCGGGAAACATAGAAGCTTTCTATGGATTAAGTAATTAACCCATCGATTATTATACTTATAACTGACGAACGAACCACTCGAACGGTTAAGAGTACGAGTTGTTCATGCCTAATCTAGAATTCATTATCGTTGTCGTATCGCGAGTCCTTCATGCATGTGAATTTCAGTGATACAGTCTATACATCTGTATTTCTCTTCGTATAGTAACTCACGAGGAGAAAAGAACAGCGGAAGATCTTCTCCACAGAACCTACATATCATGTTGGTTATTGAGGCTTTTGAAAAAAGGTTCGTACCTACCGGAGGAAGTGAAAACGTTAGATAATGCAGAAGCAAAGCCTTCCGATGGTGAACTATTTATAGGCAGTTTAATTTTACACGCTCTGATGGTGATGCAGTTTAATGCTCACGAGGTAAGTTGTATATTTTTTTAAATTGTGATAATTTCAATAATAAAGTAAAAAGAAGATTGACAAAATCCATTCGCCTAGCAAAAGAGTAACATAGTAGCATAATAGAATTCATTCGACCAAGTTACAACATAATCACTTAGTCTTCTGATGCACGCAAGTGATCCTTTAAAATTTGTAAAACAGACATACACAGACTTACCGTCAGAAACGAGATGTAGAACTTCGTATAATATTAATTAACTGTAACTGTGATTGTTCACAGTAAGGGAGAAAAGAAAAATTGTATAATAAACAATCGATCGACCAGAATTATGATAAATTCGACGCTTGAGTACACATCGACATTCGACAGATGTCGATTAAAGTTGAAATTCGTACGAAGAGATTGAATATACGAGGTTTGATAAAAAAAATTAAAAATATCCAGACTAGCGTCATAAAACATTGTGAATAAAAACTGATCCTGAATGAAACTACTTCCCTGTAGCAGTTGCACGTCGTTCCAATGCTAACACCCTTTGTAGACACTTTTAGAAATTGCTTTCAGACATCAGTCTTCGAATTTTCCTTTATCTGGAGAATCGTTCGAAAAATGTATCCATTTAATGAATTCTTAAATTTCAGAACGCTGTAAATAAGTCACGGAAAGCTAAATCAAAAGAGTACGGTAGGTGGGAAATAAGGGTGACTGATTTTTGTTAAAAATTGAAACAATATTTCGAAAGAATCGAATTACAAACATCACTGTAACTCTCAAAAGGAACGACGAATTTCGATATAAACTGAACTTCAATTAAAACGGCACTCAGTCGTAACCACGTTGTATTGTATCATAAACTATTCTCTTCACTTACGAGGTATTGAGTTAAATATACGCACAGTCCGGGTATTTTTTTTTTTTTATTAAACCTTGTATGTACACGTCTTTCTGTCGATTTCATTTTGACTTACTTATCGTATTATTACTATTTAAAACTTTCAGATATCAGAATTAGTAATGCCAAGAAGCGACAAAACTTTAGCGAAAGCTAAAAGCAATTTTATTGGCGGCGGACTTTATCCTACGATATCGTTATTTAATCATTCTTGCAATCCTGGTATCATCAGGTAAACGAACTGTCTCTTGTCGGTAAATTAACTTTTCTCAATGCTTAAAGCAAAAGCAAACAACTTTAAATCTATCGTAATAATTTAATAAAGTTATCAATAACGTAATTATTAATCATTTGCACTTGAAGATTTTTTTACGATACTACATTATTAATTATAGAAGAATAAACTGTAAATAATGATTTTTACGTACGTAGGTACTTTGTTGGCACTACTATGGTTGTCCGAGCAATTCGCTCGATTTCAGTGGGAAAGGATGTTTCTGAAAATTACGGTCAAATCTTTACAACAACTCCAGAGACTGAACGAAAAAGAAAATTGAGATGGCAGTACTGGTTCGACTGCAACTGCGAAGCTTGTACGCAGCATTGGCCCGTTTTAGAAAAACTAGACACAACAATTTTAAGGTATTGTTAATTAAAATATTTAGTTACAGTATTGTCAAAATTCACAAGAAAATTGCCTAAAATAGCGACTTTCACGATCGGCATTGACTCGAAGGCGACTGTCTTATTCTACACCTAATTCAAGCACGTTTACTACAAAAAGTTCATTTTACTTTCTTCAGATTTAAATGCGGGACTGGGCAAAAGTGTGGAAACATTCTACCTGTGAGAACAGACACGGAAGAATTTATGATCAAGTGTCCTAAATGTGGCAAGAATACAAATATTTTAAAAGCTTTGAAAGCCTTGCAAGACACAGACGTAATATTCAAAACAGCCTCGAGATACATGGACGAGAGGAAGTACCAAGAAGCATTGAAACATTTCTTGGAAATATTCAAACTTTTAGACGAAAACCTTGCTTTACCCATAAAAGATTATCATCTTTGCCAGGAGAGCATTCGATTAATTATGCTTTCTTTCGGCAATATTGCCTACATTTAAGGTTGCACTTACCATTTCAACAAAATCTTTATAAATTGTACACAAAAATATAATTTTAACACAAAATCAAACACTTTTTTCTTTAATAAAATTCAAACATGTACGAAAAGATCTAATAAAGATATTCCCAATCTATTGCTTGCGACAGAAAAGTGAAAACAGAGTTGTATGATACACTTTTATTTTAGTCTTAGATTCGTAAGAGTACAAAATAGTTAATACAACGTAAAATGACCGTTTCCATTTCTTATTCCATGAACTTTCACACCTAACGTCTCTGGGCCCGTGTCGCTATGGATTATCTTGCCAACAGGACCACTCATCATCGTTATAATTGTTCTGAATTGCGTTCTAATTCTTTTATGTCTCACTCGTACACTTTTAAAGCAATGAGAGCACATTTCGTAGGAGATCCAAACGCACTCGATAGCTCGCGTCACAAAATTTTATATGCACGTACAATTCGCGTCTGTGTATGCAACGTCGTGTATGTCAATGTCCTGCGTATGTAGTAACCGCTTTTTCACATGCACTTACTTCAATATGTGTGTGTGTGTGTTTTCTTTTTAAGACTGTTCACTATTAATATTTCACGCGTGTATGTGTGATATTTTTTTTTTTACGCGTGTACGAAAGTTATACCAGCTTAAATATTAAAACATTTCATGTACGTGTTTGTTCGATATCTCTTATAAATGTCTTTTTTACTTTTTATTATCATTGCTTCGTCTGAATATGTACGCATGGTAACGATTATATCATTGTGTGTTTTTTTATATACATATAAAATTGGTTTTCTCTTATCTTCCATCCGGCACATTTAGTCGGTCCGTTCTCTCGAACATTTTTACCACCTAACTGTAAGTAAATAGAGAAGACACTTAGAAAATATTCATTTAATCTTAAATTATTAGTTTCGATAACATCGCTGCTTTGCACTGCAAATTGAAATTTCAGTGTAAAGAGGATAATTATATTAACTGATGAATATCTCTGGGATAGAGTTGTTGCAATCTGACTCTGAATCTGTGCTTAGAATATCAAACTGGTTGAAGGCAAAAGAGTATCGATATTTCTTTTAGTCAGAGAATTATAATCGAATTTTACAAGGTAACGATTTTTCTGTTTCTTTTCTCATCTCTTATCAGCAAGCACCAAAAGGTACGTCATTACACGTTGCCTATTGTACGAAAGTACAATGCGAAGAGAACTTTCTTTACGCCCTGTTCTGTTTGTTTTGCTTTTTTAATTTGTGGTAATATCAGTACCGTCTATCACGGGAATCCGAACGAGAACGGCGGTCTCGGCTGCGGCTACGGGTCAGAGATCTCCTGCGAGGACTACGGGACCTTGACCTAAAATATTAAACAACAATTTTATACCATCTTTACTAACGTTGAGAAACCAAATCATTAATGCACGGCAACCTATTTCGTCTTACCTCTAAAATTACGGTAACACTTCGACTTCAAGAGATACACTAATCGAAACATTTTACGTTTTCTTTTAAGTTCACATAATTAAAATCACTCAAACTTGTAAAAATTAATTAAAATTACAAGACGAAATAGAACGTCGTGTATTAAACATATAGGTACGAAAATGATCGCAAGGCAATTGTAATAGAATTAGGACTGGCTAATTCCTATTTGCCTAAAGGGTGATAAAACTAGTTAGACACAATAATTAATATAAAATGACATCTCACCAATAATGAGAAACCAATAAACGAAAGTAGGATTAATTTAGTTAAATTAAGTTTTTACAAGTAACTGTTATTCTTTTATATATATGCATATATGCGTGTATATATACATATATATAACTTAACAGGCGACAGTTCCCTGGTCCAATGCGTACTCAACACATAGCTAAAACAAAAAGAAAGAAAGAAAGAAAAAAATAACCAGACTCGCGTTCCGTCCGCTAAAAATCTGTTGGGAGAAAAAAATATACTTGGAAACACTCCGGTTCATTGGACTACAGAGAACACGATCACCATCCATTAGATAAAAAAAAAAGATAAAAAATCTTTGAAAATCGGTGAAATACCAGACAACTGTGAACATGTAGTGGTGGTTGGTGGTGGTGGTACTTGGTTGGGTGGTGGTGGGATGGTGTGTAGGTGATCATTTTGCTTTGCTCAGTCGAAGAGAAGTGGCGGTCGCGTAGTCGGCTAAGTTTAACGTGATGGTTGACGAGTAGTAGTAGTAGTAGTAGCAGTAGTAGTAGTAGTAGTAGTAGTAGTAGTAGCAGTAGTAGTAGTAGTAGTAGTAGTAGTAGAAGTTGGGACGGACGGACGGACTGACGCGCCGAGATTTTGACAGACGTATTCGTTCATATCGCGTTGGTTGTTCGATGGATTCACGGTGCTCCTAGCCGCTAGAGGTTGAGGTAGCCCGAAGAAGTCTTTTTGAAGGGGAACAGACGGACTGACGGACTGACGGACAGCATCGGACTGTCAACTGACGGACGACTTGGCTCCTACCGGTGACTGGTGGTGACTGATGGTGACTGGTTGGGAAGTTAGTGGGCAGGCAGGCTTTTTTTTGTTCAGTTTTGATTGCTAGACTTTTTTTCACGGTGGCTGTAGTAGTAGTAGTAGTAGTAGTAGCAGTAGTAGTAGTGGCGGGGAGACGAGCAGAGCTAGGAGCTGACGCTGGTAGAATCTGCAAACGTCAGTTTTAGCAATATAACCATCAAAGTTATCATACTCCTGGCCACTATATCGGTATACACGAGTTGCTTTTCTTTTTTTTCCCTTAATCCAAATTTACAAAAAATTGCACACGTTTCATTCATCGGTGATTATCTCACCGAGATTATCCTAGACTGCCCACTCTAATATGCGTACAAAAAGAAGACTCTACTTTGTAGCTGATCGATTTAAACTTATATGATGGATGTACAGTTTTTTCACCTTATCCTTTGTATACTTATCGTAACGCATAGCGCAGTACAACTAAAGGTAGTATTCTATGTTTGAGAAGCGAAGTAAAGTTTAATTAGTAAAGCTACCATGAGAAACTTAATCGAGATAATTGAAGGCTGCTTCGATGCGTACACGATAAATAAAAGTGACTAAAATAAGAAAGTGCACCTCGGTTATTTGCACATTATAGTGCATTCCAGTATTAAAATCTTCTACTTTATAATTAACACTACGTAATCCGACTAATCGAATTCGATACTTAAATTGTACTTCATTCGGTATCTGAATATAATTTCACAAATCGAATAATTTAATTGTTCAAAATATGCAATATTAAAATCTCCAGATACCGAATAACTTTCAATGCTCGGACACTTAAGAAGTAAAATCAATCAGATTCTATGTACAAAAACATAACTATTAAACATAAATTCCTTTAAAATAATAAAATTAACACCAGACACCGCTATGATTTACTTTTAATTGCGCCACCTGTGCTGTTTTATTTTTTTTTTTTTTATGCACCAAACGAGCTTCGTAGTTGTCAACTAATGGTTGATCTTAAAAAAAAATTTCTCAATATTTCGAACTTCTTCGTCCTCCGTCTATCGCATATATTGGTTTTTTTTTTAGTCCTGTCCTCTCCAACTTATTATATCAATTAATTAATAATATTTTGACCGCCGATCATGACAATTACGCAATTCTCAGTGTTCAATATATTTTCGAACATTATAATTCTGCATATGTTTTAATATGATACAGTGGTTTCTGCGTGCAAAATTGCGATGATCACAATACAAGCGGTACTTGCAGATACATACTTGTATAATTTGTAGATCGGCTGGTTCTTGGATAAGGCTCTGAAAATTTGGTAAAAAGTGTTTAAAAGAAAAATGGATTACCTGGAATATCGGCTTATCGACGATCTGCGCGGACTTCTTGACCAGGACCTAAAAAAAATTAAGAAAAACTGTTGTACGTTTCTGACTGCTTATATACGTTGCCAATCGCCACGTTTCTCACTTTGATCTTTCTTTTGTGTCTCTACTTGCACCTGAAAATTTCGGTCAACAGGGCTAGAAAAAGCTTACCTCGGATAGCGACCCAATGATCTCCTTCGCGGACTGCGAGATCTGGACCTATAAGTTTGTCAAAAAGATATATGATACGTGAATCCTATTGTTTACTAAGCATACTCACAAGGAGATTACAAGGGAAAAGAGAAAGAAAAAAAATTGAATACTAAATTGCTACCTCTGCCATAACAAACTTTGCCCTAGTAACTCCCATTTAGGTTCCCCATGCAGTATATTTGATTGCTCTTCCGCTGATCTCCCGAATCTTTACACTTTCGTTATTTCGTATATTTTATATTAACAATCTGAATTCATTTTACAAATATAATCTGTTGCTCGCGTAAGAGTACTTAGTCGGAAGAGCGATAAAATCAAATAAATGCAATATATATAATGTATTCTATCTGCATTCCTATACGCAATAATTAAAACAAGTATTGATTCACAAATATCGATGTACATAAAAAATTTCACCGAAACCCGTGCATTGTTTCTTGACATTCTTATTCAGTAACTGCATTTTTAATACCTACTTGGCAAGACACTTAGCCGTCTGCAGCAGCTCAAACGTTGCTGTAAAGTGTGGATGTTTCGCATTTTGAGATTCCTTACCTGGAATATCTTGGACCGGGTCTCCGTCCACCACCTCCGCGCCGACTTCTTCCCGAGGACATCTCTACCCTCACTCTAGTTCCACAACAGCGCCTGAAAAACATTAACAAAGAAAAATTATGAATTAGTTCAACTAAATTAATAATTCAAAAATAAATCAAAATGAATAATTATTTAACGGTAACTTTTTACTTACGTTCCATCCAATCCTCTGACTGCATCTTCCGCATCTCTTGGATCCTCGAACTCCACGAAAGCAAATCCAGGTGGATTTCTAGCGACCCACACATTCCTAAGTGGGCCGTATTTACTGAATGCGCTTTCAATTTCGTGTTTGCTAGCACTGTTTCCTAGATTACCGACATAAACTTTGCACGAGAGATCCCATTCACGATAACGTGACATTTTATCTGCAAACAATGGGAAACTTATTTTAACATACTCTTCCGTTACCGCTCTTTTATCGTAATTTTATCTTTTACACGCTTCCATTTTAATTTCCGAAACAAACGTTAAATTTTGAAACCTTTGAAAACTAAAAATTGAACATTTACCTTTCGCTATGCACGTGACGCACTAAAATCTACCGTAACGAAAGGTTTAACGATACTTGAAGCGAACCAAATACACTCAATTATGAACTTACGAATATTTCATTTTCTGAATGAATTCAATTACTCATTATCTTTCAAATATACATAAACAGTTTGTATAACTGTAGTTAACAGTATCTTCGAAAAAAAACCATTACACAATTCGGTAGCAAATGCGAACGAATTATCAACACCCACTGTCAATTGATCTAAATTAGAAGTATCGACCGGCGACGAAAATAATACTGTTCTTCGTAGTATTTACGACACAGAAACGATCGTATGTTTTACGATCAAATTGACGTTACACAGTAAACCTGATAATCGAAAATCAGAAAACACAAAAATTTGGTCATTTGTGTTAAAACGAGAATATCGGAATACCGCCATGTTGTGTGCTTAATTTACCGCAGTAACGAAAACTAACAGCGATAACTCTGAATATTCCAGTTTTCACAAAAAACTAAGACTATTACGTTACATCTGGAATATTCTAACACCTTGCGATAATTTCCTTCGAATTGATATTTATGCAAATATATACATCACAGAGGATAGGAATATGTCGGAACAAAAACTGACGCCGCAGAAATTTCCAAACATTTCCTTCGTTCGTTTGCAATGTTGTTACAAATAGGTAGAAGTAAATAAATGTACATCTATCATTAACAAAATATGAAGTTTTACTTACATTTTAGGTGTAGTTTACTAAACGGATTTTACAGCCCCCGTAACAGAGACGACTGTTCCCTCGAACTGCACAAGTAGAAATGCTCACAAAATGGAGGCATGTGTAGCATTAATCTCCTTCCGTGGCCTCTTTTCTAAGATGGCATTAGTGCATGTATATTGCTTTCTACTTTCCAGTCAAATGAAAGCTTAATACTATTTTCATGTTTTCGTATTTTCATGTTATCAACTAAAAATTGCATCCTTTATGTTTATTAAATTTTATCATTGGAAAAATTATTTATTTTTACATTTACATTATTAATTTACATATATGAGAAACTTTTGCTTCAGTTAAATTATGCATTGTTTATAAACATAATTAAATAAAACGAATGCACCATGGAATAAAATTTTTATTAGTGAAAATATTTTCATTTATTTACCGGAAGATGAGAATAGTATACAAGATGTACCATTTTCATGAAAATCAATAACACTTTGTATTGACTCATACTGTATAAACAGTAAAATAATAGTATGCACGCATATCTTCATATGTATGTACGTTATCGAACGAATAATTAAATCTGAAATATAATTAATACGTAGGAATAATAATTTCGTCACAGCAAATGTAATAATTTTATTTTTTAGATGCTTAAATTGTGGAAAGATAATTCATGTACAATTCTATAAATAAATTTACAAATACATTACATAATACCAATTTGTTTAAATATATTTATATTAATGAACAAGTCTTTTGTAATCAATTTTTTCTAGTTGTACTAAAGGTTTCAATTGTTCTGCGAATATTCTCATGTCTTCTGCTATTGCATCTTGACCACTAGGTGCTAAAACGCTCAATTCTACTAAATAACTTTGAGATATAGCTTCCATACTTTCAGGAATTTTTCCTTGTTGACCCATCTTGAATATCTTTGACACAGTGACTTTCATTCTACCCTTACGGAACATGTAACCACGTGCTATATACTCAAAGTCTAACCTACATCCTAGTTCTGTTAAAAAGTCAACTACTGTATTACTAGTTGCTATATCTAAACTGCTTCTAACAATTGTGGGACGTGATTTGTCACCCAATTCAGGTTGACCAATGTAACGTAACTGCCAAGGCATGTCTTGATAATCCAGTGCTCTCCTTACACGTAAAAGTAATGGCTGTTCTGATCCCCTGAAATGTGAAACAGTTAATAAGTATATGTAGAAATTTAGTGGTGGCATAATTTTTCTGATTTTTATTAACTCGTTTCATGCACCTGATACTGAAACACATTTCATGATCGTTAAAAGTTTCTGGCCCGGTGTCAACGTTGTCACATAAACCTCGTAACCTATGCAACAATACTTCCACAGCACTGTCTAATACTGATCCTTGTAACAAATATTCTTGATTCGGAATTATATTACACCTAAGCGCAGCTGACAAACTATCCATAGCTGTACTTATTGGTGCACTCATTTTTCACGTTGTACAATTTACAAAATAATTTTTATTTAATCATGCAGTTGCTATCAACGTTCATAGATTAACACATAACTTCGGTACTTCGAATAGTTGCAAGTTCTATTCTACGCAGAAGTATGATCAAACAATTTTCGAATCATTGATAGCTAACTTCGCATAAAATCTATTCATTTGAACTTATACACTGCAGAGCAGCAATCTTAAATAGCAGAGAATCCCTATAACTAACCAAACGCATGGGGACCATGTTTCTATGTGAAGTGGCATCATATTGCGTAGTTAATTATCTCCTGTACCTATGGTAATTGGTATCATTTTCTTAAAGAAAATTATCCTTTCAAACTAAGAGTTATGAATATTTGCAGTTCACGTTGAATCTCATGAATCTACAGTGACAAGTACCAGTTAAGATGATTTTCTTTTCGTGTACTTAGTACTTTGTATTCAATACTCTTCATAACAGCCTTAGAAAAATGCTTTCCAACAATTTAAAAGCGTTTGCATACAGATTTTGTTCATAGTACAATAATTAGAAATAATTACTAGTGTTCTTAACACTATATCGATCGGAAGCCTATTTTCGAAAGCCTATTAATCGGCTTTCTGCTGGTAACACTTATCGACAGAGAGTCTATTAATTGGTTTCTTAATGCCAGCGCGACAAATTACTACCCTATAATAAGAGAATGTGAACAATATAATAATCCCACTCGCGAATTTTCATTTAAAATTTTTCGAGCTGTAAGAATAAGCACGGCAGCAAATACCGAGTAAAGTCGGTAAAGCGTTAATTTTGATTCGTACTACTAGTAACACGCAGTGATATCAATCAACCGATATAGTAGGATTTGACACGAAAATGGTAACGGGGGTTTCAGAATCCCAAGATCATGTGACAAAAAAATACATCGGGTGATTGGTCTACCCTTTATCTTGTCTGTGACTGAATACGTATTTATTTCTATCCCATCTTGTTTCCCATATTGTGATCGCGTCTTCGTCGCGTTAAACGGTGACAGAAATGGATTCGAAATGTTACACAAACTTTTTTCACGAACTGTAAGCTAAGGGAGCTCGTTAGATTGTAGCTAACGTATGCTTCAAAGCGTAAATAAATGTCCAAAGTCTGAATACTAATGCAAATCGCTGTATTTAAATAAATGGCTATAAAATAACGAATATGTTATGCAGAAGCACATGCTGCGTTTGTTGCTTTTGCTCCATATGTAAATTTGAACGCGCAAGCGTGAAACGAAATTTACAACATGGCGGAACGTAGGAAAAGCAGGAAACGCAAAGATGTAAGTATCACATATGGCAGTAATTATTTTAATATTATTCATGAGTACGCGTGTGTTTTGGTGTTCATTTAATTACCGAAAGTATAACGTTCGTTTTTACGATAGATTTAATTTATTCGATTAACTCGAAACATGCGTCAATGTGAATAAGTGCTCAACGTAGGTAAACGGATGACGTAGCATAGTTCACTTTCGGTACACAAAATTCTTGAATTAACTTTAATTATGTAATTAACGCGTTCTCTGATAAATCACTTAATATTCTTGGAATAAATTAATCGCCGTTCTGGGAAATCTAATGGTTACGTTAAATGTGTTCTTCGTTCGGAAGTTCGACGATTATTTCGATTGTATTACGCTGAATTTTGGTTACCGTTCGTAGTATCGCAAATTCGTATTATTGCGGCTCTTTGTACACAACAAAACAACGTGCCTTCGTTCACAGTTCACGCGAAATTTTTCAATACACGTCTATTAATTTAGACATTTATAAAATACCTAAAAAAATATTAAAAAATTACGATTTAATTTTTTATAGCAAGATCTATCAAATGCAGATAATGAAGTTGCCGAAGAGAAACCCTGCAAAGATGAGTACGCAGTAGCTAAATGGATTCGTAACAATGTACCGTCGAAGAAAACGAAGTTCGATAGAAATCACAATGTCGAATATTTTACCGGCACTCGCGCGGTGGACGCCTTATTGGAGAACTCACCGTGGAGCGAAACCAGATTCGAAACGCGCGAACAGGTCACCGAATTCCTCAACTCGATGCTGAGACATAAATTTTTCCATAGAGCAAAGAAGGTGGTAATTTCTGAAGAGGAGCTGTGTAAAATACGCGGAATAAAAAAAAAAGTTAAAGAACCCAAGAAAGAAAAGAAATCGAACGAAAAGGAAAAGGATGACTCCAAGGAAAACAAAGATACGACAAGCGGAAAAGATAGCGAAGATAAGGTTGAAGAGAAAAGAAAGAAACCAAAGGTAGGTTTTAAAAGAAACGAAATAAAGAAAAAAAAATTTAATTCAAAACGAATCAGAATTTTTTAAATTACTATTCCGTTCAGGTACGTTTGGAAATGCATATGGATCAGTATTTTGTCGACTGCAACGATGCTTACGTCTGGATATACGAACCAATACCTATATACTACTGGTTTTTCGGAACACTCGTAGTTTTAGGTGCAATCGGAGTTTGTCTTTTCCCGTTGTGGCCTTCAACAATCCGTCAGGGTGTATATTATATAAGCGTCGTAGCTGCTGTATTCCTCGTATTAATTTTGGCATTAGCAATTATTAGATTGATTGTATTCTGTCTTCTGTGGATTCCAACACTTGGTAGATGCCATCTTTGGCTTTTACCGAATTTGACCGCAGACGTTGGATTCTTCGCTTCTTTCTGGCCACTTTATGAAGTACGTATCACTTACTCATTTTTCATTATTTAGCGAATTCCTTTTTATATACAAATTTTCCTTTCAGTATGAATATTACGGGCCTGTATCCGAAGGTGATAAAAAAGTAAATAAAAAGAAAAAAAGGAAGGAAAAAGATTCCGATACCGAGGAACCATCCTCGGCGCAATTGTAAGTTAAACTTTACACCGATATGTTTATTTGTATCACTATAGATGCAGTTTCTGCATACCACATATATTTATGTCTTGTTTCTAGAGAAGAGAAGTCTGATACAACAAAAGAATCACTTAAAGAACATACTCAAATCGAAGAAATTTCACCTACCGAAGAGAAGAAGCTCTCGTCGTTCGAATTGGTAGAAGGCGAAGAAGGCAGTGAAGGTTCAGAAAGTGAAAAATCAAACACAGATCGGGATTTTGTGATGCTTTAAAACAGGAACTCTTGGCAATAAAAAATTTTTCTTTCTCTTCAACAAACAGCTGTGTTAATGGATGATTCTTACCAATTTTGATTAAATGGCATAGAAATTCATTACATATGTAAAAAAAAATTGTTATGTATAATTGTAAACTTTCCGAGAAACAAAATGGTATGTATAATTTTTACGAAAGAATGGTGAAATTTGAATATTCGATTAGGGCAGGAAAATGGAATGCGGTGCATACGTTATTGTTTACATCGGTGTCTTTGCATTTCTTGCATTTAAAAAACCGTCGTAGCTAATTGAACAAGGGAAACACGAATCTATATTTTACATAAAAAACATTTTCATAAATTGTGGTATAAAAAAAAAAGACAAGTATTGATCTTGAGATTCCAGTTTAAATAGAGATATCTTTATTTAAATCATTAACCGATATTCATTTAGATATTTACACGATACTTGTAAGAGTTATTTTATAAAAAAGAAAAAAAGAAAAACGTATAATTACGTTTAGCGTACATGCCAGAGATTTTCCCACATCAGGAATTATTTTTAATATTTTATATTGTAAAATACAGTATTTTACTAACAATAACAACAGATTTTCAGTAACACGATTCTCTTAGATTCCAAAACTGTATAATGCTTGTTAAATAGAATCTCTAGGGACGAGATTAAAGTTATTTCGGTTGATTACTCTTGCAAGCTTCCTTGCGAGTTCGAGGTAAAATTTGATACTTTTCAAACTTTATATACAAGTTGTAATTTATATTTTTATGTAAAAATCTAGACTATATTGTCCTTTCAGATGCAGCGCGTTACCGCAATTATGCTGCTCAGATTCTCATAAATTTTTACGCACACAGCGTAGCGATATTCATTCAGACACAAGCCAATTGTCAATTTCATCGAGACTATTCTGTCGATAACGAAACGTACCTGAAGGTTATCGAAATGTTCAGAACTGGGCGTAATAGACACCACTATTATTCGTGGAATTTTGTGTGTTGAATGTGAATTAATTGTAGAAATATCGAGTGACTTTGTCTAGACGGAATTGTGTTGGTATCGTCTGTATCTGAACAGATAGTATAAATTAGACTACTGCTATTACTACAATTACTATTATTATATTGTTATTACAGAACATCATTATAATCATTGTAGGCATACGAATTGTGACTCTACCTATGTTTATGGTGTTCCGTTACTCTCTGGTTTCCTTAAAAGGGTTACTGGAGAGGGAAAATCGAGTGAACGACCTGTAAACATGATGTTAAAAGTTTGGTATTTAATGAAGTGTACATCTTAAAAGATTAGCGATGCTTGTGTTGCAATGCTGTGTTAGATAAATATAAAAATGGCCATCATTTCCTTGTATTAAACCTTTGCACTCGAAGTTTTTCTGTCGAAGTTGAATTTTTCTTAGTTTCTTTTTAACATAATTGCTTGTGTTTCATCTATGGTCTCGTCGATTAAAATTTGAAAAATTCAATGGTTCTGTTACGACTTACAGTTACTCGAGATTCTGTACTTTCTATCGTTTCTGAACTTTATTCTTCCTGATCTTTTCTTCTCTACAAGGAACTCTGTAGAGACTCTATCCTTTGCATTTACGATGCAAATCTTTTTTACATAGTCTTACAGAATCCATTAAAAAGCCGAAAATAAAACGCACTTCTACCATCTGTTCCCGCAGTTTCTCCCTTTCTCATTTCTTCCCTTTTTCAATGAACATTCCGTTATTTTAAGTTGGCAGTATATTTTCTTTTGTGTGCATCATTGTAACATAAATTATGCTAATCCTTAACCCTTTCGTTACGACAGATTTCAGTAGAAAGAGAAGCGTTCAATTTTCATTCGTAAAATTTGTAAAAATATAAAATTCGCTTCGTTAAATTAAAGTGGAAGCGCGCAATAAATAAAATTCAAGGGAAAAGGCGATAATAGGAGAATACAAGTGAAATTTCTAAAACGCCTGTAGGCGCCAACAGTAGTCAAAGGATTAAAGATGCATACTTTGTTAGATATGAATTTTTGATACCATATTTATGAAAATCTTTCTTCACTTTATCTTATCTCTTCAACGATCTCCTTTTAAAGAATTTAGGGAATGACGAGATAGCCAATATATGCTTTTATGACTGTATTGGATACATTTAACGTTACCAGCTGTAACCGTATAACAATTTAGTCCAAACACGTGATATTAGCAGCATTAAATTTGAGTCATCCTTTTTGCAGCTAATTCTATTATTGAAATAAAATATATTAAGTTATATTTCTATTGATATTGTATTTATTTTTCTAATCAGAGAGCACACAATGTGATTTCGCTATTTTTGTACCTAATTGACTGCAAAATACTTGCATTTTACCATAGTAAAACCATAAAAAGTTCATCCTTTTTTTTCTACAATTAACGAGAGTTCGAAGCATTTATCAAAATTTTTCTTTTTAAGTTATCTTTGATGTAATTTCACTTTAATTCGAAAAGGGCCATCTCTATTCTCATAATTTAGTTGCAATATGATTTTTTTTTAATGCACAGTAAACTGATTTTATGTAATCAGCGCTTGGTAATCTATATTATACATTTACGTAATTATAAATAATGTTTATATTTTAGTAATATTTGGTATTAGTATTACTTTTCCATAATATTAATACTTATGCACGTATTAAGAATATAAAGAATGTAGGAATTTTGAAGCAATAAATTTAAAAATATTAAAATACTTAATAATTTTCTGTATATTGTGCACGAAAAAAAAAAAAACGAAATAAAATCCGACAACTACTGTACGTCGATTGTAGAAAATGAACATGTAAACGTTTTCGTTTAGCTTCGATTGAATCGCTTTTAAAATCGATTCGATGGTTGAACATTTCATTCACTCATTCAGATTTTATTAAATTCACGCAATCAAGCCACTCGGTTAAGTGAACTTTTCATTTTAAAGGAATAAAGCAAGCAAGTACGTGTAGTATTTTTCTGTAGGCAGAGTGGCGATTTGTACGCTGGCTGGTTGCGGAGCGAAGGGCCGCGTGACGAAGGTAAAGTTAACGGCCCATAATTCATAGCTGACATATAATAAATATCGTTACTCCATCGTAAGCGTACACAGACATACGTACAGCAGTCTTCCATATATATACATATATATATATATATATATATATATATATATATATACCTTTATACACCGTATAGTATGTATGTAAAGAAGTACATGTTTCATGACTCCATGCAGGCTTTCCCTGGGATTACATGGTGAACTTTCGTCCTTGGTAGAAGTAATAAAAAATTTCTTTTAACAATGCATTCACATGCGGAATAAAATAATAGTTGTCATTTTCGGACGTTTCTTTAACCCCAACCGTAGATACAGCTGCATTTTTCTCAAACTGGGGATCAAGAGATAGGGTTCTTATTCGTTGGCTGATGGCTTCTTTCGTACAAACGCTTTTGCCATTTTTGAGTAGATACAATCGTAAAAAGCATGATTATTAAATGACTTTACATTTGCGTTAATTATAGCGAGATGTTATATTGCTCCAACGGAAATGTTTGTTCAATAACTGATTATAGTTACATCTTTTATACTATCTCAAAATTATATGAAGTATATCGATGCGTTCTCTCTATCCTAGCGTTACAATCTTCGCTCAAATCTGACTCTCTGTATCGAAGTTCACTATCGTCTCTTAGAGCAGGCGTAAAATATTATAATAGCAGGTTAATATAGTATGCAAACGTATCTAAGTACCTTAAATCGGTACATATTTACGATACGTGCTGTCTAAAAGGAATACTTTTTAAAGAAAGCGCAAATCTGCCTGCAAACTCTCTATCCGTATACGCACGAGTATCGAAATGGGAGAAAAAAAAAATGAAACACGCGCACAAGGAACCCAAAATAAGATGAATAAAAAATATCTTGTATGGTCGACCGTTGCGGTTTGCGGTTACAATCTGCAACGAAAAAAAATTCCTCGTTTCGTTCATCTTTCTCCCTTCGTTCCTTCTCAGACTTATTTCACCTCTTTTTCTACTTCGTCATCCTTTTCTACGCTCCTTATTTCTCAGACTTCCAATGTATTCAGACAGCCGGACTTATATTCAAATGAATCGTCGTAAAAGAGTTGACTTATCAACGTATCAAAAACGCCGTGATAAAGAATAGACGAGAGGAACGAGTCGCGAGAGAATATTCAAGTTTGATCGATCATTGAAATCTATTTAGAGAATTACTGTATACTGATTTCTGTTTTTAAATCTCTTTTAAATCGAAGCAACAGCAATGACAATATAATAATGGCCACTAGTTAAAAATATTATGCAACGAATAATGATCGTTCCGACAACAATGTTCAAGGCGTTTTTCGCGAGCGTAATTATTGGCAGAAAGATTTCTTTCGTTCACGTTGGTACATGACTTTATTTAGCTTTAGTTTGTCGAAACCGGTTGCAAGCGACTTCTCTCCTCTCTTACTGTAATACCAAGAGTTTGGTGCTTCGCATCATTTAGGGTTCCTCGTGTGGAGAAAAGAATTTCACGTTCGGTACTCGCCGTAGGTTCTTTAGCATAGAGGTGATGCTTGATATAAGGGCTAATTTAAACTATTTCTGCAATTTATTGAGCTACAGAGTTAATTTATTCGACAAAATTCTCTTTTCTGAAATATATACTAACGTTAACCGGTATGTTCTTCAAATTTCTTTTGTTAATATCTTTTTAATACATAATGCTACTCAGATATGTACATTTCCTTCATATATCAAGGTCTAGATCATCGAGGCTGGCTCCGCTATTACGCTTTTACCTTTCTATTTACTGTTTATTTACATTCAAAGTACCGAGCATATATAGTGACTGCTATTAATGGCAAATATTGTACATTCGTATAGGGTCTTCACGCGCCCCAATCTTCCTCCTTTAACCGTTAAAAGATCATATCGTAATTATCCTTTCTTTTCTTTTTATTTGCCGGTGGTTGTACAGTTTACATTCCACGGTTAACCGATACGCCAGAAGGAAAGCGGTTCACTATGCTTCGCATTAAATCAAGCGTGGGTAGCTTGCGTCATTAAGCATAGTCACTTACGGTACAAGAATGACTTTGGCTTTGGCGGAGAAAGTGACCGGGTGTGGCCCATTGGGGGACATTGTACATATATACGTTGTACGCATTTATACATGTATGCACCCTAGCTTCGAGGTAGGATTTTCGCTATTCAGTCTTTGACAACATCTATTGTTGTATCTATTTTTTCCCTACGATCTAATATTTAAGACGTCCTTTCTCTGTATGAAAGCATTCGCAAATTTCAGCCTATATAGAGGTAAATCTAATGCATGCAATAGTACGACAATTATTAAGTGAATCAATTATAAAATAAATTCATATCTTTTCACAAGCTATAATCTGTTTGATTTAAAAAATGAGGAATATTTTACCAGTAGAAGTCAGCAAATCTATAGGAAAAAAAATCGCGTGATGTATTGGATCACGCCTGTTACGATCACGCACACACACATACAAAATAAGTGGGATACTTTAGAATTACAATCCTGTGGTTGGCAATTGTGTTTATGAAACGGTATAATCGTATAGGCAAGAAAAATCATTCGCTACACGTTTCGATAATGTGGGTCACATAATTGAGAGAAACAGTGAAATCTAGAGAAGACATTGTAGAATGTGTAGAAGTACAACTGCCATTTATGTGTACTAAATGTAAAATTCTATTACATCCCTATTTTTCCAAAGACTATCACGTTTGATACTTGTTTCTTTTTTAATTGTAAGTAAATAGCATATATGTAAATGATAATAGCGAGGGAGGTGTAAGTTATCGACGTCGATGCGTCTAATTTTGAAGCTTCCTATCAGTTTGGCTTTGCCTTAAAAAGTATTACTTTCAGTTGAAAAGAAAAAAAAGCACAACGTATTCTCGCATACGCTTACTAACGATGAGACCGAGCCATCCGAACCTAACGTGCAAACGGTTTGTCCGGTTTTCGAGGCAAGGAGTTCATCGAACCTTGCTTGTAAGGGGTCGATCGTGTACGGCTACCGAACGTGTCGTATGTGCGCAAACGATCATTGATCTGTGACGCCCGACCAGTCGCCTACATGTTATCTAGTCCGAAGCTCAAAATAAGACGCACTGCTTAGATTCCGAAAAGAAACCTTCCCTCTTATCACTTTCACCGTCAATCAATTATTTGAACAAGTGATTTCTGGGCCAAGGTAAATAATTTCCACCGCCCGTGCCCATTTTACGAAATTAATGATCACGCTACCCGAAATATTTGAAAGAGAAGAAAGGAAACTGTTTATTCATATTGTAATTACTTCAAAGACAAATTCACTTGCATTCTTCTTGTTTTGCCGAATACAATCGTCGTGTTTCCTTTATGTAATAACAGGTTTCTTATTGAAAAAATGCGCGATCATTTGTGAAGATGCTTTTCATTTCTTCGAAATACAGAAACTAGAAACCAAGGCAACCTGTGGGATCATTGTTGAAACTTTTTCGAGGTTATTACACGTGCGATATGTAAATCTGTTGCTGGGTCCGGTCCTGGACATCGGAGGACCAGCTTCTTCTCTTTTTCTTTCTCTTATTTCAATTCTTCTTTCTATTCCTGTTTTATTTCACATTACTCTTTCTCTCATCCTGTCAGGGACGAATCAGATTGAAATTATTTTAATAAAATAGCGATGGCTTGCGGTATATATCAATTTATACGAAGTCTAGCCATTTTATTAGCGTTAGAAGGATGTGTCGAATTTGTTTCTATTTCAACTGTCGAATGAGCTTGTATTTCTTCTTCAGATTTGAAATTGCGCATGTAAAGTATATACGTAGATTAGAAATAGTTTATATCGTATAATTTCTCTATATATCTATTGTAATAAAACGGTACTGTTCCCACCGAGATTTTCCATCTGATAGAAAAAGACAGATCGATTGCAAAATCTGCGTGGATCCGCTCCTGCTGTATGCCACTACCACCTCAGCATCGTCATCACCACTCTCCAGCTCCTTCGTAACGGATACGCTTCACCTCCAGAACGGAACTCCAGTTTGCTTCCAGTTTCTCTCTGGAGAATGTTCGTTGGCTTAGTTGGAGTTTGGCTCTTACAACGCGCGCATCGTAGCCACTTCACTGACTTATCCAATCAGAGAACCGATCCATGTTCTGCCAAAAAATTTCATTTAGTATCAGAAAATCATTGTACGATATCCTGTATAGTCTTCGTTTATCTTTGTCGCATCGTAAAATTATTCGTCGTCAAATAGTAGGGGAAACTTTGGAAATTATAGTCGCGATTCCGTTCAATTATCTCGCAACGTCGATAGTGTTATTTAGTTCGATCGAGAGATTAAAGTATTGTCATTCGCAAAAGTTGAAACGAGGAAAAGTATGTGCGACAAGCAATATCGTCGAGATATGGAAGAAAAACAATGATTGACACTTGAAAAGGTTCACCAATTACAATGATTAATATACACAGTTCTAGTTAATATTCGTGCAATTCGAATTGATTACAGTACCGTACATCATGATACCTGTTTTTACGCTTTTACTTCAGTTTTACTTAGTTCATGATTCACTCTACTTACGACTGACCCTGTTCATAATAATTAATGGTGTTAGACTCCGTAAATGCCTGTGGACTGGTCATGCTTAGCTCTCACAGAGAATAGGCCACGGTTTATTTGCTTTTGTTAATATCGAAATTATTCCGCGGAACTTTTATGAATGAAAATTCTACCAAATGTCGAATTGTTTTAATTCGATTCTTCTTCTGTGTTAGCTTTATCGTTATAAATGGGTTAAGTCCTATTATCTATTATACTTCGATTTTCACAATATTTTATGTAGCTTATAGTCGTAGTTGACCTCAGCTTTTAAAAGATTGTAATACTTTTTCCATCCTTTCGTTTACATTACAAGTATCAAGTTTAAATTCCGAGATAAAGCAACTAAAAAATGCTAGGTGAAATTAATTCGAAAGAAAGATTTTCCTTTTGTAAGAAAGCATAGCATGAAATATGCGCAGCGTAAGCCTTAAATGATGTTTCGTTAATTTGCATTGATAATTTCGTGAGAAATGGTACAGAAATTTTCGCTGAAACAAATTGCAATTACAGCATGCAAGAAAAAAATTTTTTTTAGACCAGGTGGAATATTTACGATATATTCTCCTAGAATTGGCCACATTATCAAGTTGACAACACGTCGGCACGACCTGCAAAATGGTTCCTCGTTAATGTGCGGTTTCAGCTAGGCGCTAAATCTAATTAAACGAATCGGCAACTCTTAATTACCGAAGCAAATGGTAATTGCAGGTGATATATCTCGAGGGTAAGAGAGGCGGGCGCACAAGGATGCGTTTACGCAGGAAAAGGTGCATGTCCCGGTGACGTTACAAAAACTTGGAGAGAGAAAAAAAGAATCATAGAGAGAGATAACCGCGGAACACGGATGACACCATGAGACTGAGCCCGATTATCTTATCGTGGGCCACGGCGAGCTGGCTCAGTCGAACCGGAACTACGGCGATACGGGTTCAAACATCAAAGAATTACGAGTTGTCGACGGAATTCTTCCTGATACCTAGTGATGTGGCGATGGATAAGAATGGATTGGCTAGTGTTGCAAGTGTCATCAGTGTTCCAGCACCGAACAGGACAGTTTCGGTATTCAAAATGCCTTCGGAAAAGAAGAGCCAGGAGATCGAGACCGATACTCAATCGTACTCGAGGTCCTTGCTCAGACAACGACCCTGGGCTCTTCCTCTGGCGGCTCTTAGCGCAACCACGATGCTCCTCATGGCTGGCTTCGAGGTTTTCGTACTGCTCAAGGTCGGTTCCTTTACTTTTACAACGATAGGTACTCTTCAAACTGGCTACATGCTCGAATTCATATTAAACAAATATTCGTTTAATTAACGCTAGTTTCGCCAACGAAATTACTGAAAAAATTACTATTATTTTTCAGCAACTTTTCCTCACTTTTACTAACCCTTTGCACTCCATTGGTAGCTTGTTGATTTATTTGAAACTAGTCCTGGTACGCGTTGAACAGTTTTTATCCTCCTTTATCATCATACACATATATTTCATTCTTCTCCTGCTGTTGATATAACGATTTTTTCTTTACGTTTATCAGAAGTTTCGCGAAATTCAAAAAAATAGTTTAGAAAATTCAAATGGAAAAGTCGTGTCAACAATTCGTCTGTTTTATAATTAGAAAAGTTTAATAGGTATCGAGGAAAACTGTGTGGAAAGTGTATTAATCGATCCAATTGATTTCGTTCAGTAGAGCAGAACGCTTTTTGTTTTTTGCAATGGTATCACCTGTTGGGTAATTGAGATTTGAGGAAGTCGAGGATTAATAGAGCTTAAAGAGGAATCGTTATTTCTTTCTGGTTGAATAGTACGAGGGAACATGTAAAAGAATGTTAATTGTTTTCATTCATAGTTCGACAAGCTCCAATAATCTACACGCTCGCAATTTCGCCGAGACCTAGGCCTAGTTTGCATATCGCCTATTTCTCTTAACCGTGTTGTCTACTCGTATCGATACACTCTATTGAATAAGAGCAGTGAAGAAAGCCTGCGATAGCAAACTTGACATTTCTACCATGTTTAACATACGCACGTTTAACATCGGTAGTTCCTTTTTCTACACTTATAAATCAAATCTCCTTTGCTCTCTCGAAAAATACTAATATTAAGTTGGTGCATATGAAATGTCGTTTTTTGAAATGAAACTTTATCAAAATAATTTCCACGAGATTCTATACATATTCCCCAGAAATTAACTACTTTCATTGTTCCACATTTATATAAATTCTCATTGCCTTTTAAAATTTACTTTCACGTTCCTCGATCATTTAATTATTAAGTTATTGTAAGTCAATAAATAATAAGCGAAACTTATTATTTATATAATATTTCACGTATAACAAAGCAGTATTTGATCGATTCATGAAATAATTTGCTGCCTAATGATATTTAATTGTCAGTTACGAATAAATTACTTATATTTTTGCCTGTGCTTTTCCAAATCATCATTCAGATTAACATTAATACTTAAAAATAGGAAGAAATTTAATGTTATTTTTCAGGCAAGGGTAACAGCGCCCAATAGACGACATTTATTTCTTGGACAAGCTCTACTTTTAGGGCTTTTCCTTCTGGCAGGACTCTCAGCAGCAGCCTCTCTCAGCCAAAATACTTTATCCTGTGCTGCATTTCGATTAGTCGGTTTACCTGCTGCTCTAGTCTTTGCAGCCCTCTTGGTCAAATGCGTCTTTCTACTTTCGTTAAACAGTGGCGTTTATTTACCAGCACCTTACCAAGTAAGTTTGCTAATAATTCAGAACATTTTACTATAACGAATTACAAAGAATTCTTGGAACAGCTTTCATGAAGGATGCGCGGGATATATTTTTCTTATTTCACCGCATCGGAGATCCGGATGTCGATCTCTATCGACCATTTCTACGCTACTGGACGGGATTTGAATGAAAAGTAATGCAGCAGTAAACCCCGTCACTATTAGCAGTAAAGGCGGCTGTCGTGGTCGCTAAACTGCATTTTGCCCCTCGTTAAAATAATATTTAATATCTGTTGCTATATTTCCTGCCCGATGTAACGGATTCAATCGATTTTTCTTTTATTGTTCGCCATAAATAGGTGTTGCAGGTGTACATATTAAAGAAGATAATGGTAAAACGGAGGCCAGTTTACGACATAACTTTTTCTTCAACTGTTATTTAAACTGTCTTTTAGCTTATATATTAATTTTTCATTTACAATTCTCCTACGCTTAATACTGTGCTTATCACGAACAAATAAATACATTTCCAATTGAATTATAACACGATGAACGATATATTAATTACACTATTTATTTGTTTCAAATCGATCGGGAATTTGACGACCAATCTATAAGTCATACTTATGCAACTGTGTGAAAACTGTGTATATCATTTTATTTTTATTTTTGTTTTAGGCACTGGTATTGGGATTTGCTGTGCTTGTGCAGGTAGCCATAATTGGGCAATGGTTTTATGGTGAACTACCGGCGGTAGTCAAGCTACAAAATACTGGGCAAAGTTCTTTGATTTGTTGCAAAACTACTCTTGGGCAGATAGTGGCATCCCTCGGGTAAACTTTTGAAATGTAAACCTGCTACCGACACTATTTTTCGGTTGTAGAAAAAAGAGTTCTTGTAAACTCCAATTGAAAGCTTATTTCCATGTACGGTCTAAATAAAAAATCTCCGGAAATCGTTTGGAAATTATACTTCTCTGAATTTTCAGAGAAATGAAATTGAAGATCGGATAAATCGATTTTCAGGTATCCAGGCGCATTACTGGTTGCAGTGGCTTGTTTAGCAGTCCGAGCACGCGGCGTGCAAGACAACAACCGGGAAGCTGCATTTATTGGCCTCGCTGTTGGTTTATCGCTTCCAATTTGGATATCGAGCGCGATTGGTTCGATGGCATCTTTGACAGAGAGCGACCGAGAAGCTTGGCTAGCTTACGGTTTACTCACTACTTCCCTTCTCGTCTTTCTGACAATGTTCCTGCCAAAAGGTCGCCAGTTAGCTGCCCTTGGCCGAGAAGCTCCTGCAACAGTGATCCGTGATCGAGACGACGCTCTAAGCTCGCTTCCTGGCAGCGGTTACACTCCCTCCTTCTTTCACTTCAAGCCAGCCGAGGCTTCGTTGAAAAGAAAAATGCATTATCATAGCGGCGGTAGGTTCGTGCCCGTGCAACTAAACGTCAAATTCAATAATAGCGAGTGTCGAATGTCTATTAATAACGTTTCTTTATATCAGCATTTTGAATTGCAGATCGTGTGGCATTAGTTTCATCCGCTCTACCTGGATGCACTGCTTGCAGGCATGGTGGAAGCCCCATATACTCTGACGGTATGTTCGATCAAAAATTAATTAGCTAGAATACGTTACAATTGTCTTATATTAAAGTACGTTACAACTCAATCCAGCTAAAGCAAGAATGCGTACCTTTTCATTCAAAACGACTAGTGTAATAATAATTTTCAGCCGACTTCTCGTTTAGCCGTTCAGTTTCGAAAGTTTTGCAAAGAGCGTCGCAATAAATTTTACGGAGAAAGTTGTAGCTTTGTAACGCCTACAGAGGAAAGTCGTATCTTTGCTTAAATTGTTTTATCGAATAATAAGGAGTTATTTTCTAAATTTTAGGCTGTTAGTGTTCGAGAATCTAAAGGTTTAGAGACCGGTGTGTCGTGCTTAACGTGTTAAAGCGGTCCCAGAAATTTCTAGATTCATTTACTCGGTAAATTCCCCCTTCCGAACTTCTCCTCCATTATGACATCGCCTCCGGCGACCTTCACCTCGTGCAACGAACGAAAAGGAGGAAAAACTTCCTACTGAAAAAGTGGAGAGGGAGAAAGTTTCGTGACGGAGGTCAAGTACTTCTCCGTGAATTAAAGTGGAAGGGGGAACGAATCCCGTTATACTAGAAGACGCTAGTTAATCGGTGACCTGTTGCTTGTGACTGATCGGAACCCCTACTTTCATCAAACTATAAACGAATTTCAGTTTTTCGATGACATCTCTTTCGTCAATTTTCAATCTGTACATAGAAATGATTTAAGAGAAGTAAATGTTAACCATTTGATTGCGGAGCACTTGGAACTTAAACGCTTTGCATGTACGGAGTACTTTTTCACGTAGCGTGGACATTCTCATTTAATAATGAATTATATTATCAAATTTCAAGATGAGAATGAATTACACAAGAAATTATATGTTCCAGATGTCCATGGTCCAATGGAGACGTTCGTTTTACCGCCAGGCATGTATTTAAGGCCAGAGGACGCAGGAAATCTATACACGACTTTATCAGCGAATCCGAACGTGTTTTTTCAACGAGCAGCCCATCCAGGGATGATGTATTAACAATTCTTTCAAGCAAAAGTCTTCTGTGTATTAGATAAAAGAACTACTTGTCTGCATTCGTAGATTAGATAATCACGTAACAACGGACTATCTCTTTTTGTTCGTTTCCCTTATTATTGTAAATAATATCACGTACAAACTTCATTTGAGATTATATTTCCCAAACTTCCACAACGGGGGCGCCATTTTCATTCAATCGATGCACGACGAAATTCGCTATATGAGCTGAAAGTTATAACATTATTCTTATCAATAACTGATTACCGCCCCGATTTCTTTATTGCGCTGCACTTGTTCATTTCTACGCAGTATAGCGAACGATACAGTTTCATTAGTTCAAAATCGTTAATAACTACCTAAAGGGAAAGAAATTAGGAGGCAGGATAACTTCATGACTCAATGATTGGTCATTCAACGATTTTTCTATTTTACTTTTATTATTTAAATAAATTTACACGATAAACAGTTTTCTTTATTCCTTTTTATTAGAAATTATATATCACAACGTAACGAAATGTTCTAATTCGTTGTATATGTATACACCTATTTAAAGCAGAGCATATGTAAATTAAAATCATACTGGAATTCGAATATTTTCGGTAGAAGAAGTTACGTTGAATTTTTCATTTGTCTATCGAATTCTAGATAATTGTGCTGACTCGCTTTAAATTACAAAATAAAAGAATTATCAGAAAGTGCAACCGTTAAAGACGCTGCTTTACGGTTAGAAAATTTCATACTTTTAAAGTTCGATCAATTGTAAAACTATGTCAAGGCATTATTTAAACTTATTACGCTACTGCCCATAGATAATTGCACATTTACGTAGTACGTTGTGTACTCAATGACGCTAAATAATTTTCATGAAAACGATAGAAGAAAAAGTGCTTTTTCAACTGTCATTGGTATGGTTCACTGATACAATTATTGTTGTGTATTTTAATATAAAAGTAACTGAAATTCTGTGAATTTTCCAGTTTAGTATAAATTATAAATTTATTTAGCCAGCCATTTCTCGCATTATTTCTTAACCTCGAAATCTATCGAAAAGTGCTATAGTCACTGTAATATAATTCCAGCCGAGATGTTAAGAAAGCGTAGTGAAGTTGTGTAAAACCCTTTTAAAGTTTACGTTATTCTTTCTTAGCTATGGCTGATAAAGAGAAGTATCTTAGGTGAGTAAAAATTTCTTTATCAATATATTCAGGTTTCATTCAACATTATTCTAAAATTATAGAAAAAATGTATCTTCTATGAGAGTCTATCTCTTAAGTATTTTCTAAGAAATGTATATTCTACCAATGTAAATAAAAAAAAGGAGAAAAGAACTACATACAAAAAGGAACAATCCAATGCATCCAATATATAGCCACAGTGAAATGATTAGTTGTTGATTCACAACAAAATCAATATCGATATTAAACCCACCATTGTCATGTTCTGAATGTTTCTTATAACATCTGAATATAGTATTTCATGCATATAAAATTTTTACTTTGACATCTTACAATTTATAGTTAAACTATGAAATAAAATTGTAATCACGAAGTACAGATACATTTTTACTTTACACTTTAATTTCTTCATTTGATATTTATGCCTCATACAAAAATCTATCATTTCAATTGTAAAACGACATTTGAAATTTTAGAATTTATTTCATTACATGGAATGTGGCAACTAAATATCCAGAACAAGATTTACACGAACTTCTTGATGTAGCATGTACTGAAAAATCAAAAACATTGCCAGACATATACTTTGTTGGGTATGTGTGATTTACTTATTATATTTATAATTGTGTATTATAAAGTAATCAAATTAAACATTATATCAGATTGCAGGAAGTAAATGCTCAACCGCAGAATATAGTAATGAATATGCTGTTTGAAGATCCATGGAGTAAATCCTTCAGGTATGGACATGTATATAAAACAACTCAAACTCTTAGTATAGAAAATTGAATTCTATATTTAACCCTTTCGCTACAGCAGATTTTAGTCTGCAAAACATGCATAGCAAAAGGTAAATGAAATTTGTCAAATGGTTTTCAAGGTTTCAAAATTTCAAGTTTGTTCCGGCAATTAAAGCGGAAATGCGCGAAAGAAAAAATTACGATAAAAGAGCAGTAACAGAAGAGTACGAGAGAATCTCAAAAGCACTTATAAGCGCCAACAGTAACGAAAGGATTAACTAATACAGTAGACTCCTGTGTGACGCGGTTAAAATGTTACGCGCTATATGAATTCGCGTTATATGGGAGTCTACTGCAATCAAGTTTATAAAAAATTATTAATTATTGTATTAATCTGTACTTCAATCAAACTTTTCATTCTGTATGATATTCGCAGAGAAGTATTAAAAAACTATGATTATGTAAAGATACGTACACAGCGTTTGCAGGGTCTTGTTTTAAATGCTTTCTGTCTAAGAAAACATATTACGCATTTGAGATTAATAGAGGCTCAATATACTCGGACAGGCTGCGGAGGCATGTGGGTAAGAGAACATTTTTAATAGCGCGGGATACTTTCTTAATTTTATTCTTATCTTTTTATTCTTTTAGGGGAACAAAGGGGCGGTTAGTATAAGATTGAACATATACGGAATTAATATGTGTATCGTCAATACACACTTGACACCGCACGATCATTTACTGTCGGATAGAGTTGCAGACTATAATACAATACTCACAAATCATAGCTTTACCAATCAAGACACTTCGAAGATATTATTTCACGAGTTAGTATTTATTTTTAATACGAGGCTCATTTGAAAATTGCACAACTTTAATACACAAAAAAAAAGAAAAGAAAAAAAACTCGTTTTACTTGATCGTCTGGTGGATGATAAGGCCGTGAACTTTTCAAATGATCTTCGTAGATTCGTTTAATCCCCGTGTACATCTATAAATAGTAACAGTTTCTGTATAGTTATGTATTTTGGATTGGGGACTTAAATTTTCGGCTACACGGCGAGGACCTAACCGCAACGGATATCGACGCGTTAGTTAAGAAGAAGCAACTAAAATCCTTGTTGACGAGAGATCAATTGAAAATGGTAATGGAGAAAGGCGAAGCTTTCGCCGAATTACACGAAAATTCTATCACATTCCCTCCAACTTATAAATACGAGTTTCAGTCTCAAGAATTTGATCTCAAGTAAGTTGTACAATTTACTCCGTCTATCGTGTTTTCCTAACAATCTTTTTAAATAAAAAATTTCTCACTCAGGCGTCGACCATCGTGGACCGATAGAATTTTGTACAAAGTGAACGCAGACGTTTACGACGATGTCAAGTTGAACGCTATCCAACGAAATTATAAAAGTCATTCCAGTTACATACAATCAGACCATAAACCTGTCACAGGAGAATTTGATATCGTTGTAAGATTCCTATGGATAAGAACTAACCACGAAGAAAATCATTGGAATTTGTGTTGTAAAACTTGATATCACTTTTATAGATTAGACCAAATATAGAAGATCACGGTGTAGAGTTCCAACCTGTATCGTCCTGGTTCATAGACGAGGAAAATTCAGTAGCGTATAGATTATTGGGAGATGCTAGACCTGCCAGCGGAGACTGGGTGGGACTGTTTCACAATAAATTTTCTAGTTTAGATGAGTATATTGTGTACGAATACGTAGGCCGAGGTAAGATTGTTGAATTGATTCTTTTCATTTTGTATACGATGAGTGTATGAAACGTTTATATCAGGTAAATCATCTCCGGTTACCTTCGAACCTCACGCAATCAGCGAGAGAATTTACTTCAGTGACACGGCTATTCGATCTCCAGGAATGTATCAGTTGGTTTACGTTGCCCAACGAGGAAATCTTGTTGGAATTTTAGGAATTAGCCCACCGTTCCCAGGACACCACAGACACACTTGACAAATCGATTTAGTACAACGTACTTACGATAACCAGTAATTTTTGCTTATAAATTCTAAACATATCATTAATCGTACTTTATGCGTGTGTTTAATTGTTGAATTCACGCAAACGTTATTTATACGGCTTTGTTGGGTTATTATAAGTAATTGCATCTAAATGTAACAACTCGGAGATCGAGTATTTTCTTTTTATCTTCAGTTTAGAACAGCTACAAGTATCTCCCATAGAACATGGTACTTTTGTAACACAGATTTGTTCCGCCACGGTTCGAGAATTTGGAAATTTCCGTACAAAATGGCGTATAACGAACATTTTTAAACGCAACCACCGTTATTCGATATTTCTCGTTGGACTTTTTAGAATATCGAATATTTCGGAATAATTATTATATTAGAAAGGACTATAAAGAGCTTACTTACGATGGAATTTTACAATGTTAATGTATTGTCGTTTTACACTGAGAATTGTTGCTAGAAAGCGTTAGAAAGAAAGCCTTAACAAGTATTTTATTATCTAGTAGATACCGTTTATTTTGTATATTAATTGCTTTTAAATCGTTTCATACGAAACTATTTTTCTAAGAAGTTTTTAAACATTGATTCTTTTTAAATACACCGTCTTTCGTGTATAGTCCTACAAAATTGATAGTATTTATAAGCTTTGCTAATGAAACATCTACTAATTAATAAAATAACGTGTTAGAAAGAAAGGTACGATGTAAAAAATATTTTAAACACATGTGATATGAGTTTACATGACACCTTTTTCCTCTTAATGTTCAAAACTTACTTTTGGTACCTGGTTTTTGTTATCGGGTTATTGCCCAAAGGTAATAGTGTTTAATTGTTTCGTGTTTCGGAGCTTCATAGCGAATATCGATATTTTTACACGCTAGTTATATGCGCAAGTACTCGTACACGATAAGTTTTATTAGCTTACTAGAAAATATTTTAATTCAGTTGATAAATTGTAAAAAACTGTAACAATAGGTTTGATTGTACAAACCTATACTATTTTATTTTTATAGCACAACGAAAATGCAAATAAAGTTGAACAAATATGTACATCCCAGTATGAAGATGAATAAAAATAAAAGAACAATATTTTGTATGCATGTTTGAAGTGATTTACCTTTGCCGCTGAGAGAATGTATGAATATTGAGAAATAAATAAAATTTTGTATAGGAACCATTTGAATATTCATATATCTCCATCTAGCGGTAGTTTCCGGAACTAATCTAATGGGATAAATCCAAAGCCGAGTTTTGTGGTTTAGTACTAACTACTTGCTGCTAGCTGGCGCCACTAAAAACTTCGACCTTTTTTTTTTTTAATTGGGCGGTAATTTCAAAGCTACAGCGTTAATAATTTGGAAAATTACCTTTAAAAGTCTAAGGGGTGTAGAAATTGACTGTTTTTTACGGTTGGTTTGCGGAAAGAAATCTATGGAGGCTTGCGTGGACTGGCTTTGTCTGAAATAAATGCAAATACATACCTGTTTACGGGATTCAACATTTAAGCTAGGTTGGGCAAGTTGATGCAACGGGGATAATACACGATTGAGAAGAACGTACTTACATGTACGCTGTTACATTTTGAACAACAAACATAATATGCGTATTGACTATGTAAAAACTTGAAGGAATATGAAGACAGTTTAGTCACGTGAGTATTTCATTTTTAGGAATAGTGCGTGCGTGCATACGTGAGTGAGGAGATGAGAATATACTACGTAATTATATATTGTTATAAAATATTTATTCATTAGATTTTGTAGATATACATTTGACGTTGTAAATAAAAATAGTTCAACTAAATAATGTGTATATTTTTCGATTATGTGCTTTTTATATTTTAAGATTTTGTATGCATTTTAAATTTATAATACGAATATTTACATTTTAGGAACACCGTAAAAATATTAATGAAAATTGTGCTGTCGATGTTGTCGCAAAGGGAAGAATTAAAGTGATAAAATACTTTTGAGAATTTGAATTTTTTATGTTACAATGAAATCTTCTAAATGAGAATTTAACAAACAAGCTTGTATAATTGATATATTTTCTAAACAACTGGCAAGCAGAAAGAAAGCAGCTAGTGATAGAAATAACGAACAAAAGCTATAGGAGTCGGAAAACATTAAAATAGAAGATGATCCATTGATAAAGAACAAAGAAGGTGAAGATACAGGAAATGAAAATTTAAAGGCTAATCAAATATACATAGATGAACGTTTTATAAAGAGAATCAAGCTTGAAGAGAGTGTAATTTCTTTGAAACATCAAATTAAAAAGATAAATGTATTCTCCAATACATAAGCCAACATAAGATTTTATCTAGGCCATCTAAATGGTACTGTAGACCAAGATATTGCTTTAACAGAGATGAACCTTTTATATATGAGAGTGATCAGCACTCTAGGCATAAGTTGATTTATTTTAGGTAAAGCTGTTTTATTTCATAAGTACTTGTGTATATATTGAAAAAAGTTTTATAACTTTGCTGAATTTGTAGTGTTTACGATAAAAATGGTTACCCAAGTGTCTTTGATATTGGATTTGTGGAAAGAAATGTTATGCTATATTTCTCTGGTTACATAAAAGCTATTTACGAAGAAGATACATCTCCAGAGAGTGCAATACAGGCTTGTATAAATGAGTGGTATGTATGTGGTTTTAATGGAGGAGAACTTGCACTTGTAGGTTTTGTAAGTGCAATTATAATTTATATATATTTTGAAATATCTATGTTACTTGATACTAAAGTTATACAACTTTTGCAGATTCACCTAAAAGCAGTATGAAAGTGACAGAGAATTCTCTATTGAGACATGCACAGTTTGTATGCGATCAAGTACTATCTTTCTAATGCTAGAATAACAAAATATAAAGTAGACTATTCTTTGTACCATTTAAATAATTTATTTATAATAAAAATAAATATTCACACCTACTCTAAAGCATATAGAAAATTTTAGAGTTTCTATAATAAACGAAAGTGATAATTCTAACGGGTGATAGTTAACAACGGTCTTACGGACTCGGAGATATTGAATACATCTCGAAATCGTTAAAAGCTGCTTCGATATCACCTGTACAAGTTTAAAAGAATGTATATCCGATGTACTATGCACCTATCCGGTTTCTTCTTGTTATGTAATCGGTATACAAATATCACAACTTGTACTTTCTGTTGCAAAACACGTTGTAGGTGTATTTATATAATCGAAACATTCCTAACAAGTATACTACATTTACAAAAAATTCAAATATATTTCAAGTTTAAAATCAACGAAGTCTATAAATATACTTAAAAACCTGTTTCGTTGTTTTTTTTTTTTTAAATCATTTATGAAATCTACACAAACTACTTCGCAGTGGTCGAAAGTATTCACAACGAATTTAAAGGTAATTGCAATATTATTTTTGATAAATTATCAAAAACAATTGAAATTTCATTTACATACTACCTTTTAAATTATTTACATCAGGTCTATTCTCGGTGATTTATATAATATTTTACATGTCCATTGTAAGATAGGCTTTCGTCAATATAAAATTATACTCACAGTTTACAGAAGTAAACTTGTTTTGTACATGGAATTATCAACATGGCGTTCATTATCATTTCGTTTCACTCGTGAAATAAATAATTTGATAAAGTTTCCCTCAAGAACAACCCGCGTTGAAATTTTCAAAGCGTTTTTCGCTTTGCTCGATTTGCTCGATTTGCTCGATTTGCGAAATATCAATTATTAGAGTGTTCTCTCAAAGGAACCTTCCAAGCATTTTCAAACAGCTGATGCGTGATTTGTACAATTGTTCGTTACGCACGCTGAATTCGAAGAAGAATCACAGGGTAAGTGATATTTACGGAATGGTTGTTTGCCTAAACGTAAAGTTGCCGTTCATTATCGGAACCAGACATTGGTCCATGCTTCAAACTTCTCATCCTGGCACAACTGATGCCACGAAGTCGATGTAGTCTGTACCATACATAATCTCTCGGCGGTTGTCTTAGAACGAACAAACCGAAAACAAAAACTCCTTGGAGAATGTTGACAAAGTCGAAGGATGGCCATTCCAGTAGATTGTAATTGCCGAACCAGAATATTAATTCCATCGTCCAGTTGAGACTCATCAGGAAGAAGATTATCAGACAGACGAACGTGGTTCTCTTTAGTTGGCCAAGAAATTTTCGATCTCGTTGAACCGACTCTTTGTTCCTCGTGAGGCGCTCTAGGTCGAGGTACTTTCGATGCTGATTTAACTTGCAGAACGTTAGAACGAAGATAATCACGTTCCCGAGAAGGAGTAATCCAATTGGCACGTAAAAGTATGGCATTGTTTTATTGACTGCTGTAAATTAGAAAATTAAAATAAAGTGTATTTGATTGAAATTTAGAAATAATAATAATAATAATAATAATAATAATAATAATAATAATAATGTGAACGAGAAACCGAATATTTCTTCCAAGAAATCGATTTATCATTTCTGTATAATTTCTCTTCTTTCTTTATACAATATCAAAACGGATAGGTGAGAATATTTGAATATTTGAGTTCGTCTTACATTTGAAGCAACAGTTTTCCTCGTCAAAGTTTTGTTTGACGAAAGTCACAGGTATCACCGGGCTCAGATCCATGATCATCGAGACTAGGATAAGTATCACCGAGGGACCCCAGCACCATAACGAGTACCAAAAGAACAACGTCTTTGGCTGCATCCTTGTATAGGTGTTTCCAGCCACGTGGCTACATACCAGCAAGCACATTTCGATGCATATTACATTTAGCCAAAAGAAGCACGCGATGAAGGAGAACTGGGTGACAAACGCTGAAAAAATCAATCGTTGTTTTTTCTTTTTTTCTTTTTTCCCTTTTCAAAGAGATTACTGGTATTACGTTACGGCGGAAAACATGATATACAAAAAAAAAAATCCTTCAACGTAACAAAATCGTCCAAAGTTAATCAAGTCAATGCCTAGAAGATTAGAAGCAGTTATCAAAGATTATGATAGAAGCAGCTTCAACTTTCCTGCTTTTTCAACAAATAAATCATAATATTTTAACACTGTACCTTTCCTATTTTGACTATTTATGATTTATATGGGTGTACAGATACTTTTGTAATCGTAATAACGTAATCGTTTTCATCGAATTCGTGACGAAGAATGAAAACGATGCGTAATACTTTCCTTGATATTATTATAGTACTTCGTCTTACCTATACTAGTGCAAGCTTGGTCCGACAAGTGCATGCTCCACAGTTGCATGATCGCTAACATGGTAAAAGCAAGTGCTAAACATCCACAGTAACGGCATAACGCTTTTCCAAAAACGTCCTCCAACTCTGGCGTGATCGAGTAGGTCACGATGGTGAGAATGAAAAATGGGACGGATATTAAAAGGCCCCAAGCGTACAAGTTAATATAAGAATCTGCGACGATTATTTTGCGACCTAAGACAAGTTAGTGCGCAACTTATTACCGATCCTAATCAAAGTATCTCCTTTTTTGTTGTGCTCACCTTTAGGAAAGCATACGAAAGTTCTAATCTCCAATTCTTCGGCGAGTTCCATGCAGTAATCGATACCAGGTTGCAACATTGCTGGAGTATGTCGAGGCGCGTAAACGGATCCGTTTAACAACAAATAATTAGTGTCCTCGTTGTTTTCGTTTGGATCTAGTTTATATCTGCAAACGAAATTCCTCTGTGTTTCTTTTTTCCCCAGAATTTGTTGTGTTAGATTTTCCGTAAAAGTTCGACAAGAGAATTTTATATTTACAGAATCTTGACAGTAATTTGTACTTGAAAAGAAGTTGCAAAAAGGCGACCGTTACGATTTTCTTTGTAATTTCTTTTGTAATTTCAATTGGAACTTTTTCAAAACTGTTTGTACGCGTCATTTAGTCCAAACTTCTCAAAATAACTCAATTCGTTTGATCCAATTTTGAACAAGTTTTAAAGAGACCCGGTTTCAAAGAGTGTTCGTTACAATATGCATCCTTGTAGTTTTTGAACACATCAGCCATACTTTTCCCAACAAGTACTTTTTAACATTTCAACGAAATTGTCAAGTAATATTTAACTAGTGAGCCAGTTCCTCGTTGCACACTTACCTGTCGACGCAAGGATTTCCAACAATCGCGACAAATTCATTCCATGTGTCACCGGGAACGTGATACCCGTTTGCATCAAAATCATGGAAGAGGGGAAGGAAACTTGTTGCAATTGACGAGTTCGAATTTACGCAACTGCCGTTAATTCCATCTTTTACTAAAATTTCATTCTGCGTGCAACATTTTCCTACCACAGGTAAATTCTTATACTTCTGCGGTATTATCGTATAGTTTTTCTGCAACATAAAAAGCGATTAGAAACTTCTGAACCAGATGTATATTCAAAGTGAATTTCTTCTTTTTCTTTCATTTGCAAATTTTCTCGTCGATCACGATCAACTAAGTTTACTTGATTGGTAAATTAAACTTCAAGTTAATACAGATGCCTAGAAAGACGTAAAGCAACATGAATTATTATTTGACGATGCTTGCATAATTGTTTATTATCTTAAATTGAAATATGCTTTCAGGATAAAACACAAGTTTCAGATTCCGAAGGCTGAAAGATGAACGGTGAAAATACTAAAAATAACTGGTTAAACATACCAACTATATTCATCGCACGCACGTTGGTTTATTGTACTTTACAAATCATCTTCCAATAATACACATATAATTGAATCTATTTTTCACTATTCTTTAAAATTTATTCGGAATTTCCCGATTAAGCTCGCTTTCTTCGTAAAGAATGTTACGAAATCAAATATAGAATATTTAGGAAATTCTCAGTCGTTTCGGAAGTAAATGAGAAATGTGTAAAATTCGACTTACAGTAGATTTCAAGAGAAATTAGAGAAGAAACATAACATTCGCTGAACGATTTATTATTTCAAAAGGTTCACATTATGTCTTATGCTAATTAGACAGTTTAATATACTTATACGTACCACAGGAATCGAGTAAATGATGGTTGTTTCATTGTCTATGCTGGCAATACAAATCGCTAGATCGTGAAGAAGAATATACAGTGGCAGTAAAAGATATTTGGATCTTCCAGACATTTTCTCTCTTTGAAATCTGTTTATAGGATTCGCGAAAACTCGATAATTTTCGTGAAATATTCTTTCTCTCGATCTCTATTTGTTGAGAGTTAACACGAATAATTCCATACAGTTGAACAGTCGCGTGCCGAAAACCACGGAGAAATGATACATTTGCAACGTTGATTCCTCACTGACATTTTCAATCTTCCAATTTTCACGATATTTTACTTTAATTTCAGTAGGACGTATATTTTCTGGGTAAAGAAGCTTTGAAATGTCCGAACTCGGAACACCGATTCGACTTTATTAACTCGGTTCTTCAATTTCCGCGCTCTATCAATTTACAAATTCTTTACTGATTATTTTCTCGCTATCGATTCAAGACCGAACGACGAGGAAGATAATAAACGCTTAGTTGGTTCTAGTATCAACTTTGATAACAGGGGCTACGTTTTATTTCATCTTCTATGGAATATGTACTATATTGTACTTTGAACAATTAATATATAATAAAGTTCTCTCCTTTTACCGGTATTTCATTGAAAAGTATTTACTTTCTGTTTACAGAATCGTAACGAAACCTAGAACATGCAAAGTATTACTTAATCATTCGGGTAAATCTAATCGCTAGGTTGTTTTAACGTCGTGACTATAGCTCTCGCGGGAAACTTGTAATCGGTTTTTCCATGATTTCTCTGCCGATTCTTTTGCACGATGAATAATTGCAATTTCACCGACGGAAATGTACGAATTTACAGGAACGGTCGTAAACGGATATTAAAAAAGCTATCTTAAATAAATAATCATTTACGCGTATAACCTTAATTTACAATTTTCGCTATTTCGACGGTGAAAGTAGCATCCTCTTACTCGAAAACGCGTCACAGTATCGTCAAGGTATACTAAATCTCGAGACTTATAGCCTATTTTACACTTACTTTTCAACTTTAGGACGCATTCGTTTTAAAAGTGATCTATGTGTGCTCCGTTTATGGTGAAATTATGCAAACAACAAATTCGAAAATTTTCGTCAAACACTTTCACTTTACCGGCACTAATGTTATTACCTAACCGAATTATGCTTACACGAACGATAGTGATAGAAGGCTATCAATTATATTGGATCGCGTAACGGGGAATTCGATCTCGACGAAATTTATACACGTACGTAGCTCACCGATCGACGTCCAGGAACACACTAACCGTTCTCCTCTGAGCACAAAGCCTTTATCTATCGGTGCATGATTACTCGTGCTGTGCATACATTGTCGGAGATCAAACTAGACAGGTGTCATAATTATACCACTTTAATTCAATGTTTTTTGGTTAATCCTCGGAAAGGATAGACCTTATTTTTAAATATTTATTTAAAAAAACAAATCATTTTTATCGCCCTTATCGATATTATCGTAGATTATTTCTCGGCCATTCTATTTTTCTATGCTGCTTTTATTTTATTAAATGAAATTCGAAAAGCGTGTAAAATCCTCCGTGGTTTAGTTTCATTGAGAACTCCATCGATTGGTATCGTAATATCGAAGAAATGTTTCTATTATCGCCGATGATATGACGTATACGTGAGTTATATCCGCAAATATAATAGTTCGTCACGAAAGAACCTTAGTCTTGAAACTTTGTTACAAATATCATTCCGTGAATTTCAGCTTTCGTTTTTGGAATTTCTACTTCAGCGAATTCGTTCTGCTGTCGATCGATCGGCTAAATCTATTCCATACTTTGTTCCTTCGTATATATGTATGTATGTACACGATATTTGTACCTTGCAGAACCGCCGGATGCAAAACGGCAGTTCTGCAGTCAAAGGGTTAAACCAATGCGCTAAAAAAGTTACACCGGTTAAAAACGTGTCCAAATATTAATCAGAATATCTGTATATACATATATGTATGTACGTATACAGAGTAAGAATAAAATTATTTACCTAGCTTAAGCAGAAATCAATAAGCATCGGATAGAATAAGAAGAAATAATTACATATATCTGGTTTTCGGCTGCTATTTCTGATCACTACAGGTGGTCTGATAAAATCCCGGTCTGACTTTAGAACGCCTACGCACATCCTAACACGTCATTGGATTTCCTTTGGTCCAAGTCATTCTGTTCTCCAATCGGATTTCGTTGATGCCAACATTGTAAACGAATGCTGTTGCTGCTGCTGCTGCTGCTGGTGGTGGTGTGATGTCCACTGCGTCAATCGCTATATTTGAATTTCATTCGACTTCGGGGAAGTACGGTTGAAGGGAACAGTGGACGCGCGAAAAAATTCAATTCCGGTCAGTATCGTCGATTCGATATTGAAAATTCTGAATATGTATATTATGTAATAGCCAATGCTTTGCAGATTCGCAAAAGTTTCTCTCGGTGTCAGGCGTTGACATGTGTCTATGTCCTATGTCTACATCGACGTAAATTCTCACTTTCAATTTCACTATACTCTTGTACCTTTTTGTGTTTAATCGGTTCTATCGTCGATACGTTCGAACTCTTCTTAAACAGTTGACGTCACGTTGAATATCACATATGCGTAATATTTAGGAATTCATTTGTATTTTACGCGACGTACACCGTCTCCATGACGGTCAGATGATAACTGTCACAGTCGAGAGATATTCCGCTGATCACGTTCTTAAACTGCACGTGTTGCCAGTAGTGTTGTATTGTCTTTTGTTCAAAGATATTTTTATGCAGTTTCTGTTTTCATTCTGCTTCCACGTACGTATATGTACGTGTGTAGGAACGTCTTTTTAAGTTCAAATAGTTTCAAACTATCACGTATTTCTGACTTCATTCACGTAACCTGTTGAATTATTTCGCGAAACTCGTGTGTACGCGTGTACAAAAAATAAGTCAACATCCTAAGAAAGATTATCGTACATACAAGTAAAAGGATGAACCTAGTAACTATCTTGTTTAGCGTGGGTGGACGCTGGTATTCTCTTTTTTTCATTTATTTTCTATGCGTAATTACATTTTACGTATAGATAAATGACTGACGTATAGATGTGCCTTCCTCGAATATAGATTAAAATAAAGATTTCCTTCTGTAAAAGCTAAGCTAATAAATTTCGTATAATAATAACATACTCGACATCAATCTGGAATTATTTTACTGCCTAAAGAAGGTAGAAAAACTACCGCATCACGTAAACAAGATCAAAATACGAAAACAAGATTCGTAAAATTAGCAAGTATGTTTCGATTAAAAATAAAATCTTCATCCGTGCGTTATTTTTAGTTGAACGATGAAAAAAAATACATCTGCTAACTTCGTTTTGAAAGGTACGAAATATCCTCTACCTGAAGCTTTAATCAGCCGATAACACAGTTTTCTACTTGCGATTATTGTAACAAGTACTCTTTCAAGAATAAATTTTACGATTAAATTAGTAGAGCAACTAGTTTCCGCGGTTAATTTAGTTACAATAGTTTATTCGCCCAACTACTACGTTAATTTCAACGTGTTTTTATTAAATATTTGTAGATTAGAATTGGTCGATTAAGAAATGGCAGAATGCGGCTCGCTTTCCTCGAATCAAAGTTCAGCGAGGCCGCATTCTTCCGCTTTATCTGCCGATGCACCACGTTCCTACTATGTCGTGGACAAAATTGTCACGAGTCTCGCGTGCGTCTACGGTCAGTGACGTCTCCTTTCTATGTATGCTTTCCCGTGTCTCGTCCTGGACGAAGTCCATCACGTGACCTTGCTGGTATATCTCGAGTTTGCTTCAAGTCGTGAACAAACACGAAGAAGGCTAGCTTCTGCAGATATAAGTAGACCATGTGCCATTGACACCTTATGGCATTGTTTGCCGGTGGTGGTTCTTCATTGCAATTTCCCTTTTTTTTTTTCAGAAAACTTCTTGTTTGTGCCATTTGCACAATGTAGAAATACAATTACTCCCATTCGTGTTCGTACACCACACGAACATTTAGCATAAATAAACAGAAAAATTATGATTATTATCTTGAAAATTGTTTAATTTATCATTTTAAACAATGTATAACAATAAAATTTATCATTTCTAGTTTTAAATAGTTTTATAAGAAGATGGAGTGTGTATAAGATGGACACAGGCTATCTGGTAGCCACCAACCACCCTATGCAGAACCCCCGAAATAAAAATTAACAAGTCCTTTCAGTTCGAAGACGAAAGGACAAATGAGTTGTCGGTATGCTACGGGACCCTATACATACCCTCGAGTTCCTCGGCCGGAAGTCGTGACTAAGGACGAGCAAACTTGGATGATGATCGTTAATGTACGGTTTCTCTCTAGCAATTCTTCCATTTTTATATATTTATTATATATTTCTATATTTATATATTTCTACTTATTACAGAAAAACACCTCTACGGTTAAATTACTGAAACGACGATAACCGACGATAGAAAATGCTTACGCGTTTGCGAAATCGGATTATTTCCACTGCGATATTGTTAGCAATATTATGTAAAATCAAAGCGATCTAAACAAATCGCGGTAGCGGGACAGCAATGAGTATGTAAAAAGATCGAAGGTCGTGAACGGAAGGGCGGAAATGCAAATGAGCCTTAATGCAGCATCAGCATCCGACACGGTGCACTGCGCGAGCGAATCTGTTGTCTCTCTCGCTCCATTAAGTTACCTCCCTCCTTTTAATAAAAATCTCTCCCGCTTCTCCTCACTTTTGTCCCACCGCTTCCTCTTCGTACGCCATCCTCTCTGTCTAACTTTCCACCAGGTCTCTTTATTCCACGTTATTCCTCGGGGATGTAGGGTGAGTACGATTTCGGTTCCCTTCGTCAAGTCACTTAACGAGAAGATGCTCGTTTATCGAAAACTAGTTCTTCCTTGGAGACACGGCTAAATATCTTGCCGAGAAAATACCAGCACCTCCTTTTTTGTTCTTCCCAAGCGAGCCCTCTCCATCTTTGGGATAATACGATACACACGATACCATTGCAAGTTATATGAATCGTGAATCGAACTTGTAAAATGAACAAAAGTACCGATTTCGCTGTAGTAAAATACATCTATATGTGATCTTTATTAGTATCTATGTATTATTTATTCGTTGTGTATCAGAAATTGGAAAAATTGCAGCAATCTCGTTAGCATGTATGGTGGCTTAAAAGGACGGAAAAGGGGTAGAGTTGACAATGCGGAGCGTAATCGACGGGATTTTTCTCCGTTTTAATGCTGGTAAAATCGTTGATACCATTGTAATCGAAGTTACCTTCGGTACACTCTATATACCCGTATATACACACGCAGGTTATCTCATTCTCTTCCTCTCCGCTTGTCTTTGTCCGTTCTTCCTTCGGTCTCTTTCCATGGTCGGTGCTCCGGTCGTGAGCTAGCTATCTCGGAGTAAGGGGTAAGAACCCGGCAGTGCCGACGCTATGCATCCTGTTTTTCAAATTTTATTACATTTCAATTAGAATGGTGACAATATCGTTTAGTTACATATTTCATGCGTAGATAATAAGCTTAGGTTGAAACCTATACGTCATTTGAATTTATATATTTTGAAAATGAAATTTCGAAAAGATCCTACGAAACTATCTCCACTGGACTATGCCGAAGTTGTTTGGAAATCGTTAATTTGAAATTATAAAGATATAGAGTAAATTTGTATAACACAATGCAAATATTATGACAGAGTTCGCATAATACAATAATAAATAATATTATTAATTTAAAAAAAAATAATTTGATTTATTAATTTTAATCAATATGATTAAAAATTTTAATATCCCCAAATTATTTGCAATTCCAAAATGGCACTTAACTCCAGAATTTAAAGAGGAGGAAATTTATTTTCAGGATATAGGAACGTAATTGCAAAGAATTATTTTGGGGTAAGAAAGGAGAGAAAGAGGAAAACGGAAAGGTGAGGGCGCTACGGCTAGATTCGTCCCTGGGTCGCGATTCTGTGGAGCGGGGGCGGCGGCGACGAAGTAGAAGGCAACCAGGAGGTACCGACAGTAGCTCCCAGACAGTGACTCCGCGCGTAACGACATGTAACCGGCAGACAGATATTCTCACAGTGTTATGTCATCGATGACAATTGTTCCATAGCCAAAATTTCACTGTCGACGATTTGCACACGGTCAAGGACAGGCGCTAACCGTCCGAAGGTCTCCGTGAAGATGGAGGGAAAGGAGCGTGATAGTTCGGTAACGACAGGCCTTGAACTCGTCAAGTCGTGTAGATATCGAGGAAAAAATTAAAGAATTTCAAAGAGAGAAATTTAGTTGCGACAGGACCGACGCAGCCACTGTGTAAGAATCTAGAGAGCGGGAAAGAGAGAGAGAGAGAGAGAGAGAGAGAGAGAGAGAGAGAGAGAGAGTGAGTGCGTGTGCGTGTGTGTGTGTGTGTGTGTGTGTGTGTGTGTGTGTGTGTGTGTGTGTGTGAGAGAGAGAGAGCGCCGGTGCGGAGCGAATGGTTTGAGAGAAGCTCGATGGGTCGAACATACACAGTGCTGCCAGCCTTAAGCTCGACGGAGTCGACGCCGCAAGCTCGATGCAAATCGACGTTGTAGGATACTTGGAAGAAAACCGGAGAGAGCCCGCCGATTCTCCATGGTTGAACAATTCAACGAACGTCGACAATCTCTCTTGAATTCGATTCCTGCGGCATTGTGATAGAATAAATTAATTCTGGCAAGAACGCGGACAACTAGTGGCCCGGAAAGAAATGAACTTCTGGAAAGTGTTTTTCTTGTTTGTGAAATATTAGGCGATCGACTAGCTCTGGGGCGGTAATGTCGGGGAAAAACGACGTGATATATGTGTTCGGTGCAGCTGGCTCGCGGGAGTGCTGGGTCAACAATGTCAATGCCCTTAAGATCGATCGTTACTTGCTCGAAACTGACTTGTTTGTTAATGGACATTAAGAAATTGACTTGAGGGTTTTGATTCAATTGAATTGAAGCTGATCGAAGTGAGTTCCAGTCAACTGTGATCTAACTTACCGGTAATTATTCGTCTCGATGGAGCCGTGTGTCGGCTGTGAGCGATGTAATCGCCATTAAGAAAAAAAATCTGAACGTGATAGAAATATAGACGTATGAAAAGTAATTAAACATTATAGCAAATAAACTCCGAACTAGAGTGGTTAAAGTAGATGAATCGGTAAAAAAGTTGTTAAACGAAAATTGCAAGGAAAGGAGCGGCTAGCAGAACAAGTCGTTTCGGTGGGCGAGTGGCAGAGTAATAACCGCTCGTTGGATGGAGTGATGAGCGGGGCCCCTGCACGGGGCACAACGCCCCGTCGTCAAAGACGTCATCATCATCACCATCACCATCATCAGAAACATCAGAAGCTGGTCCGGGAAGAGCAGCAGGCGGAGGAACCGGGGGAAAAACGGCCAAAGGTAAACCCAATATTCCTCTGGGCCTCGCAGCGAGAGCAAAGAATCGTCGAGGTAAGATGCGAGGACTACGACAAAAGAAATCGTATCAAGTTGACAAAGACGGCCCAAGGATGGCGTTCGATACCGAGAACAGCCTCCAACATATACTCGACGGGTTTGGGAATCATCTCCCAGAAGACGAGCAACACGAACGCGTTAAATTCATCCGGCACAACCGAAGGAAGGGACGTCGACAAACAGCCGAGGCACGTGACGTTGAGTCGTCAACATATGCCTGCGAAAGAGTCGACGAGTTGTCGGATCAACGGTTTGGTCAACGGAGACGGTGTTGGAAGGAAAAGAAATTACGATGAAATTAATAGAAATTCCAACCACGGCCGAGAATATGGTTTTTCCGTAGTAGACCTGCAAAACAGGGCAAGGGTTAAAGCAACCTGGAACGACGAACGACGAAGAGTGCCATGCTCTGATGAGGACAATGACAACGAAGACGACGAGGACGAGGACGAGGACGAGGACGAGAACGAAGTTGACGACGACGATGACGACGAAGACGACGAAGATGACGAAGATAACGAAGATGACGACGAGGACGATGAGGATGAGGATGAGGATGACGGCAACGAGGAAAATAGCGAAGAAAGAGATGAAAACAGTGACAAGATGGAACAAAGAATGGCGAGGTGCAACGAGCAGAATAACCTGAAAAGGTTACAGAAAGATAAACTATTTCAACCGCGAGTTGTACTGGAGCAACTGCACTTTTCCCGATTGCCCGAAAGCGTTCATCAGAATGTCTTTCGAAGGCAGGGAAAAGATGACAAGGGGCAGAATCGAAGAGAGGAGAACGATGGTATCGGCGTGGAAGAGAAATCGACGGTGGATAACGAAAGAAGGAGACACGTGAACAAGGCGGGCATTGAAGATATACTAAACATGATTGACGTCACGGCCTCGCCCGTTCTAGCTACCGATACGCCTAGTGCCGATCTTCCTGTCGATTCGACGAAAACTTACGAACTTCTTAACGAGAATCTTCATAATAAATCTAGCGAGAGTAAAATCAAAAATTCAAATTCAACCAAATTGTTGGAATTATCGAGTAAGGTTAAGGAACAGTCGAAGACGAACATGAGCTCCGACTATCAACAGGAACTTATCGTCAAAACCACGCACGACAATTTTGCCGACGATAAGATCGAGATACACGAAGAAAAGATCCTCACCTCGTACGATACCGAGGGTGAGGAGGAGAAAAAGGACCGGATCAAGGACGACGTCATAGTTTTCTCCATAAAAAATAACACACCGGAGTTAAAATCGTCCAAAGTTGTCCCAGTGGATGGTGGACTCAGAAATCGAGGAAAATCTAATAAATTACAAAACATGATATCAGTCAGGAATGGTACTCGGTTGGAAACGCAAGAGGAACGTCCTGACGAGCCTGGAGAACCAATGAAAATAGACTATAACGATAGCACGAAGATTTTACACGCGCTCAGAAACACTCCAGGCCTTTCGGTCTCCATAACTAGAAACCACCTGCCGGAAAATGCGAAGAGCATAGTAACACCGTTAATGAGACCGGTATCGAAGGCGTCAAGCAGATCGCCGGACTCCCAAGCGGAATGTATCGAGAAGGTATTGAAAAACGCAGACTCTGCGACTGAGATTCGGGGAACAATGGCTTCCCCGAAGAATCTTCCCGGTTTGCCGATCATCATTCCTAGTTATCGATACAGAAATTCCCAAACGGTGGCAACGCGTGCGACATCTCCGATCATCAAAGCGCGCGTTGAATCTCCAGAGAGTACGGTGAACTTTTCTAAAAACGACGCTTACACAGACGAGTCGAAATTGGACGGATTTCCTCACGAAGAGGACGAGGAGGACGAAGAGGACGAAAGAGATATGGAAGATGACGAGGACGACTGTGATTCACAAGTGCTGGAAGATCTTAGACGTCAGAAGGCCGATTCGTTGGTTTACGAGTCGGACAGGGACTATTTCCACAGGCAAAATATAGGGAACGCAGAGGACCGTAAAACTCCTTTGGAGAACGTGAAAAGCCAGACTCATTGGATGAGTTCGAGCAAAAGCAGCGAAGCGCAAGCGAAATGCAAGTATCAGGATGTAGAACATTTCGACGAGCAGGTCCTTGAGGAGCTTAGGACTCGTGGAACGGTTGTATCGCCACAACCGAGTGGAATTCCATGTTCTCCAGCTTCCAGGAGAACCTCTTCGGTATATCTAGAGAGACTGCTACCTAGTCCTCCTTGTTCCGTCTCCTGTTCGGAAGATGCGAAGAATGATTTGACTTTGAAAGGTATCCTGTCGTCGCCGAATCAATTGGAAGTGAGGGATTACGAGAAACAGAAGGAACTTTCGAGTCGTTGCGACCAAATACCTAGTGATCATCTTTCTATTCGCACTGATCACTTCAAAGACATCGAAAGATGCAGTGTGAATAATAATAGAAAGGTGAATAAAAGCTTCCAAGAGCGTTTCAGCGTCCAGAATCAGGAGATGAGGAATTCGAGCAGACCTATGTCTAGCGGTGACATTCATAGTACTTATTTGGCGACGGACCGTGCCACACCCAAGAGACCAATGTCCGCAGAGTGGTCTGTCGCCGGTAGGCAGAAAAGCCACTCGAGTTCCTACCAAAAGTCTTCTGGAAAAGTTCAAATGCAAATGATGGAGGAAGTGTGCGCCACGTCCACTAGCACTGACAAACTTCTGGATCCTGCTAGTCAGCTTAGAGAATTGATCGAGACGTCTGGACATCTGATACCGGATCCCCTCTTGGTACCGAGGGACTATTTGCCTGGCCTTGCGGCAGCTCCAGCTACCGAAATTCCAAAACTATTGACCTCGAGACCGGAACTGAGACTGCCAGAAGCGCTGACCAGGCCGGAACTCCTCAGAGATCCAGATCTGTTAGTGATATCCTTGGCTCACCTTCAGCACGTGCTGGATCACGGCGAGGGTCCAGTCTCTAGGTCACGACACCTGCATCCGAGAATGAACAACGACGTTAACAAAGGATCCGGTCACGGTCCTAACAACGGAGCAAGGAACGCGTTGCAAACACCGCCCAAACTCAGCTGCAAACCAATCGGCACGCTAATGCCGGCTCCGATCGATCTTTCGAGTAGCCGAAGAACCAGTCCTTATCCGCCCTTACTCAGGGTACGGAGCGGATTACTTAAACAGGAACCAGAAGTTAGTTCCACGGCCAGTTCGCCCGATGACTCACAATTATGGCATCCTTTATTCGGCAGGTAATTCTTCTTTATTTTTTCTCTTCTTTTCTTTCTTTTTCTCTTTCACTTATATATGTATGTGTACATTGGAAAATTAACATCGATTCGTCGATGTAAATTGAAAATGTCCTTAAACTGGTGCTATTATCTAAACCGTGGCGATTTGAGAGAGAGAGAGAGAGGGGGGGGGGGGGGGGAGAGAGAATAACATTTACAAAAAAATTCATCGGGTATGTGTTACATTAATGAACAACAATTCTTGGCTACTTAAACACTTGCTTCGTCATTCCTATTGCATTATTTAATATGTTCAATGAAAATAGTTATTCCAACGGATTGTTTGCAAATTCGTGTCTTTGAGAATATAGCGAAGAAAGTAGAACTTGGATGGAAAATTATTTCAACCACCATGTATTATAGAGAACACTATAATTTGGATATTTTGTATATTTTCTCGTATTACATATATTCTCTATAATTTTACAGCTCTGAATTTTTCTATAAATGCATAAGAATCCCTAGTTTAGTGATAAATATATTTAACTGATTATTTTAAAACTAAGATTTATGTACAAAAAAAAAAACAGAACTACTAATTCGATAATACCCCTTGCAACGTCTGTGTTTATCTCTGAAAATTAGTGGAATGGACATTGAAATTAGCAGATCGAGTAATAAAAACTATTTTACTTGTTATAATAATTACGAATGCCTCACATATTTAGCTTTCTCAGAAATAGGGAGGCACATTATGGAAGAAATAAATCATTTATTGAAGTAGTAGAAGCAATAGTCGCAGTTGTATGTTAAGTCGTTGATCGGTGAAAGAACAGAATCATATCCCGGTTAGGTGATTATAGGCGGACGTGTTTCCCACTCAACTATCTTGACAGTATTGTAAATCGTAGCAAAAAACAACACATTACCGCGAAGCGATATTTATTTTAATTTAACATGGAACTTAACCCAATGATAGTTTATGCTTTTCGATCGATTCTTAGCATGAAATACAATCACATTGGAACTCTAACACTTTCATTACTATTGCCGCCTATAGGCACGCTTTGGACATTTTTTCGAACACATTTTAATCCTTAATTTTATTCTTTGCACACTTTCGCTTTAATTCAAAGGGAACAAATTAAACATTTTCACGAATTCGAAAGCTTGGAATTTGTAAACTTGTGAAAACAATTTGACAAACTTTACAGCTACGAATTGAACATCTACCTTTTGCCGCAACGTTATGTATTAAAATCTACCGTAGACAAAGGGTTAATCTAAAAGGGATGATCAATTTCAATGGGCCAAAGCGTAGGAATAAAATTATAGCAGTGTTAAATTGTGAACGCGTTGATAACGAGGTATGGCGATAGAAAATCTAGCGGCCGCGTTAGAAACTCGCTGCCAAGAAAAGTAATTTTTAGCTCGGCACATTTCTATACGAATTTTTAATACAATTTACAGACTTCAGGTTGGAATGCCAGAATAATTGGTGAAGGGGAGTCATTCGATCGCGCAGATTAGACCATTTGTTCCAAGACGAAGAATCTGAATTCCTCAACTTTCTACCAGTTAATCTTAACCAGAATATCAAGAGCAAATTAGATCGAACACTCGGCCTACCGTAATCTATTCGTTCTGTTGAACGTCTGCCATATTAGTTTCCACCAAGTAGGATTTAGAATGTAGAATGTCTGGAATAGAGGGGGATGGGGGATGGGTAAGGAAAATGTAAAATCAGTAATAAATCGAAATTGGAATCGTTCGATAACATCAACGTTCTGACGAGGTGACAGAATTCTGCTGGTCAATCTTGTAATACATGCCCCCTAATTGGTCTGATCGAGACTTCTCTAATTAGGACTGCATGTTCCACGATCAGCAATTGGCACGATACGAAAGTAGGTCGAGTCTCCGTGTTTTGCCCTACGTTCCTTGACTGCGTTTTGCGACGAAACTGTTGCGCAAATAGATATTTCAAATTCATAGTCTTCGCTTCTGTTCCGAAGGATCGATAAAAATATTTCAGACGTGTCGTCCATTGTTTTTCGCTTGGTAAAAAAATTTCAGATGTACATCTGTCGGTGAAATTGCCAAAACGCGTTCCTTTCGAATAATTAACAGTGTATGTGACCTATTAATTCTTCGATCTATATGATATACGTACATATAGATAAAGTGAATATAAAGTGAAAAAGACACATTAACACTTTATTGAAACGTTTATCTGGCTTTTGACATTTTAATATTTATGAAGTGATTTGCAATTTTAAAGAAAATATAGAAATGGGCAGCCGGGTGACCGATTGTCTACGCAAGGTTTAAGAAAAGTCAGGTATGGCGGAGATAGCAGGTGGATATTTTATTGTATCGTACTGGCGACAGCGTCAGAAGGTGTAGAACCGTTTCGAACGGCAGAGCACTTGTGTAAATAGCATTAGGATGCTACTCTCCACGTTGTGCGATGAGCGGACGGCTTTAATGAGAGGGAGTGGTATTAAAGGAGGGTTCTCATGTGACGACACGAACGTTCATCGATCGTACCGACGGGAATTCGAAAGCCGCAGCCCACCGACGAGGGAGAGTGCAGGAAATTAAAATCAGAACTCGTTTGAACGTTTTGCTGGAACTCTGTATTCTTTTACAATCAGACACCAGAATGCGTCGTATCTTTCGGTAAAACTGATTCTGATTAGGTCGATTCATCTTCCCTTCCCATGTTCGATTGTGAATTGGCTGGACAGCGATCTTCTCATCGGTTAGGTGTAATATATTGTACCGAATGATAGCGAGCACGAGCAAGCAGCTTCTTAAGCTTCTTGACTTTGTTCACTTGTTGTTGTACCATTTCTTCCGTGAGGTGACGACCATGTTCCAAATTGTAAGAATGAAACTTCAGCTTATTGTTTAACGATCTTTTCCACGAATTGTTGACTCGTATTAAGATCTTTGGCGAGCTTCCTCGTTGATCGAATGGAATTTCGATCAATTCGACATCTCACTTTCTGAACATTGCTTTGTGCGATGGCTGATAGCGTTATTCATTGTGTTACATGATTCCTATTTTCTTTTCATATAATATCAACCGTATTTATTTATTATTTATATAAAAATTGACACGGTCTTAAGTAGTTGTCCGTTTTTAATTTTGGTATGATTTCAGAAATTACAACAATTCTCTATTATTTGTTAATGGTTTATAAAAAGAAACACATTCACGTCGTCTTCCTTCATATGTGATAGATGTAATATGTACAAGTTTAATATAAAAACATTGTATTTACAAAATAAATAATATTTACAAATAAATTGTTTTGATAAAAGTTGATCAAAATATATTATTTATTCCTAAATGACACACGCTATAAATTTTGCGGCGTTCTCTTTTCCTTCTTGAGATATGTAATTTTGAAATTTTCAAATATTATCTATTATATAAATATTCTTAGCAAAACAAATGAAATCTCTGTAAGAAAAAACCTCTAATTTTAACATATATTTTCAAGATTTTTTCAATAAAGAAAACGCATTGAAAAGAAATTCCAATCCAGACCCAAACCCAATTTCTACTTAAAATCACAATTATTTTATTTTAACATCAGAATTGAATAGAATCAAATGTAAAAGGATATGTTTCAACATAGCGAATATTATATTTAATAAATACAAGACATATATATCTTCAATGATATATTCTAATGAGAAAATAATCCATGTTTTGTATCTTTTCACAATAGAATTCGAAAGTTATCCAATGAAAAATTGTATCAGTGTCTATCAATGTGCTTGAGGATCAAGAGACTGGTTACGATTTACGATTGCGTCCAGTTGAATCGGTCGATGCTGACCGGCTCTGAAGGCTTACTTCGCCTACGTCCACGCCCACGTTTCAATCCTAAACGTGTGTTTTCGTGTGTGTGTGTGTGCGTGTTTTAGATGAGAACGCGCGCGTGTGCTTATGTGGAGAATAAAAATTATACTATAAAGAAATCTTTCGATGATTAAATAATGAAATATGAATAACGGTACGTGCAATCGATCAACAGAAGGCTTACAAGATTTTCTACGAACCGTGTGAAGAAAAGAAAACCGTATTACTGCTACTGGATCGTGTAAAAGGAGACTCAAGTGTGTACCTCGTAAAGATTTCCAGCAGTGATTTGCAACGTAGCATTTACTTCACGTTTAACGTTGCCTCTCGTTTTTATGAATTTGATTAAGGAAATATTCGGGAACGATGGGGCATGGACAATTGAAATGTCGGTGCAAAGTCTTGCAGACTGATAGTAACGATATCTGGACTACTTGAACGGGCAGCCCGTACTACTGGGCAAGAGTGTACATACACTACAAAGAGAAGGGAGATGATACTCGAGTTACGCGAGATACGTGAGATACTTGTCGATACTCGAGATACCTGACTGGAGGACAGGGAGGACGGGAATCGGTGAAGTTGGTTTAAAAGCATACAGATTACGAGAAGACACTCGAATTACAGAAGGTGCAGAAACTGTGAACGTGAATCTCGGTCAGTGGTTGTAAGAAAGTGCACGATCTACTTTTAATGACAGCATTGGTATTCAGTACGCTCGAATCTATTTCTAGAACCGCTACGTACACTGTTTTAAGAAATAATGAATTAATCGTACACGTTTCCGTAGATAAACATTATATTGTATATCTTTCAATCGATACCGACTTCCCGCGTTATTAACCTTCGGAAGGCGAATGATCTGGGAATAGCATAGTGGCCGAACGCGAAATTAGTTGATCATCCATACGACAAGTTTCAATACCGATCATGTTAAACTAAGACTAGCTATAAGTGCTATATTCGTTTAACGGGTCAGCTCTTCAAAAGTTCCGCATTTGTTGCCCAAATGATTCTGTACTTTCACAGCTTCCAACATTCTTCAGGCACGTTTAGTGAACACCTTTTCACTTTCTTCATTGTCGTACGTTTGCTTAGAAACGTGCTGCTACTTATTCAGATTATTTTTCTCAATTTTTAGTTGGATGTAAGGAAACGAAGGCGTAAACGTTTACAGTACCAGCTCGTGGTGTTTTAACCAACTGAAAGATACTTTTCTCTTAACCTATTCGAAGCAGATTACATGCCGTGTGTGTAATGCATGTCCTAGCTAGAAAAACGAGTTATACATCGTGTGTCCGATGAGTTTCAGCTTCAGTTATCAGTTGATAGTGAAAAAGTAGCCGTACAAGTTCTATTGGTTACAATATTTGCTAATTGGCTCATTTTTCGTTTCCTTCATTGACGGTCCTGCCGGGTTGGCTGTCGCACAGCGAACTTGAGCTGCTCGTGGAAAGCAAAATGGGGTCGAAGCTTGGATAAATGTTCTTCGTTGGTTCAGAGTTGTGAGCACTTATCCAAGTATTACTCTATACACATACGCGCGCATACATACATACATACAGACATACATACATACATACATATATATATATATTCCTTTTCAGAGGGTGTCGACGAACAGGCGTCACGTGCGCAAAGACGTCGCACGAGTTCGATTTCGTGTTCTTTACGTGTATTCGCGGACCTGGACATTGAAAACATTTGCTACTAACAGGGACATGTATACACGATCTTCTATGTATCAACGGGGTACTTGAACGAAATATCTCCTCTTAAGTTCCTTGCAAGATTTTAAAAAAGAGTAGGTTTTTACGCTGCTTAATTATACATAAATAATTATAGCGTGGTTAAGCCACGAGTAAATATAACTGGACACCATGAATGAAATATAAGAATTTTGTCTACGTACAGAGACGAACACACCGTGCACTATCACTCACGTGAGTGATAGGTAGATGAATGACAGGAGGAAAAAGGGGTGGGTTCGCTTGAACGTAATGGTGGCAGGTAGAAAAAGAAGCCAATGTGCGGGGGAATAGGTAATAATTTGAGAGCACGAAAAGAAGGAAGGGGCGATAAATAGAATTAGGAGAAGAAAGATAAAGAGGAAAGAACGAAGGGGGCAAAGTAGAAGAAAAACGGATTGAGAACGATAAAGAAGAATAAAAGTAATAAAAAGAAAAGGGAAAAAATTGGAGAGGTAAAGAAGAAAGGAAGAAACCATGTTCAGCGCATGTGCGGACTACCAGTACTTGGATCGATTCTCCTCGTTTCAAAGAGTCATTACGAGCAGAGTACCGGTACTCTTCGTGATGCTACTAATAGGCGTACGTCAGACAATCATTCTATAGTATATACTCGAAAATTTTCAACCAAACCAAAATTTTCAAATAGCTCTCCTACTTGTAAGTGTGCCGGTTGACTGAGATTGCAATCTACCAATCCCTTCCAAGGTCGATGTGGTTTCGATGATTACATCAACCAAATGTTCTTCAATTTTTAACTTATAAACAATAGATACTTCTATATGAGAACTATTAGTCGATAACAAAAAAAGAGCGAAACTCTCGAAGAGTCAATCGACGCGATAAACGTAAGCTTATTTTCCATTTCTTTCTTCTAATTATTTTTGATCATAAACTAACCAATTTATTCATTTTAGTTATGTATAAGTAGTTCAATTTAATTTAATTATACTTTTATGGTGCTTTTAATAAAGGTTTCGTTTATTCTTTTCTCTTTTCTCCTTTCATTTCGCGAGTGCGCGTATGCATACGAACATTACAATTTATAGCGATTGTTTTTCAGTAGTTCGTGTGTATTGTGCTTGTTGTACACATTGTGCTTACAGTACACAATGGAATACACATTTGAAGAACTTTCCAACATGCACCTGTTGCGTCGCACACACTAGGCAAGGTCGCGTTATTGTACTTGGAAACTGTACTTTCAGTTAACAAACAATAGACGGAACCTTAACACTAGCACGTCATTTGACACTAAGACACGTCATTTTCTGAAACATTCAAACTCTTACCTCATCTTCTGCTCCTACATCTCCTCCTCGATAGTATTTTGTATTTTCTATTTCGATCTTAACTGATTAATCAACAGAATCTTACCCTTACATATCATTGAGTGAGCGAATCATTTTATGACTCGCTATGTATGCTATGTTTTTAAATGGAGCATCTAATTTTTTATCTTGAAATTGCTACAGAACGTTTCGAATATTTGAAATATGCGGTGAAACCGCGTTAACGTTTCTCGTTGTCACTTTTGCATTGTTACCTTTGAGAACTTCATAAAGCATACAATGCCGAACACATTCTTTCGGTGTTTCATCGGAACTCATTTTTATTCACGCGTTACTGAATTGATCGGAATAATGGCCTGCTTATAAACACGAGCCTCTAGATTATGTTTATGCAAAAAAAAAGGGGGAATAAAAGAAAAAAAGAAAAAAACGTAAAGTCAGTTTAGGAAACGAGCGAAAATAAATGTCACGGAAAACGACATTGTTTCCAGCTCAGAAAGTAATTATTATTTAGCTAATTGTGAAATGCGCTACAGCCGTTGTGTTTCTTTTTTGTTTTTCCTGTATTCTTCCTTACCGACATACCTACTTCGTTCTCTACTTTACCCGAATGGTCTGCCATATTTCTTTTCCTAACCTTTACGTACATTTACAAATTCTCTTTACTCCTATAAAAAAAATCACGAATCTGCATATATTTTTCTTGTTTTTTTACTTATTTTACCCTACCCCATCTTTTCTACTTTTTATTCTACCTAATTACCGGAATATTTCGCCTTCATTTCACGTTTCCTTACACAATTATTTACATGCATGTCACTCGGCAAACCCAGAGCACTACGACAGTTCACAAATTATTCATGTTACACCTGATTAATGCAGAAATAAGTGAAAAACAGACGGATGTGTCGTTTCTATTACTTTATGGTTGTCGATTATCTTCCCTCGAGGGGAAATTTTAGTGCAAGTACAATGTAGATAAATTGTTTTCAATCAACCGTCGGTAATGTCGCACGCTAATAGCGGAATAGGAAAATGACAAGGCTATCTGCAGGCCTGGCACTGCTATCTTAATCAAGGCGCAAGACAAATTTTTATCACCTAGAATGTTAATGTACATTTAGTTTGTTAGGCAGATTCATTTATCTTCTGAAGAAACATCCTCTTGATTTAACAATTTAGTTTTTGCTTCGCTAAAAGCTAAAAAAAATCTTGTACCTTATTGTCGCTTGATATTCCTAGCAGCTGACTGAATGTAATTCAATCTGGTGCATCGCTCGTATTCTTACAGTCGTATACTGACACTTCTCCTAGCAGACCTTCAATACAGACCTTCCCCCATGAACAAAGTATTTTGTAAAGCTCTGCCGATGAAAGATTACTGTTAAGAATTCTTGGCAAAAGTGAGAATTTGACAAATTTTCGTGAGCGTGATCAAAATGGTTCTTATATTCAATTGCTTTCTTAATATTCTGCCAATGCGGTCAGTCATCCTTTGTACGTGAGGGAAGAAGGCAGTGTAAACGTTATTACCCGAAGTGTGTTGTCTGTTCTTAGGGTGCACGATCTTGTCGATTGTGCTGTCTATCTTCGATCCGGAGAAACCGCTCTACTGTAGGGTGGATCTGACGTGGTCAAGTTCTTCAGGTAAGCTCCCTATCACAAATGTTGATCGCTCGATATACTAGAGAACTGATTAATAAATTCTTCTGGGATTGACGAATGGGTGGTAACAGGAGGTGTGTTAATTTTCGGTGTATTCGAGGTCTTAGGGACCCACCAGATTGTTTTCTTCTAGTCAACAAATCTAAGAAGTGTATTGCGTTGGTAGTCTCAATTTCCATGGTGAATTGTATGTTAGAAAATAGTGTCTTGACTTCACATTACCAAGATATAATTCACGTACATATATCTGAACCAGTGAGATGATTCGAGTGGTTCGTAGTAAGTGCTTCGAAAATAAAAGCTGGAAATTCGTTATGAATCGTTAGGTTATCGTTAGGAATCAAATCGTTAATGGGAACATTTGTGAAAAGGGCTCCACGTCGAAACTGACTAGGATATCTCCAAATTTCAGTTGAACGTTTTGTAGTTTTGAAAAGTTTGTCGATCGACAGAAGTGTAATCAGAGTAACTGTTTTTCAACGGTAATTCAAGCTTGCATTTTTATGGTATTTAGAGCTCCTTTCACTTTAGGTCTTCAAGTCAAGCTGCTAGAAGAATTAAGTATATATATATATATATATATATATATATATATATATATATATATATATATATATATATATATATATATATGTACTTGGGTACAATAAAGAGTTTTCTGATTCGCATCAGAGTTAAATACTCGTTACATTTTGCTTACTCGCTCCGATATACTCGTTTTCGCAATAGTAAATGATTAAAATTGTCTTGTAACAACTGAACTGAATTAACTGGGACTAAAATCACGCGCTGCAAATACCCGATATTCACCTATCACTGTGAAAGTAATCGTGCAATCTTCTTTTTGATTTACAGCCAAAAAAGGCAGCAACAGCATCATCACCAACAGTACCAGAACTATCAACATCATAATCAACAATATCAGCATCAGCAACAGCAACATCAGTACCAACGCCAATATCAACATGCCTCCTGGCACAGGACCACCATAGCATCCTGACTACCGCGATTTTGATACTGATCGCAAGTCGAGTAATCCTGGTGTAAGAAGAGGAAGAGTTCTTCTTCTTCGTGAAGAAGCCTATCGTCACGATTCCTTTTGCACTTTCGATTTACGAAAAGGAATGCAGGAAAATAAGTACAATATTGGAGAAATCTTTTACTTGTAACTAACCGATCTCCGTTTCTCTAGACTTTAAACATTGTGTCGACAGAGTGATTAATGATCATTCATTAGACAAGATTCGCCGTTTACTATGTCGAAAGCTACCCTGAAAAGCCTCCTCGTCATTTCTTTCTGTAAAGAGTTAGGTTCTCGCTCTATAGCGAGTCCCTTTGGTGGGATCTCTTATGTGATATAAATAAAACTTGCACGTCCACCGTGGCGTGTGAGAAATGCAATGTATCATAAATTGATATAACATCGTAGTATCCCGATGCTACTGTACGACACGTATCCGAAGATAAACTTGCGTTGAAATATACATAGGTGGTAGAACCGATACAGCGAGGTTGTAAAATCGGTCAAGCGTCAAAGTACATGCGATTAGAGCGGTGAAACAGTAATTTGAGGGAGATAAAGAACTCGAGCCTCGTTCAGGGTCGTTCAATGCCAAGATGGAAATGGTTCTTTCAACAAATTTTCTCTGCGCCTTAATCTTTAACAGCTCAAGGTTCATTTTTACCAATATGACAATTACTATCGAGCCGGAAGCGACGGAGACTTAATACCATACAGCTTTTAATGAAAGATTTTAAGCAGAAATTTTCTATATCAATTCACAAATGACATCGGTGTTTAACTTACGTTCTATCGAATCGGCAACGATCACTTTTACTTACACGTCCTCGTCGGGTGAATTCTGGTTGCTTATTAATCGTTGAATTAGTTTCATTTCTCAACAGTTGAAGTTGTTCTTGTTTTTTAACGATCCTCGGATCAATTAAATCGTTGATTTAACGTAATTAATTTAACGAAATCAATTTCGTTATTTTATAAGAGTAATTCGTTTTCGACGAGCTCTATAATTCTTGTTAATCGAAACGAAATTCTACGCTTTAGTTCGTTATTGTCCCTGATACAAGTCGGGTATTGATTCGGTGATTGATTTTGGTACTATTGTTATTTAATTGTTACCGATTTACGATTGTTTCGTGCTATAACTAATTGCAAATATCGTCGAACAGACTAATAAACAAATAATACAGCATATAATAGAATACCTATAAGTGACGAAAATGTGCAATAGCTTTTAACTCTTCGCGATCCTATCGATGAAGAAATTTAACGCGTTAAGACATTATCTGTAATCATGATTACGTGTCAAAAGGAGAAAAAGGTGGAAATGTGTAACTACATGCGTCTGAAATGACGGAAAGAGGTGCTACTCGATAAACTATTGCAAAAAAAAAGAAGGAAAAAAAAGAAGAAAAAAAGAAAAAGAAAATAAAAGAAGAAGAAAAGTGCGAGAAAAGCGTATATAGATAAATCTGTTAGGTAGAAAAAAGATTTTACATAATGTACACATAGAGTACGCATATGTACCGTGTAATAAAATATCCACAATAGAGTGTACCTACACATGCACGAGAGAAACAACCCTTTAATGTTTCTCGATATTTCCCGTTGCTTTCTTCTCTTTAAAAACATTTATTAAACATCAACAGTAATTGCGTTAAAATAAAATGTCAACCAAGCAATGTTGTAGATCTTCTTGTTTCAATTTACGGCGCTGAAAAATGTGTCGTACGATATGCTAACGCGGATTATTATTATTTTCCCAACATTGTAACAGTTTTGTTATGTAAAATACAAAATTATTCTTTCAACATAAGCTTTAATTATTCGAATAAAATGAATTAGGTAAGAGTGTCCTAAAGAGAAGGAATGTTTTCGATTGTAATTTATCGTTCGAGATACTGTAACGTATCGTGGTGATGTTTTCACTCACGAAATGCATATTTCTAATAAAAATCGATTATGACATCACTTCCACTTTCCTTGAACCCAATAGAATATGCTAGTTAAAAAAAATTTAATCTGATTATACGAAAATTACTTGTCCACGCAACGCCTGTGTTAAGTAAAACTGATTTGAAACCCTTTCAAAATTTCATGAGAACGTACAATGGATTATCTAAGTTCTAATTAATTCCTCATCGATGAAACGATTAAATATACGTCGCAAATTAATTATTTGACCAATATTATAGTTCTCTAAGGGATAAACTCGCAATTAGGGTTGATTGTTATTGTAACTACATAAAAACGACTAAACATTATTTTGTTGATATACATTCTACGGTATTATTGATTATAGATGATGAATAATCTGTAAATATACAAGACCAACATGATATTCTTTTTATATTTTTTCACAAGTAATCCACACAGTCCTTACATCATTAAAAATATCAATATCCATAAATATGGATACAACACTAATAAAGCATAAACTATTAAAGCAAATGTAATTATATGAGAAATTCTATCATTCGTACTTTTAGAATTCGAGCACATCGAATTGTTAATTTTAAAATTGGCGCCACTGTTACGCGTTATCCAGAGATTGATTATCAAGTCCCTTAATTCATTCGCAGTTTTCACATAAATCGAGGGATTAATTTAAAAAAAAAAGTACCTCTCAAGCAATTACTACAATACAGCTGTAAAGAGTAGTAACATTGAAATGTACAAGGAAGAAAGTGTAATGCAAAAAAATACGTGTGACAAGAATAAGTACTATATCGTAAAGCGGCCATTTTGTTGCAAGTACACGCGCGCAGCTTCTCACAAACGAAAAACAGTCAGAGGGTTTAGTGTGCTTTGAGTACGTAGAATTTTTCTGTCGTGGGATGCGTTTCCTCCGTCGTCTTTTACACTCGAAGAGAGTACCGTAACTTTCTAACGAGTATCGTGACCATTAATATTGTGTTCGCTTTTCACGAAAGGCGTCGCTGTCAGAGAAACGTGCAAACGCGTTTGATTGGTCGGAACAAAAAAATCCGCGAAGATGCAATCTGCATGAAATATCGTATAATACGACGTAAATACATTAGTATGTGCAACGATTGACTGAAATTATTTCCGAATAGTTTTGTAGAAAAAAGTACAATACTACGAGTGTTCGAATTCTGGATACTTGACTGGCGTTTGATGGTAGGTAGAAGCACATCGGTTTATTATAATACATGACGCACAGAAATACATGCATACACACATAAACGCATATTTCAAAGAGGTAGAGGTCACTAGCCTTACGTATGTACCACGGGGTCGTGTTCTCGTTTTACTTCGGTACTGTAAAAAATGTTCCAAGTATATCGCACACTGGCTGCAAGAGATTGTTTACGCGACCGTTAACAATAATATAACAATAAGAATATCCTTTGGAAACGATAGAGAAAGGCGAAAAAGACAAAGATAGAAGAGGGTTGATTGACACGTCTTTTGCGGTTTTATACTATTCAGAAGTGTCCAGTATCTCATGTACCCTGCTCTTTATTTGTTTTCTCCTATTTTAATATTAGTTATCCGAGTTCAAGATTACCATCTGTTATTATTTTTCCGTTCTCCGTGTGGCTTCGCTTCGCTGTCGGGATTGAATTGTCAAACGGAAAATAAGTGAGGTTATGAACGTGTCGGCCAATAATGCTATACTTTGATGGTGTCATTAACTAACGTTTCAAATCAAACAAGTATCGCTATCGATTATAAAGTGCATTTCATGTTGTGAATACAAAGTGCATTCGTTGCTTTTAAAGTGAGAATATGCGATAGAAGGTAATTTATATAACCTGAAATGTAGTTGGTACGATCTTTCGCTACGTGTTTGTCATTATTATATTAGTAAAACTTGATAGAAAATGACATACATAAAACTACAGTTCTCTTTTATCTAATCCGAGATATTTCGATACAATTTGCAAATATATCCTGCATAGAGATCAATTAAGAAATTTCATTTCTGCAAATAGAAATGGTGATATAAACGTTGGGACATCATTTGCGCAGAAAATAATCTCGTCAGATATTAGCAGTCCATTTTCATCGATTTTTTAACATTTTTACTTCAATTGAGTACTTTACGTACAATTCAACGTCCAAAATGATTTCGTCATTTCGAATAATTAAAGATTTCGAACGCGAAAATGATTGCATACTATCGATATGGAACAATTTGTTGTATATGTTTATAGTATAATGTTTTCTACAACATAGAGTAACTCTAACCTCAAAATCAATTTACATTTATGTAATCGTTTTTACCGACCATCGGTCGATTAACTATAATTACAAAACAGGTCATTCCTAATGTGTTCATTCCAATTTATTCCTTCGTTAAGTTATCGTTTAAATTTTTAATACACTTTATTTATGTTACAGGACAAGAATGAAACGTGCAAGGGGATAATATATTGTTCGAAAGCAAAAATATGTAGCTTGATTTTCGAAATCGATGTATGCTCACATGGTAACATGATAATAGTATATATAAAATACCTCAAGAGTTCTTTACTATTGGAATGTTTATACATGTTAAGATATTGCAAATGAATCTTTAGAAAAGTATATCGTAAAAATGGCGGAAAATATAGTAAAAAGCACAGATTCGATAGATACGGTGGACGAGGTGGAGGTATTAAACGATCCCACTACATCCGCGAAAATGAAAGAAACTGTCGAGAACCAAGATATTTCTAACGAAAATCCGTTAGAATTAAATAACTCTTGCGATGAGCAATTGAAAATAATCGGTGCTACGGAAGGAAAAGATCAAAAGTTATGTACAGCTGTTGAGTATCCAAGTAAACTTGAAAATATTATATCGGAAAATGAAAAGTATCCAGAAGAAGACATAACGATAAATGCAAGGCTGGATGAAACAGATAACGAGGTAAAATCGAAAAAAATGGATAATTCGGCTACAAAAGTAAAAGATACGAAGAATATTATTTCAGAAGAAGAGGAGACGTTGAACGAAATATTGAAAGTAGTACACGAGAATTTAAGTTCAACGGAGGTTCGACAGTCCGCAATGCAGTCGAAAAATCTAGAACAGGAGAAGAAAGGCAATACAGAAGAAGCTAAAGCGAAGACAGATGGAGAATTGAGAATAGAGAATACAATGGAAATTACAAACGACAAAATAAACGTTTTCGCAAAAACCGAAGTTGCATCAGTTAGAAGAGACACTAAAATAAAACAATCCATGGAAAGTGTAGATCACATGGAAGTTGGAATTGTAGGACCTCCTACAATTGTCAGTGAACTTATTCACGAAGAAGAATTACGAGCAGAATCTGCATTATCGACCGATCAAAAAGTTCAAGATCATATAGCAGAATGGGTAGAAAATTCTGCAAAAGCCGAAGAATTGGTTACGGAGGAAGAAAAGACTCCTATTCGCGACGATCGGCAGGAGAAGAGTTTTAGAGAGAAGAGAACGAGAAAGAAGAAGAGCAACGACGCCCTTGCTTTGCCCACCAGGAAGTCTCAGAGAATTGTCAGCAACATCATCAAAAAGAGTATTAAATGGTGAGTAGTATTTTACTGTTTCTTCATATTCAACTTTTTACACCGATTTGCGATAAATAAAATGGACTCGATACTTTCAATATTAGAATACAATCTGCGCTATCAAATTCCCTTAGAGTTTGTCGATTTTATTCAGTCTACTGCGGTACTGAACGCGTTCCAATGAAAAATTGATACCGCGTGTGGGCTCATCTCGTTTGTAACCGAGATTCTGGCCATTCCCGAATACGTCCTCTGGTATGGAGAACGGTTGTACACTCGACGTCAAGTTTGAGTAGCGAAAAACAGTTTAATGATATTATTCTACTTTTTTTTTTTGTTTTTTTTTTTTTTTTTTTTACTCTAATCGCTAATGTTACTCGAGATTGGCGTTATCGGCCGATAAAAGGATAAGAGGAGTACCGAGAGCGCGTAAATGAACGCTAACGACGTTGAATAAGGCAAGTGAGAGAGAAGTGAAGAAAATAAAAAAAAAAGAAAAAAAAAGCGGAAAAAGAAATATTGACCATAAAATGATAAGCAACGCAGCAACGCCGATAACAGAATGTCTATTTATGCCCTTGCCTCCCTTCCCTCTCGCTTACCTGATGTCTAAAGCAGAAAGAAATTTTTCCTTTTTAATTCCTATGATCTCCTTCCTTTCTTTCCTTTTTTTCCATTTTTTATCCATAAAATATTGATTTTGAATTCTTCAGTATCCGAAAGTTCACGAAAAGAACGACAATCGAGTTCGCCCGTTTACCCTTTACGTTCAGAATTGTACTTCCTCGGATTGATCGATTATTTGAAAATCTTGTACTCGATCGTGATTCACCTCTTCTTCTTCTACGTATATATATTTTCGTATACTAATCGTAAGAAACAATGGTTATCACCTAACAGTGTTATCATTCGGAATATAATATTTCGAAATATATTTAAAATGAACTTCAACCGATCCAGGGATACGAAAACCTCGCAGCCATGCGAGGAATCTCTCTATTACCTGCTCCAACAGGTATAAACGCGATCTGTTTAAATGAATACCATTTAAAGTTGTATGGAACTAATATATCTGAAGAAAGGTCAGCCATAACGATGTCTTGCCCTTATAATCTATTTGACGTTCGAGGAACAGGAGAGGTTAGATGAATTTACGTATAGTGATCATTTGCTTATCCATCAGTTGGAAAGAACGTGTAGCTGTCTGGCCAAGGCTGGTCTCACCCCGCAGCCCGGATGAAAGTGGAGCGGTCTGCGAGCGGGAGGGGCGTTAATCCCTACGAACGGTACCATAGAAACGGTACCGGTGGGGTCGTTACGTGTGCCTGCAGAGACCGTCGGTGTTGAGCAACCACTCTGGACTGCTTCGGTACCACACACACATACACACACCGGCATACGTGCGAGCGAGAAACCACCATATATAATCCAGCCCAAGGCCCCCCTTTCTTAAGGGGGAAGGTCTTCTTTGTCCCTCGGTCCCTGGGGCTAAGGACCGTGCGGCCAGATGTCGGCTGACGATCCTTGCGACTGCGTCGACACGCACTCGCTCACTCACGCATTTCCTTATCGATGCATGCGTTTCTCTGTTCCTTGTCGTCGTCCTAGTCGTCGTCGTCGTTGTCGTCGTCGTCGTAGGCGTAGGCGTACGTACGCATACGTCTGCGATTTCGTGTCGGCTGCACGCTCACGGGTATTGCGTATCCTTCGTGGATATTTTTGGTCTCCGTGCGCATTGGCTGCCTCCTTCGCCGAGCAAACTGGGAATAACGCTGGTTCTGGAGGTGAGAGCACAAGAAAGCTTTGCCCTCTTCAACCGTCCTTCCAAATACACGCTTCTATACAACTTTCTGCGGATCAGGATGGATATGAATTTCTATTGGAAATCTAACCGAACGAAAATTTCAGCTGCTTCAAATAACATCATCTTTCTGGACGCTTGGACGTCCAGAGAATTGCTGCTTTTTCCAATGTTTTGATTGCTTTTGCCTCGGTTTTACGTTCTTCTTTAATTCATATCAGTTGTACTTAATTAACCCTTTGCACTCGAAAGGTGACTCTCAGTCATCACTTGGTTCGACTGCTTCTTTTTTTTAACAAATGTTTTTCCTCTTTACATTTTAAATGGCTCACGTGTATGGACTTCATAATACAGGATTGTGTTTTCAATGTAAATACGTTCATATAGGCGTATAGGAATATGTATTAGTTTGCGCGTGTCAGCTCTTTTTCGGGATCCTTCTAGCTTGCATGGAGGGACATACCAGCTTATGGTGGAGAGTAATCCACATTTACCTCTAAGAGAGAGAGAGACTCTCTTTCGCTTGTGTGAGGCATACCTGCACACCGTCGAAATTCCTTCTTTGTTGGTCTAACGGCTGTTTCTTGGAAGTTCCTAGGTATCAGGATCTGAAGTTCGCCGATTCAGGCGGTTCCTTGCGCGACCTTCAACATTTTGGTACCTGAGGCCATGAAAATGCTTTGTTTTGTAGGGATAAGATGTACCAGGTTCGAAAGAATTTCAAAAGCAGGCTTTTCAGATATCCAATAATATTCTGAATGCAGTGTATTATTCCTAATATATTTCCCCTCTCCCTTTTTTTCTTTTTTTCTCTTAGAAATAATCGCAATAACATCGCATTCGAAACATTTCTTATTCGTGTTTCTAGGAGCATTTAGAATTGAAGAAAGAAAAATTCAAATTGTTTAAATCATTTGTCGTTTAGCATGTCTGTCAAATATTCAAGTTAGTTTCCTTCAATATTAGAGATTATATTTTCAAAATATAACGCAGTTTATCTGTTTATTGTCTTATTGTTAAATTGTCTTGAAACTCGATGGTAGCTCGTGTGAGGAGAAGATGGTGTTTTCATTGGTCTTTGATCTTTGGTATCCTGGTAACGCAGTAATGACGTCATTCGGTGATCCAAGTCTGATCGGTTACCATCCATTGCCATCGCGCATTATTATCCCTGGGTGTATGCTTTCCAGCCCCTATGCGCCTCACTACCACGGTCATCCCCCTTCTAAGAATCCTCTTCGCAAACGGACTCTGTCCCCTCTCGCACTATCACACTTGTACCAATAACCGGAGGAGGAAAGAGTGTAGGATTTTAACGAACAACGATACGAGTTTCAATCAATCAATCCTCCGTCCAATCCTTTCGCTACAAAAAAGAAATACGCATGTTCCTTTTGCCGAAGAACGTATTTTTCTACACGGATCAATCAATCAGTCGCTATTACTAACCCTTTGACTCTTAATCACCATTTGGTTCGATTAATCTTATACATTCCATAGAACCAGAAATTTAGAATGTTTAAAAAAATATAAATTTGCAGAAACAAAGAAGAAGAAGAACGAAAGAACTATATTTTTACCGAACAGTTAAACTTGGAGTCCTTCTAGCGAATAGAGAAAAACTTTTATTCCTTTGTTACCATAGCCTTTTCATCTTCATATTGGCAATAGATTTAGCGACTTTGAACTTTTCAACTTGAAACATGTACTTTATAAAAATTATTTCCTACTAGAAATTATGTGCTAGACTTTGTTTACAGTTGATTGAATCGTAACTTTTTCTTATTAGTTGAATCTTCCTGTATATACCTTAGCATCATGCGTACATGATCAATCTATTTGTCGGATACTGTCAAGGTGACACACGCGAGGTTTCGGTATGCATATAGCAATTGGAAAGCATCTCGGTGTTGACGAATTCGGAAAGCCTCTGAAATTCTCCCGAGACTTGGCTAGACGGAGTTGGCAGGTTTTGGTGTCCAGGCAGGCAGGCAGGCAGGCAGGCAGGCAGGCAGGCAGGCAGGCAGGCAGGCAGGCAGGCAGGCAGGCAGGCAGGCAGGCAGGCAGGCAGGCAGGCAGGCAGGCAGGCAGGCAGGCAGGCAGGCAGGCAGGCAGGCAGGCAGGCAGGCAGGCAGGCAGGCAGGCAGGCAGGCAGGCAGGCAGGCAGGCAGGCAGGCAGGCAGGCAGGCAGGCAGGCAGGCAGGCAGGCAGGCAGGCAGGCAGGCAGGCAGGCAGGCAGGCAGGCAGGCAGGCAGGCAGGCAGGCAGGCAGGCAGGCAGGCAGGCAGGCAGGCAGGCAGGCAGGCAGGCAGGCAGGCAGGCAGGCAGGCAGGCAGGCAGGCAGGCAGGCAGGCAGGCAGGCAGGCAGGCAGGCAGGCAGGCAGGCAGGCAGGCAGGCAGGCAGGCAGCACAGGTAAAGAGAGGGTGGCTTGGACTTCGGTTTGGATGGCGGGTATTGATCCTAGCAAACCTAGCAGCGGGGTGGCCGGGACCCCGCCTCAAGGATGAAGGGTTCCTCCCCTTCCCGCGTCCCTCACGGTTCAGTCTCACCGTCAGCCAACGTTCAAGTGAGACAAAGATAGGAATAACCACGTGAGCGGGGTAGTTGCCCCTTAAAAGAGAGGGGTGAATCACCTAGAGCATGGCGTGTACCAAAGATACCATCCTTTAGGCTGATATATTATAACAAGCGGTCCAAGCAACTGAAAAACGAAGTGGACGATGGTTTAGAAATGGTGAAGAATCTCGAAAAGCTGAACAAATATATCGATGAATAAATGGCTCTTCCATCACCACGTCGATACTTGTTTCCCTTCGCTTGGAGAACTAACGCTACGGAGAGCGGCTTGTAACGCGTTCGTAGCTAACTGCCTTCTTTCATTTGCTAAGAAACATACGAGGAAGATAGATGTCGATCAGCGCTGACGGCTGTTGCATTCCAATTCGAAGCAAGTCGAATTTTTCTCAGTTTCAGGCACGTCCAACTTTGCGCCAGCATCATGTTTTTTCTATGGTAACGCCAGGTATACTTTTATAGGTGCAAATACTTTGACCAGTGACTCACTCTTTTCATCGACGATCTCTTACGCCGATTTTCCCCTCGATTTCGTTCATCGTTACACCCGAACGAATTATTCGTTTATACAAATATTTAGTACTGCCAATCGCTAAATTCTTTAGGGGAAAAGTATAGGCAAGCTGCATTTACTTGCAACAAGATAAATAATAAATAATCTACAAAATCACTTCCTTCAGAACTATGTGGGCAATTGTAATTGTAAAATTCTCAATTTTGATCTTTTGATTTTTCTTCTTTACAAATATTGCAGAGAAATTGTCCGAGAGGAAATAAAACGATAGCGGCATGTTGGTCACCGTAGGCACCGGTACCATCTCGTGGTTGCTTTCGGGCATAAACTTTTCGATCTCCTCTGTGCTCACCAACCTCATCGGAATACGCATGCTCCGGCGTTCATGCTAGCACATTCATGTGTGAAGATGGGTTGACACCAGGCGCATCAAGTTCCAATTACAGTTCTTGCGTCATGAAAATGATCACGTAGCGTGTCTTAAGTTTAATTAACACATTCACAGTCACCGACGTATTTTTACGTCATTTCAAAATCTCTAGCTGGTCACTTTGTATTTACAGCGAATTATGTGTATCTTATAACTATTACAACTTCATTATTTGACTCGGCGACTACGAACCTACTCAAAAAATAAAAAATACATCTAATTGTATTTTCATTCCCAAAAACAGCTAATGCTCTCGCGTTAAAATCCCCGGCTCCGAAAGAAATATCTCCGGCTTTGAAAAATAACCAGTAACTTGATCATTTTAATACGTACTATTGCAATTACTTCTATCGAAATTATAAATAACTGAATTGTAATCGAATTTTGTGCAAAATCGAGCCAACCCACGGTAACGCAATTCTGACTAGAAATGACGTAACGCCAAACGACCTAGCCTATCGCCAGATTTCTGTCTCTAACAGATAACGAAAAGACAGATCGAAGGAAAAAAAAAGGTTGAAATCGCATAGCTTGATGTAGGCAAACAACGACAATGAGGTCAGATCTTATTCCTCCCGCAAAAGAGATTGTTCGAGCTGTGGCCAAGTTGTCGGTGTAAAACGGCGAAAGAGAGTCGCAGTTGCGCATCCTTCTTGGTCGTTCTCCAGGCAGTCGTGTCTGGTGGCCCCGAGTCGGAGCTTCGGCTTATTTCCCTCCTGTGCCAGCTGTACGAAGTCGCCGTACACAGGCCTGCCCTGCTAAGTGAGCCTCGCCGCAACAAGGACAGAATTTCTGGCTCTAATATCGGACGGAGAAGAGAAACGTGATCTAGCCGACCAAAAGAGAAAGAAGAAGCAAAACGTGCTCTAGTAGTCGAGATTAAGAGAGACGAATGGCTGCGTGTCGTCTCTCTCTCTTCAACCTGAAACCAAGAAAAAAGTAACTTGGACAGGGTAGGGAGAGAGAGAGAGAGAGAGAGAGATCATTCTCCGAGCGAGATAGTGTCGCAGAGTGGAGGTTGGTAGGCTGATGGTGGGGTCAGGTTGCCGTCGTGGACCGGAGGGAGGGAGCAAGAACACCGGAAATCGGTCTGTCCTTATTTGAGAGGCCGCGTGAACCACACCGAGGCCTGGCCTTTCGTGCCTGTTTCTCCTCTTTTCGGTGGCTTCTCTTTCGCCCCACACACCGGCGTCGCAAGGGAGACGCGCATTGGCCATGAATACTGGCAAAAACTCTTTCGAGAATCTCCGTCAAGATTTTTTTGTTCGAGACTCGCCTCTGGTACCAGGATGTCGTCAGTTTCCGTAGAAGCGTTCTAAGAAAATTATCGATTCAGGTCTCAGCAGGAAAAGCAACCGTTGGGAGCGTTAGGGAGGTACCTCGATGCGTTCGTCACGCTGGTTATACAATACCGCAAAAGGGGAAAGATTCTTGTCGAGAAGTAATGGGAAGCTGCTGCGTTGCAGAGAACATTTCTCTTGAAACGTGTCGGAACTGGAGCATCTACATCTCACCTTGGCGAAGACCTTCTATTATTCATCGTGATACAACAGATTATTTTTACCACATACTAAAGATAATAACAAATAGTCGAGATGGTTTTTAACTAAGTACAGATAGCTGGAAAATCAATTTTTTTAATCTTCTATGTTTAGAAATTGAGCGGTCCTACTATTCTGAGGCCTCAAGTCGCAATTATGTGTAAACGATTCCAAAATACAACAGCAACAATCTACATATAGTACTTTCCGGAGGCTTGGAGCGATGTACTTAAAGTGTTGGAGATGTCATGTGCCAATATTCCCGGTAATTCCATGCTCATTGCCAGATTTCTTCTTCTTCTTCTTCTTCTTCTTCTTCTTCTTCGCTTTTTTCTCTAGGGTAGAAACTGACTTTTCTATATCACGATCTTCTTCAACAAATATATCTACGAAACTCTCCCAGAATCTCTGCTGTAACATTTTCGTCCAACTTGATTTCACCACAGACGTTGCTTTTTTCATAAAATCAAGTACTTTTATGTTCATTGTTTCCTAAGATATTTCAAGTTCTGACTATGTTTAGTCACGGAAAATTAAATTCCGTAACGCATAGAAGATAGAACTCTTTGTTCTCCGTTACTTTCATTTGACCACGAAACAGTGACTTCCGCCTTGTTCACCAAGCCGTTAAATCTCAGATTCTTTCGTTTATAAGAATTTACGTAATTCTCCATCCATTTTGATGTCAATTGCGGATTTATTTCAATTGTAATTAATAGCAGTTTTCACGAATTAAGTAAAGTTTTCTCCTTATAGGACATTCAAATTTGTAAATGCATAAAGTATGCTATTTAAAGTAAAACGAATAGACACCACGTACATGCTAAGATATTCGGAGAAGTGATTACACATTCAGAGAGCTCGATCGAAGATTGTCGGTGCTCCTTAGTGCAATCGAACTTGTCCGTTTAACTATTTTTAGAAACACTCTCCTATAAGGACGGCGTTACGTTTCGTTAAAGCCCTTTCACAAGGGAGTAAAATATTGTGCAATATTCCAGGGTGGTTCAGAGATCCGGTAATTCAAAGTATTTGATACGGAAGCAGGAGAGTATTTTCCCTTTAGTCAGGGTTCCCCGAAATCCGACTCGGATTCTTAAATGGAAGATCGAGAGTCGGGGGAATACAAAGGCGAAGAATTTACGACTATTCCGTTAATGTGCATTTACCCGAAGTATAATAGTTGATAGCAACAAGTTTACCATATTCGCAGACAAGCTAGACCCTGTGTGTTCGTACAGGGATGAAAAGAAAAAGAGAAGGCACGATCTAACGCAGCGGGCAAGAGGACCAGGTCTCGAGGAAGCAGAACGCGAGCGAAGAAGAGGAAAAAGAAAGAAAAAAAGGGTAGCGAAAGGGCAGCGAAGAAAGAGAATATCGGTAGCGGTTGGTTATACTGGATGACAGAGGTAGAGGTAACGAGGATCCCGTGGTTCGAGGGGTGGCGAACCCCTGAAGGACCATAGGCGGTAGCGGTGACCTCCCTCTTTTTCCCTGTCTCCCTAATGTCTCTCTTCCTTTCCAACCCTGCCCCCTCCACGGTACACGTCATCCCTGCCGCGACGGCACCGAAGCACGATCATTGGTTCACCGGTTTCACGCAGACACGAGGAGGCACACGCAGCTGCCACTGGCTGTCTCTTGTTCCATAGCCGGACCCGATCGGCCAGTCCGGAGGAGAAGCAGCCCGCGTGCAGTAGTTGAGCACGCTGTGTATCACGCGTGATAAATACACCGTTCGTTATTACGATCGCGTGTATACACCGGCGACGGTGGTGGTGGTGGTGGTGGTGGTGGTTCTGGCTCTATTTCTTTTTCATCGGTCAATTGGGAAAATACAACGACGACGGTTCGTTTCTTCATTCTCCCGTTCTTCTTCGTGTTGGTTACGAAAGGACGCGGCTGCCCCTTTGGTGCTCTCTCATGACTACCACGAGTCGGACATACACAAGTTCGGCGATTTTCGTATACGTTCGTCGGCAATCGTCGTTCAGCCACCGTCATCCGTCGCCATCTTGACGGTCTGCCCACCAATCAACGTCACGATCTCACAGCGTTGATCGTCACGAAGAGAAAGGTACACGAGGCGACACCTTTCGCCGGCAACGCGGACCTGTCTCTCGCACGTGTCGCGGAAAAAAACGTGTAGGACGCACGCCACGGTTTTCAACCGTCATCTTGTTGCTTTATCGTTCTTTTTTATCATTTGTAGTTTCGCTCTCTTCCTTTCTCTTCAACTCTGTGCGGTGTACTACGGTTGATTCTAACGAAGTGCGCGACCGCGTGTGCGTGCGTGCGTGTGACGTTTTGAATTTGACTCGTGAGGAAGTGGTGGCGTCTATCGGGAGACCCACGTACACATAGTTTTTCGGTACTCCGTCGTCTCTACTTCCCTTCCTCCTCCAGCCCTCTTCTGCTCTTCCGTCTCTTTCACTCTTTCGCACTCTACTCTCCGCTGTCCCCTTCTACGCTGCTAGCCACAGTTCGCAGGGCGTCGCACGCAGGGCGGTACCAATGCCCTTTCGACCTCCCGCGGTCATCGAGAATACGCAAGAGTGCTTCCGTCGCGCGACTGTCTCGTTGTCGTTTCTTACGTTCCCCGACGTCATTCCGGTACATCTATATCCAAGAAGACATTTTTTCCTGCTATGGTAGTCCTTTAAGAACGCATTCTCCTTCTCTTTCTCCTTCTTTCACAGTGCGCACGTGTCTCTTCGTCTCGTATCGAAAAGAACAACTTGAAGAGACCAATCATTTGCATTTTTACCGCGCATCTCCATGTGTGCGTCTCTATACACACCCACGTGCGCAGTCTGTTTGGAGTGTTCAAGTTTCGCTGAATTTTTCTAAACCATTCCACACACATACACACACCCGGCAAAACGCATCTAGTCACGCGTTCGGTACCAAAGTAAACCATGTTCGTGCACACCGCTACACGATTTTCATCAACGGAGCAAGCTTTAAAAGTGATTCAGTGAAGAGGGAAGAAACAGCCAAGTATCGCACAGAAGGCTAGTTAACAACAACGTACGACGACTTCCAGAAACAAAGGATTACCATCGAAACACAACGCTTAGAATATTGCAAGAAATCACAACTTGCCGTCTTCGTATCAGTTATGAAGAAGGTTCGTAGTGAAATAGTGACATGGTGAGAATGGATCGTCAACAACGGTAGAATTTCCAGCAGTATCATAGAGAATGTCGTAGAGACGTTATCGCGATTCCGTGTAAATATCACACAGTGTGAAGGAGACAACGATTAAAAGGATCAAGAGATTAGGATGCCGCAGTGCGCCGTGGCTACGTGCCGCAATAGTCATCGCCGGACCCGTGGTCGTCGTATCCGTTACCATCGATTCCCCCAGATACCGGAAGTGCGCTCACGATGGGTACGTGCGTGCGGTCGCGTACCCCTCTCGAACGGCGAGATACCGTTCAACATACAAACTGCGCGCATATGTTCCCTCCACTTTACCAACGATTCTTACGAGAAGGATATGGAGCACCTTGTGCTCGGTCTTCCTGTACGTAGTAGGCTACGTCGCGGCGCCGTGCCGACAATAGGTGTACCCGTCAATGTACAGCCGGTTACCAAGATGCTGGTCGAGGACGCCAAGCGCTCTCTCCTCAAGGTCACGCATGCGAAAATGTTAACCGGCCAAAAAGTGACCGGTAACAACGGTCTGGCCGAAAGTAAGCAGCAGCAGCACCATCAGCCAGGCACAGAAAGGCGACAGCACCACCACCACAATCAACACCAACAACGTACCAAGAGTCGCAATCAAGTGAACCAGGAGCAAAAGATGGCGGGCATCGACGTACTGCTTGCCCTCGGTCTCAAACCCGCGCCACGGTGAGTCGTTTTTAACTCAGTCTGACCAACGCTTACGTTCTCGACGAGGAATTCGAGGACGAATCTGCTACCGGAAGTGATAAGGCATTCTCTGTTTCCTTATCTCTTGCGTATCGTTTGTATTTTGCTTTAGAAACGTTTGCAATTTTTGACTAGCACTTTTCGTTATCCTCTTCTGATTTCTTCAATACCAAACGTACCTACCAAACGATGATAACAAACGTACTTGGTTAATATGAAAACACTTAGCTTGTGGTTATAGTGTTTAATTAGCGTGGCAACCACAAAGGTCTTCAGCTCAACCTTTGCTCGAGACAACACATTGGTTCATGATCCTAGACCGTTGGAAACTCTCGCCTGTTTTCTCTTCGTTTCTGAGAGTTACAACAAATTGTAGTATTATGGAGAAACTTGGTGGTTCTAACTCGGGTTCCACGGTTTCTTCTTTAGGTTCTTCTAGCTTTACACTTTAAGGTCACGGATTGCTATATACAGTCTTCTGGCAGATAGAAATTTCCCAAGATTCGACGAGAAACGTTCGACAAGTTTTGATAAGAATTTATCGATATTCCTAATTATCAATTTTACGTCTATTTCCAGCGATTAAGTACATGTTAACGCCATGTAACTAAGGAAAACATAGTTATATAATTTCTTTTCGTTTTTTTGACGTGCACAAAGTAGCCATTACATGATTACAGTTAGGAAGGTCTCGTTAATTTTTCTACGGTAATGTGATTCAGTTACGAGATTGTTACTAGTGGAACGAGAATATCAAGTGCACAGGGCGGCTGGAAAATAAACTTCTTTCACCAAATGACGCTGTAAGAATTTCAAATTAAACTGAAAACAACGATGCTCCTAAAATTTTCATAATTTTATATTTTATCAATGCAGAACAGAAAATATTGGTCTATTTAAAATACAAACAACGGGATGTTGGTATTGCTAGCAAGCGAAATTTGTTATTTCCAACAAAATAAAAATACAATATTCAGTATATTCAGTTAACTGGCAAAATCTGTGTACGTAAAAAGTGTGACCAAACGAAACACTCGCGAGCTGCTGGAGAACACGTCTTTTTGCATATCTTGTTGTAGTCTACCGTTCTGGATCAACCAATGAAATTCTACATCTTTATCTTTCCTACAACGCACGTGCAGATAATGCTTCTTCAACATCTGCCTTCGTCTTAAACTGTTCACGAACCTCCTATCCCTTCCACTTCGATCGCATGTATGTTGCATTCTGAAAAACAGAGGAACAACGATCGATCTGTTATCGATGTTCGGGATTGTTATCGCTTAGGTCATGGATAATATTTGCAAGTTTTACGTGAAACGTATTCTTTTTCGTTTCATTGTGAACTTGGTTTCTGCTAAGAAACACCTTTCTTTGTCACTTTACATCTATTTACAATGTGGATATCATGTACATACATTTCCTCCATTTTCTTCAATGTCAACTTTGCCTTTTTTCCTTTTATTCTATACAGTAATTTTGATATCGCTAAACTTTACGAAAGTTTAATGAATTTGTTCAAACTAAATTTCCAACAAACTTTCCTAATACTCTGAAAGAAGCAGACTTTTTTTGCAGAAAACGTTAATTTTAACGTTAATTTTAAAAATAGAATTTTATTATAAGCGACGACAACTTTCCAGAGGAAATTTCATAATTTTTTTAATTGGTAGAAACGCACAGGCGCGTGACGTTCATGCGGGTTAGTTTCAATTTGCACGATGACCTGGCGAAACGACATATGGTGTCGAAAATCTGTCTGCAGAAAGGAACGAGAAAACGATCGGCAATGTTTCGACCATCTTTGGTACACAAACAGCTAACCAGGGTCGACTCCGCGACGGCGGTTTGACCTACGAACGACCTCGAGCCAAGAATCGACCGTCCTCCTTTCGTCATTCCACCTCATGATATATCGTCGCTTCTCGTAGAAGGCGCGTAATCTTATGTGAAAAAGGCATTACACGCCTATCTTCGTTTGTTTGCTGGTCGCCTCAACGTCCTTGAAGCGAGATCGCCTGGAGAACCATTTGTATCGCGCTCTTCGAAGAAAACACGTGATTGATTTCAGAAATTCCAACGTGAGCGAAACAACTTTCATTCACTTTATGTTTGGCAATTTTCAACAAGTTCCCATATTAATCATCCTTTTAATGCTCATTTTTGTGCGAGTATTTTTCGACATAGATATAAATACGTTTACCCTATTATCGTTTCAAACTGATAACAACACTTTATTTTACGATTTTCGTTGTTTCTAAGGGTAGTTTTCTCCAAAATGCTATTTCGACCTTTTTTCTCCCAGTAAGATTTGACCAATCTCTCGTTTATACCGAATCAACCAGACCTAGAGATAACGGATTACTTCCACGATGACGATGTTCGAACATTGCTCGTGTCATGTGTCAGATTATGTAAAACCACTGTCAGCTTGAATATCGCGACGCCAAATGTAATGTCATTAACTGCAATGTTTTGAAAATACAGCTATCAAAATGGTACTTTTCAAAGTAACGACGATCCTTCCGAGGGAGGAAAGATTCAAGTTTAACTTGCTTCCCGAAAAAATGTTTCATGTAACGTCCATACACGCGGGGTTCACCAATGCGCTTGAGAACGTCCCTGACGATCAGGGACACCTTGAACAAGTGAGAACGCTCCTCCGATCGTCAGCGTCTGCGAATTGGGTCGAGAGGAACGCGAGCGGGGCGGGAGAGCACGTTTTCTCGTAACCATTCGATATCAATAATAGTAGCGCGAGTTTCACTGGCATAAACCTTTCCTTCATAGTCTTTTTACACTTGTGGATTATTTCATATTTCTTCTTGACTATCTTTATTGCAAAGTTCCAAGATCTATAAACAGTTGAACCTTTCCCAAGTAAAATAAGAATATAAAGTAAAATTATACTTTCTTTTCTTTTTTACTCAAAGGTGAAAAAATAGGTCTCGGTTGTGCTTGAAAAGAGAGAGAGGGGAGAGAGAGAGAGAGAGAGAGAATGCAGGTGGAAAACCAAAGAGTTTTCTTCATAACCATCTAATGTTAATAATAATAGCACGACTTGGACCGTGCAGAGGTTTCCTTCTTCATGTTCTCCTCCCACTTACACCACGAAGTCGACCTTTCCAGCGTGTCTTTCCGTGGACTGTGTATTGCTTATATCGACCTCCCCTCTGTCGTTGTTGTGTTGTTGTTCCTATTTACAATTTTAAGGCACGCACACTCTATTATCGTCAATTATTTCTTTATTTTATCGAAAGGAATTATCAAGTATTTAAGACGTATTAATTGTAACATTTGTATTTTCACAGTTAATACAATAGCCACTATTTATCCATGCAATATAGTCCATCTATTTCCTTGCGTATAGGTTGCTGATTTTCATAGACAAACGTAACTTATTCTTGACGTTGATATTTATTTTTCCTTGTGTTACATGTACACTATCCTCCATTTGTGTCAACAAAGAGGTATTACTATTACCTCTAAATTAACTATGTTTAATGGTAAAATATTCGCGTTTCTTGTGTTAAAAGGAATCGTCGATACTTTCGAATATTCGCAATAGAAATACGGTCGTTCGTCTAAAGAAACTAGTAGTATAGTAATAAAAAGTTATTTTTTTGAGCAAGAGTGTTAGAGAAAAGGAACAAAATTCGTGTTTATATCACGCACGCGAACGCGAACGACAATGTCTAAATAGGACTATAACAGCAACAACAACCTCGATTAAACAGAGCAGGTGTAGTAGAGGACAGTAGGAGGAGACGGAGGACGAAAGCGCGCGCTCGCTCGCAAAGAAGTAGGACGCCGCTGCAAGGTCCCCTGGCAAGCGTTTAACCTAACCTAACCTAACCTAGCCCAATCTAGGCGCGAACGCACACGCGCGCGCTTCTATCTGCTCGCCCCCCTCGAGCCACCGCATTAACCGTGGCAACCCCACCTAAGCCGGTCGACCTGCTGCACTCCGCTCTCTCCCTCTAACCATCTCTCTTTCTCCTTGGTTGTATCTCTACATTTCTACTATCATCTGTCTTTGTCGTTTCGACTTGTGTTCGTTCGCTGTACACCACGGTATTCGTGGTACTCGCGGCGCGGCTCGTAGTCGGTTAGACGAAGGACGTCTAACCGTAAATGCGCGAAAACAGGCTCTGCGTTCGCCGAGTGTGTATATGATAGCGGTTTTCGCACGGTCATAGAACTTTCGTTCGAGAAACGTGTAGTAGTGTGGCTTTAGAAGCTACTTCACTTGGAGAAAGCGCGATCAAGAGGATTACGCGACTTGGCCCACCGATTTACTAACCGCGGTAACCTAACTCAATCTTCACTCGTTCCACGACCCGCAATCAGTTCCTTCACGCCGAAACTTTCTTCTTCTCCTTCTCCTCCTCCTGTACGATACACAAACGACCTTTCATGACCTTTGCCGTTTTACCACTCATTCTAAAAGAATTGTTGCGACAGTGAGAGTGACGAGTGGCGAGTATTTCGAGCAAAGACGTGAACTGCAGACGATTAACCGCGATCGGCTCCGATCGACTACGTCCGGCTGCCTCCAGGGTGGAGGGGCCGAAGAAAGAAAAGATCGTCGGGACCGGCGAACGGCGAACGACGAACGGCAACGCTCGGTGAAAAGTGCAAGTGAAGTGTGAACGGTGCATGCGACGTGTGCTCATGTCACTCGGTTCCTGTGTCAACGGTTTCTTACACTCGGAACTTCTTTCTTGTTTTCTTTTTTCTTTTTTTTTTTTTTTTTCTTGTTTTCACCGGTGCACACCGCTTAATTCTTCGTGAAGCTACCTATTTCTCGATACAGAAGAATATTTTCAAGAAAATGTAACAGTCTGCTGCACACGTTTTACTCTGTATAGCGTCTAACGTACGTAGGTCTATTTTTTGCGTACGAAAATCTCATTTACGCATACATTTGCGAATGTCGGCCCATACTGCAGTATTTCATCAAGTTAGATTGACTATTTCTTCGACAGTTTTACGATTGATACAGAGGGTTCACCATGTTTCTTAGAATAGCAGCTTTTTAAACTTCTTAAAAACTATTCCCTGGACGAAGATTCTCTTCAATTTTAACGCCCTAGTTGATTCATTCAGGCGATTTCAGTTATCACTTAACGGTTTCGCTTTCTCCTTGGTTTTTGCTATCGTTGTAGCTAAACATCTCTATGTTATATTATTATATCGTGCGACCAAGGAAAGTGTCAAAGATACATTATATCCCCATGGAATAAGAATCTATTTTAATTAGTGTTGTGGAACGTTGTTCCACAAGGATATCTTTCTTCCACCTACGTTGCTATGTTATAACAAACTTTTCATAGTTCTAAAGTCAATTTTTATAAATATTAATAAAAGCATTTAAAAACACTAGATGTGGTGTACTAAATGTTAAACCGTGACAGTGAACGTTATATTCGTTATCACAACAACGATACGGAAGTAAGTAAAGTGTCAAATATTTGAGTAGAAATCAATTTAATACCTGACATTCGGTCTCCTAAAATATTCCCGTTACTTTCAGCGGAAAGTGAATAAAACGTTATTGTTACTTGATATTTAGTTGCGCTTTATTATTTTCTCCAATTACGCAAGCAGTACGTTTCCTCGATACGCATAAATATTGAACCGTAACATTACGAATATATCTAATTATTCGCAGATGTTGAAAACAAAAGGTAATAAACTAAACTAGTAGCCACCAGTTAGGTTCAGCTTTAAAAAACGACCGAAAAGAAAATAACGTTAAGACGAGTGTTACGACCTATATTGTATTTCTTCAACAAGTACAAGATTTGTGGAATTTTTATACCAAGCTTGAAAAACAATATAAAAATTCCTTCCAAAGAAAAAGTACTGATTTCTGTGAAACGGAACATATCGAGTATATTTTAGAAATTCAACTGAAATTATAAATTTTCACATTCAACAATAATTAATTTTTTTAATAAAATTGAACAATGATTACGTTTCTATCTGTTAAAATATCGTTTTCATTTCATACCTTTTATTTTCATATTATTTATATATTTTCATACATACACAAGTACAATTGTAGATCCTACTATATTTTTCCTCTTTTCTTTCTTCGTAAACAAGATTTTCTTCACTTCGCTTAAGAAGTAGTAAAATAATCGAGGCACAAAGAAGTCGCAACTTGAAATCAACTTGACATTGCGCGAGTCGATTTAACGAATTAAAATTAGCGGTAATTGTTTTATTCCGATCGGAAGATTGAAAAATTCGAGGGCTTTTCAGAATTGGTACCGCGAAACCTATATCCGCGTCTATAAAGTGCAGTGAACGCAAGCGGGTGCAACGAACTTCGTTTTCCCCCTTTTACCCTCTCACTCTACCGTTCTATCTCCCTCTTTCGCGTACAATTTCCCCCTCTTGCGATCGAGGAGCGCGCGAACGCACCAATACTGCGGCTGCGTAGCTAACGAGGCACAGGCGTAGCCACGAATTTTGGATGTTTTACGATCATGTTCCATTCGTTCTTGCGACGATATTAACGTCTCATTCGATCACGCATATTTCCTCTTCTTGATCATTTTATTATTTAGGTAACAACTTTCGTTAGATAAAATTATTTTATGTAGTAGATGTACCGATTCCAGTTTTGCATCATTGTTCCGTTCATAGTTTGGTGACCAATCGTATACTCCAAATATGAAGATCTTCCTTCCAGGCTGTGTTCGCCTTTACGTTTTTGATACCTGTTTTGTTTTACTTGCTTTCCACCTATATACAATCACTATCTGGATTCCCGTCATGTTATTAGAGCCCCTCTAACATATTTCTATAAGCGTCAAAATTTTCTTTTTCATCAAAGTTCCATCTCTACGTCAACAAGTTCCATCATTAGTTTGCATTTTTATCCAAGTTTTTAGTTATACGAGTAAGAAAAAAATAAGAGAACATCTCATAATATAGTTTGATGGAACGTTTTAAATGTATATTCATAAGGTAGATGTTGCAAATTGCCTTGCTAGTGGAAAATTGTAGAGCGTAGATACAGTCCTACGTAGGAGGAGTGGTGTCTCGGTTGGAAGCTGACAGCAGAGCGTATGGGACGCGCGAAAGCGTTAACCCCACTATGTGGTCACTTTCTATTCTAGTGCACGTGTAAGCGTGCCTCTTGCCGAGGGTAAACGGAAAACGGAGAACGGAGAACCGAAAACGGAGAAGACGACGCACACGTTGCGAAGACCACCAAGGGTCATTTTCGTCGTGGGAGCAACCCTACTTTCAACGCACTCGTCCACGTTAAGATATCGATTCGACGTACAATGGAACGGACTTGGAAATATTAAATAAATTTACAATTTTTCGTTTAGCTTAATATTGCCTCCTTTCTTTAGTTATCAGAAGAAAAGGGATCAAATTGGTAGAATGTTTCCAAGAATACTCGTATCCTGACCGAATTTCAAACTTGGTCCATTAGTTCTGGAGATATAGAGATACGCGCTTGTCAACATAACTTACGACGTATTTTTTCCGCAGTGAAACCCTAGGAAAAGTATTATACTGTATTGACAAATTACACAAAAAGACAGCCGTAAGCAATCGCTTACCAATAATGACATTATTTCCTCCATTTCACGATCGGTTATCTCTGTTGGATGCACACTAATCCTCACTGTATCACAGTCACATTTTCCTCCATTTAGTAGTCGCAGAGTTATCCCTAATTACTCTCTTACCAATTTTCTCTCACTCGCCGCTCAATGTTTCTCGTTCTTCTCAGTCTTCGATGCACTTGAGAAGCTGAATGCAAACCGAGGAGAGCAATTCTCCGAATATCTACCTCCCTGTATAACAGTCGTAACGCGGATAAGAGCCTGCGACTATTGAACGAGGATTACTCTACACCGTGTAAAATGGTTGGAGTAGGTGAAATGTACAATTTCGAATATAAAGACTTTGATATAATAAATGAAAATATATTATACGAATATGAACTATGATAAAACGAACCTTAAATTTGCCAGTTGTGTGGCTGGATTAATAGAAAAATGTAAGACACCAACAGCGACAACATGCCGTTGTTCAGCCTATGTTGTAGCTTATGTCTGTCGTCCATCGGAGAGCGTTACATGGATGTTGATGAGTCTAGCTACATGGACGATCGACGTGTAGCTAATCACATTTATTTCAATCTTATGCAATAAAGAACATTACAGTGTTCGTTGTTTTAATGGGCGTGTGCTCCTCGTAATCTTAGAGGATCCAGTTTTGACAAATGCACGTTTCAAACTAACAGTTTGCTAGCTAAGCTTCGTCAATTTTTTAAATTTCAAGCTAAAGTTTCAATTTGTCAAATACGTAAAAATTATAAAATCGATTATTTGGACTCTCTCTCTCTCTCTCTCTCTCTCTCTCTCTCTCTCTCTCTCTCTCTCTGGATGCTGGTCGATAACTGATGTTGGAACCAAGTCACGTGTGTACACTTGTCGCCAAAATATTATACAATATATTAAATGATGAAAAACAATGAAAACTATTTACCCTATTTTAAAGTTACGTCAAGTTATTAAAAAATATTTGATTTTTGGATAAACACCTATTTACTATTACAGCATAGGAATAGTATCTGTTTGATTGTCTAATGATTTAGATGTTGCATAAAGGTATATCAAGTATTCTCCGTAAAATACAAACATGCTTCGAGTTCATAGTTATACGCGCGCGCGTGTGTGTGTAAACGTTCTGTGCGAGATCAAACGAAACTTGACTATTTTCACACTTTTTTATTAAGATATTTATAGAATATTCAAGATGACAAACCAAATGGGCTAATAAGTGCAATGTGTTATAATCAAAGTCGAAGGTAGAGATTTGCAGAAGCAAACGACACGAGAAACATCCAATGTACTACCTAATACGGGAAATGCTTATTTACGAGGGAAAATGTTGGTTTGTTCGCAGCTTGAACAAGATGCACGCAATGGAAGGTGCGGCTGGAAATGGGAAGAAGGTGGATTCAGCCGAGAAGACGAGGGAAGACGAGTCATCAAGGGCTTCGCCCAAGGTTCCTCAAAACCAGCAAAACGGTGCGGCTCTTCCGGAGGAAACCGCTGCCGCCCCAGCAACTACTGTCGAATGCCTACGATCAGCTTCTATAAAGAAGGAGCCTCTCTGTGATTCGGAACTGGAAGTGACAGGCAAGAGCCTATCCTCTGGGGAAGCGGTGCAACAGAAGCCGGTGGCGTCACGTTGCTCCAAGTCAGAAACTGTGGGTGGTAGGAAACGAAAGTCTACGGACGGACAGTTATCCTCGAATGGGAATTCCACCCCGAAAAAGTTTTGTTTAGAGCAAAGGGAACAATATATCTCATCCCTCGTTGGCTGTGAAAAAGTTACGGCGGAGGAACTTGCTGCGAGGGCCGACCAACTTCGAGCCGAAGTTCAGGTAAACATTATTCTTTGGTGGATTAAGAAAATAAATGTATTCGTTCTTTGCTGTGGAGAGCTGACATTTAACGGAGATTCCCCCCCCCCTTTCTTTTTTTTTTCTTTTCTTTTCTTCCCTTCCCTTCATATTTAACGTAGAATGTACATGTATCTATCAAGTTTAATAAGAAAATATAATGATTAGAATTCGAAAACCAGTTCGAAAGCAACTCATTTAACCCATTCAGGACCAAGAGTTATTTCGAAGACAATCTATAAATATAAAGAAATATCGTGATATCTAAGATATGCGAAATATTTTCGATTGACTACTATTTAAAAAGTAGTTAGACAATATATTAAATGCATACAACATTCAAGAGGTATTTCTATTTGTTGCTAATAGGCCTTGGACGAGCTAGCACGTGCCAAAGAAATGGAATGGAACGAAATTTTAAGCATGAGAAAGTTAAAGGAGGAAGCGTACCTGAGAATTGAAAGAAAGAGGCAAGTTATGGGATTCATGGAGGGTAACGGACAATTAGCGGACATGTTGCCACCGGCGAGCTTAACATTGGGCCCTGAATGGGAAAGTAGCGGCAACACCACCCCTATATCTAAAGAAAAGTTGAGCTTCGGTTCGAAGGAGGATTTACCCGAGGAAAGTTCTCAGGACTCGCCGGGTTTCAAAAAAGAAAAATCCACGAAACAAATGTCACAGCGTCAATCGACGCCACCCAAACAAGGTGGAGAAAATGGCCGGAAACAGGTGGAGGTACTCAGCCCGGAGAACAGACAAATTGGCGAAGGTCGTCAAGGCGCTATTGTCGACGTTAGGTCTATCATTGCTGATTACAGGCTAAGGCACCCTGAAACGGTACCGCGCAGGTAAGCATCGAGATATCAGCGTTGCTTAGTAAATTATCTATTAACCATTTTAAGGAAGTTTCGCCAGTACGATACGTATTTTCAAGTCAGCTTGTTGAGTTTTACCCAACTACTTCCTACTATTATACTAATCTTTTATTTTTTAATCATTTATTCATTTCCATTGTTCTTGTTGTTTAATATTCTAGCACCATTCTGTTCTAGTTTTTCGTCGATTTATTCCTATTTTCTACATAAACAGAATAAATGTACAATTGTAAAAGAGGATTCAAACTTTTCGAAAACGGATAAAAGAAAATTCTTAAAATATCTTTTATAGTACCTTTATAGTATGCCGGTATTTTAATAGAATTTGGGAAAAGGAAAAAAACAATTAAATTTTACGCATCAAGTTAGAAAAAAAAGTTGTACCTACTAACAAAAACCTTTCTACTAATCTTTCCTACTAACAAAAATCAAACATTTCCTAACATATTCAACTATTAATTCTACGAAATTAAAAAATCTGTATACGTTTAATTAATATAGGGGTCGCAGAATGAGAAATTCGGTGAATGTCGGCCTTGGAGCTGGTGGAGCTATGGTCGAAACAGGACATAGTGTTGATTCAAGGCCATCTAGTACAGACTCTTGTAAAAGCAACTCGAATACAGTAGATCCCAATAATTCCATGAGCTTCAAGGACGTGCTTGTGCAGTTTGCCAAATTAAGTCAACAACAAGGTATTTCAAATTAACTAATTACAAGATTAAAAATTGCACTTTTTAGAAAAATAAATCTTCAATAGAATTTTTCCAATTTTTTCAATAGAATTTTGCATAATTTGCGATTCATATTTTTATGAATTGAATTTTTCCATCTCTTAAATACATAGATTTTTATTTTGCTCTCAATTTTTCACTTGAAACACAATAAAATTATTAAATAACACGTACAAATTTTCTATATCTCAGCATACTGTATATAGGTAGAGAATATTAATGATCACAAGTCTTTGGTTTTTAAAATACCGTTAACATGTAAAATACTTAAGCAGTAGAAATAGCACGACTCATATTTTTTCCAATTCTATCAACATTTGAATGAAAATAACAAGTGTTCGAAAATGATGAAACGAAATTTGAAAAAATGAAGAAAATCGGTTTTATAGCAAATGCAGACAGAAATAATAAATGTAATGCTTCAATGGAAACATAGTTGTTAGAAAGTAATACAATGCAGAGAAACTGGCTGTAGAAACTGACGGTGTTACAACTGTGAATGGAATTATTTCTACGTACAAAAATAAACTTAAACTACAGGATAACATTTATATCATGAAAAGCTTCGTTTTCGAGAAAGTTGAATTTATAGCTATCAGTAATCAAGTAATCAAGTGACAAAATTTTATTGTACATTCATATAGAATCATCTCCTTCACGGTTGTACCGGTCACGGTTGTACCAGTCACCGATTGCGGAAAGGAAAAAGTAATATAGACAATTTAAAAACACCATATTACAAAAGGACAGATTGATGAAACTTTTTCATCGCACAAATGTTTCAGGTGAACCTGTAAAAACGCCACAAAATTATCCAGATGTAACGCTTCACCCCGTTGCACCGTCTCCAGCACCTCAAAATACCCCACCTCAACAGAGTGGTTCGTTGCTTCATGGAATTCTCACGAAATCTCAATCTCCAAGACCGACTACTTTTTCACCTACTTTAGCTAGATTACTCACCGCACCTGAAAGAGAAAGGAATGCACCAACAGCCGCGTCCATGCCACAGCAAAGTGCGGCAACCCAGCACCTTTTGCAGACATATCAAGGCTCTAATCCTGTTTCTATCAGTGACCTCTTATCTTCTTCCAAGGTATTCTATGTTTTTACAAACTAAACATCACTTTATGTATTATATTACTTAATAATATTAATTATTCTTATATTTCTATTTGACATATTTAGGCTCGAACTGAAATAACAATAACACCAGTTATCAACACTCAAGTTCAGTCTCACGTGGTGAGCAATATATTGCACTATGTAATAATGCTAGTTGCTAAATGAATAAGAGTTACATTTATTTTTTTATGGTTTTCATTATAGGACGATGTTGAAGAAGAATCAGCAGTAATGGAAGACAGAGAAACTCGTATTTCTTCTGGTGTCAGGGATAGTAGGGAAGATAGGGACAGTCCTCCGCGATGCCAAGGATGTCACGAACGTGTAGCACAATTTGTATGTGCTGGTTGTGGTCATCAATGGTATTGCAGTCGCGAGTGCCAAGTAAGATCAACAATTTCAACATTTACTTGTATTGTTTAAGTTATTAACAAAATTGTTATAAATATTTCAGGTTGCAGCGTGGGACGAACACTCAGAAGTGTGTTCGGGTTAAGGAAGAAGCGTGTATTAATCTAAACCTCGTATTCGCGGTATCGGATTGAATACTCTGTTCAACTGAGAATGAATCTAGTCAAAAAAGAATGGCCAAGAATATAACGCGTATTGAGTACGATAAGAAGGAAGGAGAAATGTTAAGAGAGAAGTGTATATTTTTAAGGAACTTGAAGTATGTTTAATCTGTAAAAAATAAGTCTTACTTCATAGAGAGAGAGAGAGAGAGAGAGAGAGAGAGAGAGAGAGAGAGAGAGAGAGAGAGAGAGAGAGAGAGAGAGAATATCGCCAAGTTTATGGCGCTTCTTGTGAGATAAGTATTTATGGAAAAAGTAAAAACACAAGGCTTCGACGCGGCACTTCGACAAGAAAAGATTAGAATTCGAGTTAAAGCGATCGCTGCTTCACTGTAATCATCATGTTGCTTTTATTTGTTATCAGTATCGTACGATCGTAAATCTTCATTGAGAGGAATAGAGAGTATTAACCCTGCTGAAAATAAGCATTTAACGTATATCTTCCAAAGGACAAATTGTTTGTGGGATTCCTAATGTGTAATAGGATTGTGGGATTCCTAATGTGTAATAGGAATTCGTGTTGAGTATAAATATTCGTAATAACTTCGTGTATCAAATACTTTTTTAGATTTTAACCAATGCATGACGTACAATGTACGCTAGTCGAGAATTTTCAACGTTTTCCAAACGGGAAAAGGAAAATATACCAAGAATAACTGGTGGTATGTGCACTTGTAATAAGGGACAAAGCACAAAACTTATATCTCGCGATGCTGTACATAATTTTATACGTGTTAGCAGGGTTGTTCAGCGTCAAATTTGAAAAAAAAACAACCGTGTGCCATGCGTAAGATTCGTTTCATGGTCAGCTTTATATGTAAAACAAATCTAAGTTGTAGATTATTCGAGTGTTTTTATAATCTTGTTATTTTTGTTCCGTTTCTCTACCTTCCTTTTGTTTTTTTTTCTTTTCGTTATTCGTAAGTGTTTTATTCGTTACATTAAAATGACATCGCATTTGATGACCACAATGCGAAGTACACACGGATATTCAGCCTTCATATACGTTTTGTCGTTCATTTAAGAAAGGCACGTACACCATGCGTATCGAATATCATATTTTATACCATGTTTGTTACCAACGTATAAATTTAGATTTAATGAAATATTAGCCTTAGCGTAGATTTAAGCTACTTTTTTCCATTCTTTCGCAACTTGTTCGTTGGTAACGTATACATATTTTGAGTTTTCTTTCTTTCCTTTTTTTTTTTTTTTTAAATTAGCATGTTACCCAAACGACAGTTGTCCCGGACATAATCTGTAGTCCAAAGTTCCTACAGGTACACGCAACATTATATATATTTTTCCCAATTATGAAGCAAACCAAAATAAAGTTTTTAATCGTATATCAATGAATTTTTACTGTATCTATAACCAACTTACATGTTAAATATTTTTCACTTTTCTCAGATATAGTCAATGAAGAAAGTAAAACTGGTTTGAATCTTATTTTCTCAAATATCCAACACTTTCTTCTTTTTCTAAAATTTTCTATGCATTTTCTATATCTTTGCATATTTTAATTTGGTATTATATGATTGTTTTTGTAAAATACATAATAATAAAGTAATCGCATAATTGAGCGTTATAAATTATTAATATATCATACTATGCCATGCTTATGCCGATGAAAATTACAAGTTACTAAAAAGCTGTTGGCAACACTGCTATAATTTTCTTACAAGATAGGGGAGCATTATATGATAAATTACATTGTTATAAGAAACTTTTGACAAGTAGAATGACGTTTCCTCAAGCTCATCAAGTTGAATTAATAGCACTAGCCGAACTGGCAGGAATATCAGCAGTTCCAGGAGTTTATCGGTAATAATGTATGAAGTATATGGGCATAACCTATACATCTGCGTTTGAAAACTTTTCAGAAAGATAACTTTGTACGTTATAATGTCTTGACATTTCGTAGTAAATAATAAAAAAAAAATATATCTAATCTAATCTTGATAAATAAAATTTTACCATATCATGATTTATCAAACTAAAGATGAAAAAAAAAATATATTGTATCAAAAATAAACAATATTGTGTTAAAATAATACAACATGATGAAGGATTAACATATTCAAACTATCGTAACATTTTAAGAAACCATTTTTTCTTTTGTTTTCCTAGCATTATACTGGAATTGTTGACACTTCAAATATCACCAGAGGATATATATATTTTACTGAAGCAGATATGTTCATGGTCAGCAGAAAAACAAGCCACTGAAAATGCTGAAGAAATATGTTAAATGCAAATTAATATACATACATATGAAACTCCTGACTATCCTATACAAAATGTAACGCTCAAAGCATTACAATTAAATATTTTTTAAAATAGAACAATTATAAGTTGTAATGTAAATTTAAAAAAGAAAACCATTTGAACTTTTTTACATGATACTTGAGTATCTTTAATTTTTTAAAGAACCTGCCCTTGCCAATTTGTCAGCCATTTCATTACCATATATTCCAACATGGCCATTCACATGATTCTGAAATATTATTTTTGATATCAACTATACATAAATAGTTGAAAAACATAAAATAATTAGATGTTATTTACCCAGGCTACGTTTAACGATTCAAGAGCTTTTTCCATTTCTAGTAGTTCAACCTTATTTATTACAGGTTTATTACTTGAAGTCATCCATCCATTTGCTTTCCACTTTGGCATCCAGTCAGTTATACAGGAAATAAGAAACTGTGAATCTGTATTAATCTTTAAGTTTTTAATGTTTGCCTTTTTAGCTTGTTTAGCAGCCACAGTTACAGCCTGAATCTCTGCCATATTATTAGTTGCCCGGCCGACAACTGTTTCCGATACATTTCTGTAATTAACATTTCCAATTGAAACATTAAATATTGTACTAATAATTGATTATAATTAAAAAATATAATGTGACATACAAAAAATGATCATCGCCGAACCAAACGCCAATACCTGCTCGTGCATTTTTTCTACCATTTGAACTACATGCACCATCTGTATATACATTTATGTAACCATCACTGTCGATAATATAATCTTCTGATGTTTTCTGAAATATAATTAGCGTATTTAAATAAGAAATTTCTAAATTTCTAAAATAGGTACCTCTATAATTCATTTTACTTAAGTATTGTTTGGTTTAAGGTTTGTATGGAAATTTGATATGGAAATACTTACTTTGCTTTCAATGTATATAATTTTTGAATGTTCTTTTATTATACTTTTTTCTGCTGTCACTTTTCTTTTTTTCACTTTCCTTTCTTCAGTTTCATCATTTTCTATGGACCAATCTCTTTGTGATTGTGATCTACAAGCATTTCCTAATTAAAATATACCTTCTTGTTTACTAATATATCCAGACTGTTGTACCTTTTATTAGATATAGATGCTATGTTTTTATCGCTTATTTTTACTTTTAAGTTTGTGTGTTGTTTGATGAAATTTTCAGCTTCTACTTTCGAATCAAACTTTTTAAATACAGAAGCAGAATAATGAGATATTTGCAGTTTACACTCGTCCCTAGCATATTATAGAAAAGTAGATGTAGCGTATAAAAAATAAGATAATGTATAAACACATGGTTAATATACAAATTTAGTACCAAGTGTTATAAATTCCAGGCTTACGACCTTTTGCTACTGCATAATACTTGAGTGGCATATTTTTTACGAAATTTTGTAAGGGAAAGAATCTACAGGCTATCATATAGTAACACCTTAATTCTTGTATAAATAGAATTAGTTCAGTTTTGTAAATTAAATGTATCACTATAAATTTATGGTAATGAAAAACAATATCTGACAATTTGTACAAATTAACGTGATATTAAAGGTTAGGAATAAGGTTTCTATTTCATAGTAAAATAAGTATTACTCTATTTAAATGTTTCTTACGAATGATAAGATTTACATGTTACTGTGATAGAATTTTAAGTAAACTTTGAAACACTAAATTAGGTTTTAATATTGAGACATTAATTTAATTTTTATTATTTATAGGTTAAATAGAACAACGTATCGTAATAACTTATGTACTAGGCTGTACATTAGCGATTTTTGTTGAACTTTTACACTAATCCACAGGCACAGAGATAATTGTCCTATGATAAGTGGTGTACGATGTGCAAGTGAAATACGCCAAGCTAGTTTGCGTCTAATAGTAATCACGTAAAATGTTTGCAAGTCGCTATTTTTTGAAAACGAGATTTCTCGGTGCAAATCTACGAAATTTCACGATTTCGACGATTTTCCATCAGCAATACGAGATCACAATAAGTGTTATTCAAAATAACGTGAACACGAATTTTCTTACTCCAAATCGAAAATATTGTGTACGTGCTACTGTAACTTTGATAAAATTTATTTAGATAACCGAATATGTTTTAAAACAGAAAATATATGGAAACTATGCAATATTCCGAATTAACTGTACACCGACAATACACCTATGTGAAATGGTATTCCTAAGCATTGGCGGAAAAAGGAATACGAATCTACATACATACAATAATATATACAGGGTGTCCCAGAACTAGTGTAACATCCGGAAATGGGGGGTAGCTGAGGTGATTCTGAACAACCTTTTCCTTTACCAAAATGTTGTTTGAAGCTTCGTTTTCGAGTTATTAACGAAAAACACTGGCCAATCACAGCGCCCAGAAACCTCGCGCTCAACTACGTATGCACAGCTTTTATACTCGGTCGGGCTCCCGGCACACGTACTGGCACAGCATAGGTATCGCGGAAAATGTTATGTCATTTTAAGTTAAGAATAATGTGAAATTATTCGTTATTCATGAATAACAAACAAATTAGTAAGTCGTTTAATAACTGCGTTCGATACTTTTATTCGTTATTCGAAAGGAATAAAATGTTTTATTATTGTTAGAAAAGTCCAAAAAGCGAAGGCTTGAGTGGGCCATGTGCAGCCTTTCGCTGCGTTTCCATCTCCTAGGGATGGTTCTGCCTCAAGGCTAAGGAAGACCATATTGTCAAGGGGGTCCTTCTGACTAGGATTTTTCAGGGAAGACAGAATTGTATCAGCACTCGCGAAGTATAGTTCAAAACACAAGCTTTCACTCTTTTTAACCACCCACGTTCATTTCTTATTCAAACGTTCACCACCGTTATCCTGATTTTCCTTACATTATTTAAAAAAATAAAAAACATTTCGTAGTACAGTTAGCAAAATAAATCTGAGAGCTTAAGCGTTTTGTGGATCCTAGATGGACGTTTGGTAAGGAAGGAGAATAGTTACAATACAACGGAAAAGAAATGTTTATTGTACTGCCATGAGAAACTCGAAACAGTTTCAAATAAACATCAAATAAACCGACGGTGCAAAACGTTGCGCCGGCAAGAGTCAAAACAGATAAGTCGGAAATATTTGAGGACCGCCGGATTGTGTGTGTGTGTGTGTGTGTGCGCGCGTAAGAGCTTACAAAGTAAGCGAGGCAAGTCGCTGAAAAAGCAAGTGGTGGTTTGAAAGTAGTGAGACGAACAGTAAGAGTGCCGTCAGAATGGCACAAAACGTGCCCGTGAACGAATGGGCGAGTTTAATTATTTTTTCTTAATATTAGCTATCAAAATCATTTTATTTCACAGCATATTTTATCTATTTGAAAACGTGCTGTTAAAAGAAAAAACATTTTTTTCGTAAATAATGTAAGGAAAATCAGGATAACGGTGGTGAACGGTTGAATAAGAAATGAACGTGGGTGGTTAAAAAGAGTGAAAGCTTGTATTTTGAACTATACTTCGCGAGTGCTGATACAATTCTGTCTTCCCTGAAAAATCCTAGTCAGATGGACCCCCTTGACAATATGGTCTTTCTTAGCCTTGAGGCAGAACCATCCCTAGGAGATGGAAACGCAGCGAAAGGCTGCACATGGCCCACTCAAGCCTTCGCTTTTTGGACTTTTCTAACAATAATAAAACATTTTATTCCTTTCGAATAACGAATAAAAGTATCGAACAGAGTTATTATCACGTTCGTCAATGTGGGTGATATACCATTCAAATTTATAAGCCACATTAGCGTGTATTCAATACTAAATTTTTTGAAATTAGTAGTTATAAAACTGTGGATGTTACAATTAGTTTAATAATAAATCATTCCGGCGAACAAGCACCAAGCACGGCAGCTTTTCGCCAGAGAACCGCGCCGAAGGCACGGAGAAAAATCAAAATCGACAGCTTCTAAGAAGTCACCGAAAAATATCGATCGTGCGGCGAAGTGAGTTCATCGATTCGGCCAGAACATCGGCTGTTGAGAATTGTTGGATGGGTCAGGATCGACACGAGGATCCAGCCTTACCGACCTACTTTCGTCGAAGCAAGCTATTTCGTGGACGATATTTCAATTATTTTTTTCTAGCATTAGTTATACAAATCGTTTTTCTTAAAACAATTTATTCACCTGAAAATGTGCTGTTAAAAAAAAATTGTTTTCATAAATAATAAAACGTTTTATTTCTTTCGGATAACGAATAAAAGTATCGAACGCAGTTATTAAACGACTTATTAGTTTATTTGTTATTCATGAATAACGAATAATTTCACATTATTCTTAATTTAAAATGACATAACATTTGCCGCGATACCTATGCTGTACCAGTACGTGTGCCGGGAGCCCGACCGAGCGCCCGTGTATAAAAGCCGTGCATACGTGGTTGAGCCCGCGGTCTCTGGGCGCTGTGATTGGTCAGTGTTTTTCGTTAATAACTCGAAAACGAAGCTTTAAACAACATTTTGGTAAAGGAAAAGGTTGTTCAGAATCACCTCAGTTACCCCCCATTTCCGGATGTTACACTAGTTCTGGGACACCCTGTATATTACCATTCAATTTTATTTTCAAATGCAAACTAGCAGAAGCAAATCTTACTTCATACTAGTTTATGATTGTATCATTTTAGTAACTCGTGGGCAATTAATTATTCTTCTTGGTTAGCTTGTCTTGTTAACGTAAAGGTTAGATAAAATTGTTTATATAAAACCAGTAAAAGCGATTACCATGTACGACGATTACAATGAGGTAAACATTAATTAAGAAATATAAACATAGGTATGTTATTATACTTATAAAATTACGCTTGTGCATATTTTGCAGTATGATGCTTACGATGATTATGGACCACCAGAAGTTCATAGTGACCAATATGACAGATTAGGTTATCGTCAAATACCAGAAGTTGTACGAAATTTTTTAGTAATCTTACGAAATTGCATAAACGAAGGAATGATTTTTGAAATTCAAAACCTTTATGAAACAACTTTTCCAAAAATTTCAGAACAATTGTTTGATAAGTCTTCTTGGCCAGATGCTCAAACAATTGCACATATAGTTGACAATGATTCAGTATTTCTTACTTTGTATAAAGAACTTTATTATCGTCATATTTACGCACGAATGCAAGGACCAACGTTAGAACAACGTTTTGGTTCATTTTGCAATTATTGTGATCTTTTCAATTATATTTTACGTCCAGAAACACCTGTTCAATTAGAATTACCTGATCAATGGTTATGGGAGCTCATTGATGAGTTTGTTTACCAGTTTCAATCTTTTGCACAATATCGTGCAAATTTGTCAAATAAGACACCTGAAGAAATTGAAAATTTGAATACACATAATAAAATATGGGACGTATTATGTGTTTTGAATGTTCTGCATTATTTAGTAGATAAATCAAAAATCAAAAGTCAATTGGAAGTATATGCAAGTGGCGGAGATCCAGATTCAGTTGCTGGTGTATTTGGGAGACATTCTTTATATAAAATGCTTGGGTATTTTTCTCTTGTAGGATTGTTACGCTTACATTCTCTTTTAGGAGACTACTACCAAGCTATTAAAGTATTAGAAAATGTTGAACTTTATAAAAAAAGTGCATATTCTCAAGTTCCTGGTTGTCAAATATCTACAGCTTATTATGTTGGTTTTGCTTATATGATGATGCGTAGATATGCAGATGCAATTAGAACATTTTCTGGTATTCTGCTATATATTCAAAGAACAAAACAATTATTTGCAACGAGGAGTTATCAAAATGATCAAATTAATAAACAAACAGAACAAATGTACCATTTGTTAGCAATCTGTCTTGTTCTGCATCCACAATGTATAGATGAAGGATTACAACAAGCATTACGTGATAAAAATTATCACGAAAAAATGTACAAGATGCAGTATGGAGATCTTGTTGAATTTGAATCATGCTTTCTATTTGCATGTCCAAAATTCTTATCCCTTACACCACCAAACCCAGATAATCCAAATGAAGATTATGTTCGGGAAGCAATCAAACACCAAACTCAAGTTTTCATGGATGAAGTTGTTCAGCAAAAAATGTTACCTACAATTCGTTCATATTTAAAATTATATACTACTTTACCATTGAGCAAATTAGCTACATTTATGTGTAGCAATACTAGACCTGATGAAAGTTGGGACTTGGACAAAGAAGTTAGTGCATTAACTATTCATTTATTATGTTTTAAACATAAAATGAAAAATATTGTTTGGACAAAAGGTGCATCAGGATTAGATGGAAAATTTCAATCTGATTCAGAGGTAATTTGGTTTAAAAAAAAGGTAATCTATTTGAACTAAAAAAAGTAACCATGTATATTGTTACAGCTGGATTTCTATATTGATCACGACATGATTCATATCGCAGATACGAAAGTGGCACATCGTTACGGTGACTTTTTCATTAGAAAAATTCTAAAATTTGAAGAATTAAATCGCAAGTTGCGTCACAGAAAAATTTAAATATAATGAGATCATATTTGGCAAAAAGAAATAAAAACGTGTATTAAGAATAAATATGTTTTTATTTGTGTAATTATAAGATTTAAACATTATAATCAGTCATTTTAACAGACAATTTAAAGGCACTATACATAATACAATCTTACATTTACTCTGTACATTTCAATATGAGAAAAACATATCAAATAATTTTATTATCAAATAACCTGAAATTGTTTTATTTAATTATTAGTATGTAAAATATTTATGCAAACTTTTGTCTCAAACATAAACATGATCTACAATTTACAATCCATTTTATGAAAAAACAAGATCACAAAATAAAATATTTATACTTTAATATTGCTAGTAATTCTACCATTTTTAAGCATGCACTGCATTATTTTTTCTTACTATTCCATATACTTAAAAGTATTTGTTCTGTGTTTATAAAAAGATTGATTACATGAGACTGGTATTATAAACTAATTTGTTAATTTATGTGCATATCATTATCATCTTTATCGTACATTATTTTGCATGCTGCTGTTAAAATATTGGGCTTAAGTAACGTAGATTGTGCTTTCAAATTACAAAGGTAATGAAAAAACCGATTTCCCCTTTTATTATTAGCATTAGCTCTGAACTCTTCTGCTCTGCATATTGTTCTTACAGATGGAAGATAATCTGTAGCTATAATATGATGATCAAGTAATAATGATGTAGTTTGTGATAACGCTAAGTTTACCGTTTTATTTAATTGTCTTTTTAGTATAATATCTTGATATTGTATTCCACTGATATATCTGTTTAATTGATTTTTATACACGACTTTATTCCCTATCCATTCAGCCAGATCTAGGCACATATTATTAGAAGCTGAATATGGAGCATTGTTTTCAATTAATGACAAATTAGGTTGTGTTTTTATTTGCCATAAATTTAATGCAGAATCTTCTATATTAATTAAAGATGAAAGTAAAGCTATGCCATCCAATTTATTTGCTACATCCGTTAATACATTTTTATTAGCATTTCTTACTTCATAATCTGTAGCTTTTTTCTTTTTACGTATTTTACTAACTTTAATTGCTGGTTTATACAAATAAAACTGCATGTTTTGCCAAAATGAGTTTTTTAAATTTATAGATTGTTCTGATATTTGTGGTGGACCGGATAACAATAAATATTGCAACTGTAATATAGCTTTCCGCAAATCACCACAATTCAATAGTTCCTGTAAACAACAAATTCTTTGTCATTGTATCGTTTGTGATAGCATGTAGCATTAACCACACTTTTCACTGTTTTTTGTAAAACTTTAAATTACAAAAAAATAATTAAAGTTATAAACATTAATTTTGATATATGTTACATCTTTTAAATTAATTTATACATTTATAGTTACTTACTGCTATGTAATTAGAAGATAGTCTATAACCAGTTTCTGCCAATGAAATTAATTCTAAAAAAGCAGACACTCTATTACCGACAGCATCTCGAAAATAAATTTTGTTTTGTTGAGGTGCCATTTTATTTAGATGAGGGCAAATATCTCTGCATGTCATAACAATTGGACGCTTTGTATTTGTTGCTAATTGATATGTAGCTGAAATAAAACCCTCATCTTCTTCAAATATAATATCAACATCTTCTATAAGAATCAGAGAATTTTGCAATATTTTTTTTGGTGCAACCTCGTGTAAAACTGAATTACAAGAAGCTTCTGCATTTACTTCAAGAATTGATGCTTCTGCATTTTTTTTAATTCGATGAGATTTAGTTGCTTCTTCTAATTCTTTTAAAAGCTTCTTTCCAGTTCTTTTAGATGATGCATTTAGTTCCAACACACTAAAAGATGTTTAGTTATTATGTATTATGTAAAACAGTTATTCTTATATGTAAATGATATATTAATTTGTAGTACTAACGTATAACCGAATTCTTCTGCTACTGCATACACGCTCGCAGTTTTACCACATCCATATGGTCCCAATAATACAGCTACATGATTACTTTCCCTACTTTTGGAGTAATTACTATCAGATGAATAAAATTCGTCTTCACTGTTAACATCTTCATTTGAAAATGTTGCTTTCCACCCAATTAACCATTCTTTCAATTTTGCCGCTGCTTCTTCATTTCCAACTATTTCTTGAGTACTTTTTGGCCTATATTTGTATGGCCAACTATAATATTCAAATTGATTTTCTTTATTTTTATATTCCATTGCTTTCTTTTTTTCGAACTGTTTACTTTTTCTAATTCTCGCTTTTGGAGAAATTGCTTTACTAGATTCCTTTTTAACAATATCTGAAATAACATCCCACATTTTTTTTACACTTGAACAACGCTTTTCTATTTCTATTAATGTTTCTTGAATTTTTGATTTGTTAACTTTTTGTAACGTTTTTAACTTTATTTCAGAATAATCTATTAAATGTTTAAAATTACTAACATTTATAATTGGAACATATTCATTAAAAGTATCTTTTGAAATATTAAAAATATCAGTTCTGTTCCAAACTGCACTACTTGATTGTGTAACGTGGCTAATAAGAGGAAATGGTAATATGCCACCAACATTTATTTTTCTATTTATATTTTTATTATTATTGTCGGTAATATCTGACTGCAAAAATAGTCGTCTTGCAGCTATCATTGCTGGATCTGGTTTTCTTCGTTTAATAAACAAAGGAGCTAATTTATCTGTTAACTTTCTCTTTGAATTATTATCATTAATAATTACACAATTTTCTTGATTCAATCTATTTTCTTCAATATTTCCTAAACTGACATTATTATAGTCATTTTCATTTGTATTTTGTGTCAAAGCTGATTCGTATTTGTCAATTTCAATTAATTCATATCTACTTTCAGACTTAGTTTTTAAATATTTATTATCTGATATTATATTATACTTGGAGCTTTCTAGTTTTTCACGTTTTGTTAATTTCAATTTCATGTACTCATTCATTTGCTTTGACATTACTTTTCTGTTTTTAGTTTTTGTTGATAAATGTTCTGAACCTTTATTTTTAATTATTTCAAAATGTTTTGAATGGTCTATATTTAATTTAACTGTATCTCTTGACGAAAATAATTGTATATCACTGTCTTCATCTATTTAAAAAATAATAAAAGTTAGTAAAACAACAGTACAATACAAGTATACATTTATAAAAAATAAATTAAGCATCAGCGATCAAAGTGTGAATATTCATTGCCATCAACCAGTTTTAAAACTTAGGAGACTCACATACTATTTTTTTCTTCATATGTGTTTTTTTGAGCTTATTATGTAATAAATTTGAAAGATTATTTTTAAATTACCTGATAAAGCATTTTCACAAGCTTGAAGTTTTATTCGTAATGACCATTTATGTTTACTATGTTGTTTACCCTGTTCCGTTTTTTTATTACTTGAGAAATTAATATTTTCAGATTCTATGATACTAATGTCATCTATTTCAGAGAATTCTAAATTTGACTTTTCATTTCCTTTACTTGATTGTATTCCATTCTTTGAATTTGATCTATCTAAATCATGTTTAATAACATTTTCAGTCATGTGTACATCAGCTTTTACCACAATGGGAGATGTATTTGCGATATCTGCATGTGCTAAATCCATTGGAGTTTTGCTATTATATATAAAACAAAGCATAGTTTATAATTAATATGAAATATAAAAAAATTATTAATTTTTTACCTGAAATAATTTAGCAGATTGCTAGATGTCTGTTTATGACTTAAAACAGTTGCAATATCTTTTTTCTCTTCACCTTTGAAAAATTTCATACGATTTTGTATGATTCGTTCAACTTTTTCACCTTCTATTTCTACAAGTTTTCTTTTAGAATATCCTTTTTTGTCAGCTAAAGCTACTAATTTGTCTTTAGAATGTTTTAACTTTTCTTTACATTTTTCTAATTTCTTAGCATTAACATCCTCATTTTGAAGAAGAAATTTTGTTGGTGAAACAATCTGAACTGATTTATTCTTACTCATAAGAATTTGGAAAGCATTTGAGTCTTCACGATTACTTTGAATGTTGTTGTTATAATTAACATTTAATAAACCTATATTATCAATATTTGTGTTACTTTTTATCATATCATGTATACTCACATCATGGTTAATATTGGTTTCACTATTTAATTCCTTTTTACATTTTTTATTATTATCTAAACAAATTTTTAATTTTTCTTTCTTATTATGTTTTTTATCCTTAATATTCAAATCACTTGTTTCCAAAACTAATAATTTATTTGATAATTTGTTATATTTTTTTGGTGATGACAAAGGAATCCTTTCTGAAGTTGCATCTAAATCTTTAACTGCATTATTTACTTTTGCAAATGGACTAGGTGTTTTATCGATCATATCACTGCTACTTTCTATGATGTCACATACACTTTCTTTTGCATTTATTCGGGATATTTTAATTTTCACACGATTACGTTTTCGTTTAGAATCATTTTTACATTCCGTTTCTTCTTTTGCTTCATCACTAGAGTGAATCGATATACTATCGCTAGATTTTACAGTGCCCACAAAATACTGGGTAATATTTTTCATTCTTCATTACTGAACGAGATAATCAATGAAAATATGAAAATAATGATAAAGATAATTAATGGAACATTTGTTGCTCATCCATACGTAATATAAGATTTGGCGCCACGACACATGTGTACGTACACCGACAATGAGTCTCATCGATTCTTTCTAAAATGCATAGCGGTGGTGGTTCTATGTGAAATGGCGTCACACGATGCGATGGAGAATAGTATTTTAAATAGAACCAACATTTACAATTGTGTTAGTTTTGAGGATTCGATAAAATCGACGAAGCTCATTATCAATTTATTGTAGGCATAAGTTTAATTGCGATACGTTCTAAACCTCTGAAGATGGGTACGCAATGAGAAACGAACTGTAGCAATGCGTAAATAACTATATTTACCAGTGTTCCAATGGCGCACTGTCTTTCTGAACACGTTGTATTGTCGGCAATGGAAAACTTATTGTAAATAAATTTAAGCGTTATTGTAAATTAGACCTTAAGAAATCTGAAGTTAACCCTGGAGATACTTTGAGCGCGATATTCAAACCAGAAGATAGTCCTCTGTTATTGAATTGTGAATTATCGCGGACCACTGGGATAAAGCTCATTAAACGTAATTAGTCATGGTCCAGTCATGGAACACTCGGTTAAAGAAATGAAATGCAGTTAGACGACAAATTAGGCTACTCGCTGATGCTAAATTTAGTTAACATTAGAGTTGCTAATGGCTGTTAATAATTGTTTACCTTAGAAACAAAAGGCTATAAATACCAGTGGACCTTGTATGATTATCGACTTTAGTTTTTCCTTTTTCCCGTGTATTCCGCATCATTGAGAAACAGATTTTACAAACCCCAAGTTTTGTTTAAGTTCGTATATATACATTTCATTAATTTTTGCCTGCCAGCTACAAAATATGCCGGCTTACATCGTTTCCCAACTTACATCCTTCCATACTCTCTTCCTTCCCCGCATACTTCCACACACTCTTAATCTAATATAACTACATATCTTTATATTTATATTTATTTCTTTGTTTATTTATCTACTTATTCATCTGTCTACCTGTTTTTTTTTCTCTTTGGTATTTCCTTATTTCCTAATACGACCCGTTCTGCTCCTCCCCCCTCCAACCGCTCACCATCTGTCTTCTTCTCTTCTTTTTTCCCTCTAAACTCCTTATCCATTCTATCACCTTTACTTCATTCCTCCCTTCCACTAATTCCTCCAGCGTTACGCCTTTATTCGCAACCCTCCTGCATTCTTCCACCTAGTGTTTTAAATTTCCTAACCCCTCTTCACACAGAATACATTCTCTCTTGTCTTCCTTCATCCAATATATGTTTGCCTCTTCTACACTTCCACATCTGGTCCTAGCAATTAATTTCTGACTACCCTGCTTTTCGTCTTATTCTAAGTATTGCGGCAACCTGACCGGCTTATAATATTTATACTTCCCGTTATATTTTGTCCGTTCAATTTTTCCATATTGCACCTGCAATTGCACCTCCCAATCCCTTATTCCTAACATTTTTTCCAGATCCCAGTTTTGCCTACGTATCCTCTCTAATTTCTCTTACGTCATACCATTCCTCTCCAAATACTCATCCCTTTCCTTCCATGTCCTCGTTTTCACAATTCCCTTCTCCTTCTCTAATAAACACTGTTTTAACAGTTCTCTTCCATTTCCCTTTTGTAACCTCTCCTCATACCTGAATGCTCTTTGTCCTGTTCTGATCCGCACTTTCCTCATCATAGTCTCTACTCAAAGTATATAGTTCCATGTGCTTCTATCTAATCCTAAAGTCCACTTTATATATTTGACCACAACCTGCTCTAATATCTCCCATTCTCTGAAACCCCACACCTCCACCCCATACAGCATGACACCCATCACCAAATATTCCAACATAAACATCCTCCACCTAAAACTGTCTCTAAATTTTCTTTCCCCGATTCCCCATACTTGCCTTATTACCATGTTCACTCTCTTCACTCTCTTCTTTACATGTCTCTCTACATTCCCATTCCTGCACAATATCATTCCTAAATATCCGAATTCCTTCACTATTTCTACCTCCTTCCCCTTCCATTCCTACCTTATCTTCTTCCTTCTACCTCCTCTTTTCCTAAATTCCATCACCTTGGACTTTTCTACATTCAGCCACAGCTTCTTCCGATCCAAATATTTCTCCAGCCTTTTAATCATTTCTTTCAGCTCGTCTTCCCTATTCGCTACCAAAACAATGTCGTCCGCATACGCTAACGTCGAGAATTTCCTATTTCCTATTACTATGCCTCCCACTTGAGTTTTTTCCATTTCCTCTTCTAGGTCCGTCACATACAGGGTGAACAAAGTGGGGCTTAGGGGACATCCCTGCCTTACCCCCTCCCCTGCCCAGAAGACCCCCGACTGAGTATCTCCAACTTTTATTACACTGCTTGTTTCTTCATATATCTCCTTCAGCCTCTCCACCATACTCTTACCGATTCCACTCCTTTCCAAGCTTTACTACAGTATTTTTCTGTTCACTGTGTCAAATGCCGCCGAAATGTCCACAAATAGCGCAAATAGTTTTCCCTTAGGCTTTATTATCTCCCTTTCTATAGCATGCTGCAAGATGTATACATTGTCTATAACACTCCTGTTTTTTCTAAAACCATTCTGTGTTTCCGGTAACAATCCTTTCCTTTCCACCTCCTCTTTTAATCTTTTACTCAGCACCATCGCATATATCTTGTATGCCATGTTAAGCAAAGATATACCCCTATAATTTTGTGCCCTTCCCCCTGTCTCCTTTCTTATACAGTGGCACGATAACTGCCTTCCGCCAATCTTTCGGGAAATCCTTGCCCATCCATACTTCTTTAACTATTTCCACTAAGATATTTCTTGCTTCCCCATCACTGCATATCCATGCTTCTCCTGGTATTCTGTCTGACCCTGCTGCCTTCCTTTTCCCTAACTTTCTTATCTGCTCTATAATTTCTTTATTTGTGATCTCTTCTTCTTGCTCTTCCTCTCCTACCTCTCTTTTACTTTCTGCTTCCTGCTTTCCTCGACTACCATTCAATAATGTTATGAAGTGTTGTTCCCATTCTTCCATTGTAATTCCTTTACTCTCCTTTCCTCTTTCCTTGTTTATATATTTCCAAATCTGTTTTTCCGTTTTTACTTCCCTTATTTCCTTCCACTCTTTCTCTTTTTTTGCCGTCTCTTTTCTTTCACACAACGTCCTAAATTCTTTCTTCTTCCCTAAATATGCTTCTCTTGAGATTGTTCCCTTCTTCCACTTTTTAAAACACCCTGCAACCTTCCGTTTTTCTTTTGTACATTTCCTGTCCCACCAGAAATGGTGACCTAACTTCCATATTTTCACTTGTACCTTTTTCTTAACCATACACCCCTCTACTGTTGCTTTTAGTTTTTCCCATTTACTTTCTACCTTCCTTTCCTTAAATTTTATGTTTACGAGCTGCTCCTTATATCTCTGTATTCCTTCTACATTCCACACTGTCACAACTTTTTCTATACTCTCCTCTATCCTTTTTTTTGCACCTTTTTTTTCAACTTTACTTCCACCTCTAAAGGCTGGTGGAAGCTCTGCCTCAATTCTATTGCCTACTCTAAACTTATTTATCTTTTCTACACCTTCTATATTCACTATCGCATAATCGATCACTGAAGCTCCCCTGCCCCTTATGTATGTATACTCTCCCTCTCTATCCCCTTCTGAGTTCCCATTCAAAATTGTCCATGCTCTTTCTTCTGTTAAACGCAACAGAGTCTCCCCCTCCATATTTCTCACCTTATCCTTCGATCTCCTCCCAGCTTCTTCTTCCTGTTCACCATTTACGTATGCTGTTTCCTCTTCTCCAATTCGAGCATTGAAATCCCCTCCCATCACCAAAAACCCTTCTTCCCCCTCTCTTACCTCTTCTCTTAAAATTCTCCCAATTCTTATCATACTATCCTTATTGTAAATAATCCATACTCTCCATGTTTCATTGTCTATTTCCATCCACTTCTCCACCATACCCTCTTCCTCTCTTGTTTGTCTTTCCACATTCCATTGTTTCCTCACTCCAGTTAATATACCCCCACTAGCTCTTCCCTTCTTCTTCTCCCTTTTCGCAACTTGTAATTTCCACTTGTAATCACTTGGCAGTCTCTTAATCAATTTCTCCCATGTTTTATCCTCAATCCATGTTTCAACTAGTCCCACAAAATCAAATCCCTCAATATACTCTCACCAGTCCCTCCCCTTCTTCATAACACCTACCACATTCCAGAATAATAGTTTTGCTTTACTTCTTCCTCGTTCCCCCCCTCGCACAATCTCCTCTCGTTCCTCCCCAGCATCCACCTCCTAAAAATTTTGCTTATTCATTCCTTTCTCTTTTCTCCGTTCCCTCCACTCATACCATGTACCATCTATTCTTATCCTATTTACCCCTATTCTGACTTCCCTACCTTCCTCTCTTGCCTCTCTTGCTTTTCCTAAGGTTTTCTTTTGTATTTCCCTTTCATTTCTAGATAAATCGTGATCTATTACTATCCTCTTGCCTCTTAGTCTATTTTTATTCTGCGTTACTTTACTCTTCTCCTCCCAGTTCACTAGCTTACCTTCCTACCTTTCTAGCCCAATCCAACTTTACTTTGACATCTAGGTATTTTCTTATGAATTCTTCTACCTCCTCTTTCACCTCCTCTTAACCCTTTTATCACAATATTATTCTTTCTATCTGATCTGTCTTGTCTCTCCAATTTACTTTTTATATATCCTATCTCCTCTATTAATTTTCCTCCTACCCCTTCTCCTTTTCTCTCTAGATTTTGCATCTTCTCCTCCATTTCCCTTATTCTAATCTCAAATTTCCTCTTCTCCAATTCGTATTCTTCTTGCTTCCCCCTTACTGCCCTTTCGATCTCTCTTCTTATTTCTTCCTTAAGTAACTCCCTCATCTCCTGCACATCCGTCCTTATCCCTCTCATTTCCAGCTGCATACTCCGCATCATCAACTTTATGCTTATTTCTCCTGTCCCTTCCTCCTGTTCTCCTCTACTATCTCTCCCTTACCCTTCCTCCCTTTCCCCTACTGTTCTCTTCTGTATAATAAATCTTTCTAAACTCCCTCTTTCCTCCCCTTTATTCTCCCTTGTCGTATTCTTCGTCCCTCCGCTTTTACCCTTCTCTACTCTGCCATCTCCATCGTACTTCATTAAATTTCCCGCTCGATCTGCTTTACCCACCGTGCCCTAACCATTACATCTCAACTTCCTGCATACCTCTATTTTTCCTTTCTTTTCCATTCTAACCTCTTTTCTCTACCTTCTTCTATTTTTGTCCTGTTTATCCCTTCTTACTCTCTATTTATTCAAAACCTTTATTCCCTACTCCCTTAATCCTTCCCCCTAAACTTTCCACCCCTTTTCTCCACTTCCTGACACTTTTTTATTCCTCTTATTTCTTAAAATTTTCCACACTCTCTCCATCCGTCCGCATCCTGTCACCCATACCACCGATCTCCTATTTAAGTTCATTTGTGTTTAATTAAAAGTCATTACAAAGTTTTGATTAAATTTATTTAATTGTGTTTAATTGAAAGTTATATCAAGGTCAATCGGTTTATTTGATCTTGATCAAGGGAATAGAACAAAAGAAGAAGGAAAAAAGAAGAAAATCATACAAGCTCCACTGGTATTTATAGCCTTTCGTTTCTAAGGTAAACAACTATTAAACAACCGTTAGCAACTGCAATGATAACTAAATTTAGGATTTTGATTTATCAACGATTAGCCTGATTGGTCATCTAATTGCGTTTCATTATCCTTTAACCGAGTGCTTCACGGCTGGGCCATGTCTAATTACGTTTAACAAGCTTTATCCCAGTGATCCTTGACAATTCATAATTTGATAACAAAGGACTATCCTCTGGTTTGAACATCGCGCTCAAAGTATCTTCAGATTTCTTAGGGTCTAGTTTACAATAACGCTTAAATTTATTTACAATAAGGTTTCCGTTGCTGACAATACAATGTGTTCAGAAAGACGGTGGCGCCATCGGAACAGTATAGTCAAGAACAGAATTCTCATTGTAACATAAATCAAAAAACGTTATTGTGAATTAGGCCGTAAGAAAATTTGAATGTAGCTCCTGAAGGGATATTCTAGCGCGTTGAATTTAAATTTTATGATATTCAAATTGGAAATTAGTCCTTTGTTATCAAATTGTAAATTATCAAAGACTACAGATTATAAAGTTCAATAGGAATAGTAAGACAGTGCCATGTCATGAAACACTCGGCCAAGAAAAATGAAATACTGTCAGATGATCAATCAGGCTGATCGTTAATTAATCTAAAATAAAAACTTAAGTAACATTGAAGTTGTTAACGATTGTTTACCATACAAATGAAGAGATTTATATACCGGTGGATCTTGCATAATCCTTCCTCTTTTCTTTTTTTTTGTTCAATATCTCTGAGAAGCAGAATTCGTATTTAAAACTCCAAGTTTTGTTCAAGTTCATTTTTGTATTTAAAATTTAAATTTAAATAAAAGTTATTACAAAGTTTCAATCAGTTCAATTTTTCTTAAAGTTCTTAAGTGTTGTTTAAAATAATTTTGCACACGAATGGCAGCAACCCACATTTGTTCCTTTAAAATAACTAGAAGACCCATAACAATAGCAACAAGAAGAATGTAACAGCCAAGACCATCAACCAGGCAACATAGCAAAGATATTCAGATCTAAGTAGATTCAAATAAATATGAATACTTTCGGTTGATACCCACTCGGTATCAAAGAAATGTACTCGTATTGAATGGAACGAGTATCGATATAAATATATATAATCAACACAGTGAGCGTATCTTTGGTAAATTGCATGTCTATGCACAGTTAACTTATGCAAAAAATCCATTATAATGCCCATGGTGATTATCGATGGTGACATGTGATACATATATTAGTTATCACAATGATATAATAAAAAATTGAAGGTACTTTCCGCATAATCATTATTTGTTTCCATCCATCGGCAATGTATATGTATTTAGCAAAATTGAAAACAAATGAGGATTCTGATCTCTGTAATATTTTTGATTCGCAAGTAAATTAAGTACTTTAAGATTGTATTTTCGTCCTTAATGAGATATTGTTATTTCTTATTGTTATATTTTTATTTGTTATTGTTATCATTTTATTATTTATTATTTTCAAAGTTCTTTTGTTTTCTTTAATAGCTTAAATAATATTGAAAAATAATAATGAATCCATCATTGTCAGAGGTATGGATATATTTAAAAAAAAAAAAAAAAAATTGATAATAATATAGCAAGCCATAAAAAGTACTGTTAGTCGATAAGATATTGTGGAAATATATTAAATTTGCTTAAATTTATTGAAACTCACAGTAACATCTTATTTGATAAAAGAAATACTAAAGCTCTCTCAAAAGAATCAAAAAAGGAAAGAAAGTAGATTTTAAAACAGTTTGAAATAAAAAATATAGATAATCCAATGCTAGCAATGCCTTCAATATTTGTAGTTAAATTTAATATAAGCAAAACAAAAAATAAGAATATTTGGAAGAATATCGCATAATAAAAGTTGCTTTTCAATGAATTTCATTTTATAAAGAAGGTGACTTAAAAAGTGAAAGAATCACATTTTATATTTAATGTGCACAGACATGCATCTGTTCAGTATACATAAGGGTTGAAGTATGTGGTTATATGGCGTGTTCAGCAAAGACACGAATGTGTTTAAAAAAAGGAATTTTATTACTACTCTATACAATGCGACTTAATGATACTTTTGTTAACTGTGCTTACGCGACTCCCGTAGCAGACTGGTCCTTGTTGCTTCGCCGGGCCACCAGCTAGCTTCTCTAGGCCCGTTCGATGGAATTACTTTTTCTAATTGGCTAAACGGGAAATCCGTTTAAGCCAATTAGACTTTTTTGTGGAAATTCCACCGCCCACTCTTTTACGCCCTTAGCGTGGTTTTCCGAGAGTAGGGAAGCAACTTGTTAGGTTTTCTTAGTAACGGTTTATGGCACGATCGCACCAACAGGCCGTTTTTGAGTTTAGGATTTAATTTATCATTTTTATGCTTTAACCCTTTTAGTGCCGGGCGAAAAACGAGTGCCTATGCGAAGATAACCGGCTGAATTTGACAAATATACAAGGGTTTGGAAAAACGCTCATAAAAACCAAACTACAAATGATATTTACATGATTGAAATTGCAACGTATTCCGGACGAAATAGAGAATAAAGCAATGACACTAATTTTTCAATATCAATTGAAAGTCATGAATAACATAATTATAAATCATTACAAAAAATATAAAAATTGAGTTCTCTCTTTCAAAACGTTTTTACACATAGGAAAAGGCATCGTTTCATCATAACTTTATATAAACCACTTAGTACGCATATATAATGTGCATTTCCAATTTATTTATTCACCTGAAAATGTGCTGTTAACACTATGCCGTTCAATGACACCACGTTGGTATCGCGTAGAAATATTTCTATTGTAATAAAAAAGCTTACATCTATTTATACAGATTCTCGAAATTTCGGGTAAATCGAGTGACAGGATCAAATAAGAATTATTAAAATTTTCATGCCCTGATACGGTACATTGTAATTACAATATGAACTATCATGCGAAAAAGGCTGGTAACACATAGTAGAATGTACGCGAGACATACCGGTGGCAGACGAAAGATTTTCTATCACACGTGCAGACGTCAAAGTGTTAAAAAAGAACATTTTTTCATAATTAATAAAACGTTTTATTCCTTTCGGATAACGAATAAAAGTATCGAACGCAGTTATTAAACGACTTACTAATTTGTTTGTTATTCATGAATAACGAATAATTTCACATTATTCTTAATTTAAAATGACATAACGTTTTCCGTGATACCTATGCTGTGCCAGAACGTGTGCCGGGAGCCCGACCGAGCGCCCGTGTATAAAAGCCGTGCATACGTGGTTGAGCCCGCGGTCTCTGGGCGCTGTGATTGGTCAGTGTTTTTCGTTAATAACTCGAAAACGAAGCTTCAAACAACATTTTGGTAAAGGAAAAGGTTGTTCAGAATCACCTCAGCTACCTCCCATTTCCGGATGTTACACTAGTTCTGAGACACCCTGTAGATTTGTCAAAGGTATCCCTTATAGGCCTATACCACTGCATTGCATGATCATTTCTTTTCCGCATAATTTATGATAAAACCCATAAAAAATATATTTAGAAAAATTCCTTAAATTTCACTATCAAAATTTTAATTAAGTTTTGTGAAAAACTAGATTTTTGTGCACATTTAAGCGTGCTTGATAAATATAAAGTACTAATGGGGATATGAGATAGTAAGGCGCGTAAAATACCACTTCCAAATGGTTTTCGTAATATATTTTCTTTTAATTGTTTTAGTAATAAAACAATTCAACAAACATTCCGTTGATATGTATTATTTTAACAATTATTCCTATTATTATAGATTTTATTTATTATGAAGAAAAAAAGAGAAGAAAAACTATGGCAAATACGTTAAATCTGTAAACGTTCACTTTTCAATGTGTAAATCAATACATTTATTGTATTACTCCTTTTAAAAAAATGGGCAATTTGAAATGAGAATTGGCGCTTGATAATTAGTAGACGACAATTAATTATGAACGTATTATCACCAATAATAATATCCTATGGGTAACGTGAAAACCTATTGATACGATTGTCGCCCTAATGCACTATGCGCAATTTATATAGTACGCGCCTGAGGTGTGTCGTGCACTTGGTCACACGGACTAAGGCGCGCGGCGGGAGAAAGGGGGCGGTGCTTCCGAAAATCAGCCGAAAGAATAATTAATTCTCAAGCCTAGTGTATATTGTCACACACGTTTTGTAAAACGGAGTGTGCCATTTTTGTAAATGTAAATTTACTGCGTATTTGTTACATACAAAATGGGTATATTAGAAAAAATATCTGAAATTGAGAAAGAGATTGCTCGAACGCAAAAAAATAAAGGTTTGTTTGTATTTGAAGGTTATAATAATATTTTTAACCTTAAGGTTAAAATGCTATTAGATTCGCTTATAGTTTAGTAACGTATGTAAAGAAGTATAAAATACTGAAGTTTCAAATAATTTCTGCTATAAATTGCTTTTTTCCAATTAAGAATTATTATTAAAAGTAATGTCATTTTTACCAAATCGTTTTCATACCTATTTGTTAATTCTTTATTATCTTATGTAATATGTTGAGTTGCTAATAAAATTTGCTTAAACGTATTTGCATTTCTGGTTCACTATTATATAGAATTTATCATACTTTAAAATCTTTCAATTTATTTTTAATAGATACAAGTAAAATGCTACTATTACCAATGAATAAATATATGATAAAAAGCAATATTAATTATGAAGATTACAAGTTGAACAATAATATAAGTTCTATATCTAAAATTATATATGTACATATATTTATGACTTGGTTGATTATCTTTAACTTGGTTATTGGATTTTCTTTTTAGCTACTGAATATCACTTAGGATTATTAAAAGCAAAACTTGCAAAGTACAGATCACAACTTTTGGAACCACTAAAGAAATCAGAAAAGGGAGAAGGATTTGATGTATTAAAATCAGGAGATGCAAGAGTAGCTTTAATAGGGTTTCCTTCTGTAGGAAAGTCCACTTTGTTAAGTACATTAACACATACAGAATCTGAAGCAGCATCTTATGAATTTACTACTTTAACTTGTATACCTGGTGTTATTGAATATAAAGGAGCTAATATCCAGCTTCTTGATCTTCCTGGGATAATTGAAGGTGCTGCACAGGTGAATTACATTTTAATTAATATATTATAAAATTTATGATACATATAATAGACAATTTATCAAATTTTTATATTTGTTGATAAATATTTAAGGGTAAAGGAAGAGGCAGACAAGTGATAGCTGTTGCAAGAACAGCAGATCTAGTTCTTATGATGTTAGATGCTACTAAACAAGATGTACAAAGACAACTTTTAGAAAAAGAATTAGAATCTGTTGGCATACGACTTAATAAGAAAAAGCCAAACATATATTTTAAAATAAAGAAGGGAGGTGGACTGGCATTTAACTCAACATGTCCATTAACTAAAGTAGATGAGAAATTAGTTCAAATGATTTTGCACGAATATAAAATTTTCAATGCAGAAGTTTTATTCCGTGAAGATTGCAGTGCAGATGAATTAATTGATGTGATTAATGCCAATAGAGTATATTTACCATGTCTTTATGTACATAATAAAATAGATCAGATATCAATAGAAGAAGTGGACAGAATTGCTAGACAACCTAACAGTGTAGTAGTTAGGTAAAATTTGTGTATTCTTAGATATTATATTAAAAGGTTGTTTTTATAAAATGGTTCACAAATATTTATATGTTTAAGCTAAAAGTTATGAAATAACTATTATAAAATACTTTATATATTTTTTACAGTTGTAATATGAAATTGAATCTGGATTTCTTACTTGAAACATTATGGGAATATTTATCTTTAATAAGAGTTTATACAAAAAAACCTGGACAACCACCTGATTTTGAAGATGGTTTAATATTAAGGAAAGGTGTTACTGTAGAACATGTGTGTCATGCAATTCATCGCACACTTGCTCAACAATTTAAATATGCTCTCGTTTGGGTAAGAATCATTTTCATTAAAATTTATTCCAATACTTTTGATCCTTGTTCTTACACTTATTGTTTAATATGTTCACTATCCAGGCTTTTAACATAGTCTCCACTCGTGCATTCTGCAAAGCGATAAAATGTTCAGTTTAAATGTTTGTCTTTTCACTTGTTTATACAATGCATTGTCATTATTTCATCATAGCTACTTTCTTTAGTTTTGGAATGGCAGTCAATTGGAATACACAGCAGAGTAATCTAACAAGTTAGTTTTTCTAATCATCATATCTTGAACAGAAATGTTATTTGATAAATAATAAATAAACAAGAATATTTTCTATTATATCAGTTTTATTTCACATACATATATATTAAATAAAACTCATTTAATACTGAATGTACCGTGTGTATCAAATGTTATGTATGGACATAGCAGGAACAAATATTGTACATCACATATAATACACTGGATAGTGAACATGTTAAAACATTTTAATATAAATTGAAAACTCTTCATTTGAATAAAGCAAATATTAGATGTTGATGCTTAAAAAACTTATAAAAAAAAATGAATTATAATAACACTAAAGAAAGCATACATTTTTACAAATTATATATAAATTCTAAATCAAAACATGCAATTAATAATCTTAAATGAATCAAAGCATTATTAAATAATAAGAGTAGGTTTTCATTTAATAATTTATTTTTTATTTTTTCTATAATATTGTTTCACATGAAATAGTTAAAAATAAACCCTAACATTTAATAATTGAAAATGGAAAATATAATTTAGCGTTACATGAAATTTACAATAAAATGTTAAAAGAGGAAATTTTGTTGACAATTTTGGCAGTATCTCAAACTGACTATGTTGTAATTATTAATGTACCTTTTCAGGGAACAAGTACCAAGTATTCACCTCAACGAGTAGGACTGCAACATGTTATGCATGATGAAGATGTTATTCAAATAGTTAAAAAATAAAGTTTATAAAGTTGCATAAATTGTCTGTGAAAATCTAAATAGAAAAAGTAGAATATTATATACTTTCTTTACAATGTTTATATGTATTCACTTAAAAAAAAGAAAAAATTCTCTTTTAAGACTTCAATTCCTTAGCTTATTCTGTTTAGTATAAATATAAGATATTTATACTCTATATTTTGTAATAATTTAAAAATTAACGTTTTTTTAACTATTTTTAATAAATGTCACTCGTGAAAATTTAATCTTATGATTCTTATATAAATGATAATGTTCATTCAAAACATACTTCTGTAACATATGTAAAAAGTACTTTTCCTTAAAAGAAGAAAAATGTATAAATCAACTCAAACAATACTTGTTGCACTCCAGGGAAGTATAATTTGACAGTATAAAACACCATTTAAAAAATTATGAAATTTATTTCATATTCTACACTTATATTTTATTTTTTATTAAGCTTTATCTGGTTACCAAAGATATAAAATGTTAATTTTATTTTACAGCAGTGAAATCTATAAAATTTTTAAAAATTAAAAACGGTTTGCTTTATTGACAAAAGTTTTTATATCCTTTATGTACTAAAACATAAAACAATATACCTAAAACTTTTTAAGTATCTTGTAAACTTAAACGAGATTAACAGAGATAAACTTCACATGAAAACGTATCTTATAGTCTTCTAGCACTATTATTTTATAACTGCCTTAACGATGGTGGGTTATTCGTTGAACGTATATTGAAATACATCGATTTTTGCCGAATCCCTAGAACTACATAACGCACAACGACGGTGGTCCTATGTGAAGTGGCACATGATGTATACAATGGCGAATGGCGCACGATCTATGAAAAACACCATTCGCTATTATATGCATCATATGCCATTTCACATAGGATCACCATCTTTGTGCGTTTGTGTTAGTTCTTGGGATTCGGCAAAGTCGATGCACCTCTGTGTACTTGACCTTCGAAAAATTTGACAGCAGGCACCTCAAGCAAGTAATTAAACACAGGCAGACAAAATAGTGAAGATGGATTTCATTCCTATTTTGTTATGATTTTCTTTAAAGGTAGAAAAACCGTCAACAGAAAAATACTACAAAGAAACGTCGTCGACGTGCGAAAAGAAGTTGATATTAAGTGCAGTATGGTTTGACTCATAAAAAAAATTCATTAAAAAAGTTTGTCCGTTCACGAATCCTAAACAGACAAAACGTTAAAGGGGCGATCAGTGCTTATAGGTTTGCTTGCAGTATGCTCAGGATTTGTAATACAGGGATATTATGGCTGCAGGTGAGGCCAGTACAGCAAAGTCTCGTCAAGAAAAACAATACGATTATCTCCTCAAATTTCTGTTGGTGGGTGACAGTGACGTTGGAAAGCAAGAAATCTTGAGTGGACTTGAAGATGGTGCTGCCGAATCTCCGTTTTGCAGTGGCAGTGGTATTTCTTTTTAAATTGGTCTTTCGTATTATTATTTTACTTCAGACTAACCTTAGGTTTTCTCTAATTTTGGATAATATATATTCGTTGTGCTCATTTAACCTTATTTCATTCTTACTATAATATAATCAATATTATAAAATATAATGTTAAGAAATAAAAACAAATTTCTGAAATAGTAAATAAAACTATTCTAAATTTAAAAAAATTATAAACAAGAAAGTATCAAATCCTTGAGATAATCTTTCTCTAATAATATCACGTCATCATTGATATATAATTAATATATTAATAAATATATTAATAAAAAATGTAATCATTCAAATTAACATTATATTTTATAATATTATGTAGTAAAAATGAAGTAAGGTTAAATGAGCACAACAAATATACAAAGAAACTACTTAGTCCCTACAAGTTTGATAGCAAGTTGTGTTATTTCACAATATAGACAAATATTTTGAAAATTGTTTACTGTTATTAATATCTAATTTATTTATTTTGAACTATGTATAGAATATAAATGAAATTTAATAAAATGCTATTTTATAGTACTTAATTTTGTATTATCTATTTAATGAAACTACTTCAGAATTTTTCACCTAAAACCATAAATAAACTCTGTAATTTTACTGTATTAAGAATGTAATACTGACATTTTTACATGAATATGTAAATTTTCTATACTTGAAAAATATAGCAATGAAATATTGTTTTAGTAGTAGTTCAATCAATGAATTAACTAAAAAATAAAAATTTATAAATTGTTTATCTAATTTAAAATCATAAAAAAATAATCAGATATACATGTTATTTTCATAATACAAAATTCATTTAATTTATTTTTATGATATGTCACAGTATTACATTTTTACAATATTTTATTATAAAGTAAGAAATACAAGAATTTTGAAAGCTGTGAAAATTAATTTTGTAAAATTATAATGGCCATGCAATTGTCACTATACTTTGTTTATTTATTCTAGCTATTATCTTATAAACAAACTGTTTATAGTAAAAGTTTGATTTACCTTTTTATTCATTTTAATTTGTAAACTTTTAACAATTTATGTATAATACATTTAATGATAAATTGGAATAAATTATTTTTATAATACCTCTATGTAATTTATTTTCTATTTATATATTATATTTTTATAAGTAAATCTTTAAAATTTATCATTTTCACTATATAAAATATTTATTGTGTTGTATAAATTATGTGTGTATGATATGCTCATGTGTATGTGTTTAATAATTAACAAGATATTTTTTTTTTTTTTTTTTTTTTAGCATATAAAACTACTACTATCTTACTGGATGGAAAACGAGTAAAGTTACAGTTATGGGACACATCAGGTCAAGGTAGATTTTGTACAATAATCAGATCTTATTCTCGTGGAGCTCAAGGTATATTTTTAGTCTATGACATTACCAATAAATGGTCATTTGATGGCATTGATAGGTGGTTAAAAGAAGTTGAAGAGGTATGTAATAATGAAATAACTAAGTTTTTGTTACTATATTTTTTGTTTTACTTTAGTTATAAACCTATTATAGATCAAAATGTTTTTATATTAAAAATGTATTTATATTGAACTTATATTATTTTTTAACATTATTATGTTTCATAACATAAACATAAGATATGAAAAAATTTAATAATTATTGCATAATGACATTTTATTAATTTTTAACATAAAATGTAAAATTCATATTAATAAATAATCTTACTTTATTTGCTTATGGGTACTATAGCATGCTCCAGGAGTACCAAAAGTACTTGTTGGCAATCGCCTTCATTTAGCTTTTAAAAGACAAGTAGGAGAACGTGATGCTGAAGCATATGCAGCTAAAAATCATATGGCATTTTTTGAAGTTTCACCCCTCTGTAATTTTAATATTCGTGAAAGTTTTTCCGAACTTTCTCGGATGGCTTTACATCGTAATGGTATGGAGAGATTATGGCGATCTAACAAAGGTAATATATTTAAATTTCTATTACAGTTGTTTTAAAGATACCTCGTTTAAATAACGTTTTGCTTTTTAGTTCTCAGTCTTCAAGAACTTGCGTGTCGTGCAATAGTTGCAAGAACAACTGTTTATGGTATTGATCAACTTCCATTGCCTAAGTCCATTAAATCTCATTTAAAATCTTATGCAATAACAACTACATCTCAATTGCGATACAATGGAAATAGATCACTGAGCTCTAGTAAAAGTTTAAGTTCTCACCATCGAAAATTACGTTTCGTTGGTGTAAGTCATAATGGACTATCAACACCAGGTAGTTCTCCTGGTAGTATAACAGATTCTCGTACCAGTTGTGTTGGTCGTAACTCTTGCACAATATCTTGAGAATAATTTTATAACTGCAACTGTAAATATGCATAACGCAATTTTTCTTTCCTGTTTCAATGTAAAGAATTTTGTTAACATGTGCTATTAGAAATGAAGAATTCGAAACCTTTATTCTGGAAACTATTCATGCTATAATTACTATTATAGTGCTTATGCATTTAATAATTAATAAATATTAAAACCTCTGTTATATTTTTCAAATTTTATATCTAAAATAAATTAGTAATAACAATATGCTTAAGAACAATAAACTTCATGTAATAATTTTGTATAAAATAAACTATTTTTATTATTTAAAATCATAATAATACAATTATAAGTAATGTTAAAAGAGCAATAATACTTTAATAAAGCCATACAATAAGTGATTTAGAATATATTAACACTTTATTAAATTTTTATATGCTAGTATATCTTACATTTTTTATTTTTATGCACAATGTTTTGTAAAACGAATCTATATTGAAACAGGAAATGATGAAGCGAAAAGTACAAGTTCACTAAGTCTACAAAAGTTGTAATGTAGAACAAAAGTAAAACTAAACAGTTTAGTGCAGCTAATTAGAAAATGATACATAAGAACAAATATTTAAATATATAATATTCTTAAAGTTATTGAAAAATTAAAATTAATTTTTATATTTTAATTTCTAATAATAATGTTTAAGCAAAGCTACTTTATTATGTCATTATATAAGTATAGTGTTTATTGCAGACGAATTTAAAATTAATATTAAACATTTTTTTTCCATTGTTTTTGCTTAAAAATTTATTTATTATGTACAACTGAATTACGTTTTTTATAATAATATAAATATTACATTTTAATTATCTTATTTAATTTTTATTTATCTTATTTAAATAACTTAACATAATTGTATATTGTTCTATTTGTATAATATAAATTTATGGAAATAATGTTTATTCTGTAAATATAAAAAGACTCATTCTTGCTGTAATCTTATTTTGATAAATTTCATTGCAATAGGTAATTATATTTTCTAATATCTATGATATAATAATGATATCTTTTACTTAACAATACAATCAAGAGACAATTTGTTTTTTAAATTTTCTATTGCTAATATTTGTTTTAAAATTTATTGTATAGTTGAACCTACCTTATCAATGGAGGTTAACGATTGATGAACTAAATACAGTTAATCAGATATTCTGTGTTTAATTTAGGTTGATATTTAAATTGGAATTTACTTCTCTAGTTAATGAGCTATTTAGGTTGATGGTCTGATGGTTACTTATGGTTGTTTGTATGTTCTCTGAATAGGTTCTACAATTGAGTAGGTCATGTTGTTAAGAGTAGAATATGTGGATTGATTAACTTGCAAAAATCTTCAGTTTTAAAAGAATAGTAGTTAGAAAGATCTTGAATTATGACAACCTTTTTAAACCTAAAAGAAGTTAAAAGTCTACATCTGATTTAAATTAAGCAAATTTTAAGAAATCATTTAATTGATTAATTTCAAAATTTTTTGAGCTCAGTATTATTCTTTGAACATAAAAAGGGTGATACATTAGTTGATTCATATTTCATAAATTTATCAAAGGAAGATCTCTTGTTTTGAATTGATCATTGATTATTTGCATGTAGGAATCTATATTTATTAGAATCAAAAATTAAATTAGTATGCAGCGTGAAGCATTCAATATCTTGAACACTAACATTATTAGTAATTGCGTTGATATCAAACAGACTGTTTATGTAAAACATTTTGATTTTTCTAAATGTAAATATTAACTAACTAATAGGTATAAAAATACAAAGATCTGCATTTAATTTTTATGGATGTTCATAGTGGTCATCCATATTTTCATATGCTTGCATCTCTTCTAGTCCATAATTTATTACGAGACCTAATTGAGCCTATTGATACTTTGACAACTTCTTTAAAAGTACGTAAGTATGATTTCTACTATTACTCTGTCTATGGTTATTCGCATGATAGTTGAATAGGCTGTAGATTTTACATAATAATTCATATAAAATTCGATTATTTTTACAAAATATAATCGTTCATAGGGATTTTGAAAATTTTGCAGATTATGTTATAAAATGTTTTTGCTTGCAAAGAGGATATCTATTTGAATCTTAGTGTTCTTGTTTATCATGCAATAAATTAATTGGTCAATAATTACATACTTCTTTAAAAATGCTAATGTTCTCTAAATATTAGTATAACATCTTCAATTAAATACGTTCAAACAACACATACTTGTTAACTAAATTTTGCAATAATAATATAAAGCTATAAATAGTTGATTCTTTTAGAAATTTGCAGTTGCACTTATTAGAAATCTATTGTATGAAATTTATCAAATTATAACAGCTTATACAACAGTTTTTTTAAAGCTTACATGATATCAGGAAATTATGAGATATATCTATACTGTGTAAAATTCAAATTAAATTATATGTGTATATAAAAGTAGTTACTATTAATTATATGCATAGTATGGAGACAAATTTGTGGAATAACTAGCTAAGAAATGACTTTAAAAATGTAAGTCAAAAATGCAGAACAAATGTTTACTAACTAAGAAAATAGAATTTAATTTTTGAAAAAGTCAGATTTGAAAATTATTTGGAATTCGTGTTTATTAAAGCATAATTTATCGTTTCAAAAGCGATTTTTGTTCATTTCCATATTGATTGATACAACTGTGTACAAAAGAGGCTGAACATTATCAAAGTTAAAACAAATTAGTTTAGTGTTTTAAAAAAATGAAATGTAAAACAGTAATAGTTTATACATCCATAATTTAATAGGTACGGTGTTGCTTAAAAAATAATATTTTCAACACAAAATGTTTTCTTAAACCTTATTATTTATGAAGTCACCTGAACATTATATAATCTTAATAGTGATTATAGTACCTTTCTATAAACCGTTTCTTCATCAGGAGCATTATAGACGAAATAAATTTTTCTTAGAAATGAAGTTTAGAATAGAAATACTTATTCTGCACTTTAACATATTTTTTCATAAGGAAGTACCCCCATCTAGATATAAGTTTGTTCTCACACTGTATATATAATAGACAGGCTTCTTTGCTTAAAAAATACATTAACCATTATATGATACTTACAAACTAATTTTAGTACCATTTGAAAATTAAATATGAAACTATGTTCGTTTTAATCACTAATAATAAAACAATTTAACATCAACAAGAAACAGATACGATACAACATGAAAAAATAACATTAGTTCATCATTGCTGTATATATGTCACTGTAAGGTAATAGGGTTTCCATAAATATTAAAAACGTAAAAAAGGGGCCACTTGACTAATTGAAAATAAGTAAAAAAGAATATTTTCTTATTTTCTGATTCTTTAAAACAACGCTTATGTTAGGCTCAATTTTTTTTAACAAAAATAATGATATAAATAAGATTGTTTGTATAAAATATATGTATAAAACAAACCAAGAAATTTATAAGCATATATTTTACATAAAATTCCATTTTAGTAATGTTCTTGTAATATTATAATTGCATTATGAAGGCAAATTACTATATAAAAGTAGTTACTAATAAATTTCTTTTATCCCATTAATGACTATGACGAGGATGATTATTAAAAAGTGCTTATGGTTTAAAAGGATTAATAAGAATATATTTGATGCACAATACATATATGTATACAACTATCTCAAAATTATATCAAATTGATGCAATCTTATACAAATTTTGATTTTAAGAGTGAAAACATTTTTATTATAGTAGCTTAATATAATTATATCACATAAGTACGATTTAAATGACAAGTTATTATAATTAAAACCTTAAATTTCATCTATTTTAGAATTAGAGGACATTTTATTATATTGTTTCCATGTATATACACTATGATGTAAGTATAAGAATGATCTATTTTATAAAATTTAGATATTTATCACTTACTATGAAAATTGAAAAATTTTGCTATATCTGAATGTAAGATTTCAATTATGTATTAATTTTAGTTTTACATACAATTATAAAATAACTTTTACAATCATGGATTGAGATGTTCTTTTAATTATTTCTAAACTAATAGCAACACAAGTTATAATTATTTGATCCGCTGTATTTTTTGGTGTGGTAAGTTGCAGTCAGTAAACGCTGAATACATGAGTTATTATCTTGGAACTTGATCAATATTTTTGATATTCAAGGTCACTTCAAAATGATACTTTAGACATGTTTTAACGCATTTAGACACCTGCTACAAAATATAATAAAAGAAATACGTATCTTTGCTTATAGAAAAATACTAGTGACCTTAAAAATTAAAAAAAAAGACCATGAAACAAATTTTTTCGTGTATCCTATACTTTCTTTAAAACCATTTTATCTTAAATATTTTCCGGTATTAAAAATAAAGGAAGTATTTAGGTGTCCTTTGGCTGAGCACTGTGTGTATGTGTACGCGTACGTGCGCGTGTTGCACAGTTAAATTTTAAACATTATTTTATATACCAATCTTCCTTTACTATGTATATTACATATGCAATATTTTACTGTAAATTAAAAAATAAAATAAAGTGGTTTTATTGTTATTGTGTATTCAATTAGTATTACACAGAGTATATTATTCTAAAATATTCAATTGTTTGATAAAAGACTAATGCAATTTAATTTTATTTTAAGTATACATTTGTGTTAGTATATATACTCATTGCAGTTCTTGTTATTGAAACCCTATAAACAAATTTAACCAATGTTTAAGAAATATATTTGTATAACTAAAAGTAAAGTTAGAAATGACAACAATTGATGATAGATCTACGATTGAAAAAAATGTTTGCCTTCCTTCCAATGAAACAAATTTTTATGTTCCTCAACAGTTAATAGAAGCAAATGAACTGTTAAAGTCAATTAATAGGAGATTAGAAGATTGTGCTTTAGAATGGCAAGCAGAAATTTCGCATAAGCAATGGAAAATTTTTAATTCTAAAATTATTGGAGGAGCTTTATCTGAACAATCTCTATTAGCAAGAACATATTTTACAGAGAAAAATCTTGATGAAGCTTTTAAACATTTACTTTCTTATAATAAAATTTTTTCAGAATATTTAAAAAATTTCATTGGCAAGTAAATCAAATATTTGTAGTTACAACAATAATACTATATTATTAATAACTGAATTATTAAAATAACTTACTATTAGATCTTCTACGGTGTGAAATGTCCACTTCAAAAGTCAAAGAAACATTTGATATACAAAATCGATATTGTAACACATCAGAAAATTGCAAAATATTAAGTAATATTAATACAGAACCTATGCAATCTTCTTCAGCAAACCATGAACATTTAAAAGGAAGAAAAACTGAAGATTATATTAATAATATATTAACAGTTCAAAATTCATTTATGGATGTAATAAAAGCTAAAGTTAATTTTGATACTAAATTTTTAGGATTTGAAGCTATATTACATAAAACTACATCTACAACAAGTGATACAATTTGTCTATGTCAATATTGTTCTGATTTGTTGGTAAATATATTTTATCCCATATTTTATTAATAGCATAATGTAATTAAAGTATGTCATTACATGCTTTAGCAAACTACAGATGATAAAAATAAAAAATTGAAAAATATAACTGGCAAGCAAAGACGTCGTACAGTTACAAGAACTAAACGTTTAACTAGATCTTCAAAAGCATTATCCAGAAAGAGAAATAAAGAGAAATCTCCCATAATAATTGGTGATGTTGGCGATCAGCCATTATTTGGCAATAATGCAAATTTTTGCTGAATAAATTTTATTGTGGTATATTTTAAGTTTGTGAATTTTGGGTATTGAAAATTTTTATTTCACAATGACCTATATGTACAAAAAAGTCTATACAATGGAATTTCTGACAAAGGAATTTCTTCATTGTATGTTACATTATTAGTACATTGCAATTCCAATTCCAAAATGTTCCAGAATAAATTATAATTCGTGAAATAATTTATTTCTCTTCAGAAAGAGGTTTTATTAAAATTTTAATTTAAGTACTTGTAAAGTTCAAACACTGACACCAATTGTAACAATTTTATACATTTCATAATTTATTTAATGTTTCGTTTTACGTTATATTGAAAATACTATGTAATTATTTTAACAGGTGTATTATATTTAATATTTAATCAATTTGTGATATAATAAGAGTCTATACATTTTTTACTCTTAATTTTGTAATGGTGAATTGATATTTTTATATTTCTTTTATTACTGAAGTAATTACAGTAGGCATAAACTTAAAAAAAATCTTTAAACGGCTTTTGGCAACAAATACAATTGACTTTATGTAAATGTCATTTTTATTAAACATATACACAGCTTTGTTTATTCAAGATTCTAATTCTTAGTAATTAACAATACATTTAAATTGTTAGTAATATTTTATCTTACTTATTAAAATACAAATTTGGAAGAGAATATATTTTACAGAAAAGACAATTATTTGTTTTCAAATGTGTATTACGCACAAATATTACAATCACTGCTCAAATTAGATGTGTCAGTTTGTATATTACATTTTCCAGATTTATAGATTTATATTTCAGGAAATATTTCTCTAAAATTAACTTTCAAATGAATGTTGATAAAATACTTAGAGAAAATAATTTAAGAACTATTTACTATTAAAAAATGATATTGAATAATAAATTGCTACTTTTCAATTATATCCTGTTACATAAAATAAAAAATGACGGAAATGTATTAATCGATACAATAAAAACATTTTAATATAGATTTCTTTTTAATACAAGTTACACACAGTACTGAAATATTCTATTTTGGAGTAATATATACCTTTACTCTACATTCTATCATTCAATAATGGCTAAATCTAAACTCTAAACAGTAAACAAATTTTATTATTTTGGTAACAATACAATTTTTTAAATAATTATTAAAAGATTCAATTTTACACTTTTTAAAGAAGATTCAAAATTAGTTATCCTTAGTGCTGAATAACTTGCTGAATTAAGTTATCAGTTTAAATTAGCCTAATTACTGTAATAAACCATTATAACATTTTATGTCTATAACAGATTCAATATTTCATTAACATTGCATTATGAATTTTATAAATAGCCAACTTGTATCAAATTTCTTGTTCTATTATGAATATCCGTAGGTTTTGTTCTCTCTGCTCATTGAAATTATGCCACTTGTGGGAATTTCATGAGGTAAGGCTTTCTTCACTTAGAATATTTTTGTGACTATTTAGTTATATTAAATATACCAAAGTAGTCATTAAAAAAACTGACTTGTATATTGAGTGAGAAAATCCTGCCTAATAATATTCTCCTTAGGTAAAACAATTAATCTTCATTTACCATTTATTTAATCTATGTCATGTTGATACATTGAAAGATATCAACATGAAATTTTGACACCCTAAGATAATATTAAAATTACTTTCATGTTCGTTTGATTTTTTTTTTTATTTATTACATTCATGCCAATTCATTCAGTCACCATCGTTCTTGCAATTTAGGCAGACAGATCTCATAAATATCTGAATACGTAACACATACTAAGCATACCTTACATTTTTTGAAATCCATGCAGTCATCATATTATATAATATGTAGTCTAAATAATAAAATTCTTGTTTTTAATACATTATTACAAAAATTTTGTTATTCCACGCTTCTGAACATGTAATTCAAAATAAAGAAATTCTTATAATACATGTTATTTAACAAGCTTAAGCAAAAAGGGAGTACCCTATCTAAACTACTGAATAACTTTTAACTATATATAATGCTAATAAACAATATTACAGTCTTATAATAAATAAAAATACCAAATAATTAACAACATTTTAATTGACAAAAAACATCAATTAATTTATTTCGGTAAAACATCTTACAATGAATATTAGTAACTAATTTATAATCAAGCGTATCAATGACTGCAATCCTTGTCACCCTTTTAATTATGACTTTCCTTTTATAACATGTCTAATGTTTATATAAAGTAAATATATAGTATGCACCAGACATTGTGTACTATGATTAAAAAAGAAACTAAGAAATATTTTCTTAAAGTAGTTAATTGTCTCCAGTATCTCACTTTTAACGTAAACAATTTTCAAATTGTTTTTTAAACTGAATTAAACTACTTCAGGGATTGATTTTTATGAGATCTGTATGCTAGGTTAAACAAAATATGAATTTGGGAAAATAACTGTGCAAAAGCCATTGATTTCACCTAAATTCGTAGATTTGTATGCTATGTTCTGGAACGTGTTTTAAATTCAAAGATTGATACCTAAAATAATAAAAAATTTGTCAATATCTACATAAACATTACAGTATGCAAAGATCGTGAAAATTATTAATGTACTTTTATGTGTGATAAAAATTTTCATATCAGCTATTTAATAACCTTTTTAGTATAGTCATTAACTTTTAGTTGACATTTATCAAACATTCATATAGTCAAGCAACAATTTTTGTATCATTTACTCTCGTTTAATTGTTGCTGTAATATATGACAATGTATGGTAGAAACGTAATACATAACAAATATTTAATGTTAAAAAAAAATCGACTATACTTCGGAAACCAAAAATTTTAAACATATTAAACATTGTTTTAAATTTATATTTCGTGATAAATACTCTTCATTGTTATCAATGATTAAATTTCATGTGACAACTATCCATTATACCGAAAAAGTTAACACAAAACATTTACATTAAAAAGTTTATTTAATTTTCTATAGAATAAAATGTTTGAGAAAAATAATTGTTTTTGCTTGAAAAATATATTAAATGTATGAATTACCATTCAGAACTACGATGATAATAAAATCCTTCAATTGTAGCAGCAGACTTTTGAAAGCATATGTAGTAAAATCCTGCAAATGAGGCACCGTTGATATCCTTAATTGTATGATCAGGGACCAAAAAATGCTCCTTCCACCTCATAAAAACAAAATCAGTTCCTTTTAAAGCTTCATAATCAAATGTATCTGCATTAAATGTCTTGGCATATTGATGAAATGATTCAAATTTACTCTGCAATTATAACAAAACAAAATAAAGCAAATGTTTATTAAAATAAAAAAAATATATAATAAGATACAAACAAAATGTTTCCTATCAACATCCTCATCTGCATCCCATTTACGAGTTAAAAATGGATATTTCTCAGATATAATTTCACCATCAAAAAATGTAGTCAAAGTAGGAAATTCTTCTGTAAGTCCTTTAATTTTTAAGTAGCCACATAAATAACTGTTTTCTTCATCTACATGCTGTAATACAAAAATATTACATATCTTATTAATATGAAAATTACTATTCACATTTTTAAATGTGCATTTAAGTTTGCATGCATTTTAACCAAATTTTAAGTCGCGTCAAAATACATGTATTACTTCAAATTTTATTTGTATATCTTCATATGATACTTACCTTTCTATAAATTCATTATGATAAAATAATATTGGATGTAAATTATATAGGAATTTATATTACAGAGACATTTACAAATAAACTGAAAAGTACGACAGAAACTTTTGCAAATTATTTAATAGGTTATTCTAAATCTTGAGCTTTTGAACGTGTCAAAAATACAATTAACTAATTCCAATTTGGAAAACTATGAAATATTTAAGATATAAAAGATGTATAATTTATCATTACGCAGTAGACAGATGTCAATGCTGCAACAGAATTTTGAGATATTTGTGGCGCAATTTCCAGAACGACGGAGAACTAACCTGCAAAACTACTTCTACCTCGTAACTATTGCCTTTAGACTTTTGAGAACCTTGAAATCGTGAACCGTTGTAGAGTAAAGATTTTGCGACACCCGGCTGCTTTGAGTTTGCGGGCGGTGGTGGTACTACGTCAACTTTCACCGGCATTCTCGGCTCAAGTGAACACTCTTAAAATTTGCCCTCCTTGGGCGACAACTTCTTCATCACAAAACTCTCGCAATGACTGCCGGTAATTTTCAGGACGTAGATGTATTTATACGAAGCCTCGAACCCAGGCACACTTGCAATCGTGATTTTTATGTAAAGGATAAGTTCGACTGTACAGCAAGAAAAACCTACTCTTTCATCTAAATAAGCGATTTAAATTATTTTTATTAAACAAGAAAGATAACTTTCAGCTACCAAAATGAAATACACAAGTTTCACTTGTTTTGTCAACTTGTATTATATTACATAGGACTTTAGTTCTACTTTGCCGGATGTATAGATACATGTTACTTACCAATCATTTAAATATCAACTTTTTTTAATTCTGTCAAATTTTATACTTCTATTTTAATTTTGTTTGTATGGTGTTATTATCATTTTGTACAATATATAAACCAGAGATTTTATTTTGAAAAAATTAAATAAAAAATTATTTACATTTATCTTGCAATTAATGATTTTAACTTGTTTTCCCGCCGTGAAGTGACAATTTTAATAGTAATATTGTATATTCCACTGCAGTAAATTATGTTAATTACTAAAACATAATATTTAAGTTTAATTTGGAAAAGTTTTATAACATAATTTTTATTTTCGTAGTGTGATATTAAGATACTGATTTGACTTATCACAATATTTGTGAACTAAACTTGCTGAGTTTCGAAGCAACTATGGCGGATTTCAGTGACACGAATTCGCACGAAATGACAGAAAATCATATTCAAAAACGGTGTAATAACCAGTGGGTTCGATTAAATGTTGGTGGTACATATTTTTTGACAACAAAAACCACTTTAGCTAGAGACCCTAATTCGTTTCTCTACCGATTGTGTCAAGAAGATTCTGACCTTATCTCGGACAGGGTTAGTTGATGTTTTTAAATAACCGCCAACTTTAAAAGATTATCAAACACTATTAAATACTTTCTTCTATATATAAATGTTAATTACAATTTATATATGCTTAATAAAAACAATATTTATATAAGCCAATTTTAATTCTTTTTGTAAACATTTCGTGTTTAAGGAAAATGCAAATGTGACTAATTAAAATAACAAATTGTCATAATTGTTAATAGTTATATTTATACTGATTTAACATACATTATATTTAGTTAATTACATATTGGCTATGCATAATGTAACATATTAGTTGTTATCACATAATTTATAATTTTATATAAAAATATGAAATAAAATAGACTTTAAAAAGAGATACATTAGAAGGACAAATATTTTTGTACATTTAATTCTGTAGGATCAAACTGGAGCATATTTGATAGATCGTGATCCAACATATTTTAGTCCTGTTTTAAATTACTTACGTCACGGAAAATTGGTCATTAATAAAGATTTAACAGAAGAAGGAGTTTTAGAAGAAGCAGAATTTTATAACATTACAGAACTAATTCGGCTAGTTGAAGAAAGAATTATATTAAGAGATACTAGACCATTACGAGATTCAAAAAAGCATGTCTATAGAGTTATTCAATGTCATGAAGATGAATTAACTCAAATGGTATCCACTATGTCTGATGGGTGGAAATTTGAGCAGGTATTCCTTATATATACAGCCAAAAGCAATGTTTTGATTTAAATTAATTGTGTGAAAATATTTTATTTAATTTTGTAACAATTAAAGATCTAATTCACAAGTTGAAGTAACATAATATAAATATTTACAAAACAAAAATTAAATTAATTTACTTTTGCATGTTTTAGTTAATAAATATAGGATCTCAATACAATTATGGAAATGATGATCATGCTGAATTTCTATGTGTGGTTAGTCGTGAATATGGGGCCAGTCAACTCAGTAGCAAGGAACAAGAATCAACAGATCGCGTTAAGGTACCATTATCGTATTCAAGTTTTTCACATCATTCTTTCAACCAAAGCAGTCACATATAAGTTTCCTATTATTTTGTCAAATAATTATGTAATTTTATTTTTATTATATTTTTATTATATCATGGCTTCAATGTCAGGTCCTATTATTAATGTTAATAATTAAGTATTTATACTTTGCTATTAAACATTTTAATTAATAAAATATTAGAGTGATAACTAATAGATATGGAACTGTAATATTTAAAATAAAGGATTTATAGATAGAGAATTTGTATAGATTTATATTGATGAAGATCATCTCTGATGTATCAGTATTATCATAGTATTATGTTGATTTTTATAAAAGGCATAAATTCAATTGTTAATAGAAAATAGACCTTTTTTGTAATAATTGTAATAAAAAAATATAAAAACTAAATGTATTATAATAATAATCTATGTAACAATAATTCTACTGAAATTATAGAAGGTATGATTTGAATTTGAATAAATATTTACTAAAGAAATAGAGGATCACTTATGCAATTGTTATAAATGTATATAAATTACATTACACTTTAATATTTTTATTTATAAATCTTTCACTTGAAGTAAAATATGGTATAAATACTTTATTTTATAATACAAGACAATACAAAACTTCTTCCTGACCTTTAAAAAGAAATTATCACATTTTATACACAAATTTATTTTATATTGTCTTTGTCCAAAAATTACAAATAATTCTATTTTTATCTTTTGTAGTTTCAATTAAAGTATAATATTATTAGAAATTAGTTCTATCTATCAAAACATTTCATATTAATAAGTGCCAATTCAGGGGCCAATTTGCATGAGCATGTTCTGCCTCTGACATTTGCTGTATGTATACCATGTTATTTTTTTTTTTTGTATCGCATGCTAAATAGAAAATAAAGAAATTTTTCTTTTATTGGTTTGGTTACTTTTTACCCTATATCCTGCATGATTAGTAGTGCATGACTATTTTTGGAAAAATATTACTTACAGTAAAATTTATTGTTTAACAAACTTTGTTATAATATACTGAATTTATACATTATTTAAAACCAAATAATTGATAAAATTAGTAGTAATAGTATCACACTTTCTTTTTACCATGATAAAAAGATTTTAGTTACTGTCATTGGAATATTTCTGAAAGGTTACAAATATAATGTAATGTTTTCTATACAACAAAATGCAGAGGCTGAACAATGCTAAAGATAATTGACATTCGTATGTCTCACAAATAGTTTTATTTTTTTTTTTATAAAATATAATTTGTAATACAAATATTTGAATATAATCTTAAATTTCAATCGTTAAATTGTATTTTAGGTTCTGCAGCAGAAGGGTTCTCGCATGTAATCTCTAAATCCGTCCTTTTTTTCCTTGCTTCGTTTAATTAAATCAACTGTGCAGCAACAAGATGAAGACTGTTTTTATTTCTACATATAGAATTTTAAGTTTATACAAATCTTTATTATTTCATTTTTCACATATGATGGTGATAACAAAGAAAATATGCAGAGGTATGATACCTTTCGTAGATATATAGTTATTATTCAACACCACAAGATGAAGCTTTAAGAACTGAAAGTATGATACATTGATAAATGAATTTTGCGATCCTTTTTTACTTTTAATAAATATTTAACAAAAATGAACATGAATTGTAGTAGGAGAATAGCACTTAGTCATTCCATATGGGATCATACATTTTATAATCAAGGAAATTAATAGTGAAGTAAAATTTTCTATTCCACAGACAAATTGTGATGCTCTCCTTTAAAAAAAGAATGTACTAAAAACGAAAACATTAATGTACATGCAATCACCAATATTAATATGATATGAACAAAAAATTATTATTTAGCAGTTATAGTATTATGTTTTAATTTCACTAAATAGTTTAAAAGACAATAGCATTCATAAAGGCAATCTTTTTCATACAAATTTCTACAATGAACATAAATACTCTCTAGTGGTAAATAGTTTATCTTTTTGTAACAAATTGTACAAAAATAATTTCTTTTCTAATCGTATCTTTATCATAACATCATCTAAATTACTTACCTTCACACTGCCGTTATAAAACATAAAATAATATTTGTATATCTCTAGAATGATACTTTTGATTATCTGATACAAAGTTTTAACTATAAACATAAACCTGATTTTGACATGTAATAATGTGGGTATAAGAGCTGTAACTTTTAACAAATATTACATCATTTATGAATATACAATAATGTGTAGTGAAAAGATTTGAATATAAAGCTTTCGATTACATGAAAAGTAAATGGAATTTTTCTTATTGTATAATAATAATTTTCTAAATTCATATAATTTTTATTCTATGATATTATGTTCCAAGCAATACAATTAGAATAATTGATTGTAATAATCATGTCAAAAAAAATACTTCATCTTTTCTGTCCTTTTCTTTTTCATTTAAAATGTATTTACTTACTTTAAATGAATGTCCATTCTTATAAATACTTAAGATTACAACAAATCTGTTTTTAACATGAAAATAAAAGCACTTTATAACAGGTATTAACATAGGTTGTTTGTTGAAGGCCTATTAAGGAAATATTGTAGACAATATACTCATATTTAAAAGCATTAATCATGAAAAAAATATAAGTAGTATTAAATTATCATGGATATTGTTAACATTACATTATATATGATATGTAATAAATTATATATTATTTATACACGTATAATAGTTTCATAAAAAAAGATTTTTTCTAGATATTAATATAGGACAGTTTAGTTATGCTATTAACTAATTACATTTTTACATTGACAAAATGTATTAGTAAACATTAATAAGAAAGGAGTTTGATTGTATAGTTATAAGAAACACAAGTGTAAAAATCTTGAACTAAAATGTATTATTTGATTCATAAACATTATTGTTTATATTAAAAACTTACAGGAAAATTAGGACCAATATAATAGTTTCCTGTAATGTACAATGTTACTTGTATTGAAAACTAATATTCTTTTATATCTTAACCTCACGTCATTAATTTAATACTAATACTCACTATCATCACATTAAGCATAGAGATATATAACTCTATATATAAAAGTGTTTATACTTTCATAGCGTATTACAGTAATCCGCGCTTAAGTGTCACAAAGTTATCCCCACCTCTTGGAACTTCGCTGGACTGAGCGTCCGTGTTATTGTTTCGTGATCAGCAATATTCAAGCTCACAATAAGACATCGAAATGGGAAAAATAAAAGTTTCATATATTCACTTTATAATTATGAGATTATTTTAAACAAATTGTCGTGGTTCTTTCACTGTAAATGATACCAAACATGACCATATTTGAATGAATTTAAATTATGCGAGTAGTAGTTTATCGAATTTATTTTATTCATATTTAGTGTTTTTCACTTTTGTCTTCGACAACGGCCGGTAATTCCCAAAATACTTGTTTTCCTGGACGAATGTCGCATCGTGGTCCGAGTCTATCACTCAAGTGGGGACTACTGTGCTTAGTCTATCGTTTGATGTTTATTGTTAGAAAAAAAAAAAAGTAATATTTATATGCATTTAAGAATAAATTTTAATACTGACGATTATTGCAAGTTGAATGAAGGAATTATTATAAGAGGAAGTATATAAATAAAAGCAACGTAAAGGAGAATTTATTACATACAAATTAAGGATCTAAAATAAAAACAATTCCATTTATAATAGAATATACTTATTTAGTAATTGTTCTGAAAATGATACATGTTATTGATTATAAACATATGAATTTAATACTTAATTTTATATAAATATTTCTTTGTAATCCTTCAAAATATGTTCCTTTCAACATTGTTTACATAATAAATGTGGGCCCTACTTTATATAATACAAAATCTAAATTACAGATATTTAACAATAAAAAAATAGAAAACAATTATTTTCGAATTATGTAATTTACATTACACTTTTTCTTACTATATGCTGATTGGATTACACAGTAAATAATTATTTCGAAACAATGTTATAAGCTATAATTAAAGTTTCTATAAAATATAATTTTAATGTGTAATTTGTCTGAATAATAATATTAGTACGATAATATATTTTAATTATTACAGCCATTAATTAACCTTGATTAATAATATAAGCATTTAAAAATGAGATATAATAAAATGACATTCTTAACAATATAAGTTTCTTCTATATAAACATTACTTTTAAAAAATAAATACTATTTAGTTCCTCTTACAATAACAAAATATATGAAATAGTTATGAGAAAGTAATACTTTATATACATGGTTGAAACAATAATTTCACATTCATTATTTGTAAATGCAATATGATTAAATGATCAAATATACGTTTCCATGTATTTTATTGTGTTTTAATGTAAAACATATTTAAATTGCATTGTATAAAACGTAAAATAAAATTTCCCGCAATAATTTTTGCACTATAATTTATTGGTGGCTCATGTTACCAAAATATTAACATTTTACTAAAATATGATTTTTGTAAGAACATAATCAAAGGAATTTTTCAATGGAAACATAAATAATATCAGTATAATGAAAATAATTATATTATAAGTGCAAATTGGCATAACTGTATTTATCTTTAAAAAAGGTACCCACAAGAATGCGTTCTTTTGTGCTGTATCTATGCTTTTTAATAATATTTTAAATTTAATTGTTTATCTCGATTGTACTGTTTTTTAAAAGAAGAAATGATTACATAACTAAACATTAGTTAATAAATAATACATGTTATGGCAATGAATACACATTGAAAAGAGAATTATTAAAATTATATTGTAAATACTAAATATGATGAATATTTATAATTATTTTTAGGTCTGTCAAACATACTTCTATACATTTTAATGTATAAATTAATACACAACTTTTTATCAATACAAAATATACTAGTTACAAAGTAGTACCAAGTATTAATTTTTATAAAACAAGTATAATACTAAATATGATAACACAGACAATGAAATACATTTTTAAACATACGTTGATCAAGGCATATTGGCTATTGTTTTTAGTGGTTGATCAAGATATTTTGCAAGAGCTTGTGCTTTTTCTCTCAATAAACCAAATCCTACATTTTCTTTTGCATACAAACATAACAATAAATTTGCTACTTCAGTGATTACAACTTTGCCCTCCTAAAAAGATTGGTTAATTAGAAAGTATATATTACATGCTTTAATTTTATCTGAATTAATATGTTTCTATTTTTTGTACAAATACTTCATTTTATTATATAAACTATGTTAAATATGAATTATCTTATAGATTTCTTTATTAAAAAAGTTTGTTACTTATTCTGTATTATACCGTAGCTACAATAAACATGTCTAACATTGAAAATTATTTAACAAAAGCCAATGATAGATTAAATTCAATAACTGTGTGAACATAATATTAATGTTTGTAAATAAAATTCATAGATATACAATTAATCCATATTTATACATGGTAAATAGCATCGATTATTAATAAAATCTAATAAATACACGAAATATTATTAATTAGAAGGTATATTATTAACGACTATATTGTTCATTGTTTTACTAAAAATATGTTTGATGAAATATGTTATAACAATATCATTGATTAAAAAATTATAGATAAAAATATATTTAATTAAAATTGAATAAGATATAATTAATTAATAGTAAAACAGTTGTTAATTACCACACAATCCATCAATACAAATTGCAATTCATCTTCCTTAAATGCATTTCGTCCATTTTTTTCGTAAGCTGACCAAATGTTGCTAGTAATAGCTGCAGTTACTCTTGCATCTTTATCTCCATAACCACTATAAGCTAATAAACCACCATCTCTGTTTAATAATCTGAAACATATTGTTACTTAAGATTTAATTATAAAATGTTACTGTAGTCTTTCAAGTTTCAATAATGATGAAATATTCAACTTCATTCATAATTTTGCTTATATATATTACAGTATGCACAATGTTATTATGCTATGCAATTATTGCATTATATTACAACAAAAGCACATTCTTAAATTTTGATTGAAATCGCTTACAACGTATTTTTTACGCCGCCTGTATTAGCTTGACTAAGGACTTGTGTCAGAGCTTTTGGTTTCAACATAATTTCACAAATGATAAATACAAATTTTTCTTTTTTGTTATTCTCTACAAATTACTTTAAATTATTTTTGCTGTATGTTTAGTATCAAATATTAATAAAATACGGTCATTAATTTATTAGTACTGTACGCTATTTCACATAGAACAACCACCGCTGACAAGTAAATTACAATGTTTCTAGAACGAAAAAGTTATACGATACCAATTTAATACTAGGGAAATTCAAATTTCTAATATACAGGGTGTCCCAGAACTAGTGTAACATCCGGAAATGGGGGGTAGCTGAGGTGATTCTGAACAACCTTTTCCTTTACCAAAATGTTGTTTGAAGCTTCGTTTTCGAGTTATTAACGAAAAACACTGGCCAATCACAGCGCCCAGAAACCTCGCGCTCAACTACGTATGCACGGCTTTTATACACGGGCGTTCGGTCGGGCTCCCGGCACACGTTCTGGCACAGCATAGGTATCACGGAAAACGTTATGTCATTTTAAATTAAGAATAATGTGAAATTATTCGTTATTCATGAATAACAAACAAATTAGTAAGTCGTTTAATAACTGCGTTCGATACTTTTATTCGTTATCCGAAAGAAATAAAACGTTTTATTATTTATGAAAAAATGTTTTTTTTTTAACGTCTGCACCTGTGATAGAAAACCTTTCGTCTGCAGCCGGTATGTCTCGCGTAGATTCTACTATCTGTTACCAGCCTTTTTCGCACGATCGTTCATATTGTAATTACAATGTACCGCATCAGGCATGAAAATTTTAATAATTCTTACTTGATCCTCTCACCCGATTTACACGAGATTTCGAGGATCTGTATAAATAGATGTAAGCTTTTTTATTACAACAGAAATATTTCTACGCGATACCAACGTGGTGTTACCGGACGGCATAGTGTTAACAGCACATTTTCAGGTGAATAAATTGTTTTAAGAAAAACGATTTTAAATAATTAAACTTACCCATTCGTCCACGAAATAACCTGCTTCTATGGAAATGGATAGTTAACACTGGATCCTCGGTGTCGATCCTGACCTATCCAGGCAATCCTCAACAGCTGATGTTACGGCCGGGTCGGTGAACTCACTTCACTGCACGATCGATAATTTTCGGTGACTTCTTAGAGACTACCGATTTTGTTTATTCTCCGTGCCTAAAAAGACAGATGGGAAGAAACCATATTTCTCCCTGATAATGTATATCTTGCAGCTTCAAAGTCAGGAAAATTAACTACGGACCATTTCAAGACCTGGTTAAGAGAGATTTACTTCGCAAATACTGGGCCCACAACAGGTCTAATTCTTGATTCCTGGAGTGGTCACTGTAAGAAGACAGTGAACGAAGTTACTCCCGAGGGTAAAAACATAAAACTTTTTATAATACCAAAAGGTGGAACAAAGTATGTTCAACCACTGGATGTTTACGGTTTCCGCACTTGAAAAAATTTCGTCCGTCGATTTTCCGATATATGTAGTTCTCATTTTAAATCACGATATTAATCTCCACGCTAGGAATAATATAATCAAACTTCAATCTCTGGTCCACAATCAATTTTCATCGCCAAGGTTCCAAAATTTTATTAAATACTCCTGGTATAAATCCGGATATATAGATGAAAAACCAAATGCATTCTAGAATCCTGTTGAGTACTGCTATTCTGTTGAAAATGAACCAAGATGCCATATTTGCGGTGACGTGGCAATAATTAGATGCGCATGGTGTAAGAAATCTTTATGTCTCAAACATTTTTTCGACGAGTACCACTATTGTCGAAACTACATAGAATAATTGCTATACACCCTGTATGTATTTATAATTTATAAATTGCTCTATCTTTGCCACGATGTCATAGGTGAATAATAAAAACAATTAATCTTTTCATTGCTGTTAAGAAACTTGTTACTGTCATTGTTACTTGTTACTTGTTACTTGTTACTGTATAATTTAGTGCAAGCCTACAATGCTTCATTAAAATCAAAGTTAGAACGGCTACTACCATAGTGGATGTGCGCGCAAGATGTAAATCATCAAAATCTGCAAAACTGTAAGAGGCAATTTTAAAATGTCATATACTAATGGATTTGGAATCAAATGCTCGTCATTTTTTGTCATTATGAAAATTTCAATAAAATGAAAAATTAAGTTAATACATTTTTTTTTGTTATAAACAAACTGTATTTTGTTAAATTTTTTAACACCATGTTATTGTACATAAGAAATCATTAACCTCGCCCATTAACAATTTTTTCGTATGTCTTTCCGTTTTCGAGATAGCCGTTTTGACCTAAAACTTCAAGGGGTGGTTTCACCCCTTAAACTCGAGTTACCGCAGCTAAAAAAAATAAGTGTCGATTATTTTTGGCTGCTTTATAAGTGTACAAAGTTTCATCAAAATCGAAGCCGGACCGTTCGCGGACTTCCCTTGTTAGACTCACGCCAGCGAGGCAGCGAGCAGTCGGCAGTGAGATTCGCATGGTCACAGCCAGAATAAAAGAATCGTCGCGTTATATTAAGATCTATCTCATAACATTGTACTTATTATTAATAAATAGTCTGTAAGCCTACACGTTTCTTGAACTGACACGCAATATCACATATCCTTCAAGTCTGTAGAATCGAACTAACTACACTTCTGAACTTTGTCAATGCGTGTTTTTACTGTTACCATTTATAGATGTTCAACTAAATTAAAATCCATGCTTTCGTAAGTTTCGAGCTGTTGTTAAAAACAATTTTTTCATTTATTAAAAATTCAAAGTAACGTAAACGAGAAAAGGAAAGAAAAAACGAAAGAAGCGCGATCGTGCCGCTTGGCATTCTTCGACTGAATTTTTACAAAGGTCCGTGGCACTCAAACGGTTAAGGAAATACCTGTCTAGGTTGTATTCAACAATTTCTCTGTAAAAACGCAAATGATCTTAGAGTTCTAATTTTGTGTAAATTTAGTGAACATATTCGATACAAAACAATACCTCGTCTAGCGCAATAATTGCATTCCTTTTTCCAATATATTAGTTAAAATCTCAGCCAAAATAAGTGCCAGGATCTCGATGAATGTGGCTAACGACAAAATCGCATTAATTTAGGATCAGGAGTTGGTAAATAACCATCGAGCAATTATGCTTTCTGTATTCTCGCAATCCGAAATCACAAACGAAGTATAGATGTGCAAATACTTTAATACCTTACTGATTCTGAGCATGCTATATTTTGTTCACAGTATACATATGTATGTACATTGTCTGTGCTCTTACGTTTAGCAACATTGTCATCTTTATAGTTGGATTGGATATAATTACTAAATTTACCGCTTTAAATTGTAGAGGCATAACAAATACTCTGATATTTTTTACACGATCTATATTTTAGAACGCGGAAGATAAAGCACACAAGGTATATAATTGATTTATTCTTTACTTCGTCTGTGATTGTAACTATACGATCTACGTTGAACCTGCTGTTGTGCATTAAAAAAAACAGTGAAAGATAAAATTTTCTCTATATGTATTTGCTTATTCCATACGAAGGAGAAAATTTTCATGTAATTTGTGGTGTGTATATAGGTCAAAAGAGAGAACTCATGAGATATAATTTCTAATTTTTGTTCGTTCCTGCTACGTGGTACGGGCTGGTTGTCACCCGTCATACATGTATCGTTTTCTTCACGAGATGACAAGTCGTAATAGTAAACTGTAGATTTGAATTATTATTTTTAATTTTCAAGTATAGGGTATAGAATTGAAATTATGCACATTAAAAAAATCTTTTCCAACCTTATACAATTTATGTATACACTTAATGGTTATAGTTTAATAATTATCATTAATATAACCTAAGAACTATATAAGTACATGTATGCTTTGTAAAATTTAAATATAGAGCTATATACAGTAATATGAATTATTTACACATTGTTAGTATATGTTACGAGTAAAATAATAAACAAATACATTTTTTTAATAATGTAACATGATAAACAGTAATGCTATATCTTTTATTTACAGTGAATTATCAATGCAGATACAAAACATAATTATGAATGACAATTTCATTTAAATTTCATTAATTGTACACATGTTAAAAAAGTACTTCTGTTAAACTTTAAGCAATGGCAAATAACATAAAATCACCATTACTCTTTGAAATATTTCATGAATGCCAAACAACAAAAGCAAGAACTGGAAGAATATCTCTCGTTCATTATCATGTGGATACACCAGTATTTATGCCAGTAGGCACACAAGTAAGTAAAGTTATATTAAAATATGTTAAACAGAACATAATATTTCATATTAGAATACCTAATTATCTAAAAATACTAAAATATTTACAATTAAAAATATAATACTAGCTTTTCATTAAACTGAATCATGGCATGTGGCATAATGCTGAGCTTGTCTTGACCTTTTGAGGAAAACATTAAAATAATCAAATGTGGTAAAAAGTGTCTACTTTTTTTTTCTTACTTAAATTGCTTGTAACTGTTGTAAGTAATATAGAAATATGTTTTATATGTATATTTTTTTTAACGTTATATTCTATCTGAACCTTTTACAAGATAAACTGTTTATTTTAAGCATAACAAGTTGCCCTTATAGTGTGTGAACTAAATGTTGACATAGTTCGTATAACTTGTATGGTATGCAGACTAAATATTCAAAGGGTTAAGTCAATAAGGTCAATAAACATCAACATGTCATAAAAAAGAAGTATATTTTGCATAAAAAAATAAATTGATCTTTAAATTTTATTATTTGCACTGTATAGTGTAATATTCCCTTTCATGCCAAATAATTAATAAGAAAATGTTTTCAAATATTGTATTTCCAATTATTTGCAAATATTTTATTTTTAAATGAATTAATGATACTTTATATAAAACTTTAGGGTACTTTAAAAGGTTTATTACCTCAACAATTAGAACAACTGAATTGTCAAATTATACTTGGGAATACTTATCACCTTGGAACAAGACCTGTAAGTAAAAATTACTGTTCAAATAAATTTTTAAAAATCAGAATATTAATAATATGAAGCTTTTATTATATAATTTCTTCAGAAAGTTCATATAAAATCATTTTAGTTGTCGAAAAGTATAGAACATGAACTTACTAATTTGTTTGTAAATTAATTTGTTTATAAAACAATTTAATAATTTAAATGAATAGGGTCTTAATGTTATGCAAAAAGCTGGTGGATTACATAAGTTTATGAATTGGAAAAGAGCTTTATTAACTGATTCTGGTGGTTTTCAAATGGTATCATTGTTAGAACTTGCTAAAATTGAAGAAGAAGGTGTTAAATTTAAATCACCATATAATGGTAATCATAATTTAAAAATAGAATTTTATTTATTTCTTATCATGTCCAAAATGTGAGAAAAGATTAATCAAAATTTTCGAATATCATAGGATCAGATTGCATGTTGACACCTGAACACTCTATTCGAATACAAAATATAATAGGAGCAGATATAATTATGCAACTTGATGATGTAGTTAAAAGTACATTAACTGGACCAAGAGTAGAAGAAGCTATGTTTAGGTAAATATTATAGCTTTTTTTATAAGTGTATGTAAACTAATTATTAATACGTATGTGTCTATAGAACAACCAGATGGTTAGATAGATGTTTGGTAGCTCATCAGAGATCAAATGAACAAAGTATATTCCCAATTGTACAAGGAGGTCTCGATTCTAAGCTTAGATCAGAAAGTGCGAATCAATTAATTAAACGTGAAGTCAATGGTTATGCTGTAGGTGGATTAAGGTAATACTAAGTAACACTAAGTAAAAAGAAATATTTTATAATTGTTTGTTTATAGTGGTGGAGAGACTAAAGATGAATTTTGGAGAATGGTATACCTCACTACAAATATACTTCCAAAAAATAAGCCACGTTATTTAATGGGTGTTGGATTTGCTATTGATTTAATTATTTGTTCTGCTTTAGGAATAGATATGTTTGACTGCGTATTTCCTACTAGAACAGCGGTAATTAAAAGCATTACATGTTGGAAATAAACTTAACAAATTTTATATAAAATTCTAAACCGGCAGATTAAAATTGATTAAAAATATAATTCTTTTCTAGAGATTTGGTTGTGCATTAGTACGTACAGGTCAATTAAACTTAAAACAAGCTCAATATTCCAAAGATATAGGACCAATAGATGATTTATGTGAATGTAGTACATGCAAAACATATACTCGTGCTTATCTTCATCATATTGTGACAGTGGAAACAGTTGCATGTCACTTACTATCTGTTCACAATATCGCGTTTCAAATGAAATTGATGGAAGATATTAGACGAAGTATTAAAGAACAAAAATTTTCAAAATTTATACAACAATATATATTAGATATATATCCAAACAAGGAATATCCACAATGGATCATTAATGCCTTAAAAACTGTTAATGTTACGTTACTATAAGAAATGCAATCATTCATTTTCATAACGAAATATATTTCGTAACTACTTTTCGTTATATCTTTTACAAAAATAAATAACGAAAATTTGTATATATTTTATAATTCATTTTAATTACCTATAACACTGATATATGAATTATCAATTTTGAATAATTTCAGTTGAATAAAAGTACTAATACTTGTATATAGACTTATTCTACACTGTCGATACTATATTAATATATTTATTAATGTACATTTTAATGTATGTATTAATATGTATAACAAAATTAATGTAAAAAAACTATATAGTGCTAAAAATTATAACATTTTGTAATTTATTGTAATTTTGCAAATATATCGTTTTGTAATATTTTACCAGTTTTCTTACATTAATCTTGTTATACATATTAATAAATAATAATGTTTAAAATAGGTTCCTAAATTGCTTCTGTAAAGTCTAATAATAATTTCTTTTCAAATAGTAAAAGTAATTGAATTTATAAAACGTTTCCAGCTTTAAACATATTCATCTATTACTCCAAACTGTAGTAAAGTAGGCACAATCACGAATGCTGTACATAATTTCATCACATAAAATCATCTGAATCATATCCACTATTTTCTGTATTTGATATCATATTAGATTTATTAAATAAAGAATTATAACTTCTGTAAAGAAACAAAATAATGTTAATTTTAGAGACTTTATATACTTAGTATTTGTCAATATTAATATAATGATTTTCTACTTGCCTCATTTCAGCCTCTTCTTTTCGTCGTTTCTCTTCTGCCTTTTCTTTTTCCTTTTGTTCCCTTAAAAGTTTCTTTTTGTCTTCTCGTTCATTTCTGTCTCGTTGCTCTCTTTCAGCTCTTAAATTTATTTCTTCTGTGCGTTTAGTTTTATTTAATCGATTAATAATAGTATTTATACGTTTTGCAACATGAATTTTACGAACATCTTTATCTCTATGAAAAGCAACTTGCCCATCTTCCATACTTTGAGTTTTTTTTAAATTTGACCACATTGTATACAGTACATCAACATCATTCATTTTATTGCCCTCAATGCTATTTGCTTTCACTAATTGTGCAGCATCTTCTAAAACTGCACTAGGTATGTCATCTATTGTCTGTCCCTATAAATTATATAATTATATGTAAATGAGAGTAATATATATATATATATATATATATATATATATATATATATATATATAAATAATGATATATAAATTTATAATAAAAGATACTTACAAGACGAAGACGGAGATATACATGAGCTGAAGAATATTTATCCACATGAAACCATACATCTTCTGGCCAACCCCATTTTATAAGATCTTCATCTACAAATTTATATGTTTAGAAAATTATAATGGATTAAATATTTTCCGAACATTATAGTACATTATAGTTATTCAACTTACTTTCATATTTATCCATCCCCATAAATAACGTTATTGGTGGTTGTACAACTGTAAAGCAGTTATGACTATTAGTCTAACCTCATTGAATGCTATTATTTTTATCAATACAGTATAAAAAAATTAATCTTAAATATACGCAATAAATATGAAACCAATAAATAAGTAATAATTACCTTCACTTGTAAAATAATAAACCATTGTTATGAAAAAACAGTTTAGTTCACAATTGTGATGCAATATTATCTATGAAACTTCAATTCGATACTAGCGACAGTAAACCATATTTTTTTGAAGGTATTTAATTCACTTCTTACTTCAATGTAGCAATACAATTAACAAAAATGTAAAAAATACACAAACAAACAGAAAAATAATACATAAAAAATTATAGATATCTTTTAGTAACAATTACAAAAAACTGCGAACAATGTTAACATCCTTTAAATAAATTATATTAATAAAATAAGTTCCTTTTTACAATAATAAAAAAAATTTATTGATAAAATTTATAGGTACAGTTAAAATTTATTTACATGTACAGATAAGATGTATAAGTATTAATGTATTAAATATATTCATTATGCTACAATTGGTTTCATTAATATATTTAATATATTATTAGAGATTAATATATTATTATTTAAATAATATATTATTTAATATATTATTATTTAATATTTTATATTAATAAAATAAGTTCCATTTTACAATATTAAAAAGAATTTGATAAAATTTATAGGTACAGTTAAAATTTATTTACATGTACAGATAAGATGTATAAGTACTAATGTATTAAATATATTCATTGTGCTACAATTGGTTCCATTAATATATTTAATATATTATTAGAGATACTTCTAAAATTGTACATTGCTAGTAATATCTGTTTATTAATATCATTTATAATATACAACTGTTTGTCTCAATTTACAAAGTAACTATAGAATCAGGAATTCAAAATAATATTAATCCATTACATGTTGATTCAATTGAATGGTATGTTTTTCAGCATGATACATTGCAATAATATGATCAAGTACTGGTTTTACTTCAGGGTCCCACATACGTTCAGCTATAGAAACTGGTGTTTCTAACATGGATAAATACACTAAAAATTTCATTTGCATTAACTCCTATATTAGTTAGTGTAATAATATTATTTGAAATAAAATTTAGCAATAAAAATAAGTTTACCAAGTAGCATATTAGGATTTGTAAGACTAAGTTGAATACGTGGATCATCCATTATTACTTTATAAATTGGATTATCTGAATCAAGTTCTTTATCTAAATCTTGTAAACTGTATCTTCTTTCTCCAAGTAACCATTCACACTAAAATTGGAAATACATCAAGCATAAAATAGAATAGAGTTAAAATGCAACACACACACACACACACACACTCACAGCATTATCTTGATTATTTCCAGTAATTTTTAATGCATCAATAATACCCTTTTCTTCAAATCCCATTTGCAACAATGACTGTACTGCTCTAGAATTGGGTTTAAAATCCATCTTCCTATAGTGATAAAAACTTTGTAGCAAAAGATCTACTATACTGACTAAATTTCCTTCTTTCTCCAAACTTTGACATTCTACATAATTGACAATTTAATTAGATATAATTATGTGAAATATGGGACATTTATATTAATAAAATAAACATTAAAATATATTTTAGTATGTAGTAATCGTGATTTTTAATATAATACTTATATTGTTATTATAAAAGCATAGTAGATGTTGCAAAGATGTTAGTTCTATTTCAAAAAATATTTATTTAATAAAACTAAGTTTTAAGCAAGATTATGGTGACATAATATATAAATTGATCTTTAGAATAGTAACATTAGAAATGAAAATGTTCATAGATGTGTTTAAAAAAAGAAGAAAACAACATTATCATATTAATACTATAGAAAAGTATTAGAAGATTATAGACTTACATTATAGAATAAGAAAAAAGAAAATTTAATTTTACTTTACATACTTCAATGAACTATTTTACTAAAACATTACAATCATGATTATATAACATTCATAAAATTGTGTATGATTATATTTTGATTAAATAATACTTTCATTTTAATATATATCTTTAATAAAATCTAACCAAGTAGTATTTTCTCAATTATATTACAAATATAATAAACTATACTAAATACTATGTAATTACCTACTTTAAATAATTCAATACCTACCTTCCATAAAACTGTGTGGTATATAAATGAATAAACTGATATTTATTCATTCGATATTAAACATTAATATTACCTTTTTCAAAAATTGTTAAATCTAAATCATCTTCATTTTCTGGATCATTTTGGTGTTCTGTTAACCATTCTAATGCTTCCATCATATTTGATCTATAATAAATTAAAAATCCAAACATACAATATTATTAAATTATTAGTATTTATAAAAATTAAATGAAATACCACATTGCTTATACTTTCGCAAATGAAGAGCTTTCTGGACTTTTTTTTTAGAATAACCCATTCCTATAAGAGTTTCTATAGTATTTGGATTAATATTTGGCTTGCATCTTTGCTCTAATTTTTCCTTTAAAATTTGATAAAACTTTAATGCTTCTGGACTGTACATTATAATTTTTGCAGATGCTCTTACTAGAGTTATCAAAATTTTCCGTATTTCATTTTGAAACTATATGAAATGTGTAATATAAATTTTATTTTCCAAAAAATATAAAGAATATATGTATATATATTTACATTTGCAGGATAATGAAGAAATGGAATACGTTGAGGTGCATTACGTACACATAAACCATTTGTTACTTGTAATATTGCTTCTTCACTTGGGCCCTTTAAAGTTGTTCCAGATGAATTTTCCTTTATAGATGCTGGACGAATATTTATTAACATTAATTCATCTGTAATAAGAAAATAAGAATTATGTCACACTTTTAAATGTATAAATTAAATATAAAATTTTAACGAATTATTATTTTACCATTTTTATTAATTTCTTCATCAGTTGCATTGTAATCATCTATAAGCCATTTAAATTTGGATGTATGAACTAAGCGAAATTTAATTAGTTCTTTTGTTTTATCTTCACCATAAAAATGTGTTATTACAATGTTTTTAATTTTACTTATAGTCATATCTGGTGTTATATTAAAACTTGCAGTATTTCCTTCAGGGCTGAATAAATTACATTTAGTTACAACTGTTAAAAGATATATTTAGTATTTGATAAAATTCTACCTTATAACACTGATTACAATTAGTTCTGACATTATGTAGCTTTTTAATTCTGTTGTAGTAGAAGAAAGATTGTCTCTTAATTATTTTTTGTATTTTTTGTGTCACACCAGACAGTATTTTTTCATCTTATCCACAATGCTTTTTATCTATAAAAATATTAAATATATCTAAAGTATAAAGAAAAGGTGTTCCTTTGTCTAGTATGAATAGTATGAATTGATTTAAATATTTGCAATAAATAAATACATTTTTGTATTAAACCTTAAAATAATACTATTAATTTTATTTACTGTATACATTATTAATAAATATTATCCAAATAACTTTATATTTATAATTTCTTATTTTATGACAATTACATATTATACGTGCTTATACCATGAAAATCTTTGTTTGAATAAGTATTTCAATTTAAATAGGTTTTAAACTACATTATATTAATTTCTTTAACACAAAAATAAAGGTTAGAAACAAATTACATGTTTCTAAGCTAATCGTTAAACTGTTTTGGAATGAACATAATGTTTATTGTTTTGAATTCTAGGTACATATAAAATGATCATTGAAATGTATTTGTTAGTATTTTCTTTAATATCACAATAACAGTCGACTTGCTATTCTTATCAATATAAAATCTGAGGTACATGCAAACATAGAAATGTCATCTGATATCGCGGAAAATTTCTTATTCGTGTATATATGTATTAAAGTATGCAAAATGCACATAATATCTATAAATATTTATTCTGTAAATATTTTCTTTTTAAAAGTTTTTCGATTTTGAAATACATATATAAAAAAAAAGAAACAATTATAATAAATACAAATGTGACAATCTACATAAGATATTCAATGGATATATTTTTATGATTGAAAGATTATGAATTAAAAATATTTTTAGTACTGTATTCTTTAATACAAATATTAATAAACAAAGCAATTATAAATATTATAATATGTCTAAATCATAATAATACTTGCAAATAATAAAAATTATAGTTGAAACATTTCAAACTATATATTTTTTTGGTTATTTCAATGCAACTTTAAAATAAATTTTTATATGTATACAAACATTTTTATTATATACTTTTTTTTACAAAATATTGTTATGTTAAATATAAGAATTTAAAATAAAAGTTGTTTAAACTTAGTGATAGGTATATGAAATTCAATTAAAATAGTTAATTTGTTAGCATGGCTGAAGAATCTGGATGTGGTGAATTGCAACAATTAGTTCAAGAAGAAGAATGTGAGGAACCATTAAGTCACGGTGGAGAAGTTACACCACCTTCAACACCAGCAAGGTCTCTTCATCCAAGTAAAAATGATACACATAGTTCTCATGTATCGGTATGAATTTAGTATTAGTTATTTAATTTTCTTATTAAAGTTTAATTATATTAAATAGTTGTGTAACTATTAAATAGTTCGCAATATCATTCAGTTACAAGAATTAAATAAAATTGCAATTTTTAATAAATAGCTATATATATAAACAATAATTAATATAATACTTTTCCTATTGATCTTTTTGTATAAAGCTCTATCTATTTTATATTTCTAAAATTTTTTATTTTTGAATTTAATATATTTTCATAATAAATCCATTTGAAAATGAAACTGTATTTTTTTTATAAAAATAAGTAAACAGATATTATTTAAATAAAACAATAATAAAGGTAAAATAACTTTTTTCAGCAACAAGTGTTATGGGAAACTAACATACAGACATCACCAATTGTTAGTAAAGGAAGTTCTGGTCAAGCAACAAGTCAAGGATCTATGGCATCTAGTCGTGCTGTAAATCTTTCAAATAATGGCAATCAGTCTCGTTTAATTTACATGAATGAGAAAGAAAAGCAGAGGCCAAATAAGCCTGAAGTATTGAAAGTTAATCGTCAACATAGAGGTAATTTATATGTCATAGAGATATTTTTAGGATACTATTTAAAATAATTCTTATTAAACTATAAATAAAACACTCTAGAAATATATGCATAATACACATTTATAGCATTATTTATTTTACTTAATTTTCAGCTATATAGAATATTATTCATTCATTAGTATGAAATTTAAATTATTTAATGAGTATCATAAAAAAATTTAATTTCTTAATGACATAAGTATTTTTGTTGGAATTAAATTATATAAATGAGTTTTGCAAGTTTAGGTTCTTTTATAATGATATGTTACTGTCATTGTATCATTTTACAACGAATTTTAATTTTTTCATATATTTCAGTGTTTTAAGTGTTTTTAAGTTTTCATTACATTTTTTGGTTGTCTTGGTGTCATAAAATAAAGCCATGGCACCATGCAAACATCATTGCTTTTTGTCAGAGGTTCCTGATGTTCGTCGCATGGAACAAGCTTTATTACAACTTCTAGAAGATTTTCATAGTGGTAATTTACGAGCATTTGGTATGTTAATTTACATTTATACTTTAGACATAGACAATTACAGCATGTATTAAAAATTTAAATAATCAATGAATTCAATATAGGAAAGGACTGCAGTATGGAGCAAATGACAGAAATACGTGAACAACAAGAACGCTTAGCTAGACTTCATTTTGAGTTAGGTCAAAAACAAGAAATAGGTGGAGAACAGTCAGGTCTGCGACATTCGAGTGCTAATATGCGTCATTTACTGCATCGTCTCCAACAGCTCAGTGTTTGTATTGAACAACTACATAGTAAATAGTCACAAAATATTTATAAAATGCAGTTAAAATAAAATATTTTTACTTTATAGAACGTTTTTAGATTTTAAAAACTTGTTATGATACTGTTTTTATATAACTGTAAATGTAATTTCTCCAGTAATGACACTACTATAATTTTTTACTTTTTAATTTCCAGTTCCTTATTTATTTAAATGGTTTTTTTTGTAATTTTTGATGAATGTATTTTTTTAAGTCTTTAATATAAAGTATATAGTACAGGTTCACAAATTGTATTTCACGAACAATAAAAAATAGATAATTATAAATGGACTGTATACTAATTTAATAAATATGTATGAACCTTTATATCATTATGCTTTTTTAATATCTTATTCAAATAATGTTATAATATACTAAGCTAATAAATTAAGTTGTCTATTTAAGTACAGTATTAACCATATTAAATGATTTTTAAGAAAACAAACAATTTATGAAATATGTATTGCATTGTAATTATTCAAATATTTCATTCATATAAAAAATGAGTTACACAATACTAAAAAAAATATATGTATAACAAAATGCTATAATTTATTTTTAGTGTTATTAAACTCATTTGTTATATGAATAAAGTATTTAAATAATTACAGTCCTATAATATTATAATTATGTATATATGTATATATACATATACAGATAAGTATGGTAAAGTTTTTAGGAATTTCACATATAAATCCGTTGATAAAATGTTACATTTACAGTATTAGAAATATTATAGAAATAACATATGGAATGAGTTTTTTTACATAATTAAATTATATTTTAAAATAAATGAAGTGCGCGCAGAAGTCATAAAACAATTGTTTTGAAATGCAATTATTAAGGCAAGGAACCAATTATAAAATAATATTTGTTATTACATAATAAAATTCTGAGTTAGCTAAAGCATGTATTTCGTGAAAAAATTTCGATGTATATTACTTAATCTTAAATTGTATCTCAATTGATTTTGAATATTCGGAAGTTTATATGGGCAACAGTCATTTCCGTTACCTTGCAGTGCCAGAACTATGTTTCTTACGAGAGATATTGATGTCATGTAATTTTATCCTTTTTGGATATGCAACAGAAAACTACAAGCAGTTGAATTCATTTTTGTTGAAAAAGTGATTTTTTCATCTACCTTATTAGATCTGTTAAACAGGACTGATTTTCAATGTTTTCTTTCCAACCTCATAATCAGGTTCGTGTTATTACACTGATATAGTCATACTTATATGAAGATATTTTAAACTATTACTATGTAGTCTTATATTTTATAACGTAATAAGTAAATGCATTAAATTCATATTTTATGTTTTCATTAATACGTCTTGTGTAAATTTTTATTTCATAACCTTACGTTTAGTGCATTAAAACAGATTTATAAAATTTATATTATTATTTTACATTTCATTCAAATGTCTATTAAAGAATAACGTTTCAAAATGTAAAAGAAACTTTTTTCCAAATACATATTTTTATTTTATTTAATTTTGGAAATTATGAAAATAAAGTATATGTAGACAAAATTATTTTATTTTCAAAAAGTAATTATTATTTAACATTTTTAGGTGTTATATCATCTGGCACAATTAACTTCAGTAGTTAATCTTAAAACTACATCATTTTCAGTTAAAATTAAAAAGCAAAATGAATTTAAAAAAACTGTGGGTGACATGTCCTCTAATAATTCATCAGAAGTAAGATATATTAGTAATAATATTATATAAAATTATAATAATTTACTAAACTTTCATTTTATTTTAGGCTACAAAAAGTTATATGGATATCTTAATGGGCAAATTAAACATGCTTGATGTAATTACAATGCTTGATATAAAGACAAACAATGTTTTGGTAGTATTAGATCAACTTTCCACGAAAATTTTTAAAAAACAGTTAGAAAAAAGTAATAAGTGGAAAATATCTTATGCATCTGGATCAAATTTTACAGAAAACAAAGAACAGTTTTTATGTACACAATTTACAAAACAAATTATTTTGCCTACTATGTATTTACCATCTAAACAACATCATAAAACATTATGTTCTTTTTGTATTAAAAATCCATTTAATGATCATGTACAAATCCGTAGTTTTAGAACAAAACGTAATGTAAATGCTGAATTGGAAAACAAATTATCTCTTATAAATAAATTTAAAAAATGGCTTGGTCATTTTTCTGGAACAGTAAGATTGTGTATTATGTGTAACTTATATTAATAATATTTTGTACATTCTATAAATAATTTATTATATTTATATTTCATAGAATACAACGTTAGTACATGTTTTGAAAGAAAAAGACCCTGCATTAATTAAAAGCTTATTTAATACTCAAATGTCAACAGAAGAATATAAAAGAATCACAGCAGCTTTTGTAGAAGGTTATGAAGCTGGGCTTCAACGCCAGACACATACAAACTTTGGATGGCATAAAATCATATTTACGATATTAGGTGGATCTTTATTAGTAATACTTTGGTATGGAGGTATGTTGATATCAGTTTAATAAGAATTTTTAACTATTTTTTTAAAGAACTTTATGTTGTTATAGTTCTTGTATTCAAAATTTATTATTTTCAAAAGAATGTCATTTAATATTAAATACTATTAGTTAAGATAAGAGTAGATGACTGTAGTGTTCCAAAAATTATTGAATGATAATTTGATTAATTAAAAGATATTTTGATTATAATTAAAAACTAAAGGAGTATTCAAATAATATTTAAAGATTATTAATGTGTTTCAAATTGTTAATAATGCAATTTTTCATACATTTTTAATGTTATAGTTTATGCTGTTGGAAGTGGACTACGATATTCAATGGATAGTATGAGGGTTAGACCAGAGACAACAGATATAACTTTTAATGATGTTAAAGGAGTAAGTAAATCATTAGAATTTTGAATATTGTATTCTTCCATACTGTTGAATGTTGTATGCTTGTTTATTTATGTGTAATTAGGTTGCAGAAGCTAAACAAGAATTGGGAGATATAGTTGAATTTTTGAAGAATCCAGAAAAGTTTTCTGCACTTGGTGCAAAATTACCTAAAGGTGTATTGTTAGTGGGACCACCGGGAACAGGAAAGACATTATTAGCTCGAGCAGTGGCTGGTGAAGCTGGTGTACCATTTTTCCAAGTTGCTGGACCAGAATTTGATGAGATTTTAGTAGGGCAAGGTGCACGTAGAATGAGAGACTTATTTAGTAAGTCAAGATAAAAATTTTATAAAAATAGATAATATTGCTAAAAACATATTAAATTATATTGAATTAATCTGCATTATTTATAATTAATACTATTTTGATATGCTGTGTACATTAGAAATCCTACATGCTATTTATGGCAGTAAATGTTTTGACTATAATATTTTAAAGCTGCCACTAATGTTATCTATTTATATACCTCATTTTATTTGTACAACGATTTAGTGTGTCCCAATTAGTAACTACATTACTTAAAATATTTGTTCTAAATTTAGAACTACAAGAAACTACATACAACAAATTTAATTTTATTCAATAGAGATAATGAAAACATCTTTGTTTCTGATTAAAATTTAAATGGATATTAAGATGACATTAGTATTTGTAACGTTTTTAATGTGTGTGTGTGTGTGTGTGTGTGTGTGTGTGTGTGTGTAAAATTAAAAACTTTTGCTATATGTATTTTATATTACTACTTATGATTTCGATGAAAAGACAAATAAGTTTATGTAGTTCATTCAGTTTCTTACTTTTTCAGGAGCAGCAAAAGAGAAAGCGCCTGCCGTAATATTTATAGATGAAATTGATTCTGTTGGTGCAAAACGAACAAATTCAGCTGTTCACCCATATGCAAATCAAACAGTAAATCAATTACTTACAGAAATGGACGGGTAAACTAAAAAATTTTACCTCCTTTTTTGCAGCATACAGGATGGTTCTAGGAACTAATATGGGTTACATATGAAAACAAAGGAAATTGATAGAACCAGAAATGAAATTAATGTGCTCTATAATGCTGTAATATGATTTTTTCAAATGCAATCATACAAACAATAGCTTTGTGTAGTAAACTTTTACTTTTATTTTAATGATATGCTATTAAATTATCAAACTTCTTTCTGTTATTTTTCTTTTAACATGTTTTACTAATTTATGTGTAATATAATAAGAAAAATTAATTTATAATATCAATCATATGTACATATATTTTTATATACATATATTTTTATGTACATATATTCTACATTATGTTGAAAATGAAGAAATGTCTCTATCGTGAAAAAAACTAATTAAGTTATTCAGTTCTTTACTCTATCAATTTCATTTTTTTTTTAAATACAATTTTATTTGAATCACTTCATAGTTAATTATGGTCTTTGTAAACAATAATTTTGTACGTTAATTTTTATGCATGATAATAATTAACTATTCAATCATCTTTTTTATCAATTGCAGATTCCTTCAAAATGAAGGTGTTATAGTACTAGGTGCAACGAATAGACGCGAAGATTTGGATAAAGCATTAATGCGACCTGGTCGTTTCGATGTTGAAGTTGTTGTTCATATGCCAGATTACTCGAGTCGAAAAGAAATTTTCGATTTATACTTATCAAGAATATTGACACAAGATGTCGACGCAGATTATTTAGCAAGATGCACTGTTGGATTCACTGGAGCTGATATAGAAAATATGGTATTCCAGTGGTACACAAGTAAAATATTAACTTTCATTTAAATTAATTATGCTACAATTAATTTAATTTTGGAAGGTAAATCAAGCGGCTTTAAGAGCAGTTATGAATGATGCAGAACATGTAACTATGAAACATTTAGAATATGCTAGAGATAAATTACTTTTGGGCCCACAAAGGAAATTAAATGTCACTGATTTAGAAACCAATAATATTACAGCATATCATGAAGCAGGACATGCATTAGTTGCATATTACACTAAAGATGCACCAACAATACATAAAATTACTATTATGCCACATGGGCATTCTTTAGGATATGTAAGTATTATATGAAGTAGTTATTAGTTTTTACTTATATTATTTCAAGATTATAATATAAAATATATTTACAAACACTTCTTAAAATATGTCCTTATATTTTTTTATTCGTTTTTCCTTTTTTTTAACTTAATTTATATATTTTTTACAGACTTCCTTTTTGCCTAAGAAAGATCAAGTTCATGTAACAAAATCTGAATTATTGGGCCGCTTGGATAGTACAATGGGTGGTCGCGCTGCAGAAGAATTAATTTTTGGACCTGATAAAGTAACATCAGGAGCGGAAAGTGATTTTAAGGTATTTCGATATTATTAATATTTGTATCATTTTATACTACAACTTAAATAACTTTTAGTAAAATAACTTACAAATTCGGTAAAATAACTTATAGTAACTTAATGTCTTAATAGAAAAAATATTTTTATTTACATCTTTAACCACTTGCGCTGGCTATTTTCTTATAAAATAAAACATAAGCATTAAAAAGTACAATATCCATTAAATAACTGTAGTTTGACAAATAGTTTCAATCGATTAGAAATCAATTATAACTGCTTGAAACAAAAATATTTCGATGTGTGAGTTTTTCCAGCGCAAGTGGCTAAAAGGCAAACATTTAATAACAATTTTCTAATATATTTTGAAAATATTTGAATAGTATGAATACTGCTCAATTCAGTCATGTAATTTTTTGTAGCATCTAAAGGGCATTGAAAATGAGTCACCTGAATAACTCACTTGCTTTTGATAGTAAAAAAATATGCATCAGATCAAACTTTCTTGGTTTCGCGGAGGACATACTTTAATGTTAAATAGTAGCTTCATAGGTAGAGATGTACACAGGAAATAACAAGGTCTTTTTTTTTTTTTTTTAATTTAATGAAATGCTTATACTTTTATGCTAAAATATCGAAGAGCGTTAAATTTTGAGTAAAAAGCTACTGAGCTTTGTTAGCTATAAACCTAATAATTAATGAATAATTTCACTTTGTTCCTTGAAAATGCCCTATGCGTAAATCATATTGGAGATTTAATATCGGCAAAGATTTCCGTAAGACCGCGGAGCTTACGTAAAAATATTGTAGTGTTGGGCCTCCATATCTATTAAATAGTAACAATAACAACCAGGAAAACAAGGAGGCGCCTTGGCTATAGGTGTGGAGTCCTGGTTTGCCATGTCGGCGGAGGTTGTCGTGGGTTCGATTTCTCCTGCTTGGTCCCTCGTATTTTTCCTCTATTACTACAATATTTTACAACCTTATCGATTTTGCGTAGTTGCAATCGCCTATTCTGTTCGTGATTCAGTATTGAATTTATCATCAGTATTTGTATGTGATTATTTCAGTAAGAAAAGCAAAAATGAAATTTAGTAATTATGAAAAAATGGACATGCTTTTAGTTTATGGTGAGTGCTATAGGCATGCAACAGGAGCTATAGCTATATATACTGAAACTTATCCTGAACGAAATCAACTATGTCGATTTATATTTGAAAGAGACTTTGTAAATTGCTTCGAGAAACCGGAAGTTTAAACGTTACTACTTGCGGTCCTAGTGGCGGTAACAGAAAATCAGTACATTACAGATTTCACGAGATTCTAGTATTAGCAAAACAAATGTGCTTCGAATTCTTTATAATGAAAAATATCATCTATATCACCATATCAGGAGTTGCTACGGATCGGATTACGAACATTGCGTTTGATTTTAGCAGTGGTTCTTACATCAAATGTACAATGATGATGATGATTCTTTTTTTTTTTACAAAAAGTGTGTTACTCATCGGTGTGAAGCAACATTTACTAATCGCGGACAGAATATAGGCGATTGCAATTAGGCAAAACCGATAATGTTGATACACATTGTCACGTAAGCTCCGCAGTGCTGGTATTGAATCTCCAACTTGATTTACGCACTGGCCTTTTCAAGAAACAAAGTAAAATTATTCGTTAATTATTAAGTTTACGGCTAATAAGGGTCAATACCTTTTTACTCAAAATTTAACGCTCTAAGATATTTTGGCATAAAAAATATAGCATTCCAATTAAAAAAACGAAATTAACCTTGAAATCTCTGAAACGCCTCCACCTACAAAAAAATATATGCATTACATAATGTGCTGCTCCAAACTTTTCTATAAAAATAGTTTTTCATACAATGCATTACTTCAGAAGTTATTCTGAGTGAACAAGTTGTATGGCCCACCCTGTATAGTGGGGTATGTTGTAACGAATATAAGTGGTTCTAGAGCTTTGTATATTATATACAGAGGTGGACAAAAGTATTAGCACAGCAGGCGATTCCATATATGGACGCTTATAACTTTCAAAATAATTGCTGGTATTAATTTTTTTTATATGCATTTTTATTTACAATGTTTTACTTATTTATATACAGAAGCAAAACTATGTGTGTAAAAAACACAATATGTGACAAATAGAAGTGTCTGTTGCAATTGCTTTACACCTGAATTAATGTTTCTAATGTGGTCTCTAATGTTATTTTCCAATTTGTATCCATAAGTTTTCAATTGGTTTGAGGTCCGAGCTTTTGGAAGGTGTTCTTAAAGTATGTGGAGTATTATAAACTATCTTTGTATGCCATATAAACTGGAGTGTAATCTTGTTGGAAATGAAAATCAGACGTTAAATTCAATTTTTCCACACTTTTCTTTAAATTTTCTTTTAAAATGTCTAAGTAAATGTCAACGTTGATTATTCCATTAAGAAATACCAACTCTCCTACTCTGGATGCAGATGTACATTCTCATACACCTGCTCCACCACCTTTATGCTTTACTATAGATTGTAAATTTTTCATTTCTATTTCTGTGTTTCGTATCCTCCACACTGATACCCAGCCATTTAATTTAAATATATTTAAAAAACTTTTGTCTGAAAATAACATTTTCTTTCAAAATTTTATATGTTTGTTTGCAAATTCTTATTGTGCTTTTTTATTCTATTTGTTGATATACTGTTTCCGTTGAGCAACACAAAGAATATCCAGCATTTTTCAGTACTCTATGCAGTGTTTCAGAATTAACTTCCTTTCCACAATCATTTGATACCTTTTTTTCCTCTATCAGAAGATGTGGCTTTTGGGTTTCTTTTTTCATTAGATTACTTATTTTTTGTATCTCTTACGATTAACCTATTCCGTTGATCATTTCTGAAACGATTTTCATAATTTGATGCACTCAAGAATCTCTTAATAACACTATGAACGGTGAAACGGCTTGTTTGCAGTATCTTTCCGATTTCTTTGTAGGATCTACGTTTCTTAAAAAGATTTAATATACTTTTTCTTTGTGCAGAAATAGTTTCCTTTCTATTTCATGTCAGACTTCTATTGACACTTTATCTGCTCAATTAGCACTAACACGGGCACGGTATCAACTAAACTGACTATCAGAACGATCTTAACTAATCCTTAAGTGTAAACTAAGCAATTTTAACGACTCGATGTTTGAAAACAAAGATTTGCTAACGTGTACCAATACTTTTGTCTAGACATAAAACGATTGCAATGAACGTTTTGATTTGTCATGTATCTTGATTTTTATGCACATAGTTTTGCCTTTGTCTATAAATAAGTAAGACATTGTAAATAGAGATGTGTATGAAAAAAATTGGTACCATCAATTATTTTGAAATTTTTAAGCATTCAGAATTACATGCTGTGCTAATATTTTTGTTCACCTCTGTATATATTTAGGGGTAATTCGCTTCAGTCCTAAAGTTACCACTTAAAGGACAGATAAGCAGATAACTGAACCAAACTAGTAATTAATATTACAAACGATAACAAAGATAATGACTAAGGTTTTAATAGGGTTATTCACAAGCAAGACCCCTCATGTCACTTAGTCCCCTTCCACGCCGTGTCATTGAGAACAAAAAAAATAGTTTAAAGAGAAATTAATGGATCCGTTTTATCAGTTAGTGTTTATTATTAACTATGACAATGAAAACGAAGACGGATTGGAAGAATCGGTAGAGCGACCAATAGAATTTCTCCGTGTTCACTATAGTATTCCGATTTTATCGATAAAAACTGTTCATTGAAACATATGTTATTGTATGTGCATGCGCGTATGTGTGTGCGAGCATAAAAAATTAAATCATATATTCTTTGATACATTAATCGATTCAGTTCGTTATTATCTATAAAAAAAGTAAAAAAAGTTTATTTATGTCAGTATCTCCTAAAGTAGTGGTTTCTTGGCACAAATAGTTTAATAATTTTTTATAGAAAATAACGAGTTAAATCAATGATGTACTAAAAAAATATATGATTTTATTTAAGAAATAAACTTAACTTTCATATGCCCCCTACCCGTCCATTTACAAAAGTAGTAGTCACATTAAACAATGTTCTCCTGAAAACCATTGAACTTCTGTCTGAAGCTTTTTTCGATATAATTAACAGTTCGAAAATATTTCAGCTTCTAATCTTAGATTATTTATTTTATATATATGTATCTATTAATGTCAATAATCCTTTTTAGAATGCGACTATTCTTGCCACAGAAATGGTAAGTGAATATGGCATGTCTGAAAAAGCTGGTTTTGGAGTTCGTATAGGAATTGAAGGAATTAAGTATCCACAAGGTCCTACTACAAATGATCTTATAGATAATGAAGTGAAGCGACTTTTACAAGTAAATTTTATCATCATATAATGTTGATTCTACATGTTACTTTTGAATTTTTTATATCAAATTATGTGCATACACACACGCACACATATATATTTATTTCTTTATTTTAGGAATCACATGATCGCGCAAAACTGGTATTAGAAAATCATACAAGGGAACTTAAAAAAGTAGCAGATGCTTTACTTAAATATGAAACATTGAGCAGTAAAGATGTAAAAGCTATAATTAATGGAGAAAAAATCCCAAGTGAAACTTTAAACAATCAATCGCGAATTATAGATCACGTGTTATAATTAGCGTATCGAAATTCAAATTAAAATTATAACTAAAATAAATTATTTGGTGCATTATTGCATTATAAAATTATACTTTAATCTAATAATTACATTTTACAATTTTACATAGTTTGAAAATTATTAAATTCTAATTAAAATCTATTAGACTTTTCAATTGAGGAATATCCAATGAATAATTTGTATTTCTTTACTTAATCATAAATATTACTTTTTTAATATTTGAAGTAATTTCGTGTAAATTTATTTTTCATAGTCAATTACTCTTTGACAGAGATTCAATGGAAAATAAATCAAGACAATATATAAAAGAATGGTATAAATGTGAAATATTGTACGTAATTATATATAAATGCAAAATTATGTATAATTGTGTACTTTAAAAAATTTGTTTACGTTTCCTTAAATTTATAGTAATAACTTTTGTGTCAGGATTCATAAATTATAAATTTGCTAAGGATTTCTCATTTTTCACATATAAAAAATATGCTATTGTTAATATTATTGAATTGTATAAATTTTATTGCTACAACAATAGAAAATATAAATAGTATAAATTTACATAGTACAATTGTATTTCAATTGCTAATACTATAATAAATCTTTTCAAATTAATTTTTGTTTGTAATTTTATGTTAACAAGAAAAAATATTAAAAAATTCTCTACCAGGAATTTATGAGAAGGTATTTTTAATTCCATCATTTTTTTATAAATGCATCTTCTGAATAGGAAATGAATATCATGAATGTATTATAATTTCTCCTTTAATATATATTAATATTTTAATTCTTTTTATGTTAATAAATTATATTGTTAAACATTTTGTTGCTAATTATGCAATATAGTGAAAGGTATTTTGATTTACATAAAATATCTATACAAATAGTAGTTACATATGAAAGATTACTAATATTTAGGCCATACATTGTTAATATTTTATTTACCACATAGATATTATAAATTATACAAAATTATGTATGCATTTTTACATGTATTTATATATATTCTGTTCCGTATATTCCCTATCTATTTTGTCACCATAAGATACAAACTATACTATTACTATTGCATCAAAATTTACTATTAATAGATCTTAACATTTCTATCATATACTAATGAATATTTCCTTCATTTTTTTATTTTTAATCTTAAGACATTGAAATATCAATTAATAGTCCTTAAAAACACTGTACAAAAAAATAATATATTTTACTTATAAAATTAAATACTTTGAAATTCAAGTTAAATTTGTATTTTACATAAAGTATATTTATGTATGAGCAAATATAAACAAAAAAAATTTGTAATATACTTCTATAAGACACATATGTACAATAAACACATATACTACAGGAAAAATCATTTATAAAAGCATTGATATAAGTATCACAGTTTACTAACTTTAAGAAATAATAACAATTTAAACAAAAATTTCGAAAATCTTCAAATAGTTAATTGACAATAATGGATTTGCGTCACATAATAAAATTTTGAAAAGTTTACTTACAGAGTGCAGTAGATTTGATACTAAATCTAAGAAATTAAATTTAGCAATGAATGTCTATCTGTTGTGAAACAGTGAATCAATGAAATAGTTATATATTTATTACACTTATGCAATAACTTGGTTATATTACTAGTTAGTAATGTAAATTTTTTACATACGGTTAAAATGTATATGCTGCGGACATTTCTTTAAAAAATAAAAATTATTTTTACCATTGCAAGCATGTAGTATAGATTAAATGTACAAAATTTTATATGTATAATGCAAAAAGGTATACCATAGCTCCAAAATAATTAATAAAAATAATTGTAAATTTAAATTAAATTTAATTTAAAAAATAAATATTTTGTGAAAATGGAGTAACGAATAACATTTTTGTATATAAACAAAATTTTGTCAAAAAAACCTCATAATACTAAAATGTTATAAAGAAAAAAATATAGGAATTTACAGTTATTTTACAAGGAATAAAGAGGGAACTACATTTGTTATGTTTTTCCACAATGATTGTTTTGCACTTTTTTTACTACAAAAGAATTTTTATTTACAAAGCAAAATAAATTGCCAAGTGATACTAGCCACGCAATGGGAATACCGCTTTCCTATTGCTTGATTTAGTCTACCTGACATTCCATCATACAAAATGGGTAGAGAAATTTTACTTTTCTTTTTAATTAACGAAGCAAAAAGATCTTGAAGAATAAAAAAAAAAGATCCTTCGAAGATCAATGAGCCTCTAAAACGCCGTTATAACTGCGAAATATCGCCAGGTCCACTTCTTTTCCTTAGTGTTGAAAGTAATATAAAATGTTTGGAAAAAAAAAAACGCAGATCGTTTAACTGTGGCAAGATTACGTGTATTATTAACATTCGACGGAAAATAAGCAAGGCGAGTTTCCTTTCTCTTTTAATAATTATCAATAAAATCAACTGTTAAGTAATATATTTTTGATTAAAACTTTTTTTTTTTAAACTATGTACTTTTCATTATTTGGTCGTCTAGAACAATGTCAATTCGTAATGACGAATAGAGAACAGAAACCTTGAATGAAATTCAAACAAAAGAATTTAAAAAACACTTTAAAAAACAAAAAGAATTTTTATGATAATTTATGATCGATGGATCTTGTTTTATCAAAATCATTTCGGTCTACATATCCCTAAATCGATAAATTATTTCATTCTACCGTTACGACATATATTTTGCTGATCTATAAAATTGTCCTATCTCATGCAATGCTGTTAATATCCATAATAATCCATTTGTACTCCATTTTTTCTCCGTCGAAATTTGCGTGTTAATACAACAGAAAATTAATTTCTAGACATATTTCTATTAAAATTAATTTTTTGTCGAACAAACAGATGCACTATTGTATCACGAAAGTTTACGGTGCGATAGATAAAAAATATTAATAGCAAAAAGTATTTAAATAATCCATAGATGAACTAACTTCCGATGGAGGAAAAAAATACAGTCCAAAGTTAGATTATATCTTAATTTAGTTATACCATGCCCATTTGAGCAATCTTGTCTCATTAACGTATTTTCATATTCCATCAAAATTTACTTTGTATTCAAAATGATGTTTATGATCTTATACGCAGACAAGATCGTCATTATTATTATTTTGTCGTTTAAATATAACTATAACTATTGACTGCCCGTGTAAATATGAATGTATATATGTTTCAATATCATTTGTTTCAACGTTTTCTTTTATAGATCGGTGCTGTTACGGTACAGATATCTAGATACCAATATCAATTCTAAAGATTCACGTTTATTCTCATGTTGTAAATTTGCATTTGCATTTGTATAACATTTGGATAAGTTATTTAATCAATATTTTCCAGAGAAAATAACCCATCCTTTCCTTTTCTTCTTTCGGTCTTATGAACGAAGAAAAGTATGATTATTGCACACTAGTTTCGTAACGTTCTTTCTTTTTTTTTTGTGTGAAATAGGTATTATGTCGATATCTGTATCTAGATTGGTTTAAATTGTAAACCAAACAGCACAGACGAACCCTGATTACACGATAATATCGAATAATTCCTACCTAAAATCTTTGTGCGTACAACAAGTAATATCGCAGTATATATATTTTTTTACTTATGAGTTACAAATAGTAGTATTATTATAGAAATTTCCAAGATCTTCGATCATTTGGTCAAGTTAACGAAAGTTATTTAATCATGACTAATAATTTCTTACACTTGTATAATTTATATCTCTCATTAAATTTTCGTTTTTTTTTTTCTTAAATTTTACAATCCATAAAAGATCGAGTCCTCTTTCGAGTTTTCTTTTTTTTTCTTCATCCACTTAATTAACCATTAGTTTCAAATCACTACTTGGTTCATGGGATGCGTTTTTTTTAAAGTTTGTACAATTTATAACTCGCCTTACAATAAGATTACCGTCTTATTAGTTGTTTTAACAGTTTAGAATATTTGAAACTACGTTTTGACTCATTCAGGCTGCATGGGAAACTGTTTTCTTGTTACTTATAAATGTGTGATGCGATTACCAAAAATACTTATTAACCCTTTGAAGTATTAATCTTCATTTTTCTTCTTCTTTTTCATTTTATTCTGTTTCAATAATTTCGAATCAAAATACCAAAATACGTTTATTCGGCATTTTTATACAAAGTATCTATATTTTTTGAAAATTACATTTGATTTTTTATTAATTCATGTTAAAATTTTATGATATGCCGCAAAGTAGTTTTTACTACAAGGCTGTTTTTTTGGAAAGTTATAAAAAATAATTTTTAAACATTCAAGTCGTTTCACTTAAATAGATGCTTCAAAAGGTTAATACAAACGTGCAGGTTACAAATTCAAAATCTTGATTACATGTGTAGCATTATCTAGATTTGTGGGACTCGAAATTCTTCGGATTCCCATATGCGATTGTATTCAGTTATGGTACGTGAAATGGCGATTAAAATCTGGTATTAGCAACGTAGTGCCTTATACGGCAATAGCATAAACCAAAAAGCGTATTCGTTATGTTTCTAGTCGATTATAACGTTAATACCGAAAATTAAGTTAAAAGTACAGAAATGATATAATATAATCGTGTCGATACAAAAATATGAACATTAAATGAATTATTACTTTTAATTCTTTTTATTTCCTTTTTTTGTTTTATTGTCACAATAATCATTTATTTGATTCTTAACAAGTTAATCGATTAATGAGAACACGAGTTTTGGTTCATGCTATTTGTATGTCAATAGTAACTCTCGAAGAACAAGATTTCACAAAAATCATATTATATAATATTTTACATGGTGTCCACTTTCGTAACGCCATAACATCTTTTACAGAATGAAAATGTAGAATTCTTGCAAATGTCGTATGTTCATGATCATTTGCGTTTACCCCATATTTTTATAAAAATCTAATACTTTATGATGTGAAGCGTCATTTAAGACATCGACATGAAAAACAATTTTAAGTGATGAAATTCATTCAACTGTGACAGACATACACCACCTGTCTCCACACGGATTTTCCATAAAAGATCTAACTTTTTCCGCTTTGAAAGCTAAGTAATCACGATGCGTTAAAAATAAAAATTGATTAAACAACTATCCAATTCATAAAATTCTAGAACGAGAGCATCATAGAAAAATATAAACTGGCGGTGTATTTATGGTAATTCGAATTTCATTAATGAATAAAATGACATACCAGAAAGACCCGCCATAGCAATAATTATTTAGCACTATTATCGATGTAGAATCCAGTACGCTACATAAATACGTAATTTTACGTTGTTAAAACAAAAGTGCTCAAACTTCAGTTTCCCAGAATGTACGAATATTAAATAAATTTTTAGAAATTCTAATACTTAAAAATCCCATTTTGAAATAACAATTTTAAACTACATTTAAAAAAAATGTATAATAGTCATAAGGTTTAATAGGTATATGAACAAAATTCAAAGCATAGAAAGATAGAATAAAGAAAAGAATACAAAAGTTAAGAAACAACAGTGAATTTATGAAGTTTGAATACTTCTGATCTAAAATGTGATGTTTTGTCAATAAAACACAAATTTTCTTCGTTTATATAAGTGGAAGTAAAATAAAACATTTACCAATTTACACATTAGATCTCTTTTGAGTCTGAAAAGTATTTCATACTGGGTCCAATACCGATTGTTATGTAAAAAGAGAAGTTCACCAATGTCCAGCAGGTGAATGTAAATATTTCTTAGAAACGCTTGAACAACAAAGTCGCAATAACGCGTTCGTAAATTACTTAGAAACAAACGTTTCAAAACGACAAATATAAAGTATTTATATAAAATTAACTTCCACTTATTCGAATCTCAAATACTTCACAGCGACGGTCGCTCTGTTTGAGCAATTTCTGTTATTTTTTACATATCTAAACTTAATGTTCCACCAAAGACATCTAATACTCCTCTGGAGACATTTACACTTTGTAGTATCACTAGTGGCAAATTCAAGAAATATACAATGTTCAAAGATTTATATTTGCATCACAGTGGTTCCTTTTTTCTTTACTTATTTTAAAAAATAAGCAATACAAGTCTAAAGAGAATACAACTGGCAGTTATTCATTCTGTTTTTTATGCATTGAATTGAATTGTACACTACTTCAAAATTACCTTTAATTAATAATGGTCAAAATTTGTTTCTTCTTTTTTAAATATTTTCTTCACAATAAAATTTTCCGTCATAAATTATTCTCATTGTTATGTTTGTATGGTACTGCAATTAAGAAAACAGATTGAAAACATTAATTTCGATGTTTCTTATCATATATTATATAAACAGTAAAGACTTCTTCAATGTTATAACGAATTATCACAAATTACAGACTTACATAAATTATACACAACAGTATAAAACAAAAGAAAAGGTTCCAATGTTATTGTTCTATTAAGTAAGAATGAGATATTTAGTATGAAAACAGCTCAAGCTAATCCTATTTAATCACTGCGACATTAATTATTTGATATCAGCACAAGGAACTAGGACTTGTTTATAAATCCTTTTATATTGCCACTATAATGCATATTAAAGTGGAATATTTATGCAAATTATTATTACAGAGTGAAGTCATGCAAACATACAATTTAAAAATTATTTTTCCAACCTTTGGTAGAGCACTATGCAAAATCACAAGATCCATGAATTACTTCTGTGTACGCTTTCAACGATTAGGCTCTGTCACTTCATTAAATAAAGGTGTTAATGAATCAACATCCTGTAATCCATCAAAATTACCAAGTGGGTCCAAATCATTTGTTTCGGTATCAGTTTCTCCAAGAAAATTGGCTTCTAGCAAATCCACAACATTTCTACATAAACTGTTAGAAACAGATTCGTTTGCAGTTTCACTGTGTAAATTTAAAGAGTTCAAAGTAGGACTTGAAAGCATTGGTTCAGTAGTCTCCTGATAAGTTTCTTGTGATTGAACTGTATGCAATGGTGTTGAAGGATACGATCTTGATCCATTACTATCTTCTGTATAAGATGGTGTATATGTAGATACTGGCACAGGTAGTGGTGTATTAGGATAAGAACGTGACTGTATCATTTTCTGTAAAGCTCCACCTACTGGAATATCAAGTACATTTGATGGATCTAACATATCTTCTTCTGATAAGTTTAAGTTTGAATTTGGCAAAGCATCCAACACTATTGAATTGTTTTCTATTAAGCCTTCTTCTGCAGGTTGTTCTGGCAGTATTTGCAAACTTTGTGTTCCTTCTTCATCTAAAATATTCAATATATTTGTTATGTTTTCAGGCGTAATTTCTTTGTCACCCATTAAGAAATTTTGGTCATCTGATATAAAATTTGGATCAACATCATCGAGTAAGTACGTTGAAGTTCCTTCTGGTTGACCTATTGATCCAAAATCATTGAATTCACTAGGGACTGGTGTAGGTGCTACAGAACTGCTTGTAGACGCATTAAAACTCTGACTCTGAAAGGATGACAAGCAATGTTGTGTCGAAATAGGTGACATTAACGCAGGGTTAACCATTCTGTGTAACGGAACTGATTGCGATCTGTAAAGTTCATTGGTAAATTGTTTGTTATTATGAAACAATTCGCTAATTTCTTGATCAGGCTGATTTTTTTGATAAACATTCTTAATTTCTTGTAAATTTTCCTGACTTGGATAATTAATAAGTAATTGTTTTTGCGGTACTAAATCGGAAGATAAAAATGCAGCACACTGTGGTCCTTGTCCTTCTCTTTTTGGTGTAACGGAAATTTGCGTTGTGTTGGTATCTACCTGCACTTCCGACGATTTGGTAGAAATCAACGGTAACTGTGGCGTAGATGATGTTTGTCTAACTAAATCCGGACCACTTGTGGGAACAACGAAGGTATCATTCTTACTAGTGTAAGGCATGCTGCAAGATATTGAACGTGACAAGGATTTATGAGCGCGAGCTCTAGAGCTACTTGCTTGCAAATTACTCCTCGAGCGTGGCACAGGCGTATTTCGTGGTGAAACAAATGGACTGGCGTTCGCAGAATTAGACTTGGAAGCGCGACCATTAATGGGTGAATGCGGGCCTGGCGATATTGGCGTAAAATTAAATATTCGACGGCGTGTATTTGGACTTTGTGGAACTGTATTAGTAATAATACTTGAATCTTGTACATGTTCTACAACGTTAGTTTCAAAACTAACTCTACGTCTAGTGTTACTTTGAGTTGAATGGTTTAATAAAGTTGGTAGTATCAAGTTATGCTTTTGAGTAATTTCACGTTTTTCAACATTTTGTCTGATGATAGTAGTAGATAGTACATCAGCGGGTGCATGTACAGTTCCTTTCAAATTCTGTTGTAATATTAATCTTAACTGCGAAACTTTATCAGATCTTGATATTTGTTCATCAATGGCAATAGTATTTGCTTCCACATCTGAACTCGATGAATTACTTTGTTGAAAATACTGTAATAATTCTTCCTCTTGTTCTTGAGAGTTGTTACCTCCATTCAAGTAATCATCTAAAGTATCCGAATCAATTGAGCCAAGTTTTCCGGTTTTACCAGCGAGATTTGAATTTTCTTGTAATAATCGAATTTGGTCTTTAGTTAAAACTGTAGATTCCTCTGTTGTATTTGAATTAGTATCAAAACTGTTAGGACAACCATTTACTTTAATGCAACTTTTGGAGTATGTTGATGGTTCGTTATCACAGTTTTTAGTAGGCTGATTGTTGGCAGCTTCACTCACTTTGCACTTGGTAGGTTTCAGATTACCAGCTAGAATCACCGAAATTTTTCCGGGGCGTTGTATGGATGTGAGCTTAGGCAACAATACATTGGAATGCTCTACATTCTCTTGTATTTGTTGTTCTGTAAGTTTTGTTAATTTTTCAGGACTGGTTTCTGATGGTTGGTTCAATAGAATTGGATTGGCACGCTTTCTGGAAATTTTGGGTTTGATATCTCGCTGTGTATTTACGCAGTTGGTCATCACTACACTAGGGTTGCTATTATTCTGTACATCTTCAATCGATTGTACCACTATATTATCACAGTTGGATTCCAGGGAGATGTTACATGGCTGACTACTAGCTTTAAGAACTTTTTTGTGTCGATTGGTTACTACAGCAGATAAATTTAATTTAGTTAACACATTCTGTCCAGTTGATACATTTGCACCTTGAGACGACTGATTGGATTTAGTTTTCTTATTTCCCTTATTTGTCCCCATTTTATTATCGACAGTCTTCTCTTTGTTCTGATTCTGAAACATTTATAGAATATTATATCTACAAGTATTCTCATTTGAATAATACATGATCGTACTAGTAATGCTATTACTATTTTCACCCTATTATTATTATCATCGTCGTCGTCATCATTATTGTTATTATTATGAAAAATTATTTAACACATTTGCTCTTCTTATCACATGCAGAGTTCTGCTAATCAAATTATAAATGTATGAACACTTGTCAGTGTTTCTTAGATTCTTAATTGCTGAAAGGATTGAACTTAATGTAATAATACCTTATTAGATCAATATTTTCAATATCTTTGGAACATATTGATTTTACGTTTAGTATATGTAATTCTTTATTAATCAAAAATATGTGTATTTTATGAATTGTGACTATCAATTATCACGAAAATAAAGTTTTGTACTAAATTTATCTTACAATTTTGATCGTTAGGTGAAGTATCAGCTTATATACATTTGTATCACCATTCTGTATATTATTTTTAACAAGTATTTGTTTTCTTGTTCTTCCATTCATTTATTAAAAATATCTTGTACATAACTATCAATTATACTGTGTTACTTATTAAAATACTTTATACCTGTATGACAGCATCAAGATGACGGTGCTTTTGATCCCTTATATGTTCACGTTGTTGCAATTTTCTTTGCAATTGTAATTGCGCTTCTCTGAGTTTTCCAGATTTTCCACTTATAGATGTTACACGCACATCTGTATTCGACTCTAAACATATAATATAATTTATAACATTTATTTAATAACGTTACTCTTGAAATATATAAAAATAATCAAACCTTTATTTGTTGATGTATTAGAATTTCCTGAAGCACATAGTATGCACACAGCAGATAGAGATCGAGTATCAACACAAAGATTATCAACAAGATGACGTGCTAAGGCACTCAAAGTTGGAAATTTCAAGCCCAAGAGGCTTTCTGCCCATTCTCTGATTAATGTAGATGCAGCTCCCAACATTTCTTCGGTAATATTTTCATCTACTTCATCACCCTAAAAGTTTTAATTTTAAGTTAAAAATGTTCAGTTCTACATGTAGTAAATTATTTCCTCCTTATTATTGCTCCTCTTGATAAGTATACCACATATATAAATAATATTGTAAATTGATCTTAAATTGTATTATTTTTTAATAATATTAATTATTTAATTGTACTTCATTTTAATATAAATATATATTCATTTTATTATGTAAATTAAAAAAGAATTATATTTTAACGAGAATATTTGCATATTATAACGAACACATGTTTGTGTTTTAGTTAAGTAAGTGTTTTCTATTTAAAAATAATAAAATTTTAAATCTGTTTAAAGTATTATAATACATATTTTAATAGGTAATTAATTTTTAAATTTTATGTCTTACGGTTTGAGTGCCAGATATATTAGGCAATGTTGGAGGATCCAATTTAACTCTTTTACGCATTCCGGCATAACAGTATCGCGAATTGCCTCGTGTGCCTAGCCTACGTGGTCGAACTCTTGGATATACTTGTTTCATAACTTTTCCAAAATCAGCAGTCGATAACGGTTTCATAGAATTCCGCATGCAATACATACTGTGAATAAATTAGAAATTTAAATATTATACAAAATACATTTTTCTTAAAAATTATTATTTTACAAAATACTTATATTGAACATATTGAATTAAAAATACTTACTTATATTCATCATAAACTTCTTGTTTTGGTAAAGAAACATCTGGATCTTCTTCTAAATGTGTTTTAATCCACATGATAGTTTGATGAATCTCATAACGATTTCCTAATGGATTTAATGGTTGTCTCAAAGGATCAACCGCTCCTCCTGTATTACTCAATGATAATGGAAGTTTCAGGTACAACAACAATTTTTCTTCTACTTTCAGTTGTTCAATTTGTGAAAAAATTTCTTGAATATGCGTTTTTGATTCTTCACTATATATAAAAATAAATACAATTACTATAATAAATTTATACCACATGTGTACTACATGTGCATTCTTTATAGGAGTAAGTAAAATGTTATTGGGACATAATTAATAAATGAAATTTTAATACCTATACAGGATGGTTTTCTTAATATTATTATTTTTAGTATACTATCCTTACTATATTTAACTTTACTGTATATTTAATTTAATTTGTTAATTTTTTAAACTTACATAAAAAACAATTTCATTATAGTGGTTTTTAATTATTTATCATAAGTTTAACAAAGAAAATGATTAATAAAGAGAGTATGATTACACATTTGTTTTAAAAGATTACTAATGAATTTAAAAATTTTGTGCATATTTGTTTTCATATAAAATTTTTAAATATATTCAAACCTGAATATTATATAGCTTTAAACTTATTTTAAAATATATTGCAATTAATATCAAACTGATAAAGATATAGTCTTTGAAGAGTTTTAAATTATAGATTTCATATACAGAATGTTCACACTATTAGTTCTTAACTTTCTGATCATAAATAGAATTGTGAGAGAAATAGAAAGAAATGAAGTTTTAGTATCTTTTATATGTAATATAGTGGTTTGAATGCATTTTATGTATGTGTAATAATTTTCATGTGATAATGAAAATATGAATCTTCCTTAGATGATAGCAAATTTCAAAGGTCTGTGATAATCATTTTAGAGGTCCATTTAATTCTCTCATAAGTCAAGGATGCACCAGTTCTTTGTTTTTCCATTATTCTGTGACTTTATCCAATACTAACATTAAACGTACTGTTATGAAAACTTCCTAGTCCTTGCCTTTCTCATTTCTTTAAGCAGCACTTATAGAAACTTGAATAAAGTGCAAGATGCATTTTCATGTTAGTATGACATAATATTTATATGTCACTCACTACTTTCAAACTATCAAAATTATAATGTGAAAATAGAAAGATAACACATGCATGCTACGTTTTTATTTATGAAAATACAAAAGGTACATAAATTTTTGTTTTGAAAATTAAATGTCAGTATGAAAATAAGTCAATGAATTCCTGCTTTATAAGTAGAGTCTTTCATATTTTTGGAACATATATCTTCCAATTTGCTTTTTTCTTTAAACCTCCTCCTTGCCTTTTCATAAATTTTTGATGTTGCTTTTTTTGGATTCCCTATTTTCTCAATCAAGAAGATAGATCGATTAACAAATGAATTTTTTTGGGAGCGATAGCTCTTCTGTAAAATTGTACTTTTCCTCCATTTTGATCCATTTTTTAAAGATTTAAAAAAGAAAATTTAACAAAACTTTTTGTGGTAAATCTTAAGAAATTACTAAACACACTGAATGAAGGAATTTGAAAAATAATGTCTACATTTGAAGAAAAAAAGTATTCATCACTTTTATATGTAGACATAACTGTCTTTCTAAAAGGTTTATAAGAATATCACATATCAATTTATTTAACACTATTATTAGAATATTCTGCCAAAATTAAACTGAAATTATTTCAGTGATTTTAGAGAAAATGCAACATAAAGTTTACTAATTTTCCATATGGATAAAATTCAATTATAGTGTTTTTCAACCCATCCAAAAAAAATAACAAGCTGAACTTGTAGTGCTAGACTCAAACCAATCTGGTCAACTATGAATTAGATTCATAGTTGTATGTTTCAAGTACATTAGTTCTGTCATAATTTAATAACAATGATTGTTGCATCTTAAAAGTAGATGTAACAAAGCTATTTGGTGGATTGCCATTATGAAATAATAATTATAGTTATATTTATAATAATAATCACATCTTGTCCATATTAAGTACAAAACAAATGTCAATCAAATTGTTATGGCATTAAACCCTATTACACCACTAGTTATTGAATTTATTTTTAGAACCATTTTTGCATGGTAAAATCATATTTAATTATTATTTCAAAAAAACTACTATCTATATAAAAAATTTATTCAAGCTACCATATGACATTAAAAAAACATTAAAACTTATAGTTTTATATTTTTTTCGTAAACCTATTGTTTACAAGGACAAGTTCAAGGATTAACAATATTTATTAAAAACATGTACAATTTATTATTAAAAATTTCACTATCTTTTTATTGTGACATTTACATTTAAATAAAAGAAATGTAATATTCTAATTGATTAAATAATATTAGTAGCTTCAGAATGTCTCCACATAAAATAACTAAGTAACTTGATTGAATTCAAACATATAACGTATAATTTGTTTTGAAACTTCTGACATTTTTCATAATTATAATCTCAATAAATAGAAAGAAAACTGATGAAATTAATATATTAATATATTCTATAATTAATATATTATAATATATTAATTTCATCAATAACAGTTTTCTTTCTATTTATTGAGATTATAATTATGAAAAATGTCTTAGAAGTTTTAAAACAAATTTTATAATATATATATATATATATATATATATATATATTATAAAATTTGTTTATATATTTGTTTATATATATATATATATATATATATATATATATATATATATATATATATTATTGTGTAAAGATTTCACTTAACGTAAGTTTAACCTTCAAATAATAATTCTTAAAAATGAATTAAAATAAAATAAAATATTTCATATTTGACATATTTTGAATAAATCACATATTATTGCACTATAACAAATAATCTCAAGTTTTATCATAAACATATATGCTTAAATTCACATATTAAATAAGTTCATAATAAAAAATACATTAAAAATGTAAAAAAACGCAGTCGATTAATCAAATCGATTATTTACTAAATTATAAAACAGTGTAAATATTTACAAAATTTGTTAATTTCGTATTAAAAAATTTTATGTTATAAAATATAATTTCATATATATTATGCAATATTCGGCTGTTTTAATTTTGAAATGCATCTGTTAATATAATCTTTTAATTATCCTAATCAATTAATAAATGTTTGACAAAATTTAATATTTTAAGTACAGAAAAAAAATGCCAAAATAAAAAAGAAGAAAAGGACAAGGAAAAGAGGAGAGGGAGGAGGTGAGCGAACAAGCAAGCAAACGAGAAAAAAAGAGAGAGGAGAGGGAGGGTGGAAGAACGAGAGAGAGAGAGAGGGGGGGAGGGAGAGAGAGAGAGAGAGAATTAACCTGATGCTGTCTTCAATCATGAGCCGGATTTTGTCGTATTTGGTGGTTGTGCCATGATTCGCCAGGGCCGTGAACTTGGCCGCGATGATATCTTGAAGTAGGTCGTCGTCGTGGAAGCCGTTTGAAAATCTACCGGCAGCCGGTCGCTGACTCGGCTGTAATTGCTTGTTATTATCATTAATGCCGGCATTGATGCTACCGTCATCATTCTCCAGAGAAACGTCAGTTCGTTCCTTCTTGATTCGCCTGCCGTCGAACGCGCTTTCGTCGGCATTAAGCTCGATTCTTGCGGGTGGTTTGCTGACGCAGGGTTTAGTTTGATCATGGTTATCAGTACTCATCGTACTCCGTCAGCGGAGGCGCATCAATTATGTGTGTAAAAATCTATCACCTCCCGTAGGATGGCACGAGTATCCTACCATTTTGTCAGAGTCAGCTGGACTACTTGTTAGCATTGCACTCCCGGTTATTATACATGAGCGCCATTCGAGACCCTCCACTCGCGCGGACCGACAAGTCGCCGAAGCGCATACAATATAAGAATAACCACAAATCCGTCATACCGATCTCACGCGCAACATTTTACCCGTGCTTCTTGGCATAGTTCATTTTGACGGAATGCACTTATGCGCAACCCATGATAAACTTAAAACCCAGGATTAGTGGACGGTCTACTAGGCACGGAAAGCTGAGCACTTTGCGCGTTCTTCAATCGTCATAGACCTTGCGCTTTGTCTTATAGAGTACATCACTTCATGTCGCTTTCTCTGATGTATCAAGTCGCGTTTTCATTGAATTCGTAATTTATTTGAAGAAGTATTGGTAAATTTGTTTCTTTTAGTCAAATATTTTATTATTGTATATCTATGTAAATATTTTATGTTCCTTAATATGATATAATTACAAAATTATTATACTCCACAAAATAAGATAAAAAAATAGTAGTATTATATTTTAAAAATGATAAAAAATACAAAATTTTAATTACTACAATTTTATCCATTTTATTTTTTGTACATTAGGTTTTTTTATTAGATACCTCTTATTGGGTATGATTAATAAAATATCATAAATATTATTCGTCACCATTAACATCTTTAATTGTTAGATATGTGTTGTTACGTAGCTCATGTGGCTCCTTCGTACTGTGAATTGTAAAATACACCGAATATGAACATATTGCACTGAGGCCGAAGCAATAAAAAAAGAAATTCTATGATATATATCATAAACTGTCATTGATTATTATTTGCAACTGCTCATTTAAATAAACACTTATCCTCGTTGCTGCTTAAGAAAACATAAGGTATAAAACATTTTAAAAGAAACTTATATTAATAAACAATTGCAGGATATCAATCAAACTGAGCCTTAAATAATTTTGTATAGCATTATTCATTAAAGTTTATTATTTAACAAAAATATGTTAACATTGAATAATGTATATTGATGACGCTTAAACATTCATTCCTTTTCTTTTCGCTGAAAGAATCTAGTTACAATATTTTATAATAAAAGAAAATTGTAAACATTCTTGTTATCAAGTCCCTATTATTATTACATTCTTATTGTTATTAAGTTTGCTTGGTGCTTCTTAAAAGATTTAACGTTTAGCTTTTTTATTCATTTTAAATATAACTATATAATTTTAACTAGCTTAACGCTCGACGAGTAATAAACCCTGTTCAAAATCTCAAAGTAGCCACGCAATAGTACTAAGTTTCATCGATCTTTGCTGAATCCCTAGAACTAACTAAATCTACAATGATGGCCGCAGTGGTACTTAAATGGCGTATGATGATGTTTTAGATGGAACCATTAATATCCGTTTATGCAAATTCTAGGTCTTCGGTAAAAATCGATGAGGCACATTGTACGTTACTCTAGATGAAAATTTAACTACAAGATGTGAGTGTTATGTTTCATTAGTAAGAAAACTGACATTAATAAAACATTATTTTTAATCAAATAAATACAGCGCATAATTTTAATATTTCGACATCACGAAATTTTTACCTTGCTGCATTATAATTATGTTTGTAATAAAAAAAGAATATACATGGTTAGGTATAATATTAAGGTACTGTATCTGGTTACCAGTATTATAAATTTTGTTTACATAATTTACAAAATTTGTTAAATAATACATTTTAAATGAAATAATGTTTGCTTTTAACATTACTTTAATATTCGGACACTTAGAAATGTAGCAACCTTCGTGAGTTTTTATGCTTCGAAATTCGAAGATAGTTTGTTTATAAACACGGTAGTCTATATGGACAATATTAAGCTTTGTAACATCAGTTGTGTTTCGATATTTGTGAAAGCCACTTGTCATAATGGCACATAAAAGTAATACTTTTTTTAATATACACTAATATCCAATACACTAATATTCATAATATCCAAGGAAAATCGTACATACAAATTATTGTCATGCTCAATATAAGTGAGAACACAGTGAAAGATATCAGTAGAAGATTTAAGCATGAGGATCGTATTGAGTCGATGCTGCAAGGAGGTCAACCAAAGAAGTTGGATATATACGACAGTAGGAAAAGTATAAGAAAAATCCTACACTAAGTCCACCAAAACTTGCTGATGAACTCTTTGGAGAGACTGGGAAGGAAATACTCCCTCAAAGAAAGTAGTTGCAATGGAAGAGTTGCTCAGAGGAAACAATTTGTAAATAGAAAGAGAAAATTGAATTTTATAAGAGAAATTGTTTTGGTTTATAAGAGAAATTTATAAGAGAATTGTTAAAAGTACATGGTAGAATGACATCTTTAGTAACTAGAGTAAATTTAATATTTGTGGTTCAGAGGGACAAAGAATGATGTGGCAGAAGAAGAATGAAAAATTTAAATTTAAATATACAAAACCTAGCGTAAAGCACCAGAGTGGAAATATGCTTGTATGGGCATGTATTTCAACATTTGGGATGGGCAAATTAGTTTTTATTGATAGCATAATGGATACAAACATATCTAAGTATTTAAAAAAATAATTTATGCAAAAGTGCCATAAAAATGAGATTTCTGAAATTCTTGATATTTTTAAGTACTACCAAGATGACGACCTTAAACATAAGGCTCATATTGTGTAGGAATAGTTGCTATATAACTGTCCAAAATTATTACATCCAATATCTCAGTCACCAGATATCAACCCCATTAGGAACTTATGGGGGGAACTAGAATGACAAATTAGGAAAACTGTAATAACTTCAAAAAAATGTTAAAATAATGATTAAAAGGAGAATGGAATAATACTAATACTGAATATTTGAAAAAAATAATTTATCGTATGCCTCAACGCTTGAAGGAAGTTATTAGTCAAGAGGGTTAACTCTACACGATATTGAATCATTTTTTAAGTATAAAAAATAACAAAAAATCATTAATTTTTAAGTGTCAGAATAAAAAAATTAAAGTAACTTTAAAATCAGACATTATTTCACTTAAAACGTATTGTTTAATAAATATTATAAATTATGTAAATAAAATTTATAATTTTATTAACTAGATACAATATCCTAATATTATGCCTAATCATGTTTTTTTTCCATTATGTATGTAATTATAATGCGGCAAAGTAAAAATTTTGTGCTGTCCAAATGTTAAAGTTACTTACTGCATATATTTGATATAAACTAATTCTATGTAATTTTCATAAACTGTGTTAGAAATAATGAATAATAAAATACATAAATATTACAGTATATTTTTATTTGTATCTTAATAAGGTTCAAGATGCAAAGAGAAGAAAAGCAATTGGATTCTGCTTTGGAGGCTATTATTATGAGAGTAAATGACTTGAAAACAGCAATTGCTGCAATGATATTTAAATTAGAACATGAATACGAAACATTAAATTGGCCTAATTTTCTTGATAATTTTGCACTTATTTCAGGGCATGTAAGTTACACAAAATATTTAAAAAATTTCAAGTTATATTAGGTGTAAGAAAGAGTTTCTCAAAGTCAAATTCTAAAAGAATTTCGAAAAAAATTTCAATCTTAAAAAAAAGAAGAAAGCTTAATTATTTAAATATCCTTTATTATTTTCAATGATTTTTCTCCATCTTTTGGGCAGCATGCGGATTATAAAAAAACTGATAAAAATTGTGTGGCTTTGATGCAGTAAAGTCATTGATAGATTTTTAAATATCATCAACTGGATTATATATTAGCAAGGTGGTATTATAATGATTTTAATAAATAATACTTAGATGGAGCTAAATCTAGCAAGTAAACCATGTGTGAAAAAAGTTGAAGATGACCTCTTTACTTGTTTGAGCAAAATATGACCAAGCATTATCATGTAATGGCATGATGTGACTTTTTTGATCAGTAAATACTGTTCTTTTTATCAATTCATTCACATTCTTTAACAAAATGATAAACTATACGTTATTTTAAACAAGTGGATATTAATGCTGTACTCAATTTAATGAGTTAGAAGATATTTCAGTTTGAAATCATTTTATAGGTTGCAAAATCAAAAACAAACTTCTTACACTTATATAGTGTATTTATAGAATAAGTACATTATACTCTTATTCTATAAGTACACTGATAGCTTAAGAATATTAATATTATCAAATGTATAAAGGTGAAATGATTTCATTTAAAATATATTTTTTTATAGCTAACTAGTCTTTCAAAAATTCTTGGACATGATAAAGCACCAAATTTAAGAAACTTAACAGTTTTACCATTACGATTAAGTCCAGAAAAAGATGAGGAATTACTTCGCCTAACTGAAGGTAGAATTCCTACATTTGCTCATGATTTAGTACCAGATTATCTACGAACTAAAGTTGAACCTCAAGCTGAACAAAAAATGATGCAGCTTGAAGCAAAAGCTGCAAATTTAAATTATGAAACATCACATGTAAGGAAAATATTACTTATATATCATCTTTTTAAAAATTAATTATTACATATTTGTATAAATTTTATATTTTTTAAATAATTAACAAATTTAATTCAATTAATATTTGAGAATAATTTTAAGTATAGATATAATTGTATTCCTGTATTATCCTACAATAGAAGCTTAAAGATAATTTAAAATATTCTATTTTTCTTTTAATGTGCTAACTAAACAACAACTAGGACTGCAATGTAAGCTACTATCAGCTAGCTTTCAGCTTTTAATAGTTCCATTCGCTTTGGACTGAAATTAAAATAGTTATAAATTATATGAAATAATTTTGATGTTTTAAGAATATTTTGTAAAAATATATTTTATGTTTACAATTTTACCTTTAGTTAACTAAGATTAACTAAGAAAAAGTTAACACATTTTTATTAAAATAATTTTATGTATATTTATTTTATGTTGTAATGTAATAGTATTTTAGTACTTTATTATATTGTTTATTATAAATAATGGATTATGTTTAAATTCATTTATATTAACCCCTTAGCCTACAATATCGTTTGAGACTTGTAGTAAGAAAATCGGGCCAAAAATGAAAATCACGGGAGGGATTCGTGGTAAGGCCATCGGGCCAAAAATGAAAATCACGGGTGCCAGCCGTGAAACAACGATTGGGTTAAACATAAGCAACACGGGTGCCAGCCGTGAAACAACGATTGGGTTAAACATAAGCAACACGTATTAGGCTCGTCGCGTGACCAGTCGTTGTACTGTCTGTGGCCCGCATTATCGAATCTTAAATCGTAGAGCAAGGGGTTAATATGAGTATAGATAGTGTCTTGCAATACTCTTTGTTTTTACTGATGTTAAACTGTCAAAGGAAGTTATTAAACATTTTTATTAAACTGTATCTCTAATATTCACTTGGATATCAATATGTTAAGTACCTATAAAATGGAATTAAATATATGAAAATTTAAACTTAATATTTTTATTCTGGTTTGTACGATATAACTTTCCTCTAACAGTTTAAAACATAGAGTTCTGTAACAGGTCCATTTAGCGAGTGGAACTCTAAATATCATTTGTTTTCTAAAATGTGCATAAACTTCATAATTTTCAGAAACAAGTCGCTCAGTATACAAAAGTTATTAATCATGTATGGGACATAGCAAATAAAGCACGTGAAGAATGGGAAAGTGAAGCTGGGTCTAGAGCAACTCAAGCTCAGACCAGTAGTACGGCAGACACTCATGCTCTAGTAGCAGCTGTGGGTATGGGTAAAGGTTTAAAGGTAAATTTTTTATTAAATACAGCATTCCCCAAATATTGTGTACACAAGGAGATACATGTGCATACTTATGTGTATAATAGCTTAGACTATATAAAGTTACAAACAAGAAACAAGTATAGTTGTAATAATGTATATGAAATATTTAATTTTTTTTTTAATATAAAGAGATTGCTGTAATATTTTAATATTTAGTTCTAATCCATGGCCTACATTCAAAGAGGTACAGATTTATTTATAATAAGATAATTATAAGTCTTGAAGTAGTTATTTTTTTTTTTTTATTTCTGATCCATTTAGGGTACAGAATTGACTTCTGGTTTATATATTTTAATACATATTTATAGCAAATACGTATAAATAAATACATAAATATAGGTTGGCAACTAAGTTCGCGACCTTCACATTTCTTGAAACAAAATTATTTATTAAAATTAAAATAATGACAATTTTTAATTGAAGTAGGCTTTATTAGAATCAATAATCCTTTGCCATATTTCTGATAATTTTCTGATTCTTCGGCGATAGAATTCGGGGGGTTTCGAAGAGAAATATGCAAAAAGGTATGTTATAATTTTGTCGACTTTGGAGATGTGTTTTTCAGCCAAAGAATATTGCTGTGATTGTAACAAGTGACACTTGAAATAGCGCCTGTGTTAATACAGTAGATGAGTTAGTATTATATGTACGACATTTATTATATGGATGAGTTTTGTTTTGTTATAGGATGTGATCCTCCTTTTCTTAGGAGTTGATACAGTGGATTTTTTCATAGTTTCACTTGAACTGGGTTGTTAGGTAGTAATTTTCCCGACGGCAATTTAATGACGTAGAAAGAGTGTTAAAAAAAATAGCGTCGATTCATTGGTTGCTCTTGGTGAGCTTTGAATTTATTATGTCTCTTGAGAGACTAATTTTGACTATTCTCTTGATGCAAACTCGAATGTACACTGTCTCTTGAGAGACTCTAGTTTAGACTGTTCTCTTGATGAGGACTCGGTGCACATTGTCGGTGCACACAATGACCGAATGTCGCAGGCAACGCGAAAAAAGGACACTATTGTTTATTAGAAACCAAATATTTGCCTACGACGTAACCACTTGTGAAGCCATAAATCCGGCACAGAACTTCTCTACTATGGTCCTATTCCAAGACTAAACAACGGTTAAGCTTGGGTGAGTAAGATTTTCGACCAGCTTCCAGTAATAAGTTTATTATAATTTGAAGCGTTTCGTAGATTTTCATGGGGTCGTAAATCTAGTTAATGCGATTTCGCGACGAAGTACAGAGATGCTAGGTAATTGAAAAATTAATCTCTTAAGCTTGATTGATATTATGATTTTACTTTTCGTTCGTGACTTTTTTTGATAATTCGCTTTCGGCAGATATGTTTTTGGGATGGAATATTATGGATTCAATTAATTGTGATAGAGTTGTTTTTGTTCGAATATTTTATTATACTGTATTATCTATTTGTGTGTCATCGCTTTTATGAGTTTCGGCTGTCAGTGATTTGTTAGTCATCGTGCGTTTGGGGTGGATGTCTGTTTTTCTTTTGGCGTTTCTAATGTTAAGAGTGTGTTTTGAATGATGTTTCTGGAATTTGTTAACAATAAATACAAGACAGTAAATGCTTTATGGTTTTGTCGGCTAGGTTCAACGCTTCTATTGTCAGTTTTTGAAATATGGGAAAAGTACAATAAAGTTAGAGCCCGCAAAGTGAATTATTAGCAGTCGTCATTGTCTTATTGATGGATCTCAGTTCAAAGGAGTTTATGGCGTATCGATGAATTCGGTACTTTGGTCTGTCGGTTAAATGTGACTAATGAATTTTATAGCGATAATGCACAAGACCGAGGCTTGCACGCGTTACAATTGCAACGCAAAATAATTAAAAAAAGAAATCACAAAACATAAAGTCGTGAATTTAGTTGCCAATCTAATATTATAAATAATCAACTATAACCTGTTTATGCTTAAATATCTTTCAATTAATCTAGTCTTAACATTATCTTTTGTTTCTCTTATTTCATTTCCTTTATTTCTACGATTTCTCGTGATCTGTGATTCTTTCCCCCATGTTTCTTTCTTATGCTTCTATTTCTTACTATTTTCAATTTACTTAGCTAGAAAATCCTTTCTCGCCTTGCTTCCCGTCACTTAAAATTCTCTTTCCGATACTTTTTACTTTCTGTCATTCGTGCTCATTATTCTATCACATGCTCTCACATTTCTTATCCTCATTCATATATTTTACATAGCTTCTTTTCTTCTTCCAGCCAATGTGTCTTCCCTCCTATGACATTTTCTAATCTACATCTAGCTATCCTTATGATTTCTTCCTTCTTCTCTTTTCTTTCAAATATTTTAGCAGTCCTATTGTTATTAGAAACGTACGCACTATCGTTCAGTGGCCGGCGACTTAGTTAACGAGAGATAAAAAATTAAGCTATCATACTCGGCTATCAAACTCGGTGGCTCGAAAATTATCAGTATCGCAAGGACCGTTTTTCCTCGCTTGTTATGTCCGGTCTCCGAGAAGGTTGTCTGTCGTGTGAATGCGTGTATTCAATTCAATGTATTTCACGTTTCACCGCGACCAGCTAAGCAGTTACCTGTATTTTCGTGGTAGTCGGCAACTCACAGATTACGCTGACTAAGTACGTACGATCTTAGTCAGGGTAACGACGATCTGGTTACCGGTCACTTATTGACAGTGCATAAATTTTCCTGTTTACAAGGAGATTTTATACTTACCTAACTCTGGGAACTTTTATACAATTTAAAGGAATGAGTTTAGAGGTCGAAAAGTGACATTCTACACAATATTTCATTTCAATGTGCATTTTTTATAAACTATTGAGACTAATTGTATGAAACCGCGGAAGTTTAAGTAATATTTAACAACTTGCAATACTTGAATTCTTCGAATCTTCTGAATGGAAGAATTTTTTTGTCGTTTTTATCTTAAATGATAAAACAGCATATTGTTTTATTTGATAAGAATAGCAATTTATTTATATAAATTTTAATTTTTGAATGTACAAATAAAGTATACAGGTAAGGTATACAGAGTGAGTCATGTAATTTATACACCTCAAATAACTCTTAAATTATACATTTAATGAAAAATTGTTAAATACAAAAGTTAAGGGGAACAAATAATGGCATATCAACTTTTTTTGTATATGGGGAAGTTTCAAAATTGTCAAGGTCAACTTTGTTTCTGTAGATGGAATTATATATTTTCTCGCAATAGATTGAAAAAAATATTAACCTATGTTGGTTCTAAACTTAAGGTTAATAAGATATTTTATGATAAATTGTCTCAAGGTAGTGTTTATGGCTACCTTGTTCGCTTGATTTAACACTTCCGGACTATTTTTTGTGGGCTGCATTAAAAGATAAAGTATACAGTGAACCACCGATAACAGTAAACAATATGAAATAACGAATTTTACAAGCATGTAGTACACTTAGCACAGAATCAATCCAGGTTGCTATCTTTACATTGATTTCTCGACTGCAAAATTGTATTAACACATTGGCGACGGATGACGCGTATACGCGTCATTCAAGTTCTTTATTTGAATACGGATGACGTGTTTTCACGTCATCGATATCTTCATATATTTGTCCCAATATAAATTTGTAAGACGTTGTCAATGGTTCGATTTCTCTTCAGAAATGTGTTAGATACGCTCTGAATTGAAAAGAGTATTTATGGTTTTAACTTTTTATTATATTCCATGATGATTGATACTGAGACTGTATATACGTTAGTGTGATGAGGTACACATTCGACGCTTGGGCGTTGCTTCAGAGTATAATGACAAATTTTAGATAACTCTGTTTATATCAGAATAAAATATTTTTTTATGATTGGTAATGTAACCCTCCATCGACAGGACAAGAGTAAAATCTTTTAATCTGTTCTTGGTCTTTATAACTACCATATGTGTTTCTGAGCAGTCAGTGCTTTCCTGTATTTGAATAGTAAAAATTTTATTTCTTATATTTTTCTAAAAATCCAAAAAATGGAGGAAGAATTCGACGTCACTGAAAATGACAGTGAAAACTCTGACATTGTACCGGTACGACAAAGAGGGGTTTGCATACAAAGATGTGCTTTTCTTGTCATCATCAAGTGAAGAAGAAATAGAGATAGAAGAGAATAATACAGATTGGTCAGAATTTGATCTAGAAAGACATAACGAGCAATTTGAAGGTATTATTGGGATGAAAATCTTTCCAGATAATCCTCGGAGTGTTGCAGATGTGACCCTTTTATTCATTGGGGATGATTCATTTGAAGAAATTGTGCTCAAAACAAATCGTTATCATAATACAAATAGCCACAGATATAAAAATCCTGCATATAGATCTAAATTAGATGTCACAATTCTGGAAATCAAGAAAGGATTTGTCCTTATAATAATTGTGAACTTAGTGAGGAAAAACAAGATACACAATTATTGGTGCACAAATTCACTTATAGCAACTGTAGTTTGTGGCAATACACTGAGTAGAGATCGGTTTTTACAAATTTGTACTTTCGTGCATTTCTCTAATAACACGGTTGTCCATGTAAATAAAGACAAGCTAATAAAAGTGCAGAAAATTATAGATTATTTTATAAATAAATTTAGAAGTGTCTGTGAACCAGAACAGAATCTATTGCTTGAAGAAGGCATAATCGTATGAAGGGGAAGACTTCAATTCCGAGTTTACAATCCTAATAAAATTATAAAATATGGCATTCTCAATAGAATGGTTTACGAGTCAAAAATAGAATATATTGACGATCAGTATCTCACGTACAACTCCATCTTTAGAAAAACAATGAAATGGACTAAAAAAGTGTTTTCTATCTTCTTCACTGCGCCTCATTTAATTCATCTGCATCTTTCAAATTTTTCCACAGTCAAAAATGAGATTCCACGATTTCATGCTGAATATAGCTCAAGCATGGTTAGAAACAACCGCTGATACATCGTACTCTGATATAGAAGAAGAAATGAATGTACCATCGGATTAACCATCACCTTCCGCACAAGCATATCGCTTCGATCTGAGATACTGACAGGAAACATGAAACAACAACGAACCTGTAAGAATTTTGAGCAAAAATAGGAATGTCAGAAAAAGACATGTGTTACTCACATAACAGATGTCGAGAGACTTGTTATATGTGTAAACATTTTAACATGCCGTTACATCTTGGTAACTGTTTCCAAATGTACTATTAGGCGTATCCTGTAACAGGGTTTATAGCACCAATCGAGTGGTCAGTTGCAGGCAATGTCTTCGTTAGAAGTAAACAAAGAGCGTTTACTGCGTTGCCTGCAATCAGCTCTAGGACCCCGGATGTCATAAATCTTGGAATCTAAAAAGGGCTAAAGTGAAAGTGGCTTCGCATCCTCAGCTGTGGGCCACTTGGGGATGACGAAGTCCGGGCCCCGCGGAGGTTCCACAGGATTCCAGGAAGCCATTCACCCAACACCCACTCCGGTCATTGTGTACCCCTCCCTAAGTCAACGCGCTAAGGGCGAACTGGAAGGAGGTACAAGTGCACTGGAGCAAAGCTGATTGGCAAAGAACAAATGTTGGAAAGACCAATCAACTTTTTAGTCGTTTTGAGGAGTCTCCGCGTCATCGGGACCAGGGAGACTCCGACAGATACCTTTGAACCTTTGAAAAGGAAACACAGTAATAGTGTTTACAAGCTGCACTCCGCAAATAAGTCTAGAGTTTCAACATTGAAGTCATACAGTCCACTTTGCATCAGTCCATTCATTAGTCGGCACATCACGGGCCCTTGAAGAGAGTTACGATCAAGGTCCTAACACGTACCATGCGAAAAAAACATATTATTTTTTATATATTGCGTAAAAAGTATAATCAATTTTTATTTTTGAACAAATAATAAGGTTGAGAATCTCTGACATTTGTACTTTAAAAAGTACACATTTTTACGCAAAAGAGTTATTTGGATCTTTCCTCAAAATTCCTTTGTGAAATATCAATTAGTTAAAACATTATACCAGTTATTTCCAGCGTAACACGATTACAAGGAAAGATGAGAAATCGTTCCGTACCCACGTCAAACTCGGCTCCAAATATCCCGTCGCCAATGTGTTAATCTTAATGAATATAATTTGGAGTGTGAAAAGGTCTAGCAGAATAAGCACAAGTAAACGGTCTACAGGCCACTTTTTAGTTTTGTTGTTTGATAAACAATATTCTTTGCTTGAAAAATCATTCTACAAAATTTCCGATCTTCGTTCAAGGGTAATATGGGGTAAGACCCAGCTGTTTTATTTTCTCAGTTACTACTTAAGATAATTTAGATGAAAAAAATGTAAATTTAAAAAATATTATATCATAAATATGTAGGGTTTGTTGAAGAGAAAGAGCATTTATCCCAAGGTTAAATACGACTCGGAAAGAACACAATTGCGGTCTATTTGGGAAATCGAAGTGTGAATGATGAGTGTTTGGTATTAACTGTTTATGTAAGGCTAGACAAGAAAGTGAGTCGTGAAGCGATACATAAGAGTAATCAACGGAATTTTAAAAATCAAAGATAATGGCGGAGAAAGGTTGATATTTAGTCTTTGTAGAATGACAGAAGAAAGCTAATTGAATTAAAAGTTCTGCTTTCTACAAACACTGAGTCGATGTAATTAACTGACATATATTTAAGATAATGAGCGCATTGTATTAAACAATACAAATATACGGGTTCAAAGTATTTAATATTAAGCGTTTCTTTCGCTGTAGGTGTTTCTTTCTTATTAATACTCTGTTATTGAATTATTACATATAAAAGTTTTAAGATAGTCGAGCTGGTGGAACATAGTTAAATAATTTAAAGAAAATTATAATATTATGAATTGTCAGAAAATGCGCCTGGGACAGACCAGGGCGAGCGTAAAAATTATCAACACGTTCGCAAATTTCGACTGTCGAGAGTGTACTTTAGATAAAGGTTCATGTGCACAGTACGTTGTTCGACAAATTGCATGTCCGGAGACTTTCGAAATCCCGTTGATTACTCTTGCTCCACGATTCGCTTTCTTGTCTGGTCGCATATAAACAATTAATATTAGATACATATCATTCATACTTGGATTTCCCAAATAGACCGCAATTGTTCTTTTTTAGTCGTACTTAAATGACACGTATTCAGGCTTGTGACAAATACTCTTCTCTTCAACAAACTCTACAGGGTGTCCCGGAACAAGTGTAACATCCGGAAATGGGGGGTAGCTGAGGTGATTCTGAACAACCTTTTCCTTTACCAAAATGTTGTTTGGAGCTTCGTTTCTGAGTTATTAACGAAAAACACTGGCCAATCACAGCGCCCGGAGACCGCGCGCTCAACCGCGTATGCATGGCTCTTATACACGGGTGCTCGGTCGGGATCCCGGTAAACGCACTGGCACAGCATAGGTATCGCGGCAAATGTTATGTCATTTTAAATTAAAAATAATGTTAAATTATTCGCTATTCATGAATAACAAATAACCTAATAAGTCTTTTAGTAACTGCGTTCGATACTTTTATTCGTTATCCGAAAGGAATAAAACGTTTTATTACTTATGAAAAAATGTTTTTTTTTAACACTGACGTCTGCACGTGTGATCGAAAATCTTTCGTCAGCCGTCGGTTTGCATTTGCTTAGTTTATGTAGGGTTTCCTGTTTAATGCACCTATATTCTAAATTACAATTGGCTGCTGCTATTCATTGTATTAGTAGTAATATTCTAGTAGAGTGTAATATGGGGAAAATTAAATCTTTTGACTTCTCACCACCTTTTTCAAATTTCTTCCATCTCGTTTAAATCTCATAATTTTCGACTTTACCATGTTCAACTTTAGCCACTTCTCATCCGTATACTTTACCATTATTTTCTTTTCCCCTACTTCTACCTTTCTCTATCTTTCATCAACCTCTCTTCAAGGTTTGACATATAGAAATATGTTTACATAAGCTTTAACATACTAAAAATATATTAAAATTCACCGGACTTAGTGGACACCGCGTCGTATCTGCTTCACCATCCAAAAACTAGTACTCCTATATTTGTTCATCCTCACATAGCACCTTGTTTCCTCAACTATTTCCATGACTTTCTTTTTCAGCTAAGTGCTCATCACCTATATACATTATATGATATATTTTATATTTCTTTTATTACAGTCTGATTCTGTCCAAATGGTTCAGTCAGGTGTGAATTCAGTACCCAGTGGAATGATGGTAGGTAGGCCTGGAAATCAACAACAAACTTCAGGGCAAGGATCTTTAGGAAATCAATCCAGTAAGATATCCACCATAATTTACTTAATCCTGCAATAATAATATTTTTTAATTATAGTTTTGTTTTGTAATAATGACTATATCTTTTTGTATTTATAGTGGGACAAATGAGTAAAGCTCCAAGTGCAATCAAAACTAATATTAAAGCAGCATCACAAATCCATCCATACAGATAAATGTACAAATTTAACTTTTAAAAATGTTAATCCTATTTCTTTTAGTTTGATATTGATCTAACTTATTTTTTTCAAATATAATAGCAGTAATATAACTACTTGCTCTCTTTAAAAAATATAAATTAAAATTCATATTAACTTCACACACCTCAAATATTTCCATTATTTCAAGAAATAAGCAAAGGAAAAATGTACGGTTAAAAAAAAAATGACATGGTGGTAATAGTCTTAATAAGCGTAAAAGGAGATGTGGAGGTTCATTTTTTTTTTTTTTAATGGAATGTTCAATTTTTTCCAATCAAGTTCGATAGAATAATGAATTTTAAGTATAAAAGTACTAAGGTACATTTAGTTTACAACTCACCAGTTTTGAAATATTTTACTTTCATTCTATTGCTTTTGCTATGAAACATTCGAAGCTGTGCTAACATTGTGAAATGGCATTGTTAAATTTTCGACATCTGTTAGAATGAATAGGTTTTGGATTTACAATCAGTGATAATAAAGTTGTCAATATCAAATTTTAATTCGAAGAACTAGTAGATATGTTCCTTACTTATGCAGAAAAGTTTTTGTTTTTATTATTTATTCATTAGTAAGAATACGATTTAACAATGCAAAGCATCATGGGAACTTTCTAATCAATTACAAACTCTGTCTTTACTGTAAAAGAAATTTATTCCTTTGCTTAGACATCACAGTTAATTGTTAATGTAGCATCGTGAAATGTTGGACTTTGCCTGCATTACTCTAAGAGGTACAGGAAAGGGGCCTTAAAAAACAAGCAGACATGAACCAGAACCTTTCGCGAGGGACTTCAAGAGCGCGCAAGGCGCACTGACACATGTATTGTTTTGGATAGGAATAGTCCGAAACCCTGTCTGTGAGATGGTGATAAAGCGAAAAGGGGAAGGAAGCATTTCCTTGGAAAATAGTGTTGTACTGAGAAGAGTGATGATATGAGTTGTAGCATCGAGTCGTTATTGTAGATTGTGATCGAGTTGTCATGGTTTTGTGAGTTAATTAATATAATCTGTTAATCATCATTGTCACAAAAATTTAATAATTATCAGACAAACTATTAACTAAGATTCTACAATATGACACATACCTTCCTTGGAATTAACGTGGTCAAATGATAAAATCATTTAGATATGTAATAAATGACTAGCTTCTTGGAATTCATCAGTATCACCGGATGTTCAGTGTATATATTTTAAAAATGTAAAGTATTCCATGTATGAAAGTTTTATTAAACATACATATTATATTAATAGATTCGAAGTAGTATCAGTCAACAAATGGAAAATTATAATATGTTACTGTTAATGGGAAATTCATATATCAAAAAACAGACTTGTAACCAAAAACCCATAATCAACCATGCACAGAATAACGCTATTTATTATTTAATATAACTTTCATGTTAAATTAATTTAAACATATAGAATGGTTTCAATAGTCATAAGTACGAATAATCTGTTGTCTACAGCAAAGCAAACTTCTTCTTTCAAGGGGATTCTACTATGCGACTTAGGAGATTGCTTCGCACGATCCTTAACGGGAGGATGCAGAAAAATGGTTTTGTTTACTTAAGTATTGGCTGGAGACAGAATGAAAAAAAGAGAAAGATCAAAATGTGTAACATAAAAAAGGACTGTCCCTAGGACAAATAGTTTTCCTCGTCCTTTCGTTTTGGTCCGAGCGAGGGTAGTCTTCGTTGAGAAATGTTGTGGAGTTTAGGCTTTGAGTAGGTTGTTACGAAGTTCGCACCTGTCCTTGTACGGAACAGTGCATGTTACACCTTGATCTGTGATAGGCGTAGATTGTAATAAAAAGTTCGGACAATCCAGCGTATGGCTACGCTAGTAACTGAGGATGTTGAATCGTTTGGTGTATGGCACACATCCAATGAACAGAAAGGTATAAGAAGTTAGCGATTCGTAATTGTCGATATACCTCGAGTGGTATTAAGTTACAGACGCGTCGGTATTTAAATTAACGTTTATATTTTTAACAAATTGATAAGATAAATTCATAGTAAAAGTAAATACAGTATGATTTGATAATAGAAATATTTATTAAGTCCTTATAGTACTAATGTGGTAAATAATTTGTTTTATATGCGAAACAATAATAAAATTAATTAAGAGTTTGTTGATTTGTTGATCTCGGAAATTAAGTTGACGCTAGGTTCACATTAAATAGTATTATTATAACCTATAATAAAATTTGAAATATAAATATTGTAGCCGATGCACCGGAACGAATTTGGAAATACGTCGATGCTTTCGCTACACTGTCAACTTAATGATGAGTAGCTGATTACAATGTTTAGTTGACGATAAGTAGAGATAATCGTGTATCGATTGGTTCGTTAAACGATCGCGATTAATAATTGAATTGTTACGACCGATCTAGAGGGAAGTCGCTGTTTACTGTTTACTCAAATATTGTTTCGAAATGTTAGTTTGAAAACTTGGTTTAAACTAGGTTGAAACTCGATTGAAAGACTCGAAAGACTTGAACGACTCGAAAGAGTAATAAGACTTGAGACTGGTTTAAAGATTTACTCTTGCACAAAGCGATACTTTACACTGTACTTCTGTTGTACTATGTGCTATACTGATATACTACACACTATGATCATACAGACTTTGATCTTTTTAGGAAAAAATTACGTTAATTTATAAATCTCAGAATGCCAAAGCGAAGTAGAATATGGTGGATAATTTTTGGTGGGAGAAAAGCTCCCAAATGCAATGATTGGTTAGTTTGCGTTTAGACGTCAACCAATTTTTACCAATCTTTTTTTTTTTAACCAATTTTATTTAACCAATTTTATCTTTCTTTAGACCAACCAATCTTCTAAAAATCAAGAGAAAGGGAAGGCGCGGTGGCACGCTAGTGAGACAAATGGTGGCAAGCGCCAAAAATAGTTACAAGGCCTGATTTGATGCGGCTAGGCTGTAACTAGGGTACACGAAATCCTGTGGTGTTGAAAATTAAAAAGAGGAGTTTATGGTAAGGTATTAATGATCACGGAACAGAACTGCTCTAATCGAGTGTTTTTCCATCCATGTCGTGAACGGCCTTATTGTGTCACTAAGCGTTAATGAACTCGTTCGTGCCAATGCTTTGAATATCTTTTACTGTCAAGCGGGCGAACGAATCCTCACTAAATGAAAGGAAAGACTTTGGCAATCAGGAGAAGTAGAAAAATTCAAAGGACCTGGGCTTTCCGTCGGATGGACGGAAAAAATATAATTAATAAAAGGTGTGGTCCCTTCGCTTTTATTACCTCTGGTAGCCGATTCGGTATTCTATTTATTGTTTTAAAATGTCTGAAATAATGTTTTTAATGCTTTTATAAATTATAATTTATAAAGCTTTATTATTAATTTGTAGGACTTAAGGAAGGAATCGTGTTTGGGGTAGAGTACACCCACACTGTTTGTTGAGGCCGATCTCACGTACAATCGAAACCCCGTTATTTGGTGTTCCCTTTCAATATCGCATTCAATTTTCTTTCCTAAAACGACACGCCATAAACCAGTTCAGAGTTTAACTGTTGTAAATAGTGTCAATCTTCTATGAATCTCTGAACTGGCCCGTAGCAATAATGAGTTAATGAAGCCATCGACCATCGGTTACCTTCCATAATGTCTTCGACGAGCACCTTCGTTCTTTGTTCACGGATTACCATTTTTGCCTTTGAATTTAGTTTTCGCATGTTTTAGTAGGGTCAAGGCGCTTCATAAGGTTATTACCTGTTACGGTCGAGACACGCGGAATTTCCCTGACGTCATTCGAAGGTGACCAAGGGACTTGGAGGCGGTCAGCTTGTTGGTGATTGCCACCAACCTCCAACCAATCAAGGAACACGACCACCTTCCCTTCCCAAACTTAAAAATTCAGTGTAACGATCAATCCGCGTGTCTCATCCTCCGTCACTGCTCTCCGTGCGTACTATTTAAGAGTAGATTTCCGCGAAAACGAGAGAGAACAAGTAAAACACAATATCGTAACAAATCGTATACATATATACGTATGTACTCTATGTTCACCTCGGCTTACAACTTCTTTGACTTATACTGCCGTTCAAAAGTATGTGGACACTTTCTTAATTCTTATAACTATCTGAAAAAAATTTAAATAAAAGTTGAAATCTTGAATAAATTTGATTAATTTCTGTGTATTTTTGTTAATATCGTATTGGAGAATATATTTTATCAATAAACCATTAAATACCTTACGAATAATAACGAATGACAATTATATCTTCTTCTCATTTATATGTATCCACCGCGTGTTTTTATAACCGCATTTACAAGTTATGATATCCTGACTACTAATTTTTTACACCGTTTTCGGATTCCCGGTCTAAGTGATATATGCATACTTTTTCTATGGGGTTCAGATCGGGAGATGGGGGTGTCATTCAATTATTTTTAAACTAGAATTGTTTCGTAACTGCTGTAAATAATTTTTATATATTTTTGCAATACATTTTGAGTCATTATCGTGCATGGATATAAAATTATTTCTGATTATTCGATGTCCGAATGGAATCATTCTCGATCGAGATGTTCAAATATCCTTTTTATAAAATACCGCTTATTTTTAATAAATTTTCTGTTATGTTGTTTCCAAAATACCCTCATACCATGACAGAATGGCTTCCATGTTTAACAGTGGACACTACACAATTGTTATTTAGTTTTTCATTAACTTTCCGGTGAAATAAAATTCGCCGCTTGGACCCAAACACTTCGAACTTTGATTTATCTATCCAGAGCACATTTTTTCAGTTCTTCAATGTCCAATTTTTATGGCACTTAACTCACTGAAGCCTTTTTCTCTCATTTTGTACCTTTATTAATAGTTTTCTAACTGTTATACAACTACGGAGACCATCCTCCGCAAAACGTCTTATTATCGAATGCTACCGAAATTATTTTATTTCTGGATTTATTTATTTTTGCAGCCATTTCCGGGGCTATATCCTTTCTACTTCTTTTTGTATAGTTATAATATTAGCTAATTTTCTAGATCTTTCAGGTCCTTTTGCAGATGAAAAAATTTCTATAGCACCGAACTTTGTAATACTATAATTAACGTATGACTTTGGAATACATTTCTTGTAGCTTCCTTCGTAGAATACCCTTTTTTAGACAGCACAATGATTTCAAAACGGTTTTCTACACTCAAATCTTTTTTTTTTTGTATATATACCTATAATATTCCCACAACTATTCAAATTGAATTGACTTCGATAGAGAAATAAAACGGCTCCTACGCACGTATCTAAGGTTCCTCCATGTTCATGTTTCTAAATATTTGTATTAGCCTAGAAAAGACAGAGGATCACAGTAAAGCAATGTAGCCACAGTGAAACAAAAGAAGAAACTTTAGAAACGGTCCGCACACTTCGGAACATAATACAGTGTTAGTCGCACCAAGTAAACTTTCATTTATTTAAGAGATTTAAATAATTAAATTGTTCAATTTAATATTATTAAAATACTTTGCTTTTATATGCATAGTAGAATTTAATAATAAACATTATTTAATAATATAAGTTATATACGACAGTTTCCATTAAAATGGTAAATGTCTACATACTTTTGAGCAGCAATGCACATTAGGTATTCTGGAACTAATTAATGTGTAAGTACGGGCTACAACTATACTGAATTCCCCTTATAAGTAACACACGCTTTGAATTTTATAGTAGATTCTTTTTGTTCTTGAGATATGCGAATTTGTAAATTGTACTTATTTCGAAGTTCTGATATTAAACTAAAATAATTTCGATTTTATATGGAAATTGAGTTTAAATTAGATTAGTTTAGGTTAGAATTCCTCCGGGTGAAGGGTAAAGCGTGTATTCTATATCCTGAAAATATGTACAGTTAAGTACACACAAAATTGAGTGTACACCTCCATTGGTGATGTGGAGGAGTTGAGCGCTCTGCCGTTGCACTCGCGTCCTTAGATTATTGCACTCTAATGTGCCGTCTACAATAACTCGAAGGACCACCCAGAAGAGTTTCTACTTTTCTGAGACTCTATTGTTTCTGTGGGCCTAGCCTGTTTGCTGGGCTTGCAGAGTTAGGACTTCGCTCTATTTTCTATTCCTGCTTCTGGAAAACACCAATTGGCGTGTAGAAGATGCATCGCGACACCCTTCTCTTGCGCCCTTAGCGCGCGTTTCCTTAGAGAGGGGGTGGCGATGTCCTTTGTCAAATTGACGAGTGTCTGGCAACAGCGCGAGAATTCCTCCGAGTTCGTCATCTCGGTCCCTTGACCGTTACACGCTGACTCGTGACTCATCCCTTCGGAAGACCCATTTTTTATGGCAAGGCTAGGTTATTGAGGGCGAGGGAAAGCGCCTTCGAGGCTAGAGGGTTGTAAATCCAACTTTCTCTCGCCGGGACGTAATATTTACTAAAATTACATGCTGCCAATTATCAAAGTCCCATTCCCAAAAATAACCGTTTCGGCACGTCCGTGCCATAAACCGCTGCGCAGACAGGTGATGAAAATCAGAAAGAAAATGAATAAAAATAGAGATGTTTCTGCGTAATAACATAATATACATATTCATATAGTTTAGATAACAATGAATAAAAAATATTTTAAATAACTGTAATTATTTTCTTATATTTAACTGAAAATACAAAAATACTGCTATTTCAGTGACATTGAGTGTACACTAAGCAAATTTTTCCAATTTTGTGGTCTGCATAAGTTAAATGCTAATATTACTGGTGGGTAGTTCCGGCAAATACTTTTCGAAATGTTATTCTTAAACAACTAAAAAAATTGACTACTTGTTAGTTATTTATTTGAGCAATAATAGCAAAATGGCTATCTAAAGAAAAGAAATAGATCTTTCAACGCGAAAATGAATCATAAAATTTTATTGCGAAGGAAAATCTTTTTACCAAGGAAGCAAAATTGTTGGCAAACCACATTCTGTAATTCACAAAATTGTAAATAGGTATCTGTACGAAAGAAGAGTTAAAAATAAACCTGGATATGGAAAAAAGAAATTATTATATTACAACGATAACAGATTTATTTGTAGACAAATTAAGATAAATCCAGTAATTAATATGAAAAATTTAACAATACAGATTTCTAAAAGAATTAAAAAAGATATAACTATAGAAATAGTTCAAAAAATTATATGTAAAGAAGGATATTACGATAGAGTGGTCAGGAAGATGCTCTACATTTTAAAATACAATTAAAAAAAAAAGATTACAGTTCATAAAACATACGTAAATTATGTCAACAATTTTTGGAAAAGTGTTATATTTTCTGAGGGAACAAAAATAAATTTATTTAGACACGGCGGGAGAAAGTCAAATACAGAAAGTTACATTTTAAACATGTCCAACGAGAAAACACAGAGGTGGTTAGGTGATGTTATAGAGGTGCATAGGAGCAAGAGGTACCAAGAACGAAATTTATTGGAGAAACAATAAACAAAATGAAATATTTAAACATTCTAAGAAACATTTTAAATAATCAGTAGAAAATTTATAAATGCCAAGGAGCTACTACTTTCAGCAAGATAATGACCCATAGTATTAATCGTTTTCGGTGTAAGAATGGTTATTGTACAAAGTTCTAAGATTATTAAAAACTTCTCTCCAATCATCGGACCTCAATCCTATTGGACATGTCTAGATATAATTGAAATCAAAATTATCAAATCATAATTTAAAGGTAAAGAAGGATTAAAATTGAAGATGCGCGAAGAATGGGAAGCTATTTTTCGCCATTCTTTATTAACCCCTTGACATACAAATAAAATGGAATTTGATGCGTCCGAAAAGTACTATTTAATTTGGCTCAACTGAACAGTTATGTGCAAGCTTAGAAATACATTTTATTTTGAACTTTGCAATATAACATTTAATCAGGTTGATATATAATGTTAATGGACAATAATTAAGTAACATTATAAAATAATAAATTAGTAGTTCTGTAAAGTATGAAACATTTGTCATGTGTCGGATAATTAGGAAAAGACAAATTACATAGCATATCTTCTGCAATATTCCATCGAAAATTTACAATTTTCAATTTAATTTACAAAAAATTTACAAAATTTACAAAAAGAAAAATTTACAAAAATTACGGTTGCTTTGTTGAATTAGACAATTTAGAATAGAGGACATAAGCATTATAGACAGCCATCTCAAGCATATAAAAGAACATTTTTTTATATCCCTTGACACACTTTCGCATAAGTGGAAAACATGCAAGAAATTGGTCTTGCCTGCCGACACCTCCCATTCCACGATTATACTCCACTACACAGCTGGGTTAAAACCCATTTTCTTCCTCGCCTCCCTTCTTTCTTCTTATTCTTCCCGTGTCAACCATTTCTGCTCTTGAATGTTTAGTGCTTATTATACATCTTACCAAGCCAGCGTAAGGATAGAATACCTCTACAAGATAAAATATTCTTACTTCTCCCTTTTTTAGTTTGTATGATACCAGCTTCTTTGGCATATTTTTTCGATTTTTTCTGACCGTTCCAACAATATTGGAAGGGGGCAGGGGGGTGCATCTTGAACATTCTAAAAAAAACAGAATCGATGTATGATTCTCGGCGTCCGCCGGAGGCAGTTCTTAACGTCTCGGAGACGTTAAAGTCTACAATGGCAGATTTAATGAATGACGTCTCCCAGACGTCATTCTATGTCAAGGGGTTAAACAATTAATGGAATACACGTCATGGCGGTTATTTAAGCCAAAGGCTATTTAACAAAATATTAATAATTATTTATTCATTTAATTATACTTCGTAAATCATAATGTATACTCAATTTTATGTCACTAAACAAGCAGTATATGTATTTATATTTTCAGTTAAATACAAGCAAATAGTTACTGTTATTTAAAAATTCTTTTAAATGCAATATTGTGTTATTAAACCAAAATATCTATGTTTTTATTCATTTTTCTCCTAATTTTCATTATCAATGTAGGTGCACACTCAATTTTGTGAGTAACTGTATATGTCAAGGTTAACATGATAGAGACTAACTGTATTTTTCTAAAAATATTACTATTACAACACTTTAAAATTGCATATCTCAAGAACCAAAAGAGACCGTCAAAAATTTAGAAGTACAGAGTAAGGCATCTAAAACAGGTCGCCTGAATAACTTAATTACTATTGGTGATAGAAAAAAAATGAGTCACACGAAACTTCCTTGGTTTTGAGAGTAGCGTAATTCTATGTTAATAGTTTTTTGTAGGTGGAAGCGTAGAGGATGTATGAATGTCAACTCCATTTCTTAAATTAAAATGGTATACTTTTCTGTGTACTAACAGGGCGCTTCAAAACGCGTACAGTTACCTACGACTTAAGGTCACTGAAGATCGTTGAAGATCAACTGTGATGGAAAATATTCTTCAATAGTAATCAAGCTATTCAGGTACCCTGTTTTAGATGCCTCACCCTGTATATATATCCGTTACAATACATATGTATATGTGGAAAGAAAAATGATCCCTACTGTATAAATTTTTATTAACTTTTATCAAACAGAATTATCGTAATAAAAATAAAATTGACAAATATTTAAATATAATAAAGTTTATTGCACTTTGTATTATGACTCAAATTAAATGAGATTCACTTATTGAAATTCTATTCCAGTGAAAATTATTCACACATTTTTAATATAAGTTCGATATTTATTGATAATTTTACTACACATGTATGTAACGAATAATCGAGATCACAAACTTGTTATTTTAATCACTAATATAATATATATATTTGAACTTTATAAATTTTTACTCTCAGAATTAAATATATTTAATAGAGTATTTTTAACTGAATCAAGATGTTTTAAACAAATTTACTATTTTTTTTCATGTATACATTTAAAATTATCCAGAAATTATAATACATGTTTTAATAGATTATGTTTAATAGAAGTTGAATATCTACATATGTATATTTCAGTACAATTCGAAGACAATGTGTATTTTCTTGTAATTTATTCACAATCCACTAATCTAGAACAAATTATATAGATACTTGTCGTACAGAATTAAATTTTCCCAATAATAATTGATCAAAAACGCATAGACATATACACTTGAACACATTTTCTTATGAAAGAAAATTGTTATAACTATTCTGGTTTCTACTTGTAATAGCAATAAAGTGCTATACATGTAACTTATCATATATTTTATACATTACATTTTTCTAAGTTCATCTCAACATTTATGTTTTCTTCATGTTGAATTTGCTCAAGTACTACCTTTCTTGAAGTAAGAAAATAAATCTTTCTTGAATTTTAACTAATTCAAATAAAGTAAAATTATAAAAATGTCCAACACTTCCTTATAGTTTAATTTGTCACTTATATTGTACACTCTTAGTATCATTCATTTTACCAATTTTATATCATTCCCTTTAAATATTACATAAAAATATGTTAAAAGACTGACAATGTTATCAAGGTAAGTACAGTCAAACTTTTCTATGCTTACCCAACCGTACAATTTGAATTTAAAATAAATATTTAATAATTTTTAAATAATCATAAATAATGAAACATGGAAGTCGAAAATATTCAATACGTACCTATACATTAACTACATGCAATGTAATTAAGTTACATGCATATTTCTTTTTCTTTCTATGCACATTAATTAACGCATTACATATAATATGTTGTATTATTTCTCATTATATACTAACATAATTTGTTTAAATGCTTAGAGTCTGGTTTATAAACAATCACAATAAATTATATTACGAAAATCACAATGAATAGTAACTATGGTACAAACTGCAAAACACTGCAACCATCCGTATATCTCTAGAAGTGGTATTTAAATTAACTCCATTTAGCAAACACAACACAAAAATCATCCAATAAAAAATCAGTTCATCGTTAAATGTTTTAAGTCTTATATTTATAATAAATAAATTAATTTAAAAATAGGAATGTAGAGGAAAATGATGGTTGAGTAATTTGACAGATTAAAAAAAAAAATGCTTATTCAATTAAACATACATATTAATTTGTGGCAAAAAAGAAATTAAAAAACCATGCAAGCAAATAAAAACCACCGATACATTTGGTACCAATTAAAACAATTTTGAATAGAATAAATCTAATTTAAATATTTTGAATATTATGTTCCAAATAATCTCAATATCATGTATTCACAATTTCGCAATTTTGGACAGATTCCATATTGTTTATAATAAAATGTACTATAATAATTGATTAGCTATTCTCTCTGCCATATCACATAAAATTGTAGTCATTTTTATAAATTTAAAAATTATATTTGAGTACAAAAATGCAGAAATAAATTTAATATACAAAAAATTAAATTTAAATGTGTAGGATTTAAAAATATGGAAACGAAAATTTAAATTAAATTTGAATTTTGAATTAAATGATTACAAGTAAATTGTTTTAACAAAGAGGTAGAGGACAAGGAATGCGCCCGTGCACGTGCGCATACCAATATATACAATTAATTTGGCAGAGAGGAAAGTATGCAAAGTAATTCATATACTTAGCAACATCATACCTTTTTTCGTTCAAGATAAGAAAAAATAATTTAAATAAAGCTAAACAATTTGTATTCCTAGAGCCTCATTTTAATGTTAAATGTAGTGGTTCACAAAACGTAGAGTAACGACACACGCACACATATACACACAGGCACACAAAATTTCAAGGCAACTGCTGGGGAGTCACAGAGGACTCTTCTTACTTTTTTTTTAAATAGGATGAGATACTAATTTTTTGTTATTTGGATCGCACTTATCGAACTGAACGATATATACTGGAAGAATTTGAAGAAAAGCGAGGAGCATCCTCAGACTTCCTAATAATTGCCTTAAAGTAATTTGTTGCATATCAAATGATATTGTCCCATTTAATTGAAAATAAACATGAAATTGATATCCACTGTAGTTTTGGAGAATAAGATTTGTAACACTTTATGTAGCTCATTCCATATATACACAAGCTGTTTACTCTAACGTGCTTATTTGTATTTGCTTATTTATATTAAGTGGATAACATATAACGATAATAAGATTTTTGAAAATATTTGTTATCATAGAAAACCCCGGCTTTTTTAAAATGGAATCATATAGTTTTTTTTCTTTACGTTGTAAGAAATATTAAGATGAATTCAAAAAGCACATTATGTAGTACTTTTGCTTATACAATACAAAGTTTACAGTAGTGTATCTGTGATAACAAATATTTGAGTAATTTTTATTATCGTTACAGATCTCTCTTACATTTTCACCTGTGAAGAAACTACTAATACCATAATATGTCTTTCTTGTAACCATACAATTTTTGTAAGCAATATTTTTGCACATTATTTGAAATGATAGAGATATTTGAGAATGACAGCATTTGTAAGACAACCTGTATACAGTGGTTTCTTAATATATTGAACAGACTTAATAATAAATACAGCATACAAAAACAATAAAAAGAGTTTATATAAACATGTGCCAGTTTTGTATTCCAATAATGTAAAACTTTGTATAGTTTAAAATGTTTACTTTCTATTTGGTTGGTGTCTATTCAGAGAACGATCCGTATATAGGTGTTTTGCTTCGGTTGAATTACATTCGATGTATACATGAACTGCATGTCATATACATTTCCTGGTTTGGATGCTTATTCATTATCATTTGTAATGCACAACAAATTAACAAATTATTAATTACTCTTACTACTAGAACGTTTTAAATAGCCTCATACAATAGAATAGTTAAGGTCGAGATATCAAGGAATTATCGAGAAATGTAAACAAACGTTTAGCAAAATTAGTTATAGTCCAGGATACAACTATATATCCAGGATATAATCCACGATATAACGAGGTCGTAAATGAAACTATTAAGAATTGGCACCAATTGATGTTGTGATTCTCAGAACTATGCGCTACACTCTAATTTAGTGTTCCAACAATAAATGAATGATAGCATATGATTTGGAATTTCAATTGGTAATACCAATAGTAACAAAGAAAAGCAATTCAACAAATAGAAACACAAGAAATAAAAATTGTAATGTGAGTACGAATTTGAGTATGGGTGGAAGATCTTTTTCATGTGGTCCTGACCTTGATTTCAAGTTTCTGTCTGCTCGTATTTCTGTCAATTTGCTTTCAGTTAGACCACAGTTGAATGAGAACTATAAGGAACTTTAAAATAATTGAACCTAATATTTTTTATGTTGTTAAATAATTTATTAATTATAAAATATTGTTAAATAATTAAATATGTGGTAGCTCTAAAAAGAGCTAATGTATGTTGGTACAGTATAAACATTTCTAATGGTGTATCTATAGGATAAATTAATGGTTAACCTGTAAAAAAGGAAGCTAAAGAATATAAAAATTTGTTAGAATTATCCTACAAAATGTTCACAGTAATGATAGTCTATAAAAAAATGTGTATAACATAGACTTTTTACATCAAGAACATTTAACTGCAACCACATCATTGCAATGAAAACAAATGGCAAGCAGTTTTATAAGGTAAAAGTCTACAGAATTTTCAAATTCCTCTAATTAGTTATTCGTATAACTGTAATGAAACCAAGTGTATCCAAATAATTGTTTATAACATTTTAATTATTGAAATTCTTGCATATAAATTAACATTTATATGGATGTGATAGCATTTAGATTATTTAACAATATTTTATAATTAATAAATTATTTGACAATGTAGAAAATCTTAGATTCAATTATTTTAAAGTTCTTTATAGTTCTCACTCAACTGTAGTCTGAAAGAAAGTCTTAAGGCTGTGAATTATTCGAGCACAATGTGGTCCATAAAAGTCTTCCATACACTTTACAACGATCATAACATCGAGTCATATTCGTATCTCTTTTAACTATTGAAGGGAATTACGACATATAACATAATATAATTTCTCGAAACGTTTAAAATATTTATAATACTTTTTACAATAGGTGCCTGATTATTCTATTTCGCACGGACTGGGAAGAAACTATGTATTTCATAATTATTGTTATATGGGTAAAGCAAAACATTTTAAAAAACACATATTTCCTATTTCGGTCCATAGTTCATTCGCACAAATTTACATGAAAATCGATTAATATTTAGCAAAAAAAAAAAAAAAAAAAAAAAAAAAAAAAAAAAAAAAATTCTTTTTTAATATATTATTTAAATAAATTATTTTGTAGATTCTTTATTTATTTAAATTCTCCAATCCAAATCACACAATTGAAAAAATTTTTTTTCTGAGACCCCCTACTTTTCGAAATATTTCAGAAAATGTTTTCAATCCTCTATTTTGAAGGCTTTTATCATGCCTTAAAGTGAACGATTGTCAATAAAAAAAATGCGTGTCAAATAGCTTTCCGTAAACTATCTCCCACATAAGTTTATCAAAATCGGTTTGTGTAGGTTGGATATGTTCCCTTGTCAGTTTGTCGTTAAGAATTATTAGAATATAAAAATAGCTATAATCCAGGATCAAGTTGAAACAGGGCACATGTTTACATGAATGTTTTTCATTGTTTTTGCGTGCCACGTATTGAGAAATACCTCATACGCGTACAAGTTGATCCTAACAATCGAACCAGGTTTATCTTTGCCCCAAATGAAGTCAGAAAAACATCGTAGAGAACAATTTTGCACTGTTTAACAAGCTCTATTATCCTATGACACGATTTTTTTTGCAAGTGTATCAATGCATTTGCAACGTGTAATTGCACTTCTGTTTTTAATGGAACTATTTATTTTTTTACTTCGAAACGTGTAGATTTATTTTTTAAAAGTACAACTGAAGTTTGTAATTGTACCAATACTTTTGCGAAAAAAATCGTGTCATAAGATGCTAGTACTTGTTAAATAGTGCAAAATTTGCCTGTATAAATTTTTTCAGATTTTTCTTGGGATAGAACTACAGCCTAACACAGTTGTTAGAATCACCCTGTATACATTAATTTTAATGTAAATCAATTCTTTTATTTATTCTACGAAAACAAATAGAAGAGATTGCTTACATCAATTAAATATATGATGCAATTCAAGGAAAGACTTAGTATTTTTATGATTACCACACTTTTACACAATTTGACTTTTCTGTAAATTAGTTTTTCTATCCTGAACGATAAAAGGGCTGAGGATGGTTCTAACTATATGACTCATCTCATACATATATGTATACATAATAAGTATACATAAAGGTAAAGCTAATGTGTTATGACTCGTCCACCTTCTATGACTTATGGTTTGTCTCAAAGTCTTGGAATATTTTGATTTTGGAAGTATTATTTCAGTTAAAAATATTATAACTTTTCATATTGAAATAAAAATTAAACAAATAATTACATCCAAAATCAACTAATATGAAATTACCTTTCTCTTCATGAATTTTATTCTTGAAGTATTATGACACACAATGGACAAGTAGGACCATAAGGCAACCAAGCCCATGAATAATTTGAAAATATAATTTCTATAACAGTCTTTAACTTTGGCATTATATCAAATGACAAATTGGAATCATGTAATTTTTATACTTCAATAAATAATGTATTATTTATGATAATACTATCAGTATACCATGTACACCAAAGTTTATAACAGACTCTAAATTGAAAATTATGCATGGAACGAAAAAGTATCTACCTACTTTATCTATATTCTAATACAAATAGTACAAAACAATTTACATGATCATAAACTGAACATAATAATGTTAGTAGTACATTAGTAAAACTAATTAAATGTTTCACATATTCATGGGCTTGGTTATTGACTATTTTATCAAGTCAACATTCATCATCATTCATACAAAAGAATGAATTCTTTTGCCAATTAATTTTTAAAATTTAAACATTACTATCTGGTCTATTGGAATAACCCATTGGTTGAGCATTTTCAACAAGTGTGGTTTGCATACTCGATGAAGGAACCTCAGCATTTATTGCTGTTGATCTCATTTCATGAAGAGGTGCCCTAAAAATTTATAAATGATTAAAAGTTAAGGTTATTGAAAAATGTAAAAATTATAAAAATAGAATTATACAAATATACAACATGTACTATTTTGTATTGTGAAACATATATCTACAAAAATATAGCTAAAATAAAAGCGTTTTAAAAATGTACAGAATGTTTTTAAACAAACGGCATAACCGAGCAGATAATTCTACATACAATGGTTGAAAATATGGAATAAAATTTTCTCAACAAGACGGTTTTCGAAAAAAATTGAATTCAAAGATCCGCTAAAATTGTTGTTTTTGCTCGTATGTATACATTTATAAATAGTTGTAATGTTGTTTCACAAAGAAATAGTCTATACTAAGAATATTGCAATTCTTCTGCAGTTAAAAAAAAGAATAGTACATGCTTTCATATAATTCAAACATCTAAATATTGTATCATATGTCCACGGTTTTTTAATTCAAAGAGCAAGGATTTGTATGCATTAATGAGGATGACACTTTTAGTAATTCCTTCAATAATGTAACTTTAATGGAAATCATTAATAAATGTAATATTAATATTTATCATGACTTTAACATCATTCATTAGTGCATACATAAAGCCGAAAGATGGTTAAACGCATGCACATTCAATGTAGTTTTACATTTTATTTTCTTGAAAACTAAGCACCTTTTAAAAAAATTTATTCTACATTTTCAAGTTGTTCTTGTATGTAGTCATCTCCTATCCAATTATACCATCCATTTTGAAACACCCTATGTTATGTTAACAAAGATTCTAATAAAAATACAAAAATGTAATTTAAATTTGGTTTTATAAATATTACTATAAACACTTAAATTCTATATGATGTAAAATACTTTCATGTTTCAGTTACATTTCAACAATGTTGTTTTTTGCATCGTAAAATAGGCAATTCTTTTTATAACTATATTTAGAAACTTACAAAAATTAGTATTTAGAATGAAACATTCCAAGCTGCAATTCAGGTGTTTATCAAATTATAAGTTAAAAAAACAAAAAGGAACCAACAATATCATGCAAAGTATTAATTTAAATGAATACACAGTATATCTAAAATATAGAAACAAAGCAAATGTACATTTTCAGTGCATGAAATTCAAAGTTATATACATTATACTTTTTATAAAATTAAACGAATCTTTGTGTATAGGTAAATAATTGTTTAAAATTATAAATTTATATTCTTAAGTTTAAACATACATTCAGTTAAGCTTTATATTACAGCATAATTGATTTATGAGTGTTAACATATAGAATTTAGTGTACATATTGTTAAACCAAATAATTAAATTTTATGATAAAAATTTAAAGAAAAAAATTAGTGAAATATGAAGCAATTGTATATAAAGGACAATATAGTTATGGTGCTAAATAACTTATATTACTGAACAGATTGAACATAGCAGTGACATTAAAACACAATTATAAGTCTAAAGATCTATATATGTGAAAAATTACAAATGTAAAAATGACATTAAATTTTTATATATTATTGCCTGGTTAGTGAAGTGGTGCAATGAATGTTTGATGATTTATGTAGGCCTCCAGACATCAGGATCCTCCACGAGAGTTGTATGGTGATCTGTAGTAGGAGGTACTGTACTCTGTGGGGAACCTACACCCGACGTCATTCCTGTTGGGTCGGGCCTGGTTCCTCTGTTATGATTAGTGTATTAGTAACAAAATTAAGAATAACACTCATCAAATATATTGAACTTTAATACTATATTTTAATGGTAAAATATATTTGAAGATATATTTTGCATTGCTTAGAACAAATGACTGTTACATACTTTATAAAATTCTGTATAATGAAATGAAAATTATGTTAGTTAATTTACGTATTATGAAAAGAACCCAAAATCCAGAGCAACAAATTCAAACACAAACACAAACACAAATATGAGAAAGACAATATAACAAAATTACTCTTCCACCTGCAAGCAAACATGTGTACACATTTGTACAAGAGCACACCACATATTTCATATTTCTAACTGAATAAAATAATTATTTAAAAAATTCATGTGATTATACAAGGGGTTAAAATAAAGCAATATATTTAACAGCATAGATTACTTATACCTATGAAAGTATATCATCAATGATGTATGTTATTTCAATATTAATAATTTATTTTATAAAAGTAACTTACTTTCGTCCAAGTGACATAAGTCCATATATTACACCTGTTGCAAATATTAGACCACTTCCAAATAAGCTACTTATTCCAAAACAAAGGAAGACTGGAGGAAGTGCCATTCTAAAAATAAAAAACAGCTTGTCTAAATATTAGTAATGCAATGTAATATTAAAGAGAAAAAATGTATAGCATTATAGGTCAAATAGTCAGTTTAAAAAATAATATACTTACAAGCAATATGCAGCTGCTCTATTCCAATATGGTCTCTTTTCCACCCAATCACTTAAGTTTTGTACAAAATCAATAAATAGACAGCAACATGGTGCTTCTATCATTACAACCATAAAACCAGCTACCATTTGCCACATACCACTAATTAGACAATCTATAGAAGCCCAAAGTATCGATGCACAGTTCCATGCCCCAAGAAAAATTGCAACTGGAACAAGTTAATAAAAAATATTAAATGAGGATAGATTAACCTTAGTTACAGATTTTTATTACAATGTGTTTTTGAACTATCGATTGTAAACAATACAAGTAAAAGTAATACAAAAATGCATAACAATAACAATATTTAACAAACTGTTTCGATACTGCATAGTCAATTAAAGATACAGGAATATAAAAAACAATAAGTGTATATTGTGTCTTAATGTTATGTATATATGCAGAAGATTAATTATGATATGCATTTTTTATTATGTAAATTCTGAAAAACGACGCTTACTGTACAACAGATCGTGATAATAAAATAATTTTATGATAAAGTATAAGTTATAACATATATTATTTCTAAAAACGTACTTAGACTACCCACGGTACCGAGTCCTCGACCAGCATATTTCATCCACCAAGGTACATCGTCCTTGGCAACAGGGTCCTGTCCTGGTCTTTGCATAATCGATGATATTTTCTCAGCGAACGACTGAAAATTCAAAGAAATATCAGCATAAAAAAATATAACATGTATTTAGAAAATTCTTAGTACTTTCATTAATTTGAAACATATTTACCATTTTTATCGTTCTACACACTCCTACTTCCCCAGGCTAAACCCAACGAGACTGACAGCACTACAAGGATCTGTTGATGTATGGAAAATCGACCCGCGAGTTTCATAATTATGTGGGCAGAGGCGCTTGTATCTGTCAGTGATTTTGTACATAGTTCTCACGTGAACTTCTTCACGGTTAAGCACTATTTCTATTACCAACTTATCTAGTAATATACAGGGTGTCCCAGAACTAGTGTAACATCCGGAAATGGGGGGTAGCTGAGGTGATTCTGAACAACCTTTTCCTTTACCAAAATGTTGTTTGAAGCTTCGTTTTCGAGTTATTAACGAAAAACACTGGCCAATCACAGCGCCCAGAGACCTCGCGCTCAACCACGTATTCACGGCTTTTATACACGGGCGCTCGATCGGGCTCCCGGCACACGTACTGGCACAGCATAGGTCTCGCGGAAAATGTTATGTCATTTTAAATTAAGAATAATGTGAAATTATTCGTTATTCATGAATAACAAATAAACTAATAAGTCGTTTAATAACTGCGTTCGATACTTTTATTCGTTATCCGAAAGAAATAAAACGTTTTATTATTTATGAAAACAATTTTTTTTTAACAGCACATTTTCAGGTGAATAAATTGTTTTAAGAAAAACGATTTGTATAACTAATGCTAGAAAAAAATAATTGAAATATCGTCCACGAAATAGCTTGCTTCGACGAAAGTAGGTCGGTAAGGCTGGATCCTCGTGTCGATCCTGACCCATCCAACAATTCTCAACAGCCGATGTTCTGGCCGAATCGATGAACTCACTTCCCCGCACGATCGATATTTTTCGGTAACTTCTTAGAAATTGTCGATTTTGGTTTTTCTCCGTGCCTTCGGCGCGATTCTCTGGCGAAAGGCTGTCGTGCTTGGTGCTTGTTCGCCGGAATGATTTATTATTAAACTAATTGTAACATCCACAGTTTTATAACTATTAACTTCAAAAAATTTAGAATTGAATACACGATAACGTGGCTGATAAATTTGAATGGTATATCATCCACATTCACAAACGTGATAATAACTCTGTTCGATACTTTTATTCGTTATTCGAAAGGAATAAAATGTTTTATTATTGTTAGAAAAGTCCAAAAAGCGAAGGCTTGAGTGGGCCATGTGCAGCCTTTCGCTGCGTTTCCATCTCCTAGGGATGGTTCTGCCTCAAGGCTAAGAAAGACCATATTGTCAAGGGGGTCCATCTGACTAGGATTTTTCAGGGAGGACAGAATTGTATCAGCACTCGCGAAGTATAGTTCAAAATACAAGCTTTCACTCTTTTTAACCACCCACGTTCATTTCTTATTCAACCGTTCACCACCGTTATCCTGATTTTCCTTACATTATTTACGAAAAAAATGTTTTTTCTTTTAACAGCACGTTTTCAAATAGATAAAATATGCTGTGAAATAAAACGATTTCGATAGCTAATGTTAAGAAAAAATAATTAAACTCGCCCATTCGTTCACGGGCACGTTTTGTGCCATTCTGACGGCACTCTTACTGTTCGTCTCGCTACTTTCAAACCACCACTTGCTTTTTCAGCGACTTGCCTCGCTTACTTTGTAAGCCCTTACGCGCGCACACACACACACACACACACACAATCCGGCGGTCCTCAAATATTTCCGACTTATCTGTTTTGACTCTTGCCGGCGCAACGTTTTGCACCGTCGGTTTATTTGATGTTTATTTGAAACTGTTTCGAGTTTCTCATGGCAGTACAATAAACATTTCTTTTCCGTTGTATTGTAACTATTCCCCTTCCTTACCAAACGTCCATCTAGGATCCACAAAACGCTTAAGCTCTCAGATTTATTTTGCTAACTGTACTACGAAATGTTTTTTATTTTTTTAAATAATGTAAATGTAATGTTTTTTATTTTTTTAAAAAATCAGGATAACGGTGGTGAACGTTTGAATAAGAAATGAACGTGGGTGGTTAAAAAGAGTGAAAGCTTGTGTTTTGAACTATACTTCGCGAGTGCTGATACAATTCTGTCTTCCCTGAAAAATCCTAGTCAGAAGGACCCCCTTGACAATATGGTCTTCCTTAGCCTTGAGGCAGAACCATCCCTAGGAGATGGAAACGCAGCGAAAGGCTGCACATGGCCCACTCAAGCCTTCGCTTTTTGGACTTTTCTAACAATAATAAAACATTTTATTCCTTTCGAATAACGAATAAAAGTATCGAACAGAGTTATTATCACGTTCGTGAATGTGGATGATATACCATTCAAATTTATCAGCCACGTTATCGTGTATTCAATTCTAAATTTTTTGAAGTTAATAGTTATAAAACTGTGGATGTTACAATTAGTTTAATAATAAATCATTCCGGCGAACAAGCACCAAGCACGACAGCCTTTCGCCAGAGAACCGCGCCGAAGGCACGGAGAAAAACCAAAATCGACAATTTCTAAGAAGTTACCGAAAAATATCGATCGTGCGGCGAAGTGAGTTCATCGATTCGGCCAGAACATCGGCTGTTGAGAATTGTTGGATGGGTCAGGATCGACACGAGGATCCAGCCTTACCGACCTACTTTCGTCGAAGCAAGCTATTTCGTGGACGATATTTCAATTATTTTTTTCTAGCATTAGTTATACAAATCGTTTTTCTTAAAACAATTTATTCACCTGAAAATGTGCTGTTAAAAAAAAATTGTTTTCATAAATAATAAAACGTTTTATTTCTTTCGGATAACAAATAAAAGTATCGAACGCAGTTATTAAACGACTTATTAGTTTATTTGTTATTCGTGAATAACGAATAATTTCACATTATTCTTAATTTAAAATGACATAACATTTTCCGCGAGACCTATGCTGTGCCAGTACGTGTGCCGGGAGCCCGACCGAGCGCCCGTGTATAAAAGCCGTGCATACGTGGTTGAGCCCGCGGTCTCTGGGCGCTGTGATTGGTCAGTGTTTTTCGTTAATAACTCGAAAACGAAGCTTTAAACAACATTTTGGTAAAGGAAAAGGTTGTTCAGAATCACCTCAGTTACCCCCCATTTCCGGATGTTACACTAGTTCTGGGACACCCTGTATAACCTGTGTATCAGATTTCTACCAATCAATGTCAAATAACTATTCTTAATATTAAATGAAGATTTTTATTCTTCATATACAAAATTTATTACCACTAATATAAATATATTCTCACAAATTATAATTTTTTCTGTTGATTTGTATGAAATTCGCTTTAAGGAATTATGTACAGACATAATGGATTACCAATCGAATGAATTAGAGTTGAATAAATATTTAAATTTTATAAAGTTTTTTAAAAAAATTCATTGATTGACCTTGTGTTATGAAAATCAATAATGTAAAATTGAACGATGTTTTATTATATGTAACAGTACTATGGAACCACATTTCTTAGAATAGTATATGAGAATGAAATATTTGTTGTGATGGGTACAATAGAAATGGTAGATCTATACAATTGATTAGCAATGTAAGAAATAAAATACGTTAGATAATATTATCTTTTTTTATATTAACTACTAAAATAGGAATACATAAATGTTTGATGATCACAATATTGAAAATTTATATTATTAAATAATTCTAAAAACTAAAGAATGAATGTAAAATCTAATGAGAAATTTTCATACCTATAATAATTATATTGTTTACAATTTATATAAATAATGCTTAATTATTGCATCAATATGTTACGTACATTTATAATGAATATGAAATGTATTAATAACAACGATTAAGTAATGTTTTTATTAAAACCAAGTCATGTTGTATATTCAGTAAAATCATCCATATAAATACGTTTGTTTGATCTTGGTGATAAATCATCAGTTGCTCCATCTGGATTATTGTTTATTGATTCTTGTAATACGCGATTCCTAAGTCGCTTAATATGTCGTAAGCGCTCTAACCAATTAGAAGCATATGGATTGTGACTGTTTTGTTCCAAAGATGATGAAACCATTGAAGCAAGCTATAACAGAAAACGAAATTACAAATTTCATTGTAGTACAATTTATATTTCAGCAAGTTTAAGAATTGGATTTAAAAATATTGAAGATAAATTGTTTGAATAATGAAATAAATACAAAACTAAATAAGTATTAATACAAAGTTATAGTTATTCTGAAAAGATATTAAATTTCATATAAAACTTACATTGGCGTGAAGAGCAAGTTGTCGAGATAAAATAGCTAAGTTCTGATCAGAAATTATTTTTGGCTCACTATGTCTAATATGTTTAGCCAATTCTTCTTTTACTTGAACTGTAACTTGATTAGTTCCATGATCTAGAGGTTGTATCACGACACATGCATAATTGAATTGTCCCTAAAGAAATAAACAAATTAACATGCTTTAATCATATTTGTAGTAAAACATAGTAATACATACCTTTACAGTTTGTATATTATATGGTTCTCCAGATTCATTATAAACAACAGTAACATAATTATTTCCAATATGTTGCTTTTTAGATGTACATTTAGGATCACTTAGCTTTGTTGGCATCAATGTTGCTACATGAAACGCCACCTAGTAAAATTGTATCCAAATTTATTATTAAGAATTTAAAAATTAATAATAATTTTAGTAATTTCTTTCAACCTGTGTAACATCATCTTGCCAAATATACGCAAAGTTTCCATTTTCACCATTACGGTCTAAGCCGCCTAAAAACACACTTTCATCAACATCTTTCAGTCGAACTAATGTACCTAATCGCTGCAAAAATTCTGTATATCGAAGTGATCCATGTTGATTAGCTAAAATTTCAGTTTCATTAGAAGCTTGTCCTGGACCAACATAAAGAACTCCAATTTTATGGGTTTCATATGGTTGTATTCTATCTAAATTTGTCACTGCTCTTTGCACGGCCGTTGTTTGTGGCACCAGCAAAGGTTTCTCTGAAGGAGAGCCGAAATGTGCTGTATGATACAGTTGCAAAAACACAAAACTGTAATTTATAATTCCAATATAAATTTGTAATATAACCAAAATACTTACTGCATATTTTTATTTAAAAATATTATAATATTACCTAGGATTAATACCAGTTTTAGGAGTATCTTTTACTCGAGGTGAATTTCCTCTACGAATGTTATCCCATTCTCCACGAGATTTTTTTACAGGACTCATCACAGAAATTGTATGACCTCTATCACGAAAGGGTAAAGGCAAAGGAGGTAACATAGAAGGATCAGGTTTTTCATCCTTTTGCTAAAAGTAATATGCGCATGTAATTTTCCGTTGTTATATACTATAGTTATATAATTATATACCTTGTCTGGGAGATGATTACGTCCAATAGGTGGTTTACAATCTGACCCTAATAACATATTTTTTTGACCAGAATCAAGACTAGATAAACGGGGATAAATTTGTGTAGGTGACTGTGGAGGTTTTGTAGTAGATTGAATTTGTGTTGTGCGCCCCTGTACTCCCAAAAAGTTTCCCTGAACCTACAAAAATACATAAAAGGTTTCATAACATATCGCAAAAACATATTACAAACCTTGTTTATTTAAATACGATACCTGCACTGTAGTTGGTGATGGAGGAACCGTATTACTAGTAGTAGTCGTAATAATTTGAGTTACTTGTGTTGCACCTGGATAAGACCGTTGAGATCGCAGTGCACTTGGATGATCTGACACATTTTCTGATGGAGGCGTGGTGCCCATGCCAAACATTTCTTCTGGAATAGCTTCACAACTGACTCTATAAAAACATTGTATCAATGTCAATATATTTACGAAACCAATGACAATTAATGATCAAGTATCAATATGTATGTTTGCAATCAGTATTAGCAGTTATCTAATTGAAACTGAACTATTTGAGCGATAAAAATTATTAACAGTTTACTAAATCAAAGCAATAATACCTCATATCTTTTGCATACGTATTTTTCGCATGCTTTTTTAATTCAGCATCAAGCTTAACTTCTATATCTGTTGATAAAATATCTCGATCTACTTGTAAATTTAGCTTTTCTTTATTTAAAAATGGGTTCTTCCAATTAGCACTCATTTCAGGACTAGAATTTGATCTGCGTACTGGGTTTCGAGAACGACGTAAATCTATCAACAATTTTCACTTTTTAATACACAAGTTTTTCTAATTACTTATTACCGAAGCTAAAATATATAATACTACTTAATAATACCATCTTCGCCATCTTCTAAACTTTCTAAACTATCACGTGAACTTTGTCTTGAAGGACTTGGTCGAGCCGGAGAACCAGGTATTGCAATTGGGCCGGATGATACAGAAGATATCATAGATTTCGTGATATTATGATCATTTCGCACTTGATCCACATTTTTATCTGCAATATCCTACAAAAATGTTTTTATAGATATTTCCACACAAAGTTTACGTTGCATATTTTTAAGTTACCTCTACTTCGTCTCCAGGACATTTTGATATAGATTCTTGTTGCTTTTGCATTAAATCTTGGTTTGGTCTATATAAAGCCATTATGTCATATACAGGAAAATCAACGTTTGTTTCAAATTGCATAGAATTTTGAATTCTCATAATCCAAGACATATCGCCCGTAGGTCTACGCACATATATTTCAGCCCAACCTTGACACCAGCAAGCGCAAAGCACGTGCTCTTCTTGTTTTTCACTATTAAGAATTTGCTCCAATTTCGACGATTCTATTTGATCTTTATCTGTTTTTTCTGCAGGATGTTCTTTTTTTGTTACATCTAAATCTTCTAAAGTTTTCTTTGACTCTTCTGTTGGAGAATTTGCAGCTGTATTTACAGTAGAATTACCATGACCTCCGGATGACTGTTTAGATAATTTGTCCTCTTTTGCTGTCTATATATTGTAATTTTACATTTTAGAAAAATTGTATTAATAACAAAAGACTTGAGCGATGTAAATACCATCGATAAGATGAAAATACCTCTGTACTTGATGCTCGTCTTAAATTTGATTGAGGTGTTTTTCCGTGTTCAGGGGATTGAAGACCAGGTTTACATGCAACCCAACAATTATCACAAAGTCCTCCTCGCATTGCTTTATTGCTACAACCACTTGTTGTTACTGTAATGAGTTTGTTACCAAGCAGCCATGTCATTGATTGACCTTCCTTAAGAAGAAAATCAGCAGCTGGTAACCTAAATATAAAGAAATTGTACTTATTGATATTTTCATAATTAATAGAGCAAATAAAAATTTTTACTTTACCTTTTAGGACGAGCTGAATAAGTTGAAAATGTATATCGGGCCATAAGATCGATGCAAGTTTCAGTAAGTTCGACATGAAAAGTCATTAAAGCTTCATCAATTGGAGGTTTTGAATCAGAAACTTTATTATCTCCAATCATACGATTAGCCATTATTGGTCTTTCTCTTCTGCCTCTACTGCCCTATATACAAAAATTGAATTTAAAAATTATAACAATTAATATAATTTGGATAATTTTTCCCTACCTGTTCCGTTAAACTTGAACTACGTTTCCTGTTTGAAGAATCTTCATTTACAAAGTTAAAGTCTGATTTCATTAAGTGTCCTTCCTCAAAAGGAATTATTACATTAGCTTTCAAACCCTGTATGTAAAAAAGAAGATATAATTTGAAATCTATTGCAAAACAATATTGTTATTGTATATGTATATTAATACATATTAATAACACTAGGAATTCATAATATACATACTGTGGTAATAAATCTAACAAAGTCTCTTCGAAATGGTAATCGGCATTTTAAAAACCATACAGCAATTACATGGTGTGCTAAGGATACTGTGTAATGATCATATTTGAAAGGGTTTGTGTATGGCAATAGAATTGCAAAAACTGACATATATTGATCTCCAATAAAACTTGCAAAAACTTTCGGGAGTCTAGTAAGAGCTGTAATAAAAAATAAATAAATATTATTTATATTTAAATTAGTACCAGTATTTTACAGTACTTACTAGATAAAAATTCTAAAATTGGTATGGCTATATGTACTGTTGCTGAAATTTTTGATAAATTTAAAAGCACTTCTGATAAAAGTTTATTCATTGCATCGCGCATTTCTAAAATACAAGTTGTAAGACTAGTAACGCATTGACTTGCACACTTTGCTGTTAAACCAACCTAGAAATAGTAATAAAATTGGACAATACATAATACATGCAAATACTTTAAAAAATTAATTTTATTTTTTACCTCCAAACATTTTATTAAACGCTGTTGTAAATTAGGTTCCAAATGTGCATGATATGAGGCTAATGATGCTAATACTGGAAAAACATGAACGCGAAATTCTGAAAGAGTGAATTTTGGAGGAACATTGTAAAGTGACTCTGGAAGTCTCAAACTTTTGTCACTGACCTATAAAAATATGTTAAATAAATCTATTTCAATGTTCTATTAATAAAAATTAACATAATAATATACCATTGAACAAAGTGCAGCTGCAAAATAATCGATATCGTTTGTATGTCGTGATAATATTAATGCTCTATTTTGCATTACTTGAGGTAATTCTTTCAATACAAGCTGCAAAACTTTCCAATCTATAAAAATGACAAATTTTAATTTTAATTTTTTATTATAATATTGATTATAATATTATTTAAAATACAGATGATATAAACCTTTTTCCAATTTAATGCAGGAAATAACAGCTTTACATGCATGTGCCAGTGACATATGAGTAATTTGGCAAGATAAGTGCTGTAATGGAGCTGGACTGACTGGTGGAGGACTACTACCACCTCCTCCACTATTCATACGTTCAGCTGTTGCATGTTCTAAAACTAAATATGGACTAAACTTTGTCACGGACGAGTTTTGAGCATCCGGAAATCCAAGATGATAAAGCGTATTCGCTCTAATTTTTAGGAAACATTCAAAAATCTAAAATATGGAATAATTTTATAATAGTGCTATTATTAAAAAATTAAAATTTATATTGTAAAAATTGTACACTATGATTTGTTACCAAATATCGAATTGTAGAAACATCATGAAACACGGATGGTTCTTTATAATGTTGTTCCAGATGATTAACTAAAACCTTATAAGCCCGTATAGCATGACTTGATGGCAAATAATAAATTTTTGCTATTAATATTTTTATTACACCAACAACTGCAGTTTTTACATCTTTAATTTCCGCGTCTTTTGTAACTGGAGTGTCAGAAGTGAAGGGCTTTTTGATCACCTTTCAAAGTATTTACTTATATGTTTTAACTTAAGAATATATTAAAAACAGTATATTTAATAGAAAAAATTCAATACCTTTTCTAGGATATCTAAAAGTTCTATACATCTTTTTGTATCACATTCAAGACAGAGGTCGACAAGTAAATGTACAACACCATTGCGAATTATAATATCGGAATCAGATTCAACATGTTGAAAATATGGCACAATTATTCGTTCAATCAATTCATCTTCATACCTAGATCTATTTAGAGAAAATTAAATTAATGAACTTACTTGAATTTTTTAATAAAATTATTTAAATATACCTATTAATTTGAATGACATTTGTTAAAACATCAAGAACTTTCATTCTAATACTGGTTCGTGTTTCAATTTTATAATAACGTTCCATTAAATTTGCCAATTTAGACTGCCATTGATAGTGAGTAGGTCCTATAGTGCGTGCTCGGTACTCAATTAATTTCAAAACAGATCCTTCCTAATAACAGACTTAAATATTACACTTTTATTTCAAAAAAATGTTTAAATCTACAAGTATGATAATTACAGGTCTTGTATCGCTACAACGTTCGATGAGATCGTAAAATCGTTGAATACAACCATTATAATGACTACTATCAAGTAAATTTTCAATGCTGTTTATTGTTTCATGCAAACTCACTGAAACTTGTTTAGTTGCAGGCTGATTACTAGTTTCTATAAAAAAAATAAAGTATTAATAGAAGTTAAATACTAATATTATAATTTAAAATTTTATATTTTACCTGTATGAGAAATAACTTCTTCAATAATGTCAAGAATAATGCTCCATGTGGGATCCCATAACTCAGCACCATATTTATTTACTAATCTTTGGATTGATAATGTAACTTCATACATAACAATGGGATGATTACATTTTAAAGCCTTATAAAATAATGAAGTAATAAATAATAGCGTTTAGTTACATAGAAACAAAAATTATACCATATAATTTTTATTACATACTTGATAAAATGAGGGTAAAACAGATGTTGGAGTACATTCTAATTTTGGAATTCTATGAGTTCCCCAAAGACCCATATTTACATAAAACACTGCACCTCTGAGTAAACGAACATCTCGCTGAAAATTTGTATCTTGTAGCAAACGACACATTGTATAAAGTGCAGAGTGACCCATATGTGTACCTAATAGGTTACGCATAATCTACAAACAGCCATTCACATTTGAAATTAAAATGTAATTTTCACTTATATTATTTTTTATACTAACTACAATGAAAAATATTGATATTGATATACTGAAACATAGTTGATATTTAAATTGTATAAAATTTGGGGACATACTTTCCAACTTATTTGACAATATGTTTCAACATTAACACTTCCACATAATGCTATTATAAAAGTTTGCAATGAATCAGATTGCAAATTACTATAACAAACAATTGCATCTAAAGCTTCTAAACATCCAGATACAACTTCACTGCTATTGCTATAGTAACACAAGTGGCAAATGTACCTAAAAGTATGAAAGTAAAGTATTTCCTTCACAATCAATATTGCAGTTACTACACTAAATTACAAAATACTTACTGAACAAGTCCTGAAATGATGTCTTCATCAATATATGCTGAGTTAAATTTTATCACATTAACAAGCAATGATAAGAATTCGGCGCCTCTCCTTCCATCTCCTGCTGTTATAACTGGCATCCAATCTAATAGAAAAGGTCCCATTCTCTCTTCTAAGTGTAATATATCTTTCCCATTTTCTGTTAAACTTTGTAAAAGTTCCAATCTAAAGCAATATTTCACAACTCAATTAAAATATTTTAGAAATGATATAATTCAAAATTATTGTATTTTAATAATTATAATACCTAGGTCCAATATCTTCAGGAATATTATGTTCTTTAACAACCATAAAAAACTTAACTCTCATAAGAGAAGATAATTTAGAATATTGACCTTGGACAAGACATCGTAAAAAGTTTAATGTCACATGTCTATGTTCACGTGGCACATCTTTCTCTAAAAGATCTTGTACCAAATACCATAATCTTTCAGCTGCTTTCTAAAAATAAAATAAAAAAATGGTTGAAACGAATATGTTATTATCATATTTTTCGTTGATTATAATCTACCTACATCTTCCCATTGTTGATTAAGAACTGCATCACATAAATCCTTAATTGCTTTCGTACGATGATGCACAGGGCTTTCGGGACTAATTTCTTTCTCAAGATCATGTGTCAATGTAAAATCTTCACGACTTTTATAATTGCCTAGAAAGAGATATTACTATCGGTCAATTATTTGTAAAACATATACAAATACACAGTGTTGCAAATAATATATTAGCTATAAAATAAAAAGTTATTATTATAAGCATATGTCATCATTTTATGCACAGATACATTGCTGATAAATGTAATTACGATGAATAAAAATTAAACTTATAGTCACCTTTGTTAATGCGAAAAAATTGTTTCAATTTATCATGTAATGTCTTATTATCTTTATCTTTAGAGTTCATTTTCGACATTTTATTTTAAGAACTAAAAGAAAACAGTAGAATATAGCCAAAAGGAATAGTAACATGTAATAATAGTAGACATATCAAAAACAAATCTAAATACAGAAACATCAATGGGATATGCCGTATAAAAAGAGACAGAATGCCAAACACCAATCAGCTGTAATTTGTAACCATAAAAAATCACTAATAAAGATATTGATACTTATAAAATCCGAACATAGTAACTATATCTTTCACAAGCCGTTAGAGGGCTGCAAGCAATAACTATGTTGCGGATCTTCTAGTTATTTTGAGGGAATAAAACGTGGCTCGCGGCCCGTGGAGCGCTGAACCACTGTGCTTGTTCGTGTGTTTTCGTTCATTTGTAACTAATCTTAAGAACTTTAAAGTAAATTAAAACTGATTGAACTTTGTAATAACTTTTAATTAAACACAATTAAATAAACTTGAACAAAACTTTGTAATAACTTTTAATTAAACACAATAAAAAGAAAAATCTGTTTCTTAAAGATGCGGAACGCATGGGAAAAGAAAAAAAGAGCGATTATACAAGGTTCACCGGTATATACAGGGTGTCCCAGAACTAGTGTAACATCCAGAAATGGGGGGTAGCTGAGGTGATTCAGAACAACATTTTCCTTTACCAAAATGTTGTTTGAAGCTTCGTTTTCGAGTTATTAACGAAAAACACTGGCCAATCACAGCGCCCAGAGACCTCGCGCTCAACCACGTATTCACGGCTTTTATACACGGGCGCTCGGTCGGGCTCCCGGCACACGTACTGGCACAGCATAGGTCTCGCGGAAAATGTTGTCATTTTAAATTAAGAATAATGTGAAATTATTCGTTATTCACGAATAACAAATAAACTAATAAGTCGTTTAATAACTGCGTTCGATACTTTTATTCGTTATCCGAAAGAAATAAAACGTTTTATTATTTATGAAAACAATTTTTTTTTAACAGCACATTTTCAGGTGAATAAATTGTTTTAAGAAAAACGATTTGTATAACTAATGCTAGAAAAAAATAATTGAAATATCGTCCACGAAATAGCTTGCTTCGACGAAAGTAGGTCGGTAAGGCTGGATCCTCGTGTCGATCCTGACCTATCCAACAATTCTCAACAGCCGATGTTCTGGCCGAGTCGATGAACTCACTTCCCCGCACGATCGATATTTTTCGGTGACTTCTTAGAAACTACCGATTTTGTTTTTTCTCCATGCCTTCGGCGCGGTTCTCTGGCGAAAGGCTGCCGTGCTTGGTACTTGTTCGCCGGAATGATTTATTATTAAACTAATTGTAACATCCACAGTTTTATAACTATTAATTTCAAAAAATTTAGAATTGAATACACGATAATGTGGCTGATAAATTTGAATGGTATATCATCCGCATTCACGAACGTGATAATAACTCTGCTCCATACTTTTATTCGTTATTCGAAAGGAATCAAATGTTTTATTATTGTTAGAAAAGTCCAAAAAGCGAAGGCATGAGTGGGCCATGTGCAGTCTTTCGCTGCGTTTCCACCTGCTAGGGATGGTTCTGCCTCAAGGCTAAGAAAGACCATATTGTCAAGGGGGTCCCTCTGACTAGGATTTTTCAGGGAAGACAGAATTGTATCAGCACTCGCGAAGTATAGTTCAAAACACAAGCTTTCACTCTTTTTAACCACCCACGTTCATTTCTTATTCAAACGTTCACCACCGTTATCCTGATTTTCCTTACATTATTTAAAAAAATAAAAAACATTTCGTAATACTCTGCGTTCGTACACGGCATGTTGCTCGTTCAGTTAACAAAATAAATTTGAGAGCTTAAGCGTTTTGTGGATCTTAGGTGGACGTTTGGTAAAGAAGGGGAATAGTTACAATACAACGGAAAAGAAATGTTTATTGTACTGCCATGAGAAATTCGAAACAGTTTCAAATAAACATCAAATAAACCGACGGTGCAAAACGTTGCGCCGGCAAGAGTCAAAACAGATAAGTCGGAAACATTTGAGGACCGCCGGATTCGGGTGTGAATAAGTGAGCGCGTGTGTGTGTATGAATGCATGCGTGTGTGTGTGTGTGTGTGTGTGTGCGCGCGTGTAAGGGCTTACAAAGTAAGCGAGGCAAGTCGCTGAATAAGCAAGTGGTGATTTGAAAGTAGTGAGACGAACACTAAGAGTGCCGTCAGAATGGCACAAAACGTGCCCGTGAACGAATGGGCGAGTTTAATTATTTTTTCCTAGCATTAGTTATCGAAATCGTTTTATTTCACAGCATATTTTATCTATTTGAAAACGTGCTGTTAAAAGAAAAAAAACATTTTTTTCGTAAATAATGTAAGGAAAATCAGGATAACGGTGGTGAACGGTTGAATAAGAAATGAACGTGGGTGGTTAAAAAGAGTGAAAGCTTGTATTTTGAACTATACTTCGCGGGTGCTGATACAATTCTGTCTTCCCTGAAAAATCCTAGTTAGAAGGACCCCCTTGACAATATGGTCTTTCTTAGTCTTGAGGCAGAACCATTCCTAGCAGGTGGAAACGCAGCGAAAGACTGCACATGGCCCACTCAAGCCTTCGCTTTTTGGACTTTTCTAACAATAATAAAACATTTTATTCCTTTCGAATAACGAATAAAAGTATCGAACAGAGTTATTATCACGTTCGTGAATGTGGATGATATACCATTCAAATTTATAAGCCACATTAGCGTGTATTCAATTCTAAATTTTTTGAAATTAATAGTTATAAAACTGTGGATGTTACAATTAGTTTAATAATAAATCATTCCGGCGAACAAGCACCAAGCACGGCAGCTTTTCGCCAGAGAACCGCGGCGAAGGCACGGAGAAAAATCAAAATCGACAGCTTCTAAGAAGTCACCGAAAAATATCGATCGTGCGGCGAAGTGAGTTCATCGACTCAGCCAGAACATCGGCTGTTGAGAATTGTTGGATAGGTCAGGATCGACACGAGGATCCAGCCTTACCGACCTACTTTCGTCGAAGCAAGCTATTTCGTGGACGATATTTCAATTATTTTTTTCTAGCATTAGTTATACAAATCGTTTTTCTTAAAACAATTTATTCACCTGAAAATGTGCTGTTAAAAAAAAATTGTTTTCATAAATAATAAAACGTTTTATTTCTTTCGGATAACGAATAAAAGTATCGAACGCAGTTATTAAACGACTTATTAGTTTATTTGTTATTCGTGAATAACGAATAATTTCACATTATTCTTAATTTAAAATGACATAACATTTTCCGCGAGACCTATGCTGTGCCAGTACGTGTGCCGGGAGCCCGATCGAGCGCCCGTGTATAAAAGCCGAGAATACGTGGTTGAGCGCGAGGTCTCTGGGCGCTGTGATTGGCCAGTGTTTTTCGTTAATAACTCGAAAACGAAGCTTCAAACAACATTTTGGTAAAGGAAAAGGTTGTTCTGAATCACCTCAGCTACCCCCCATTTCTGGATGTTACACTAGTTCTGGGACACGCTGTATATCCTACTAAATTTCACTGAAATTGGTGAGGATCACATATGAAACTCTCTTTATAAATTGTGTAAATAAACTGAAATTGTCATTTCTCCGTTGTGCTCAAGATATGGATCAAATGTGACGTAATATCGGCTGAATGAGGATTAATAATTCGATATCAAATTGGTAAAGTGAAAGAAATTATTAGAGCATAGCTGTATGAGTACATTAGTTAACGATAAAAAATAAAACTATAATGTCAGTAATTTCTACTACAGACATTTTACAACGTCTACCGTTTGAAAAATGGCACCTACTTCAAAATAAAATAAAATATAAATGGCCAACTTTTGCATATGTAAGTTATAATTACAAAGTATTTAAAGTAACTCCAAGGATATTATATTCACATTAAGTTAAAAATTTTCTAAAATAAAATTTTTCTATTTGCACAAACAGTAAGAATAAAAAGATTAAGAACCAAAAAATTAATAAATAGTAATTTTATTATTAATACATTCACAGACTTGTGACCTAAATATAGAATAGAAGAGTCTGGAATAAAAAAGTCATATACTTTTGGCATAGAGGCCAGTTTATGCTTGAAATTTTATATAGATAACTAAATTATGCATGTTATTTATATGTATGGAATATTTCAATTTAAGAAAATATTAAAGACAATATAATTAAAAAATAAGAAAAAATGTATATTTACTTCAATAATGTCATAAGAAAGCATAATATCTACTTCTTAAGAGTGTTGTATTTTCACATTTGATTATGAATACGTTAATAACACAGAATCCTTCAATTACAAGTAATATATTTTAAAGATTAACAAAAGAATTATATTTTCATTTAATTCCTATTATTTTATGTTTATATCTTATAACAAGGAATTTGATTTTAATAAATTAACAATAAAATCTTCTGTTCACAGTATTATTATTGGATCGAAAATGCTATTAAATGGAAAAAAAAAGATCCAGATATATCAATTCAAATCTTTTGTCCACATGGAAATTTTGAACAAGGAACTTTTATTGGAATTGCCAGTGTAAGTACTTTATATAAACTTACAAAAAGATTATAAATATTCAAAATAAGTATCATTTTTAACACACTGTATATATTCAGTATGCATTATATTTTGTAATAATACTTACTCTGGAGCCAAATGATGAAATCATAAAGAAAGTATTAACAGAAACTAAAGTCATAGAATGGAATCAATTAGTACACTTTGCTACAGTCCATGGATCTATTGTACCTGATGTGCTTTCTGCAATAGAAAATCTGAAAAGTTTGCAAAATGTGGAAACAGATTTAATACTTCCATTTAACTTTTATTTCAAGTCTGCAGAAGAATGTGCAGATACAAAAATTTGGTATTATTTGGCAGTTTACATATATATTATTAAATATAAACTGTTTATTGAACAAATTTTATATTTGTTAATTTATATCAAAAACGTATACATGTGATTATATTTTATTTTATATTTATGTAGGGTACCAGATGAATGTTACATTAAACCTTTGAATAAATCAGATGTTTCATTAATACATTCTATATGGCCACATAGAGATCCTAAATATCCTGAATTGTCAACAAAATATTTAAGTACAATGATAGAACTAAATGGTGGAGTAGGATTATATTTGAAAGAGGACAATTCTTTAATTTCTTGGGCAATACAAAATGATTGGCATGGATTGGGAATAGTACAAACTGTGGAAAAGTATAAAAGAAAAGGCTATGCAAAAACTGTTGTAAATGTATTATCAAAAAAACTTGGAAAACAGGGAATTTCTACAACACTATTCATTGTTAAAGGAAATATAGCATCTGAAACTATGTTTAAAAATCTTGGTTGGACAGTAATTTCACCATTCACTTGGATAATGTTCAAGAAACAAAAAGCAAAAGTCTAGAGTAATTAAAATCAATTATGTGATCAATTAATGAAGATAATACAAATATTGTAATAAATCTATGTATAACAAATTCATAGAAAACATATTTTATTCTAATCTTAATATATTGCTAATATAAATACATTGTATCTATTTATAACGCTTTAGTATTTTAATATTGTGACGTAATCCGTACCACTGGACAGCAGCTGACGACAGCATTTGCGGTTTAAGTGATTGTCATGGTAACTACCAGATGTCTGACAATGTGCTTGTGACGTCCCACGTGCATGTTGATATGTGAATATATTGTATTTCCGGAAAATAACTAGATTTATACTGTTTTATTGTACTATAATTATATTATATCCTGACCTATCCAGGCAATCCTCAACAGCTGAACAAGCATCAAGCACGGCAGCCTTCTGCCGGAGAAGCGCGCCGAAGGCACGGAGAATAAACAAAATCGGCAGTCTCTAAGAAATCACCGAAAAATATCGATCGTGCGGGGAAGTGAGTTCATCGACTCGGCCAGAACATCGGCTGTTGAGAATTGTTGGATAGGTCAGGATCGACCCGAGGATCCAGCCTTACCGACCTACTTTCGTCGAAGCAAGCTATTTCGTGGACGATATTTCAATTATTTTTTTCTAGCATTAGTTATACAAATCGTTTTTCTTAAAACAATTTATTCACCTGAAAATGTGCTGTTAAAAAAAAATTGTTTTCATAAATAATAAAACGTTTTATTTCTTTCGGATAACGAATAAAAGTATCGAACGCAGTTATTAAACGACTTATTAGTTTATTTGTTATTCATGAATAACGAATAATTTCACATTATTCTTAATTTAAAATGACATAACATTTTCCGCGATACCTATGCTGTGCCAATACATGTGCCGGGACCCTGATCGAGCGCCTGTGCATAAGAGCCGTGCATACGTGGTTGAGCCCGCGGTCTCCGGGCGCTCTGATTGGCCAGTGTTTTTCGTTAATAACTTAAAAACGAAGCTTCAAACAACATTTTGGTAAAGGAAAAAGTTGTTCGGAATCACCTTAGCTACCCCCCATTTTCGGATGTTACACTTGCTCTAGAACACCTTGTATAAATGTAATTTTCGTTACGGGTCATATTAACCCGAGGAGGGTAGCAGGGTTAAAGAGGAAAAAATTTTTGCGGTAGTTATAATGAAAATTGTTGTAATAAAACAGATTCTTTAGTATACGTATTATGATGTTTTTACAATTATTTATCCATCTTTAGCAATTGTTTCCTTTTGTCTAATGCTAACCGACGCTGAATCCTTTACAATCTCTTTTTATTTGTCATAACGTACATGTTTATTTGCGCTTCATTTAAATAAAATGTTATTTGAAATAAAATTTTATTCAAATAAGAATTTATTGGAATGAAACATTATTCGCTACTTTTGAATAATTTCGTTTTAATCGAGTTGTATTTGAATATTAGTAAAATAAAATTTTATTTGAGGAATTTATTTAAAAATGTACCGTATAATATTTCATTTTAATAATGCCTAAACTTTGGTAAATGTCCGTTTGTCATTTCACGTAAGGCCTCTACTGCTGTGCTTAGTATTTATTAGTTTTTAAGCATTCGACAAAACTGATATACCTCGATGTATATACGGTTTTTAAATGTCGAGATCTAACATTTACGCGTCATATCAAAATATCCAAAGGTAATAACAGTAAAATATCAAATTATTTGACTGATTTCATAAGTATAAACTGCTGAATTTATTTCAATTGATTATTATCATATACAATGTACATATTTGATACCACGTTTAACCAGTATCTCGCAAGCAGTTACACAGTATCGTAGAATTTCATTAGTAATTTTAAATGTTCTGAGTGTGCGTTTAAATCTTCATACATAATTACTATCAATACGATCACTATTCAGTTTAATAGTACACTGTCAAATAATTATTATTAATGAACATGAACATTAGTTCAGTCATTGCTATAAAATCGTATGCTGTACATAGTTTCTTTTTAAATTTAAAAAGTGGATAATTTATACGTATTGTTCTGAGAAGTGTATAACTCCAATATTTAACTTTTGTGAGTGATATTGTACGAAGAAAGTATATATTTTGAATAATATTTTGCTGTATATGGTCTAATTGACACAAAATCATAGCTAGGTTATGTGTCCTTAACCTTTTGCAGATATTGAAGTGTTACAGAAAAATGTTGAGGATGTTCAGTATATCACAAAATTCTTATTTACGTCGGTTTGGATTAAAACAGTATTCAAGACATTATAACTTTTATTCAAAAAGAAATGTAGCTTCTAATGCAACAAAATATGGAATAAATGTACTACATCATGGAACTAGTAAATTTCAAAAGGGACAAATTATTCATGGTTTCATTGTAGAGGAAGTTGCAAAAATAGATGAAATATATCTAACTGCAGTACGATTAACTCATTTGGGTACTGGGGCACAATATTTGCATTTAATGAGAGATGATAGTAACAATGTGTTTTCTATTGGATTTCGCACAACTCCAAAAGATTCAACAGGTTTACCTCACATTTTAGAACATACTACCCTTTGTGGTAGTGAACGATATCCATGTAGAGATCCATTTTTCAAAATGTTAAGAAGATCATTAGCTACATTTATGAATGCCATGACAGGACCTGATTATACTATATATCCATTTTCTACACAAAATTTAAAAGATTATCGAAATTTGCAATCAGTGTACCTAGATTCTGTATTTAAACCAAATTTGAGAGAAATTGATTTCAAACAAGAAGGATGGAGATTGGAACATGAAGATATAAATGATAAAAACTCACCTATAGTTTTTAAAGGAGTAGTTTTTAATGAAATGAAAGGTGTTTTCAATGAAAATCAGACTATATTAGCTGAACAATTATTAAACCGCATTTTACCTAGTCATACATATTCAGTAATTTCTGGTGGAGACCCTTTAGTTATTCCTACTTTAAAATATAATGATCTGCTCAATTTTCATAGAACATATTATCATCCTTCTAATTCTCGATTCTATTCGTATGGTAATTTTCCATTAGATGCTCATTTAAAATTTATTAACGATCGATACTTGTTCCTGATGGATAAGATAGATACACAGATGTCAAAAGTTCCTTCAGAGAAACGTTGGGACAATCCAAAGAAGGAACATATTTCATGTAGACCAGATCCTATGGCTGCAGATCCTAATCGACAAGGCAGTATAGCAATTGGTCATTTGTGTAATGACATAACTGATATACAGAAGACTTTTGAAATGCACATTTTATCCCAACTTCTTTTGAGAGGTCCAAATTCAGCTTTTTATAAGTCTTTAGTAGAATCAAAAGTAGGAGTTGCTTTTGGCCCAATGACAGGATTTGACTCTCAATGTAAAGATACAATGTTTGTTGTAAGTTTACTTGGTGTTAAACAAGAAGATTTTGAGAAAGTAGAAAAGATATTCGATGAAACTGTACAAAATGTTATTGAAAAAGGCTTTACAAAAGATCATATTGAAGCTGTTTTACATAGTATTGAACTTCAAGTAAAACATCAAACTTCTAGTTTTGGATTACAATTACTGTTCAATTTAACACCATTATGGAACCATAATGGAGATCTCATACATTCAATGAGAATTAATGAAGCAATTATAAAATTCAAAAAAGAAATAAAAATCAATCCCAAATATCTCCAGGAGATAGTAAAAATGTACTTAATGGATAATAATCATAGATTGACATTAACAATGTTGCCATATGAAAAATATGATTACGAAAAAGCAGTTGCTGAACGTGAATTATTAGAATCTAAACTAAAACAGCTTTCTGAAGAAGAATTAAATGAAATTTATACTGATGGAAAAATTTTACTTGAAGAACAACAAAAAGAAGAAGATGTAAATGTTCTTCCCACTTTAAAAATAAAAGATATAAAAGCAGATGTAGAGCGATATAAATTAGAAGATATAAATGTGGTTGATGTTCCTTTACAAATAGCTACTGCACCAACAAATGGTGTTTGTTACTATCGAGGAATTCTTAACACTCGAGGGCTAGAACAGGAATTAAAACCTTTATTACCACTTTTTAACAATATTATTTCAAAGATGAGTACAAAAAATTATGATTATAGAAATTTCGATCAAATGATACGATTGAAAACTGGAGGCTTAAATTTTATGAATCATATTGTAGAACATAAAAATGATTTATTACAATATGAAGAAGGAATATTAATAGAATCTTACTGTTTAGATCGTAATGTGAATGATATGTGGAAACTATGGTTAGAGTTGTTTAATAATATCAAGTTATCAGATATGGAAAGATTTACAACACTTGTTAAAATCAATGCTGCAGATTTAATTAATGGAATTGCAGATTTAGGACATTCCTATGCAATGAGCAGTGCAGCCAGTTTGGTTTCACCAGTTACTAAATTCAAGGAAAGTTTATCTGGATTACAGTATGTCTCAAGAATGAAAAAAATAGCACAAATGCAAGATTTAAGTTCTGTATTACACCAAATGCAAGAAATATCTCATTACATTTTAAATAAACGATATTTGAGGTCAGCGATAAATTTATGTGAAAACAATAAACATAAAGTATTAGAAAGTATTACTGAATTTTATAATGCAATGAAAGGGACACCTTCAAATACATATACTTTTACGCATGATCAAAACATTGAAGTTGAAGATAGTGCTATACATTATGTATTACCATATACAGTAAACTATACTGCTAAAGCAATACTTACAGTTCCATATACCCATCCAGATTTTGCACCTTTACAAGTACTTTCTAAATTGATCACATCACATTATTTACATCCAGAAATTAGAGAAAAAGGTGGAGCTTATGGTGGTGGTGCTACATTATCATCAGATGGGATTTTTGCATTTTACTCTTATAGAGATCCTAATTCTACTCGTACTTTAGATTTATTTGAAAAAACCTATGACTTCTTGTTAAAGCATCCGCTAACTGAAAGTTATATTGATGAAGCTATATTAGGAATCTTTCAACGTCTTGATGCACCAGTTTCCCCAAGTAATCGTGGAATGATTAAGTTTAAATATAATTTAACAGATGATGATATTCAAGAACAAAGACAGAGATTAAAAGCTGTAACAAAAGATCAACTTTTATATGTTGCTAGCAAATATTTGCAACCTGATCAAAAACATATTAGAGTAGGACGTGCATTAATTGGACCAGTCAATCATGATTTGTTAAATAGGCATTCAGAAAATTGGAGGATTGAAAATCAAAAAGAAGAAACTCAAGCAAGAGCAGTTGAATAAACTTTCTGTTAAAATAAATGTATTGTCATTATTTGTTCATATATACATATGCGTACTTAGAAGATAATTGTGTAATTTTCATAATGAATCTTATATCTTTGTAATGTACTGAAAAATATCTGTAAAATAAATATTATAAAAATTATATTTATGCAAGTTATATATCTATATATACATATATGTATGCGCGCGCGCGCGTGCGCGCGCGTGCGTACGTGTGTGTAATTTTGGAATACATTATAATTTTATTTAAGTACATTTTACTTTAAATTAGATGGCGTGTATAAACGAAAATACAGAAAATATATATTTCTTGAATGCATTGAACTTGTTTATTGAAACACAGTGGCTTTATAATACTCCTGTTACTGATTTGTTAACTGATGGATTACTTGATTTATTTCCAAAACAGTGGTTGAATGTTTTGCAAATTTTAGAAAATGAAGAACTTAATGATTTTGTTGTGAAAAAGATAACAAAGGTTGGTAAAAAAATATAATAAGATATATGAATAGATTTTATTTACGTTACTTTTTTATAAATATTTTGTTTGTTTCAGCCACAATGGTCAGAAACCTTAAAGAATTTTGTTGATAAATGTATTTGCATTAACCAACTACCGACTATGAACACTGTATTATCAACAAAATTACCAAAAAACTTTCAAATAGGACTTAGTTTAAAAAAACAACATGAAATAATACACTTGACACATTTGATACATATACAGTGTGCACCACAAAATATTAAAATTATTGTTGATTTGGGTGCAGGCTTGGTAAGAAATTTGTGTTTGAATAAACATATTAATAAAAAATACTTGTATTAATTTTTTTAAATAATCTATAAATGTTTTCATTACAGGGATACATTTGTCAATTATTGTTCCATTTATACGGATATCATGTTCTTGGGTTAGAGAAAGATCAAGCAACTGTAAATAATGCTCGAAAAAGACAATTTAAAATGTATCCTGATTCATTAACATATGTTAAATATAATTGTTGCGATTTGACATATAATTCTGTTGAAACAATAGAAACCATTTTACATAATGAGTTCCGGGAGAAATCAGATGTTTGTTTAATTGGTTTACATGCCTGTGGGGACCTTAGCGTACATGCATCGAAAATATTTCGAGATATGAAAGCAGCACGCGTTTTTATCATAGTTCCTTGTTGTTATCATAAACTTTCAATATCAAAAAGTATAAAAGTAAACTCATCAAAAGAAAAGCAATACTTTAAGAATTTTCCATTATCTAGTTGTCTTAAAACTGTAATTAATAATTATAACTTTGATATTGGTTTTTTTTTGAGACAACCATTTTTACGGTTAGCATGCCAAGAGCCAGCAGATAGGTGGTGTAATATGTCTACTAAAACACACAATGAACATTCTTTTTATGTTCTTGCAAGGGCTGTTCTTCAGTTATATGCAACTAAAAGTGCGTATCACCTTTTTTGTTTTATTTAAAATGTTGTTTATTTAACTTTACTGTAAAATGAAAAATATTTTAGATGGATTTTTTCTTAAAAAACGTAATTGTAAAGGAACAAGAAAATCCCAATGTGTGAATTTTGAAACTTACATAAGAGATTCATTAAATAGATATATTTTACAATCACCAAGAGGGGAAAATGTTGAAGAACAAGGTAATGTTGCATAATGTTAATATTACATAAGTATAGTATAATTTTGTTTATAAATAGTAAAAGTAACAATATAAAAACACAGTACTAGTCTTATAAAGAAACAACAATAATTACACGCTTATAGAATAATTTATTTTTCCGTTTCTTAAATTAATAAAATGAAATTAAAAAAAAATTCATTTTGTTATGATTCCAATTATTGAACTTATAATACTAGATTAAGCAATTTGCTTTGTTTGTTTGATATACAAATTAAATCCGATATTATGAAAATTAAATAATTAAAATAAAGTAAATATAATATACACAATATAATAGTATGACTTTTAAATATGTTAACAACAGCAAATAATAATTATTAATTAATAATACTTAAAACTTATATAATAATAATGATTATTAATTAATAATTATTATTACATAAGTGTTATAGAAGTATTATTTTTCTTTATAATGAAGGGTTGTTGCTATGAAAAATTATAGGGAATTGTAAAGCAAATTATATACTATTTATCAAAGTAAAAAAAAAAAAAAAAAGAATGTTGGTAACAAAAATTATCGGAAGAATAAATGAAAAATATATGTCTGAATGTAAAAATACAATATATATTTATTCTTGTGTTGTGCCCTGTCAGTTTTACGGGGTATATGGAGTAGTTTGGATTCTGGAGTGTTTGAAGAATTGAAATTCACCGATCATCGAGTGGAGGAAAAGCTTTTATTAAGAGTTGCTTTTACAAGTTTAGTTTTCTATGTCTATCTATCGAAGACTGTCGAAGATTCTAGCTGACCTGGGCGGTTCTCGCGTCTTTTATAAAATCGTCCTATGATATTTTCATTAGTGGGGATGACCATATGTGGTCATAATAACTTCGGACGCATGAGTTTAATCGTTCTTGGTAGCCATGGTAGCCACGTGTCGCTGATTCTGCAAGTTACTTGGAGAAATAGTCGTTCCCAGGCTGCTAGGCACGATCTAGGAATCGTTTTCGGTTGATGCGCGCGTATCGCTAGTTTTACACATTTTGCTAGTCTCGTGTGGGAATGGTGAGCGCTTATCAGGGCACAACACTTGCAATTTAGAGAACAATTAGTCAAAACATTTTTTAAATAATATTAACCATTTGTTTATATTTAACTCAAAATGTAAAAATATTAATATTTTATTGACACAAAATTGAGCGTACACGTGAAAAGTTACGTAAAAAAATGTATTTTATAAAAATTATATAAAGGTGGTACTATTGAGAAACAGCTTCAAAATGTCTAAACAATATGATTCAACTGTTGAATCGACAAATTATCATTTGTTCAACCACATTTTCTAATTATTTCCAAGATGATTTCTCCGAGACAACAAATGGATATTTTTATACGAAAATTGACAATAAACTTATACTGTAATGGCGAAATTTTACTCAAAATTATAAGTATAATAGGCAGAACTCATTCAACAATACTGAAAATAGTAAATAAATTCAAATACAAAAGCACACTCCAGAACAAAGCAGCCCCAGGAAGAAAAAAAATCCTGTCTGTAAGTGATAAGTGTTATATTGTAAGGCAAATTAAGATAAATCTTAAGTTTGATATACTAGAATTAACAAAAAGTATTTCGTTAAGAATTAATCAAACAATATCGACTGAAACAGTTCGTCAGGTTGTACATAAAAAAAGGTTTCGATGGAAGAATCACCCACAGGAAACAATTTATTTCAAAAGTCAATCGTAAAGTGTCTTGAATTCGCAAAAAATATGTTAAAATCATAACAAAGATTTCTCGAACAACGTCATATTCAGTGATGACAACAAAATTAATTTATTTCATATAAAAAAGCAGCAAATCGTATTATAGCGACAACGAACTATATAATTTTAAAAAATAATACAAGAGCTACGATTACATGTGCTGGAGATTCCATAATATTGTGGAATCCACTATGCACAAAATGCCATTCCTTAATACTTTAAGGAATAATTTAAGAGCTTCTACGAAAAGATTGCAAATCCCATGTGGTCTATTATTTTTAGCTGAACGATGTTCCGAAGCATTCCTCCTTTGTATGTATAAGATATATTGTTACTCTATAATGTACCCAAATTGTTAAAAACAGCACTACAATCCCTTGATTTAAATATTATAAAGCATTTGTGGAGAGAGCTTAAAATTAGATTGAAAAATTATTAAATAATAAACAAAACAGATGTTAAAGTAAAAATTCAAGATACATGAGAAAATATTTCAGAATCAGTAACCAAAAATCTAGTAGAATCTGTGCCACAACGATTGCAAGTAGTTGTAGATGGGTTAGGCAACAGAAAGGTTATGCAACAGAATATTCATCTTGCATAAATAAATCATTTTAGTATGTGTATGATCAATTTTGTGTCAGTAAAATATCAGCATTTTCTTATTTTTAGTTAAATCTAAGCAAATAGTTAATGTAATTAAAATGGCTTTTTTACTAATTGTTTACTAAATTATATGAATAAATATATATTGTATTTTTAGATTTAAATGTGTATGTTTTTATCCACTCTCTCGCCAATTTTCGCTACTATCATGGGTGTGCTCTCAATTGTATGAGTGCATTATCACTGCAATATCCATTGGCTGATTCTTGTAGAATTTCTCGTCCCAAACATGAATTCAGAAGCAGAATGGCTCTGTCACACTCAGTTTTTGAAAAATATGAGTTTCTGTAAAAACACGATTTTGGGTAAAAATGAAGTATTACGTGAAAACTCAAAAGGCTAGGAAGTTTAATTTAGTCTTAAAAGATAGAGTGGAGCATCCTAAATATATTAATATATACGGTTATTAAATTTTGCTGTTTTCAATGATTGTAAATGGCCATCAAAATTTAAAAAAGAGCTAATGTGCGTACTTTCTTCGCAACACTTTTGCATTTTTTCGAACAGTTCATCTACCATAAATTTGTTACATAGTATCGAATTCTGTAGACATTTCTTAAGCAGAAACCATCTAGGAAACGTATTCGAATGATTTTAAATTCGAATAAATTGAGAAAATTTCCGTCGGTATCACGTGCAAGGTGTTTTGCCACATGCAGCTGTCATGGGACAATTCGCGGGACAATATGAGACAAACGACAGTAGGATGTTTTAACCCTCCGACTACTGCGATTTCTAGGCCTGTGCCGGAGTCACTTCTGACTCACACCGATATTTCACTAATACATATTGATAGCCGCTCAAGAATCTCACCGACTTGTACCAAACAAACAATTGCTCGAGCTCGAGAATCTCATCGGTACAATGTTATAAGGTGGTTGGTTTCTTTTAGATTACGTTAGGATTTTCGTTGTTAGTCATAGAAAAATAACAACCTCGTGGATTATGAGAAAAATTATGTAGTTTCTATATTTGTGTTATGACATTTATTACATACAATTTTTTAGGTTTGAATCGAATGTTTGCTGCATACATATCTCTCACAATAATCACATTTATTAGGGTATCTATTGTTACTTCCTATACAAAAGCAGCATCTAGCACGTTTTTGTCCAGAAAGTTTTGGTTTTTTTATTATTTTTCGCCCTGTCGCTTCTATTGCACTTATTACATTTCTATGCAGTCCTGTAGTAGTCATATTTTCAAATTCATTCGCCCTTCTATTTATATTTTCTGCAGTCAACTTACGTGCTAATTCCTCCAAAAACATTTTTCTTTTTTTTGTTATCGAATTTTCACTCGTCCATGCTGGGTATTTTGTTTGCCATATAATAAAGGCATTATATGCAGCTATATCTAAATAATGCATAAATAATGAAAGCGGCCAACGACGGGTGCAACGTCGACTTGAGTACTCTGTTACTACCTTATCTAAAACATCCACTCCACTTTTTGTGGAATTATAATATTTTATTATATCCGGTTTAAATTTTTCTGCTGGCGTCGAAATACTATGTTCATGATGTAATGTTGAAAGTAATACTACACACTTTCGTGGTTTTGGTACATATGATACTAATGTCATCTTTTCAGTAAATAAAAAATACGAAAAATATTGACTGCAGTTTCGTGTATCTATTAGTGTTTTTGGTAAATCTGTCTTATTCTTGCGCATGGTCCCAACTAAAAAAATATTATTTTCTAACAACTCTTCTGCTAAACTAAGGTCGGTAAAAAAATTGTCTGTTGTTACACAACGACCAGAGTTTTTCCAGAAATCGGTCAATTGCTTTACGACACGTTTACCCTGCTGTTTTTCTGGGGCAGTTCCATGTTTCCCCAGATATACTTCCATATTGCAGTAATAAAAAGTATTTGAGTCACAAAGCGTCCAAATTTTGATGCCATACTTTCCTGGCTTGTTCGGCATATACATTTTGAACGAACAACGTCCGCGAAATGTCATTAGTTGCTCATCTACACAACCAAAGTCAGTTGCATTGTAAGAATCTCTACAATTTTGTGTAAAAATATTTGTAATTTCTCGCAGTGGTGCAAGTTTATCAGAAGATTTTCTCTCCTCACGTGTAGTGGAATCATCAAAGCGGATGTATCGTAGTATATTTACAAACGATCACGAGACATTATCGCTGCATAAAATCGTCGAGAGAGAGCTTCATTTTCTTTCCACAAATCATGTTTGCTCTCACGAGATTCTCTAAATCGTCCTATGAGTAAAAGGAGCCCGAAAAAGGCATCGAGTTCTGTACGATCCAGTGGCTTCCATTTCTTATTTTCCGGGATACTTTCAATTGCTCTTTTATTAGTGTATAATATAATATTATCCATGATTGCATCGTTGATAAACAAGTGGAAACACTCATCTATATTTTCAACATATTCACTTTTTCTCGTAAGTGAACAATTAGGTAATAATTTAGGACTATTGTTATTGCTTTTTGGTGCAATCTCTTGCCAATTTCTTCCACATACAATTTAGCCCGTTGAAACTAAAGATTCTACCATATCGGGATCATCGGAATCAGAATCTTGAATTTCTGGTTCAGCATCACTGTTCGATGTACTTCCACCATCTGATAGTTGACAATTATGAACTTCCTTAGAAAATTCAGCAAAAGCAGATTGTTCGTTTGATAATGTAGACGTAGCGTCAAGAAAAATCAACAAAATAAAATATGTAAAATAATAAAAACAATAAAAATAAGCAAAATAAGTAAACTTGGCACACACGTATTTCTCTCTCAAAGCAGTTATGGAACTAATTGTAAGAAATTCGTGTCGTTTGCTTTTGCATTGTTTCTGGGTGGGGATTCGTTGCCGATTGTCATTTTGTTACGCATACCAACAGTTTCGTCACTCTGTGCGTGATCGCTCGCAAATCGACGAGTCACCAGAGACTCCGGCATAGCATACGAAAAGTTAAAAGAAAAAACACGTACTAACGATTCTAACAATAAGCGTACTTAAAGTTTAATAAAGGTGAATGTGGAATAATGGCACAATATATGATAGTTCCGTGGTAAAATCAAGACCGACTGTATTTCGTTATGGCATGAGGTTATATGCAATTTTGTTATCTAGTATAGAGTACATTCCGGGGGAAGTGTCATGTTGTCCGTTTGGATTTTGGCTGGTCTTAGGGTTGGGGTAAGATAAGCTTCACACACCTACGCGGTAGTGTCGCAGCGATGCATAATCGTTGCATAGCCAAAACCATTTTTTAAATTTCGTTAAACTACAGAAAAAATTAAATATATAAAATGAAGACTTACCTGTAATATCGCTCGCGTAAATAACTTTAAAAATATTTTCGTCGTACTTGGCGTTTATACTTATTGTCTAACAGGTAATTTTTTTATGTATTGTTGACTACTAATTATAGCATTAGGAATTTCCTCCCATCACTCTGTCTTTAATAATCTCGATGTTTAATGCATGAATACGTATGCTTTCTTAATATGAAGCCGTTAAATAACAAATACAATTGTTTATGAACTTACTAGGGTTTTTATTACTACGATTTTGAAAGATTTAGAAACTTTTTTTAATATCGCAATATTTCAAAATTCATTAGACAACATTTTAAAGTAACGTGAAACCTATTTACCATTGTACCACTTAAAAACCTTGTTGAACAAGTACATTATTCCATACTCTTAAAAAACAGTTTGAGATAAGAATGTAATATAATAAACGTTAATGAATGATAACAAGGACGCAAAGTATAAATGTCAAGCAAGATGAAAAAATTTTTAAATTTGGTATGTCTTCATTTTATATATTTCATTTTTCCTGTAATTTAACGAAATTTAAAAAATATTTTTGACCACATAAATTTCGAAATAATATTTCACGTATATTTTCTTTTCTACCGACCATCATTCATGTTGAGGGGACGAAAACAGTCCTCAAAGTTGTACCATTCCAACATACTTTAGACACAACTAATGACCACTGTTTCCAGTTTCTGCATTGTGATATCCTTGTTTAAAAGTATGCTTCCACGTGTCGAAACTGTTCCATGTTCATTTCGCGCTAGCATAGAATGCAAAGGTATTGACAAAGAAAAGCGAATGTGGTAAATTTTGCTTTCCAAATAAACGTTCTGCCACCACTACGTCATGTTTTAATCAATTGGAGCATGTTTTTCTCTTGTGAAAATCAGTTTTCTGATTTTTGTAAAAAGATAGAATAGCTTTGGGAGGACAGAATTATTTTAACAACGAAAGCGAAACTTTTAAATACCTGTTTCACGCGATTAGCGAACGTAACACTTATTTTAGTTTTATTCTTTTAGTTTGCCATAATCAGTTAATTAATTTTAATTTACTGCATTATTAGTTTTGATATGTGATTTATAAATTATTGTTCATAATTTCTTTATTATTTTTACTTTTTGTACCTTTCTTATTTTGCATTTTGTATGCACATGTATATGTGGATATTGTAATATATAATAATTGTGCTTCAGTGATTTATACGCATTATATGTATAGCGTCTGTTTCATGTGCATAGTATACATCGTGTTCGGATTCTTTTACGGATTTCTATAATATGCATGGACTTGCTATGGATATATCTGAAGTGTGGATTTCTGTGTACTTCTTTGTAGACAACTGCAGTGTGCATATTTTTTTAATTACTTACCTGTATAAATTCATGAGTTGGAGACATTAACTCTCTCCACTCAGTTGTTAAGGGTTACGGCTCGCGTTCCGAACGGTTGTCAGTAGGTTGTTAGGTGCTTGCGGAATTCGACCGTTATCACCAACCTCGTGACGTCGTTCGGGTTTGGTCCTAATATAAAACCGCGTGTTTCCCGATTCGCGGTAGACGTGGGTATAGATAGGAGGGCTCGGACATGCCAACGTATGGTTAACGAAGGTAGCCAAGGAGATGGACCACTAGCGTGTAGTTGACGCCGTGTGCCCACCGGATATCAAGGTATTTGGTATTCGCGAGTCGTAGTCGTTGATATATGTATGTACCTCGAGCGGTAAAGGTATATCTATCGTGGGGTTAGCGTAGATATATACACTTAGATACATCTTTACCACTCAAGGTATATCGACAATTACGACTTGCGAATTCCAAACACCTCCATATCCGATGGCACGCGGCGTTAACCATACGCCGAATGGTCCAGCATACGTTGGATTGTCCGATATTTCTGTCAATATCCACGTCTACCGTGAATCGAGAAATCACATGCGCCTTTCGCACAAGGACAAAACCGAAGGTCGTCACGAAACTGGTGAAAACGGTCGGATTCGCAAGCTCCGTAATAGTAGAGAGCGATTAACAATTTTTGGTTTAAATATTGAATTTAATAGAATTGATAACTAAAATTCTTTGTAAGAGTTGTTTAATGCGAATATTTCATCCCAATGAGTGCGAATAGACTAATTTGAAAACCTTTATTTGTTGGTAACTTTTTTCAAAATTAATACTTATAAAGATGGGGTAGTGATCCTAACCCAATGCTACATTATGAATCTTTATATGAATTTTATAAATCATATTATATGTATGTTTGATTCAGCTTCACAGTTAAGAACTGGACTTCGTTTACAATAACCTATTTTTATAAAGCTATTTTATTCACGCATTCGATTCATTCACTTCCTTTCTCTTTCTCTCTTCCATGCAACTTAGTCCTACTCTATTGACTTATTGCCCTGTTTACTGCACTTTTTCTTGTTATCTATATTTCTGTTTTGTTGTATTATCTGCTCTCTTATTTTTCTTTTCAGATTCTCGAGCTATTCTACAATCTTTTTATCCTCACACCCACTCACCATGTTTTCCATCCTAATTTCCCTTTCGGTTTCTCTGCAGTTCCTTGTCAGTTGCTTCAAGTTTGCGAATCTATTCCTTCGTCCTGTTCCCAGTACTTGGTCCAGTTTTTTAAATTACCGCATTTCACTTTGACTATTAAATTTGGACTCCTTCCCTCTTTGCTCAAATATTCTGGTAAACCTATTGTCCTGATGTATTTGTACCTATTGTTGTATTTAGATTGTTCTATTTTTGTGCGTTGCCTGAGCTGTTGCACTTTTTTTGTCTTTTCTCCTTAACTTCTCCGTTATGTCTTTTCTTTCTCTTCTTAACTCTTCCACCCCCATCTGGCTTAATTCGTTTCTTTTTAGGTACTCCTCTCTCTCTCTTTTCCGGTTCTACTTTGTTTTTTATTTGCTTTCTTTTCCCTCAAACACTCTTTCATTGTTTGTCTCCCTACATCTTTCCTTACCCCCTTTTCAAATTTCCAAGCTCCAATTCCCACTTTTGTTCTTAATTTCTCTCTTTTTGTTTCCTCTAACACCAGGTAGCCTGGTGTACGGATGTCCAAGCCAAGCGTCCATTTTATGTATCTTGATTGTATCTTTTCTACTTCGGTCCTGTCCTTCACAGTTTTACCCCATACATCAATACCTCAAGTTCCAGCATGTCGAATAGATACATTTTTATCCTGAAACTAGTCTTAAATTTCTTCTCTCCTGTTCCCCATTGTCACGTTTGCCTTTTTTCCCTTCATGTGTCCAGCCGTGTTACCGTTTCTCTGAAATCTTATTTCCAATTAGCTAAATTCATCCACCGTTTTGCTTTTTCATCCCCAATTCACTTTTTTCCTCACGCTCTTCCTTCCGAAAATTTGTAATATTACAGTATAATGTTTCTTTATGAGACTAGAACAGTGAGATTACATTCTTTCTCGTATATACTATACAATGTGTCCTATAAGGCGATATATTCGTTAGGTTTTATATCACGCGGAAACGTCAAAGGAACAAATTACTCGGTTTAAAGGAACATAGATTATGGTCGGAATAATCTTTTCACCAAGATCATACTTTTTGAGATTTCAAAGTTATCGATGCTTTTTTACATGTAACTACAGATTTTTACTATTCATTATTTCCGTTGACAGTGAGATGAACGCAATGTGTTATTGCTCTGCGAAAGGAACATAATAAAAACATGTTTACGTTTATGGAACGCATAATGGCATGAAAGAAACAATTCGGTAAGTTTGTTCTGCTGTAATACTCCAAAGGCTAACGACGCTAGTTTCTTCATAATCAAATTAACAAATGTTTAGAAGTCAATAGAAATAATTTTGAACATTTATTACAATAAATTTTCTTTCACAAACCTCCGTTGTAGTTATTTCATTATGTCTATCTATTTCCAAACATTCCTGAATTTTGCGTACTCAAGATCACCTGAAGGTTATGGTATTCTAACTCATTGGTTTCGTCTTGACCTCAACTATCAGGCCATAGTAATGAAAATATGTAGTTACATATGTATAAAGAAACATCGATGATTTTGAAATCTCCACAAATATGACCTTATTGAAAAAATTATTCCCACTATAATATGTGTTTCCACGAATAAAATAATTTATTCCTTTGACATTTCCGCGTAGCATAAACAGTAATGGAGATGTCGCCTTCTAACAGAGTTAGTGGAATATTCCGTATACACATGATTTTTTAAATATTTTATGTATTAGAAAAATTTAATCATATTGCATTTTAGATATACAGTCCAATTTTGACATGCACGAAAAAAATATTACGCAATTGTGGAAAGTTCACTGTAATAAACTAAACACGGTAGAAATGTACACTGGTTTACAGTTGATGCTGCAAGCGCCAGCGGAATCGTTTATTTTACAAGATCGATTATGTTGGATGGCAGAACAAGGGTTAGAAGCAAAAATTATTCAAGTTATGAATAAAAGTTTATCCCCACGTGCATATGCAATTGTATCTCGAAAAAAATAATAAATATTGTTAATTAGTGGTTTTACAACTCATTAATTTTTTTATGTAACTTGTACTTGGTTTCTATAGATAGAATGTACCACCTAATTTTATTTTATTATATATATAATAAAAATAATATATAATATAATTTATATATATATATATATGTAAATTATAAAATATTATAATTAAAAAATATTTCATAATACTGGGCGTTTATACGTGGCATGTTGCTTGTCCAGTTAGCAAATATTATTAGTTACATATATATATATATATATATCTCGTATCGCGAAGTGCAACCCGGCGAACAAGCACCAAATGCGGCAGCCTTCCGCCGGAGAAGTGCGCCGAAGGCACGGAGAATAAACAAAATCAGCAGTCTCTAAGAAGTTACCGAAAATTATCGATCGTGCAGTGAAGTGAATTCACTGACCCGTCCGTAACATCAGCTCTTGAGGATTGCCTTGATAGGTCAGAATCGACACGAGGATCCAGTGTTAACGATCCATTTCCGTCGAAGCAGGTTATTTCGTGGACGAATGGGTAAGTTTAATTATTTTTTTCTAGCATTAGTTATACAAATTGTTTTTCTTAAAACAATTTATTCACCTGAAAATATGCTGTTGACACTATGCCGTCCGGTGACACCACGTTGGTATCGCGTAGAAATATTTCTATTGTAATAAAAAAGCTTACATCTATTTATACGGATGCTTGAAATTTCGTGTAAATCGGGTGACAGGATCAAGTAAGAGTTATTAAAATTTTCATGTTCTGATACGGTACATTGTAATTACAATATGAACGATCGTGCGAAAAAGGCTGGTAACAGATAGTAGATTCTACGCGAAACATACCGGCGGCAGACGAAAGGTTTTTCTATCACACGTGCGGACGTCAAAGTGTTAAAAAAAAAAACCATTTTTTTCATAAGTAATAAAACGTTTTATTCCTTTCGGAAAACGAATAAAAGTATCGAACGCAGTTATTAAACGACTTATTAGTTTATTTGTTATTCATGAATAATGAATAATTTCACATTATTCTTAATTTAAAACGATATAATATTTTCCGCGATACCCATGCTGTGCCAGTGCGTTTGCCGGGACCTCGACTGTGCTCCCGTGAATAAAGGCCACGCTTACGCGGTTGAGCGCACGTACTCAAAAACGAAGCTTTAAGCAACATTTTGGTAAAGGAAAAAATTGTTCAGATTCACCTCAGTAACCCCTCAGGAGTTATGAGACACCTTGTATATGAGTTATGTCTCTGCAATTTTGGATATTTCTAGCAAAATAAGTTGTTGGATACTATGAGCACTGACAATAGGTCAAAATGGACTTTGTCTTTTAAGTATTTCTATAAACAAAAAAAGTCATTAAAATGGTACTGATAATAAGGTATCTTGCACTGGTTAATATTCCTAATGGATATATCTGCATAAATACTGTAATGTATAATAGAGAAATACACAGCAATACGTAAGTGAAAATGTACTGATAAAATAAATAAAAAAAAAACAAAGAAACTTAAAACTGCAATAACTTTTCAACTAATAGTTTTAAGATACAAGTATTTAGTATTTATTTTTTTTTGAAAAATGAAAAACAGATAGCCTATCCAAAAATGTAGAGTTTCATCAGATACCTAAATGCAATTACACTTTTATTTCATTTTAATTCATTAGGCATATTTTTTTTATTATAAAAATGTAAAAGTAAAAGAAATTAAAGGAAGGAAAGGAATTAAACTACATAATATGAATTTCCTACTGTATTTAAATGTATATAAGTATGTACTCTTGAGACTTCTTCTCATAAACATTCGATTTTATATTTAATTCTTAGTCTACGTATTCTGCGGATCTAACTTTGCATTTGGCTTTTCTTAAGTCCTTTATCTAATCCTATTTAAGTCGTAGTCGTCTTAAGGCACGATGCAAATATATTAATAATATTATAATACGTACTATGTTTTATCAGAGAGGAACCTCGAGTGTTCATTTAGTTTCATAAATATTAACGTGATTAATTTTATAAAAAGTATATTAAAAATATTTCTGTTTTTCTTTTTCTTTTCTTTGTTTGGTTCAAACAATTTTACGTGATGTATTTAATTACATGTGTAAATTCTGTTGGTAACCTTCGACTTCGTTGTACATTTTCCTGACAGCGTCCTTCGTGTTGTTCGGTAGATAGTTTTGCACTGCCGGTGCAACTTTATTGCTGCCTGCCACAATGCCATTGGCCAAATGCGCTACACCATTTTGCAAAAGATGTGTAGTGCCGTTTGCAATACCATTTTGTATACGAGTAGTACCATTCTTTTGAACGTGTCTTGCGTTGTTCTTCAATCCATTCGCGATTTTTGCTGCTCCTATGAACAAAAGATAAAAATAAATTATTTGTTCAGTAAGAGCGTTGGAACGATTTCTTTGTTTATATGTCATGGAGAGCAATAAGGACCGAAAAGCCTGGACTGGGTGAGGAAAGATTATATTGCGTTACTCTAAATGCAACAGTGTTGCTTTGTTTGTCGCAGTAATTGGTATAGGTTTACGATGAGTACTGCATACGCTCGATGTTTCGAAGCAGTGTTTCTTTGCACTCACCCGAAAGCGCCAAAATTAAGTTTTTCAGCTGCAGCTCAATATATGTATGCAAAAATCGGTGGAATTTGTAAGAAAGTAGGTGCGTGAGTGGGTTTCAATATAAAACAACGAAAAATGTCGATAATTTTGAAGGAAGAGGAAAAAAACGAGGAACAACAAGACAGGATAAAATTATTGTTTAAATGTTTAAAAAAATCCTTCTTTATCATTGCGTCACGCATACAAAATTTTTGAAAGAAAGGGTACAAATATCAGTATAGCAACAATAAAAAAAGAGATTAGAAAAGTCAGAAATTAGATTACGAAGCCTTTTGCTAAAACCGCTATTTTCCGAAAGACACGAAAAAAGATTTGCTTGGGCACAGCAAAATATTGGCCGCAACTGGCAAAACATAAGTTTTACCGACGAGTCATCTTTGTGGGCACAGATTCCTCGAAAAAGAGCCTGGAGTATGAAGGGTCATCTAATGCTTCCACGGACAGTTAAGCATTCAATTAAAGTGCATGTTTGGGGATGCTTTTGTTCTCTGGGATTCGAAACTGACACATTGGATGCGAAACTGATGGTAAAAATATACGAAAAATGTTTGTTAAAATCTGCTAAAGTGTGGTTTGGTGAAGATAACACGTCCTGGATGTTACAAGAGGACAACGATTCAAAACACCGGAGTCGTCTGTGCATGGACTGGAAAGCAGAGAAAAATATCAACGGCTTAGAGTGACCCTTACAATCGCGAGATGCAAACCCGATCGAAAATGTTGGGCTATTATGAAGATAAAGTTTCGTGGTAAGACTATATATACATTAAAACAACTAGGCCGTCAAATAAGAAAGATATGGAGCTCTTTACCAAGGGAATATGCAGAAAGTCTGATGAAAAGTATACCAAGACGATGTGAGGCTATATTACAAAATAATGGTGATTTTACACAATATTAGGTAATTGCAATGTAATATTATACGTATAGTTCAAAATAATTTTTGAATTATTAAAAAATAGTTATTATTTTTGTAGATATCGTTCCAACGTTCTTATTGAACAAACTGTATATCTAGAAATGTATGTACATACGTAAGTACTGTTCTATCTTATTAATAATAAATTGCAATTGCTAACAAACAATGTGTAAAGTGGGTTGATTAGTATTTCATGTTTATTATTTTCGTTTTTGAGTAACAAACATTCAACGATAATCGAAGAATAATCGATTAAATATATTCATTCAAATTCAATGGCCGTTCTTATTTAATTATAAGTATTATATAACCTGCAACCAGTAATGTTTACAAGTCAATGTAACGTGTGATATACTTAATAGTCCATTAAAAGCTTTATTTGTTCTTTTAAAGATAAAAATGCCAAATGATTTAGTCATAATACAAAATGAAGATGAGTAAGATTGCTCCCTTACCATAACAAAACAAAACATAGTTAAACATGAATAAAGTATTACATATACCACAAACACCTGCTTGTTTCGCGAATTTTTCAAAGTAAAGGTTCAGTCAGTTTGCAAAATTAAATAATATATATAATCTTTAAATTGCAAAAATTAAATTTCCGATATGTACATCTTATTTCAAAATTGATTTTCTTAAAAAAAAAAAAAACAAAAAAAAAACAAAAAACAAAGAAAGCTAAAAATATAACACTCACCTTGTAAGCTCATTCCGTTCATATTCTTCGAATTACTAATCGCTTTCTCTATATTCATTTTACCATCGATTATCTGCCTAGAAACACCATTTGGAATGATCGTTTTGTTCGTGTTATTAGGATTGACTAGATTTGAATTCGTATTATTTCCCTTTTCTAGTATGGTTGCCGGTGGTTCCGGACTGTGTGAATCACTTCCTTCCTTGCGCCGTGTTTGTGTCATTAATTGATAAAGTGCAGCTGCGAATTCTTGTTGTACACTTGGTACATCTGTGTCACCATCGATCTGTATTTTAAATTATTTTCTGTTGAATATTTAAAAAATAGAACTGTTTTCTTTTAAATAATATTATCCATTCGATTTAAAAAAAAATACATTACTGTTTGATAATTTGAATTCAATTTAATTAGCGCTATCGACGAAGTGTTAGATCTCCTTAAATACATAATGTAATTGGAAGTAATCTACCATAGGTAAAATAATGTTAAGGAAAAGAAAGCAATGCGTCGTTTGAAGAACGTATTTTAATATTGAATGAAACTTTAATTATACGAACGTTGCATAGCTTAACCAAAACGCGGATTGTCCGAATGTCGATTAGTGGAACAGGAATGAATCATTAATTATGTAGTATCTAAATTATGTAGCAATGTTTACATTTTGAAATAAGAATCCTTCTTATTTCAAATTCCCGAGGTTAACGTCTTGACTAACAAGGGAAGTTCGCGAACGGTCCGGCTTCGATTTTGATGAAACTTTGTACACTTATAAAGCAGCCAAAAATAATCGACACGTATTTTTTTTTAGCTGCGGTAACTCGAGTTTAAGGGGTGAAACCACCCCTTGAAGTTTTGGGTCAAAACGGCTATCTCGAAAACGGAAAGACATACGAAAAAATTGTCAATGGGCGAGGTTAATGGTTTCTTATGTACAATAACGTGGTGTTAAAAAATTTAACAAAATACAGTTTGTTTATACCAACAAAAAATTTATTAACTTAATTTTTCATTTTATTGAAATTTTCATAATGACAAAAAATGACGAGCATGTTATTCCAAATCCATTAGTATATAACATTTTAAAATTGCCTTTTACAGTTTTGCAGATTTTGATGATTTACATCTTGCGCGCACATCCACTATGGTAATAGCCGTTCTAACTTTGATTTTAATGAAGCATTGTAGGCTTGCACTAAATTATATAGTAACAAGTAACAAGTAACAAGTAACAATGACAGTAACAAGTTTCTTAACAGCAATGAAAAGATTAATTGTTTTTATTATTCACCTATGACATCGTGGCAAAGGTAGAGCGATTTATAAATTATAAATACATACAGTGTGTATAGCAATTATTCTATGTAGTTTCGACAATAGTGGTACTCGTCGAAAAAATGTTTGAGACATAAAGATTTCTTACACCATGCGCATTTAATTATTGCCACGTCACCGCAAATATGGTATCTTGGTTCATTTTCAACAGAATAGCAGTACTCAACAGGATTCTGGAATGCATTTGGTTTTTCATCTATATATCCGGATTTATACCTGCATTTTATTGCCTGCACACAATCTTATTTTACATTTTTTCCTGGATTGTGAATTATCATTGAAGCTGCTTAATATTCCTTCTCGTTGGTTTTCCTTTTCTTCTTCACAAAATTCGCGGTACTCTGTAACAAGCTCGTATGCTAATTGTAGCAGGAAACATTGCCTTGATAGCTTCAACCCAGTTGTTTCCTGATAGAGTATCAAATTGATTCCAGCGAAATCCAAGATATTAAAAAATACCTGTACAGGCCATCTATTGCACTTCGATTTGACGCTATACTTTCGCGCCATTTGATCAACTATATCGACGCCAAATTTGGTTTTATTATAGTAAGTGATTGTTTCGGGTGTCTTCTTTCTATTGTTCTTGATTTTTACAGTTTTATGTTTGGTATTCAATATCACTACTTTTTTTCTTGGTTTTGATTTATAAATCGTTAGCGTACAGTCATTTGATTTGTATGTCATTATTGAAAGAAATTTCAAATTACCATTTGTTGTTTTTGCAAGTGCGGGAAATTCCCTCCTGTTCGCACGCATTGTTCCCACTAACGTTGTCTTTTTCGCCAATAATTTTGCAGCCAGAGATGCAGTCGTAAAAAGATTGTCGGTTGTAATATTTCTTCTACAGTTGGTGAAAGGTTCAACTAATTTCATCACAACAAATTTGCTGAGTGGTATTGACGTCGGTCTGGTTTCATCACGTCCTAAGTAAGGCAAACCGTTTACAACGTATTTAGTTTTTACATCAGACGCTAGCCAAAATTTTATTCTATATTTGTCGGGTTTGTTTGGCATGTATTGTGTAAATTTGCATCTAGTTTTTGTCGGAAAGAGTTGCTCATCAACGCTGAGATCCACGCCTGGCTTGTAACAACTCTGGCAATTTTCTATGAATTTCTTCCATACGTCTGAAATGAGAGCAAATTTGTTCACACTCAAACATTGGATTCGTTGGCTTCTGTCATCGAACCGCAGAAATCTCAAAATTTCTGAGAAGGTGTTCCTACTCATTGCATTCGAAAAAAAGGAAGGTCCCCATTTCGAATTCCACAGGTGGGAAATGGGTAAATTTTTTGCCTGATAAGCGCCACGTGCATATAATACTCCAATGAATGCATATAATTTTTTTATAGGCAGATCCCATGCAGTCTCCAAAACTCGTAGAGCTTCTGCTTCTGTATATTTCTTTATGTTTTCAATAATGGTGTGATCTATTATCACCGAAAATGCAGATGAGGCTTTACCAGACATAATATTTCTTTTGGCATGTGCCGTTGGACCTGATACTTCTCTGAAAGTAAGTGATGGTCTTCTGATTGCCGGCCCTTCTCGGATTCGCTGCTAAACAGTTCCATCAAGGGCCGTGACAGTGTCTTCAAAATTCTGTTCACTATCACTTTCAGAATCCGATAAAAATCTTTGGAGCCTCTGTCCTCTACGGAGATTCAAAAAATACCCAGTTTCATCGGCAACCACATTATCATCCTGTGTTTTCTCATTGTCTGGAAAATCACTTTGACTTTGACTTTGATCATCTTCTGGTATTGAATCTTCTTCACCTGAATTCACTTCACTTATTTGTCGAATTCTTTCCAACTCTCTCACTGACCGTGCGGACATATTCAGGGTTGCAGTGAAATATAAGTCCAATTGAATGTAACAGAAATTGTCAAAATATAACTAAAACTGATCTTTGCTCTGCGACTCTCAATATACGACTGCATTTCTATTTCGTTTAGCTACAGAAAACTCATTGGAGGGAGTGTTGCTTGTGAATCTCCGAAGTGCTTACGCCGAGTGCTTACGCCGAAACCAAACACACATATCAGGTTCCAACAAATGAAAGAGTCATTTGAGAAGCGTATCTGAATTTAGAACTAAGGTTCCAGTTGGAAAATTGCTGAAAAATACTAAACTTCGTATGTGGTCAAATGACCCCCCGTGGTACGTAAGGTAGGTAAAGAATTTTTGTCGGTAAAAAATAAGCTACGAAAAAAACGGAATGCGAGCAATTGGATAACCGGATGATATAAGAATTTACAGAAAGTTAACTGACCGATAGAAATAACAATAAATGTATGAATTTAAAGTAAATTTTCAAAAGGGGTCATTTGACCCCGCTTGGTACGTTTAGTGTTAAGCCTTAGAATCACTAGAAAACGCGGACTTCTGAATCTCGTTGGCTCAGTATCCAAATCATTATTCGGAACACTTGATGAAAACGACTTAACTCTAATCAACGGAAACCTGGACAAACTCTTCGATTAAACTAAACCAACCAACGCACAGCAAACTAGGTACCCACGATTGCCAAATAGAACTCGTTAACAATGCGAACCAAATTAATACTTGTGCTATTTCGCTTTTCAAGATAACAGACGCAACATTTATCCCACTGGAACAACCAAATGTTTATATCTTTATATCTAACGACCCAGTTTCACTCGATATTCTTTGTAACACACATGAAACACGAACAATTGACAGCCCCAGCATTATCCAAAGCAAAGAACCTTGCATTATCACTTACGGCAACAACATGATGAAAGTTGGAGGTTCAATACAAAACGTTATTTATGAGACTAGATTCAAGGAAATTGTTATAAATGTGCCAGACGTCAGTTTCAAATTGTTAGACGAAAATATTGAAAAAATTCCTAAAGTAACTTCCAACTTTAATCAATACAAAACTTCACTCAACCAAATAAACAACCAAATCAGTCGAATACAATTAGAACACAGGATCAAAAACCTGAAGGAGTATGGCCTCTCGGCACTCAAAATCATCGGTTACATATCATTAGGTATTATTACTATTTATACCTTGCACAAATTCAAAATATTCTCCAAATGCCTACCTACACATTTTACGTTTAACATATCTTGCCCCACCACTAACGTAACACAAGAATTGCATTCCATACCATCAACCATATCAGTTCCTGGGTACAACGAATATGCCAGCATCCCAGCCAGAGAACTACCAGTCCTAGAAGACAACATTATCGAAATCCAACCAGTCCGGAAGCATGTACATTTTGAGAGACCCAAAAATCTAAGAAGAGGAGAATGTGACGCACTCGATAAGGACACCTCATATGGGTCCACACCATGACCAAGGCTAAACCTTGACCCATGGTCAAGGGCCCAACCCCCTCCCGTTAAAACCCGAAGATATATATACCGAAATATTGTAGAACCGGCATTATTGAATAGTTTTCCCAATAAAGAACATCTACACTTATTTCGAATATCTCCCACAAGGTTGTTAAGGCGTGGGCGGCTGATCGCCCCGGTGTCGCCTTTTGTTAAGGGTTACGGTTCGCGTTCCGAACGGTCGTCAGTCTGACTGTTAGGTGCTTGCGGAATTTGTCCGTTATCACCAGCCTCGTGACGTCGTTCGGGGTTTTGGTCCTAATACAAGCGCGCGTTGCCCGATTCGCGGTAGATAGAGGTATAGACAGGAGGGTTCGGACGAACCTCCGTATGGCTAACGGAGGGAGCCGAAGGAGGTGGACCACTAGCGTATAGTCAACGCCGCGTGATCCCGGATGTGAAGGTGTCTAGGTGTAAGACAGGAGGGTTCGGACGAATCTCCGTATGGCTAACGGAGGGAGCCGAAGGAGATGGTCTATTCGGGAATGGTTAACGACGCGTGACACAGGAGGATGTGTCGGTGTATTATAGGAGGGTTCGGACGAACCTCCGTATGGCTAACGGAGGGAGCCGAAGGAGATGGACCAGTAGCGTATGATTAACGCTGCGTGCCACCGGACAGTGTGTCTTAGGTGAGATAGGAAGTCTCGGACGAACCTCCGTGTGGCTAACGGAGGGAGCCGAAGGAGATGGATCACTAGCGTATGGTTAACGCCGTGTTCCACCGGATATCAAGGTATTTTGGTATTCGCGAGTCGTAGTCGTTGATATACCTCGAGCGGTAAAGGTATATCTGTCGTGGGGTTAGCTAGTACGTTACTAAATTAGTCAGGATAGGTTTAATTGAATATAGACACGAAATGGATTCTATATCACTATATTCTAATATAATTACAAGGACTAATTGGTACAAAGTTATAGTTAGTCGATTCTTGACTCGGCAAGAATCTTCCTTCTCGACTTTAACGCGGTGAGAACGCGGAGGAGTCAGTACAGTATTATCTGATAGACACTTACGAAGTACGTTCGCGACGTTAGTATGCTCGAAGGGGACTGGAACCCGATCTTGCTCGTATCTATACTCTGACGGACAGAGTAACGTTATGCTCAGAAAACTGGATTTGAGACTGCCCCCGAGCGTCGAAGATCATGCCCTTTTATACACCGAAAAACTAAGATTTTTGGTGGTGGGGAACGTTTGATTTCCGTGGGAATGGAATGTTCTTCCATCCCCTGGCTAGACGACTGTCGGAGGGTGCGTGCTAGACTAAACATTAGGCGCCACACGTTTCGGGTAAGACGCGTACGTAACAAGGTTAAGCGAACTTTACCATACGTCGTAAAGTCTCGAACCACCTTTTGAGATAGTTTAATTTATTTCAACCTAATTATCCACGTGACACAGGCAATGACTTTCTTCGAAGTAAACAAAAAACGTTTACTGCGTTACCTACAATCAGCTCTAGAACCCCGGATGTCATAAATCCTGGAATCTCTAAAGGGCTAAAGTGAAAGTGGCTTTGCAACCTCAGCTGTGGGCCACTTGGGGATGACAAAGTCCAGGCCCCGCGGAGGTTCCACAGGATTCTAGGAAGCCGTCCATCCAATACCCTCTCCGGTCATTGTGTACTACCCCTTCCTAAGTCAGCACGCTAAGGGCGAACTAGCAGGAGGTATAAATGCACTGGAGCAAAGTTGATTGGTAAAGAACAAAATTAGGAAAGGCCAATCAGCTTTTTAGCCGTTTCGCGAAATCTCTGCGTCACTTTAATCTCCGCGATACCTTTCGAATCGTCACACAAGATACATTAAACTTTGATTACCCGCTAAACTTCGCAAATGTTATTTGGAGTTTGAACTTTGAAATATACAGTCTATTTGTAATTCAGGCTATTCATTAGTCGGCATAAACGGGTCCTTGAAGAAGAACTAACGATCAAGGCCCTAACAGTGATACTTTTCATCGGTATCTATATCCTCATATCATCTATAAGCCAAACCTTTATGAAAAAATCTGAGCTTTTAGCATCAACGAATACTCGTACAAAATTTTTCATAATTCTTAAAATGTAATTTATTTTCCGTATAAAAAATGTTGAAGTCGTGAGAACCAAAAGTTTAGTTTAATTTAGTTTAGTGTAGTTAATTTTTTTTTTCAGTACAAGATCCAGTATTGTATTGTAGAATCACATTTTTAGACTCTTTCTTTCTAAATTTCGGTGCAAATTTTTAATTAATTATTATACAACTCTCTTGTTAGATTCTAGCAATTCATAATATATTATATCCTTTATTTTCATCAAATTGAATGGAAAGTAACATTATTATGTTAACAGTGACAAAAATTTTTTATGTAATATTTGACTAATTCTAAAAGTGCAGATTTTTTCATATAAATCTGACATATAATATACATGGATAAGAAAAGATTACACATTCATAAAAGAAATGGAAACATAATTTAAAACCAAATATATTTTTTATATTAATAATTAATACTTATATTAGTCCTGTAAATTACAGTAAGAGAATATATTATTTTTTTATTGTACTTACAATAGTTAGGCGATTTTCATTATCCAAAGATTTCAGCATCGGCAACGACACTTCGCGGAAGAGTTCCAATCTTTTTCTGAATGCAGAAACGCTATCATCTAATCTTCCTCTACCAAGTTGTAATTTTGAGCAGTCTAGCAGTACCAACGGTGGTTGTTGACCGAACTAATAAAATCAAAATGGTTATATTCAATAAATTTATTCTCACCCATAATTTTTATTGATAAAGTTTTGGAATGTTATTATAGTTAAATTTTTGTACGATAACGTAATTACTCTTCACACGCGTAAGTTATTTACTTTCTTCAAACCTTTTCGCAAACTCCGCATATTTTTAATAAAATTTAAATTTTAGTTCAACTTTTGTAAGTGCTTTAGAACTTTTACTTCACATCTAAAACCTTATAAATTAATAGTTTTGTTGCACACGGAAATCTTTTCGTAATATCTCAATCCTTAAAAATATTAGCGTGCACGCACCTAATGAGGTCGTTGCTCCGAAATGACATAACGTAGCCAGATTTTTCAAGAAAACCAATTCTCAATTAAACATAAGTATCCCCCCCTCCCCCATACTCCGTCGCTAACCTTTCGTACTTGATTTTCGAGTATATAAAAAAAGTACAGGCATAAATCACGAGCTAATATTTGAGGAGAGTGTTAAGTAGGAATACAACTGCTGTATAGTAAGTTCAGTTGTGAGATCCAGTTAAGCTGTACTTTCTCAAAGAGCTTCGTATTTTTTAATGAGTGAAAACTGAAACAACAAAACTTATATAGACTCTACTATATATTCAACTGTAAAGATCTTTATTTAACTAAAGTTCGTCATTTACGAAATTAGTAATATTTCAATGTTTAGCTTTGAGAGTGAATTAGAGGCGATACGTTTTTACCGCTTGAAGTATCTTGAATTATAAAATTATCAGGCCTATACTAACATTTCTAGTGACCCCTCACGATTCCGCCGTAAGATTATGTTGATTTTCAATCTCATAGCAACTCTATAATTTAGCCGTGAATTTGCTCGTGACATTACGATTTTCTCTTTGCTACTATGCCATAATGAACACTATAGTGACTCGACTGCTACTAACAAATTGATAAAGAAATTCTTTGGCTTTGTAATCATCCAGCCCTGGCTCGTAACAGTTGTTTCTATGGTCGTCTACATTATTTTAAGCGATATTTCTTTCGCATTCGTTTTACAGTACTCCTTAAGATTTAATTTTGAAAAAAATAATATTTTGTTCAAAATGATTATTACAAATATTTCGGTAAGCATATTAAATCAAATATGTTGCAATAAGTGAAAAAAGACTACTTATTATCCAACGAGTTGTAGCGGTCAGCTACAATGATTGAAAACATCAAACGATCAGCACAGTTTATAATGTGCGCGTTAAAAAAGCTGTTTTTGGGGAAGTTGTTTTAGTCTGTTTAATTTTTAATTTCAATAATGCATATTTTCGGCTAAATTTTCACCGACGTTCTCAATAGTAAATGGTTGCATTATAATTTAAGGATTTTTGTAAGGCTAGCCGTACAAAATTTTTGTACGAAGCCCAGAGGCTTCTAACCGTTCACGATACGAGTACCAGAGATGTCATTTATTTCAGTTTATATTACCTTATTTTCAAATTCTAGTACTTGATTTGAGTCCCTTGGATAACCATCTATGACTATACCATCTGTATCGCGATTCTGTATGATTTGTTGCTCCACTACTTGTATCACAATGTCTTGCGGGACCATTTCTCCAGTAACAATAGCTTCTTTAACAATAGTGTTTGACGATGTCATTGTTCTCAGTAGCGCACCTATGCTCACATGAACCCACCCAGGCATGTTGCGAACTGCTTGAGTGCATAGATTTTCTTTGTTGCTTCCTGGACCACCTAATAGAATCACAATGTCAGGAATCGTGGACAGATTAGCGTTAAGGCTTTAGGTTTATCGTATGAATGTCAGATGATGCTAGTTTTCTGAAGATTCTTATTCTATATGTTCTTATTTCATATTTATTTCATACTTTATGTTAAATGACCAAATCCAGAAATTGTTCTTTGGATGTAGAATGTTTGCATTTCTGCAGCTCATATGTATGTATATTTTGACAGTGCCTTACTTCTGCAGACTCTGCAGTAATTGACGTGTAATAAAACCACGGCGTGACATATATGTATAAACAGTTCAAACACATCAGGGCCAATTGCCTTGGATCTGATTACTCTGCTAAATCGCTATACGATTACTCTACTGATTTCGAAATTCGAGGTTGCACGGTGATGTTCAAATAAATTACATAGGATCTGTTGCGACGCAAAACTAATCGTTAGGACGCGACTTTATGATACGGGCGATTCATTTATGCTATTTTTGAGGATGCTTGACTTTCTAACCTTTTGTTAAATTCCTTTCATTGTAAGCCGAGGTCGAGTTCCAGAAAGAGTTTATGACCGCGGAAACTTTGCGTTTCTGCGGCCCATGTGCCTTTCTGGTACCCGGTCGCCCTCAATAGCAATTAATGTATCGTAAAGTCACTAACACACGTAGCAAGAGTCCCGTTAGGACCGCTCACCCCTTGGGTCTGACACCCCCGCCACAACGACATTCCACCACCATGCCAACCAGGGATTTCCAGGGTGGTGGCTTACGCTTGGCCATGGAGGCCTGTCAAGGGGCAGGAACGGTTCTGATTCGTCCAAATCGGGAAATCGAACTACAAAGATTTGTATAAATAGAGGGCTGATGCTAAAAAGATAATTATTATAAAAACAAGCTTCAACAACTAAAACATACATTCTGTAAGACGAAAGGGACTCTGCGAAATATCGCACCAGCAACAACCAAGCGTTAGGGGAAGCTGAGCATATCACTTGTTCAAACCGACGACGCAACAGGATCATCCAAACGTGAAAATGTATTGATGTGTTGATAAACCCGCACCCGTGAATTTTTAATGTAAAATGGACCAAGAGGAAAAACATGTTTTACCCCTAATTACATGTTTTATTTTTAATGTTTCGGGCAGCGATTATCATACTGTATAAAACTATGCATACATTGTATATGGGAATCAATTAAATATTTGTTCAAACTATCGTACTGCGCATAAAAAACAGTGGAATTTCAATCTTTTTCATTGTTTTGTAAAATCCTTTTATTTTAGCCTACCATTTGCTGAAAAAAAGAAAAAAAAAAGAAAAAAAAGAAAAGACGCTGGGAAGTAGTAGCGTGCATGTACTAAATAACAAATTAAATAATAAATGCTTTCTTTTTACCTATAACCCAGATGAATGCGGGTAATCCTTTTCTAGGTTTATTTGCAGTTTTCATAGGCTGAATGTTTACCATGACAGGTATTTGCACCATCTCAGTCACTATCTCTTTTTTAAGAGGCGACGATTTTGGAATTGATTCTTTTCTTCTTTCGACTTCTACCTGTAATTTAGTCCATATTTATTATTTTAACGTTAATGTGTATTCGAACAAGTAATAGGATAAAAACATTATTAATTGGATGATTATAAAAAGTAAAGGATACGAAGGTTATATGAATTGTTATAAGAATATAATAATTAATATAATTATAGTGATACCATCATACATGTAGAAAATTATAGTGGATTGATCTAGAAGTAATTAGCGTCTTTTTTTTATTATGCCTGTCGCCCTTTAAAAAAATGTATAAAATCCAAAATATTTTCGCCACTATGATATAAAAATTTTTATCACGCAACTCGCATATAAAAAACTTTTTAATAAAATCCTGACCTTGATTGCATATTCGTGAAGATATTATTTGAAGTTGTTAAACGATGCAAACAATAATCGATGCGAAACGATCATATCAACATATTTTTTTTGAGTAAACACGTTGAGATAAAAAAGATCATTCTACCTATAACATCTCTTTTTGAATAATTTTCACTCTATATGTGATTTTGCATTGTTTTACAAAAGCACAATACCCATGCGACTGATAAATATTGGTCATATTGTCTACATTTTTTTTTTTTTACACTTTCACTGATTGTTAAACATGCAAGGTATTACAGGGCTTTTTTAGTAAATTGTACTTGCATATCCTATTAGTAAAAATCAGAAAAGAGTTGTATAAATATGCACTCATAGATACTTTATTAAAAAGTTATGGGAATGATACGAAATAATAACGAACTTTTTCTTCGTAGATCACTTTGTTACAATAACTCACATCGTATTATTATAATACAATACATTACAATCCATTATACACAGAGCAAAACTTTTTTTTAATTGAAGTTGGCTATTCGGAGGACAATGTCGAGGAAAATATGCCATTCAAGGAACAATATTAGGAAAGGTACATATGTGTCAGTGTATGGACGAGTTTTTTACATAATATGATGCGTTGAAGGGTCATTAAAGAGTTTATTTTTTATCATCATAAAATATTTGTATCGATTCAAATGATGTCGTAGCTAGTCTTGTTTTAGTCGGAAAAATTTTGCTAATATGCTAAACAAATTTTTCAGACAAAACAACCGAAATTAAAAAAAGTTATAGTACTCTATTACGAACTATTAAATCATCAACTTTTGTCAAAAGAACTGCGCCGCGTGTCACACTACAAACATGCATCCTTGACTAACTTGAACGAAGATAATATAAATGTAGGAATAGTGCAGGCACAAATGACGGATTCAGTTCCAGGAATAAGTTAACATAGCATAAGATCGTACATACTTAATATATTCATTAGTTGTGATGATACAAAAAATGTTCGTATGCTACTTGAATGGTATTGAGCGACGAACACACTGCAAAGAATATTTTTGGGTGAAATGTCGAAAACCTACTTCCTCATAGAGTTGAACGTGTTTCCGATAATTTTGGAAAAAGGGATATACCTCATTATTTATCTACAATCTACATTTTTGTAAATTTAAACAGGATTTCTTTTAATCATTCTGTTATAACGTATGAATAACAGAAAGAATAACTGAATAGGTTCGTTGAATCTTAATGACTTAAATCTCGATGAGAATTACTTTGTACTAGTATAACCTGACGGCGGTTGGAAATTAAATATTAACCCAATCTTGATCCTGTATCTACAAATCAAATGAACACACCAATGAATTCGTCGAAAATGAGCCTGCATACGCATACATACACATGATGTGCATAATTTGTCTGACAACCTACTAATGCCGACGATGTTTTATTTTTGTGAAGGTCACTAGGATCCAATCGCCCTTTTTTATTACTTCTCTTGTTTTATATACATTACAACAATGTGATTAAAAAGGTCCTGTTCAAATCCATAATGAAAAATTTATAGCTCTTCGATAAGTTGACCTACTTTTGTGTCAAGATCATTTACTTCGAGGTTTTTCAAGGTCACTGATATTTTTTTCCGTTTGCATATTGTAGCTGACATTAAAATGCATTTAAATCTATATAATAACATGTTCTTGATGACTCTCAAAATGTCAGCATATTCGTTGTTTGATACCATTCAAATAGCATACAAAATATTTTCTGTAACATTACAATCAACCTAATCTAACCCCGTGAATACAGGATGATACGGAAATAGGTGATTAAACTTTGATACTACATTCTAGTGTTCCTACGAATGAAAAGAGGTCATACAAATATAAACATAGATTCGTAGTCACTTCCTTTCGGAAATATAGACATTTCCCGTTTATAATGGAATATTATAGGAATCTTTAAAACTGACTTAAATAAATTGCTGTAAATGATTTCCTTCTACAACAATACACGTTTAGTAACGACATTTTAAGGTCTGTCGAAGACGTTGGAACATTTCTGATGTATTTCGAACTTTTCACATGTAACAATTGAGGTTCTAAGTCTAACACCTATTCTAGTAAATTTCTGACGTAAGCATAAAATGTCTGTTTCAAAAACGAAGAGTTTCTGAACGTATGGTTACATTACATTTTTTAATCCTAGGACCAATAGAATACAGTATTAAAGTTTGGTCATCTACTTCTATGTTACCCTGTATACATTCAATACACAATACACAATATTTATGAGTTATTTGAATATTGAAATTCAAATATATATAAAATAAGTTATATATATATATACATATAACTTATTTTCCATCCATTTTTATTCGCTTAAAAACCTTTAATTTAATGACTGCAAAACCAAGGGCTTGTATGGGACTAGACAATCACAAATTCAACTTTTTATTAAATATATTAGGAGAATCAAAAATTTGTTTAATTTATTACTGTAATCTGTTACTCCCTACTAAAAAGAAACGCTTGAACCTATTGTAAAAAATCAAAAGCTATAGTATATTCATATATTATAGTAAAGCACGTACTTCTGCTTCCAAAGACTGACGGACATTTTTCTCTCGCACTTCACCGTTTGACAGACCAAGAATCTTGAAAACTGCTTCACGAAAATCGATATAAACCTCGTTCGGACTTCTTTCTCCATTCACCTAAAATTACCACATGCAATAATTAGATATTTTAAAAGTAGTTAATGATTTCTTTTTTTTTAATTCTCAAGAAATATATAAGAATTTTCATTTACCTCTATTAGCATTCCACTTTGATCGAAATATTCCGCAACAGGCATAACGTTTCTATAAAAATTATAGAGTTCCATTCTCGCTAGCTCAATCACTACTTGTCCAAGCTGTGCACCAAAATCGATTTGCCTTTCGAGAATTTCTTGCCTCCAGGACACGAGAATCACACCATTTACAATTTTTATCTGAAAATTTGTTAATGAAAAAAATCAAAAATGTTCATATAAAACGTTACATATCTCATATTTCCTCAAAAAGAAGTATTTCATGTAAAACGCAATTTTTCTTAGTGTTTTAAGATTGAAATTATATACATCCCAAAGTGACAATCACCAATTTTGATATGCAGGGAAAAGGGAACTTTTCCAGGTTCTCGAGAAAAAGGTTTCAGATTTGGGATTTGAATTACTTAACAATTTAGTTTTAGAACAGCAATGTTCAGTTGTCCACGCATCACTGTTTATTTACAATGGAGGATATAGCTATGACGATACTACATATTACTCGATGAATATGAAAATAACAGAAGAAGGAGAAGGTATTGGGTACATAGGAGTATAAAATTAAGAAAAAGCAAGGATGAATTCTACACATTGTGTAGATAATTATTTCATGATAATCAAACACTTTATAAATATTTTTGTATGTCCTGGACACAATACCAAATTTTATTTGTAAAAAAAAAATTGAAAATGTTCAGAAGTTTAATATCAAGTTTAGAGAAGGAATAATATCGAAAAAGATTAGGGGTATGTTGGTAGTGTACAAAGCATGCAATCGTTGCTTGATCGGCGAAACATTCATGCAAAGAGTTTTGCTGCTGTCGAGGTGACATGGTAGTGTCGATGTTATGCTATCGTAGGTACAATGACACTATTAATATTCGGACATCATTTGAAACAAAATAACTTTTTTTAAATTGTTCTAAACGGTTTTTTTTTTTTTTAGAAGTTAGAAGCATTAGTTTATTAGATGATCTGTACAAAAAGTTTTGAAAAAATTCTAATTGGTCGAAATTATGAAGAAAATAGTAATGGCCGCTTTTATAATTTCTTTATCTGAGTCTGTAATAAAAATTTTAAAAATATATTTTGTAGATTCACGTCAGACGTATACATGATGAAAATTTGATCGAAAGCAGTTAACGTTACTGTGAGATATAAACGGATAAAAATGGTGTAAATCGAAGTTTTTCACGACTTTCAGCATACGATTGCCATAAATCTAAAGATTCTTACATCTATCAATGTCTGTCGCTTGTTCCTGCGTCAATTGATTACGAAGAAATTTTCAGTAAGTATATAACTAATATAAATCTATAAAACATATTTTTTTTAATTTTCGTTCAATTTCTTCGTAATTTCGATCAGTCGGAATCTGTCTTTAAATTTTTTATACACATCATCTAGTATCATTCTTCTAATTTCTAAAAAAAAAAAAGAGAGGGAGAAAGAGAGAGAGAGAAGAAAAAAGCCGTTTAGTACAATTTCATAAAAGATATTCTGTTTTAAAGGGTATTCGAATATTAATGAGAATCACTGTAAGTGAAAACATTCACATTTCATGTATAAGGTATGTACATAGTAACGTGAATGTGCCGATGTTGGTCTGATGTTCGTGTGCTGTACTATTACATAAGTGGACAATAGTCTTTATTACATTACAGTCAACGTCACCTTTTCATTCTTTTCTACTTTTGGATGGTTTCTCTGTTATTTTGTTTTGATATCTGTTAAATCGACCAAAGATGAAACTTTCTTTATCTGCCATTGTCAACATTAAAGTGTTAAAAATCATCCTCAAAGTTGAGGATGGTGAACATATTTGGTTTAGTATTTCGAAGAGTATCAAAGATAAAGGAATTGTGTAAATGGGAGATTTTGTAGTTCTAGACGAGAAATTTAACTGTATAAACAGAAGTGAAAAAAGTTTATTTGTTTAAATAAAACATTAAGAAATACTAGAGAAAAAATAGGAAGGGCTTGGAAGAGGCAGAGGGAGAAAAGCAGAGGGCAGAAATAGAGCAAAATGTAAACGAATCAAAGTACAATAAATGGTATAAGACAATAAGAATAGAAGGGATATCAAAATATTTGGAGAAATGGTAGATCGAGATTAGAATGAAGAGAATCATAAGATTTAAATTAGGGAATGAGGTGAACGAAGGAAAGTATTGACTACAGAAAAAGGAAAAGGAATGTAGACTATGTGGAGAAGAGAAAGAGACATGAGAACATGTATGGGAAATATGCGGAAGATGCAAGGAAGGATTGGGAGGGTAGTAAGAAAATGTGAGGAGAATGCTGGAAGAAAAGGGCGAGGGGGAAGAATGGATGATTAACCTGGGAAGAAAAAGGAAAGGAGAGGTTTAAAGAGTAAAAGAGGGAGAAAGAGGAGCAGATAAAATAAATAGAAACTGAGTCAAAGAAAAAAGATTAGTCAATCAGTTAGAGGGTATAAGGATAGTGCAATAATAAATAAGTATATAGTAATATAAAGGGTAAATAATAAATAAAGTATATAGTCACGAGATAGGATAAAAATAGGATAAGAATAGGATAAGTTATTTTATACTATATATACATATATAAGCAATGCAGAGACGCGGAAATTGTAATTCCGAAAAGAAAATAATAAAGCATTACATTAAGAAATACTATTTTTTGCAGATCCATTTTATGTACATGTGAACTTCAATTATAAATGGAAAATACGGCTAAATTAGAAATGGATATTTTATAAAATAAGCAAAAATTATACTTTAAGCTTGTCTATAGTTTGTGATATGAGACGCAATAGTATGTATACAATTTTTAACAACTTGCTCAATTGTAAGTAGATTATGCCGGTACTTATTTTCTAAAGAAACAAAATTGGTAAGGAAATACTGTGGTGCGAACCACAGACCATACGATTGTAAAAGGTCGATGAACGTTGGATCAACTTACAGTCGCAGAACCTTATTATTTATTAAAAAGATAACTGATTAAAAATCGTTTTAAATGTTTTATAGATTAAACTATATATTTCCTACATTTGAAACAATATGGTAGTTTTCGAAAGAACTGATTACATTGTAAGGTTTATTCATCCTTATTTAAGGATTATTCGAAAAAGGGGTTAAGACATAATGTTCTCTGTATCAGAAGTATTTTAAGGTAACAGGATCACTATAATTCAGACAGGTAAGGGTATCAATTTGTATGAAGTAGAAGTATTCAAATTGCGTGTGCGTATGTATGTCGCGATCAAAACATTGTGACTTTTGGTCACAAACTATTGGACAAATTGTTTAGGATAGTAGAACGAGAGGTAGAAATAACGAATGAGCTTTGTCTAGTGTCTAGACTCTAGACTCGACGACTATCGAATGAATGAACAAAAATTAAATGCGTGTGATGTTTTGATTGTTCGAGGTTTGCGAAATTCTCCTAAAGATTTTTTTTTTATCAATGATTTTCGAGTAACTTCCTAAACAAATGTTTTTTAAATGCTTTTTCGATAGCTAACTAGAAGCCAGCAAAAGACTTAACAGACTGAGCAGTAATATCCGATCTGTTGCAAGATGTACATATGTAGTGAGTTTGGTAATAGTTTGGAAATTCCACTATGTTCTGACTTTTCGGTTCTGCGTATTGATACAGGTCGCATATGCGTTAAGATCTGTATCAATACACATCATGATAGATGTGTCCAAGATTGATCAAAAATCAAACACCGCATAGGGGAGATCAAGACATAGGGGCATATTGATATAGTTAAAATCAATTTACATACGAAATTCAAGAAAATCGTATATTTCAATGATCATATATCAAAGACTATATTATATTGTCATGAGTAAATCCGATTGTTGAAATATTCGATTTTCTTGCATTTTGTATGCAAATACAAAATTCCAGTCTTCTCTACACGCGGAGATGGAATCATGAGACATTCGTTCAGTTTAAAACGCAATGCTGAAATATTTTCTTCCGAACCTGTTTACAACAATTACAATAGCATTGTGAGAATTTTTAAAGAGAAAATGGCGTCAGAGAAGAATATAGATAAAACGAGGTGAGAGAAGTAAGTACACTGTTTTAAATCTATTATACTTCAGAAATGGATCCTTTGGGCATGTTTTTCTGTTAACCGATCCGACTCGTCTTTTATAGATATTTTTTCTGGGTTGGAAGCATTTTTGGGGTGAGATTAAAAGAATTTGGCAATAAAGTTTTTGTCACTTATAGTTAAGAACAACTCTAACGATACCAGCTGATACTGATATGTACATCGATACCGAGACGGACAAGTACACGTTGAGGTTTGTATACCGATACTTACACTTGCAACATGTATTGATACAGATGTCCATAGGGTACTTTGGAAACCGATTTCTAATTTAATTTCAGGAAAGTTCGATTTTATGATATGCCTTCGGCTATTAGAACGAACTTTCTTTTGCGAAATGTGAATTACAAAATAATTTTTTTCTTTGCGATTGTGTTAGCGTTGCTAACCGAAAAGAAGATATGTTTATTATTTCATAGGTCGGAACATCGCGGAATTTCTATACCTACGATTTTGTTCCTTTTGAAAATAGGTAAAGTAAAATAAGAAACAATGCACAGTGCCTTTCGAAAAAATATAAAAATAAACTATTGCTTTATACAGTGAAGGCCAACTACTTAAGATTGCTCAGTGGCTACAAAAATGAAAACAATATTTGCTTTGTAAATATGCTATTTTTATATTAAACTATTATATGCTTTTATATATCTCACATATTATATACTTCACATATGAAAAAAGATAACATAAACTAGTTTGTATAAAACATTAATAAATAATAGAGATTTTTTGTAATTTCTGAAAGCATACCAAAATAACAGCGGACAACTACTTCAGACTATGTAAGTATAAGAATCATACGATACGACCAATAACGCGTTGCATTTTCTTTTTACCGGATGACTTCTTGGTGAAACGACATGGCATAGAATCTACTAAACGACGACAACATTCAACTAGAGTATTATTCCAAGCTCCTTCAGTAATCGCATACAATTGATTCAAATATGTAAATTTTTTTGGTTTAATATATTTATTTACATCGATCTACAGTATCTTAATAAGATTAACCAGGATGATACTTTTACATTCCGACGGTTTAAAAATTGTTTTGCTCTGAGAACTATGTTTTGGATCATTGTACCACTTGTAAAATCTAAGTTTCGCTCATGTGATTATTCGCAAGTGGAATTAAAACTTGTAGCGTGGATGATGGTTACCACTTGTGTTTTTGAGGGTTCGCGGTATAAATCGCAAAAAAAGAAAAGAGTTCAAGCGCGTCGTTTACTGACGATGGTGTTTTCACATCGACTCGGCCAGATTTTCGAAGGGGGAGAGGGAGGTTTAGAAGGAAGGAGAAATTGTCGTCTATGACCCGCGTAGGAGACGTCTGTTCTCTCCTTGGAACGGAGAGGAAGGGAGGAGGGGGTATTTGGCGAATTGGGGTTCAACCTGGAGGTGTCGCTATAACCCACGAAGGAGCGTCTGCCTCTAGGAGGTGGATAGGCACAGGGGATGAGGATAGAAACAGGACAAGGAAAACCTGGTTCTGGAGTCTTCGTTCCTAACACTTTCACAAAACAAGGAGTGTCGTCTATAACCCGCGTAGGAGACGTCTGCTCGATGTATGTTTGGGTGTCTTATTCGGATTCCCCGAGAGGACTGACTTTCTACGGAAAAGAACCTTTATTTTATACTCTTTAGGAAAACTAGCCCCGATCAATCAGGGTGAGTCAAGGGGTTTTCGATGTTCCGGGCGCGCAGGCCGCCGTCTCACTACCTGAGGCCATGGGGGGTCGTGTCGCGTGTAGTACATAGTGTAAAAGCTATCTTATATTAAGATCAGTTATGTTACAAACTTCATTTAATATATCTATACAGGGTGCATCATAACTAGTGTAACTCTCAGAAATGGGGGGTTGCTGGTGTGACTCTGAACAACTTTTTCCTTTACCAAAATGTTGGTTGAAGCTTCGTTTCTGAATTACTAACGAAAAACAGTGGTCAATCAGAGCACGTGCTCAACCACTACAGCGTGGCTTTCAACCACAGAGCTCGTTCGTGGTCGTCAACAAACGCATTGGCACAGCAGGGGTAACGCGGCAAATATTACATTGTCTTAAATTAAGAATAATGTAGAATTATTCGTTATTCGTGAATAACAAATAAACTAATAAGTCGTTTAATAATTGTGTTCGATATTTTTGTGACGTTCGTTTGGCTCTGGCACACAAATGATGTTGTCGCCACTAATTCCATCACAAAATAGCCGAACCTTTCCTTGCTTACGATACAGTATCGAAGTGAGCTTACTTTATGGCACCCTTTAGTGTAGTGTGAAAATTCAATTCGTTGATTCAAAACCGACTTGGTTAGACGTAGAAATAATAAATTCTGTCGAATCACCCCTAAATCTTGCAATGGAAAGAAACAGTAGCCATACAATGAAACTGACCGTATAGTGAAGTGAGTTCACCGACCCGGCTATAACATTAGCTGTTGAGGATTGTCTTCAAAGGTCAGGATCGACACAAAGATCCAATGTCAACGACTAACTTCCGTCGAAGCAGTTATTTCGTGGACGAATGGATAAGTTTAACTAGATTTCTCTAGCATTAGTTATCCAAATCGTTTTTCTTAAAACATAATTTATTCACTTGAAAATGTGCTGTTAAAACAAACATTTTCTTCATAAGTAATAAAATACTTTATTCTTTTCGGATAATAAATAAAAGTATTGAACACAGTTATTAAACGACTTATTAGTTTATTTGTTATTCATGAATAACGAATACGTCCACATTATTCTTAATTTAAGACGATGTAACATTTATCGCGATACCCACACGGTGGGAATGCGTTTGTTCACGATCACGACCGAGCACGGTTTGAGAGCCACGCTCTCGTGGTTGAGCGCGTGCTCTGATTGGTCAGTGTTTTTCGTTAGTAATTCAGAAACGAAGCTTCAATCAACGTTTTGATAAAGGAAAAAATTATTCAGACTCACGCCAGCAACTCTCCATTTCCGGGAGTTAATTACGGGGCACCTTGTATACAAATGTTGGTCCATAATTCCATCATGAATCGGTCGAGCACCTTGAAGCGCTACTGCTCCCTAAACATTCACAGAAGCTTCTTCACCTTTTGTTATAGATATTGCAATTTTTCTGAAAATTCTGCGCCAATACTTTTTTGAACATACATATATAATTATAATTTGCCGTCGGAACTCGGTCTATTGAATTTTGATTGGACTGTGAAAAACATTTTCTTCCCATCTTCCGTAATCCATTGAAGGTGTTCCTTTGTAAATCTTAAATGTAACTTTTTGTTACAACCTAAAATAAATAACTTTTTCTGAGCTATGCACTCTATCAAATTAAATTTGGTTAGCTTTTTTCTTACAGAATGTATACTGATCTTATTACAAACTGTTTATTCTGGTTTATCAGGAACTTGTGTAGCTGTTTTATAATGATCAGCTTCTAGGATTCGTTGAAGAATTCAATGTTCCTGAGGATGTCTTTTTTTGACACGTGATTAACAGAGCCATTTATTAGAAATAAACTGTGTAGCACAAAGTGTAACACAAACCATTTTTTAAATATTCGAAATATCGGTAATAGCTGGAAACGAATATATTTTAGTTTTTAACAATTTGATCTGAACTCTTTACACGGGAGAAATACTGTTTTTTCGTCTCATCTTTGTTGACTGCACTATTAGATTATTGTTTCGTCGCATTATACATGTTTATAAAAGAAAGGTCGGAAATACATTATTCCAGATAAAAAAAAGGAAAAGAAAAACGAATAGTCTTAAGTAGAAACTACAGAGAATCTTTATTATTTATGAATGTTTTATAAAAATATGTTTATATTATCTTCGTTGATATACGATGTAAGTAATATATATAAATTTAGTACAAAAAAATTGTATTTGCAAAGAAAATATTGTTCTTATTTTTGAAACCACCGAATGGTCTTAAGTAGCTAACCGCCACTGTATACAAAAGTATTATCGTGTAAATATTGAACTAATTAACACTTCGAATATTAAATTACTTACTTTTTCAGCGTATTCAACTACGTCACGCATATTACGTGGATAACCACTGACTAGAAAAACTTTTGAACCTGGAGACATTTTAATTTCGAGCATGAGAACCTCCGCAACAGTTTTACTGCTAAGCTGCCCGAAATCTTGCATATCTATCATAAAAACAAACAAAAATATTACGATATGCAGTTTAGTTGAATTAAAGAAAATTTAGGTTTGCTGTAGCTGTCACTACAAATGGACAAATGTAAAATAATTAGATATTGGGAAAATCATAAGTTCTAGCAATTGCCAAAATTATATTAGGTTCATTGTTATTCTATTAGATTACTATTAATATTTATAATAATATTATTAATATATTTTTTGATGAGCTGATATTATCGTAATGAGTCATTATTGTTAATTTATAAAGTTGCTGTAATATTGTGCTTATCGGAATATTTATTCTAACTAAATAGAACAGTTCTTTATTTTATAAATCATCGATATATCTAAAAATGATCTTTTAATTTATTTTTGCCAATGCTCATACCGTTTCCTAACGCATATTGTTGTAGAAGGTCCATCATATTGATATGCGTTATGCCCTTTTTCTCTTGTATCAAATTATCACAGTGTGTCACCTTTCCACTACCAGGGCCACCTAAAAAATTAAAAGTTACCTGTTACAGAGCAATTATGAGCAATTATAATATTTTAAAGATCCGCGAACAGATTGGCTATTTATTTGTGATGATTGATTTCAATGTATGGATATTTGAAGAAAAAGAAGAAAGTGCATTAATTTGTGCTTTATCCTAAACTTCTATACAAATATTCTAAAATTATTTCCTTAGTTATATTTTCTTTACGACAATTAAGTAGGAAAAAAGAAAACAAACAGAGTGAAAACATATTCAATTTCGAATTATTCTTTAGAATGGTATAAATTGAATGTTATATACAAACAAAAATATTAATAATTATATCGCACAGGTTGATACATCATATTAATATATCTTTTCTTTTCTAAACAACAATTCATAAATGAGATTTATTTTCCAGTCAACTCGATTAGATACACTCCTTAAATATAATGAAAGCACAATCGTAATATTGAACATTTTTAAACGATATTATATTTATTTTTGCATAATATAATCTTAATGATATAAATAACAGTTCTTTCTTTATACTAAATTACGATACATCGATGTAAACAGGGTGAGTCAGTAAAAACGAACCACCTGAATAACACTTTTAATTTTTGAGATAGTTAGAAATGTTTGAAACAAAAGTTGTTCGATTACAAGGGATCATATGGTGATCGAAACTTTTTATGATATGTACGTAGATACTTGGGAAAAATGAAAGTTACCTTTATTTTTTTAAATAGAATTATGTATTTTTTAACACTTACGACTATAACCGTTCTCAAGACGGTTTTGATGACCATAATTATTCAATGTAACTCAGGGTCACGGACGTAGTAATGACCAAAAAATAAGAAGTCACGGCAAATGCTTCTGAAACTGAGTGTCCTAGGCTTTATTAACAAAATTGTAACTGAATCAATGTAAATTGTAAACAAACTTTATCGGGACACTTATCATCTATGTCCTCACAGTTATATTTGCAAATAGTAATATTTGTGGCGGTTACATCACTGCTAACGCGACCTTATCGAAGAACTGTTTAAATTTCTATTCATGCATTAACTTTTTCTTTTTCAACTCCTTCAAATTTTTAGTTTCCCATCTTTTGTGTTTCCACTTTTACGAATTTTCGTCTTCGAATAGCGTTCAGGATATTAGAAATGGTCACCACGATCACCGTACCATTGAATTTTTTTAAATCATGAAACTTCTAGTAATAAGGAAAACACACAGGAACACACATTATGTCACCTTGAGCTGACATAATTCAATGTACACTTGAAAGTGTAATAAAGTCAGTCGGTAAACGTTTTAGATATTTTACATATTGCTGTGGTTGGTCATTATTTCGAACAGCTGATGTAACAAATTACTTGCAATTATTATTAGTCGTAAGTATCTCGACGAATGTTGTTTGCAATTTGGATTCATTCAATTATGTGACCTTACGAGACTTTGAGTGACCTTGAATGATTATATAATGGTTACCGAAACCAGTTTGGGAAAAGCTACAATAGTAGGTGTTTCAATATGCATAGTTCTATTTAAAATAATGAAGGTGATCTTCAAATCTCCTAAGCACGTCCACCTGATATAAAGCTTTGACCACGTCGTTACGATCCATTAATCCCTTGCAACCAAACAACTTTTGCTTCAAATATTTCTAACTACCTTTAAAATTAAAAGACTTATTCAGATGTGCCGTTTTGATTGACTCATTCTATTCAGTTTTTTTTCATATGATTTTGTAAGGAGGATTTATAAGTTTTATTTAAAATTGATATTAGAAGTATTGTTTGAATCAGAAGTTAATTTTTTTTTTCATTTGAATTACATTTTTTTCAAGTTTAAAAATTGAGCATTATATAATACAAACCAAGTACAAATATAACAGGCACTTTTGGAATTTCGAATTTAACTGGTCCAACGTTCTGTTGTGGAAAATATCCATTTGGAGGGGTTGATAACAGCCCAGCCTCCCCTCGCCATTTTCCTGCACTTCGAGCATCAGCCTCCTCGAACACCTGCGATCCATTTTGTTGATCTGCAATCGAATTCTTGTTGAAATAGTGTAAAGTACAGTAAATGCTTTTCTTTATTAATGTATTTGAACTTGAAAAGGAAATTAGAAAATTTTTGTCGAATATCATTATTCTACGCGAATATGGATTCAAAGATTATATTCGATTTAAATTAAAGCATTTTGAATGTTTTATGATTTAAAAAATTGTATTTTATAGTTTCCAATTAAAGTTTCAAAATAGAATTTGTTCGTAAAAGTTTCAAAAACATATAAATATATTAATAAATTGCAGATGAATTAAAATTTATCCTTTGTAACATACACACTGTAGAGGATGAAAAAAAGAGAAAATAGTGTGTGAAGAAGCGGTTTCTTTATTTTCTAATTGGTCAGCTATAACTACGCCGGCCAATATCTAACGACCCCAGAACATCTTATAATTTAAAGTCTTTAATTTTTCTTCAATTTCACACATTTGTGGATCTGTATCATATTACAGATAATAAATGATAACATTAGGAAATTTTACAGTAGCAAAGTAAAAAGATTTCTTATTTATAGAATGATGAAGATTAATTGACACATTCGCTTGTAAAGACGATAATTGGAAATTTATTTTAATAAAAGGAAATATATGCACACACATAAGTGTCTTATTTTAATCGATTCCACGCAATTATCTCTTGAATTATACATTATTCGAAAAAGTGTTTTAAATAAAGCTTGTTCTGTTTCAAGGGGGACTTCTTATGGCGATTTTTGTATAGATGAAGGCGTTTTCACAATATTAAGGCGATCTTTGTTTCTTTAAATAGAACTGTATGTTTCCATTTAGCCAAGTTTGTAACCCATCCCAAGACAAATTCATTGATCTATAAAATGTTGGTTTTTGAAAGCCATAAAAAACAAATCTGGTTAAATGAAAACTATAATTCTGTTTACAGAAGCAAAGATTGTTTTGAGATCTCAAAAATGCTTTTACCTAGACAAATCCGGTGATCACCATAAGATATCCTCCTTGAAACAGAATAAGTTTTGTTTAAAACGCTTGCTTGGTTTTTTTTTGTATTATTTAGAAGTCAATTGTATGGATCGATTAAAATGAGGCACTCTATACATATGTAAGTATAGTATATAAGTCTGTATATACATTATTATATTCGTTTGGGATGTTTCAGAGCGAATATGAGAAATTTTTATAGATTGTTTGCAAAGTTAATCCAAGTAAAAGGTATATGAACACACAAGCATTGTAACCTGAAGATTATAATCGACGATAACATTTTACCGTTGTATATTATAACAAGCGCTGATAATGCACGTGTTATTATAAACATTTTATGACCTAACGAGGCCATATTCAGAAAAGGAGAAATAAATATCTTGCATAATTTTCACTTATATTCTCCAGATTTAACAACCACTTATTCAGTCTAGATTTCATTGTTTTAGCGTTAATGTGTCTTGGAATTTTCAATAACACTGTCCAACGAATTCTGACTTTTATAAAAATCTGCAATATCCATTGGACGATTTTTATAAAATTTCTAGGAAGTTAAATTTATTCTTAAAAGATAGAGGAGAGTGTCCTGAACATATTAGTGTATACAGTTATTAAATTTTGTGGTTCTGAATAGTTGTAAATGATCATCGAAGTCTAAAAAGGAACCGATGTGTGTGTACCATCTACGTAATACTTTTGCAGTTCTACGAAAAGTTTTTTATCTAGTGCAAATTTTCTACACAGTATCTGTATCTGTAGACATTCCTTAAGAAGAAACCATCCAGGAAATGTATCGGAATGATTTTTGAATTCGAATAAGTCGACATGTGCATGGTGTTTTGCCGCTATGAGGCGATAACTCATTTATGAAGACTTGGCAGTGCTGTAGCGACGTGTAATCCCTGCAGGGTCAAATAAAATATCACGAAAAATGAAATATATAAAATGAATACTTGACCTGTAATATCGCTCACGTAAATAAATTTAAAAATGTTTTTGCCGTGCTTGACTTTATACTTCTCCAATAAGTCATTTTTTCTTGTATTTTTGGATACTAATTACAGCATTATTAAGAATTTCTTCCGAGCACACTGTTTTTAATATTTTCGATGTTTAATGTATGTATACATATTCCTTCTGAATATGAAGTCATTGAATAACAAATACAATTCTTAATGAACTTGCACATGTTTTTATTACTATGATTTTGAAAGATTTAAAACACCTTTTTTAATATGGCAATATTTGAAATTCGTAACAATATTTTAAAGCAACGTGAAGCCCATTCAGACACCATTTAGGCACCTTGTTTTACAAATACGTTGTTCAATACTCTTAAAAACAGTTTGAGATAAGAATGTAATATAATAGACGTTAATGAACGATAACAAGGACGCAAAGTAAATGTCAAACAAGACGAAAAGATTTTTAAATCTGGTAAGTCTTCATTTTATATATTTCATTTTTCCTGTAATTTAACGAAATTTAAAAAATATTTTTGACCATGCAAGGATTACGCGTAGCTATGGCACCGCCGAGCAGGGTTACCATATCATGTCAGTAGTTCTCCCCCACTTCGACGCCTACCAATTTCCCCCGCTTGCCTCGCTTGTGACATGCGATGGTCCCAAGCAGCGTCGGTAGGAAGAGTGGGGAGAGCAAACGACCGCTCCGGCGGTTAAAGTAAGAGAAGAGGTGGTAACTTCCCCATCTGGTAACCTTGCTGCCGAATCGGTGTAGGCGAGCGATGGCCGCATGGCGGAAAAGTATTAGATCATTAATTATGAAATGTTCGATTTCGAACTGAAGTATGAGTCTAAACTGTCGATACAGTTTTACCATGTTAACAGTAGCTTGTTAGTGCTAGCAGCGAAGAAGCCTAGAAAGCGAGTGGTGCTAAAAATGCGAATGGCGTATTCTACAGCTTTTTTGGAATTAAATATTTTTCCTTGCAAGAAGTGGTCCAAATGCTTGGAAGAAATGGTAGTCAGTTGGTACAAGCTTTGGGAATATGGTGGGTAACAGAGAGTTTCCAAGTCCAGCTCCTGTAGTTTGAATAATGTTATTCGTGTGATATGTGGTCGAGCATTGTCCTGCAAGAGGATTGGCCTGTCTCTATTCACCAATCTCTGCTGCTTAATCCCAAGCTTCCTTATCATTTCCTCTAATCAATTACAGTAGACATTCGCCGTAATCGGCTGACCAGTTGTAGTGGAAGATACTAATGCTGGGCTACCAAACAGACACCATTAGCTTTTTCTGGTGAATATTCGGTTTCGAAGTATGTTTTGACATTTCATTTTTATCCAACCAATATACCGAACGCTTGCGATTGTTAAAAAGAATCTATTTTCGGTGTAACGTGTAACAATACGGCGTAAAAATGGCTCGTCTTTATGCCACAACAGCAAAGAAAGGTAAGCTTCGAAACGATTTCTCTTCTGATGCTCGTTTAATTTATGCGGAACCCACCTATCCAGCTTCTTAACCTTACCGATTTGTTTAAAATGGTTTAATATTGTTGGAATAGTAACGTCAAAGCTTGCTGCTAATTAACACGTAGTTTGAGATGTATCCTCTTCCACTGCAGCTTTCAGCTCATCGTTATCCATTGCTCTCAGGTCGCCCACGTGGTTCATTTTGAAAATCAAAACCGAAACTTCTCCTTGTCACATCCTTTTCAACCACTTCGTTGACACTTCGAATTGTCTACGCTACATTAGTTCCACAACGGAACTCATATTCAAAAGTAGCGTGAAGTTTTGACTTATCCATGTTTTACAAAATTTAATCTGCAAAAGGCAATTCGACAAATGATTACAAACTAAAACGTGCGTCTGAAAAGCTGATGACGTACCTTCATAATAAGAAAAAAAAGAATTGTCAAAGTGAAATATCAGAGATATCGGGTACCAAACTTGGTACTTGTGGTAATCGAACATTTCATACTTAATGATCTAATACCATGCACATGTTGTCAACGGATATTTTCTCGACCTGTCCGAATTCAAAATAATTTCGTTACATTTTTTGGATAGTTTTTTCTTAAAAAAATTCTGCAGAATCAGATAGTGTATAGCAAGTTTGTGTTAGATAAAGAACTTTTTGTAAAACTGCAAAAGTATTGCGTAGGTAGTACGCACATCGATTCTTTTTCAAAATCCGATGATTAGTTACAATTATTCAAAACCACAAAATTTAATAACTGTATACACTAATATGTTCAGGATACTCTCTTCTATCTTTTAAGAATAAATTGAGCTTCCTAGCGTTTCGAGTTTTCACGTAATGTCTTATTTTTACTGAAAATCGTGTGTTTTTATAAAAACCCATATTTTTTTAAAACTGACGGTTATAGAGCAATTCTGCTTTCGGATTCGTATTTGGGGCGGGAAACTCTATAAGGGTCACCGAATGGATATTGCAGACTTTGCTGGAGGTTAAAATTTGTTGGACAATCAATTACTTAAAATTGAAGCTTTTGATGGTTATTTAAATTCAAAATATCACACAAGGTTTCTTAAAAGCAAATGCAGTAAGAAGCTAAAGAATAAATCTCAATTGCTGTATCATATTCATATAGTTTAGAAATTGATGTCTCGTTCTATGATTTTTAAAGTATTTTAACTTGCGCTCTTTATTTTAAATTGTAAGAAAAAATAATTAATGCATCAAATGAAATTGATAGAAATAATCTACAATGTCACTATGCAAGATCAAAAAATACATTCTGAGCAGTTGTTATAAAACTGAACTGGAAACAGATGATGTTTTATATTGTTTTATCTTTATTTTGATTTCTTATAGGTACATATTCAACTTGGGATCTTACTATGAGAGCAGTAAAATTTTAAACTGTTAGAAATTCTAACTATTGAGGATAAGTTGGATGACATTCGTATTAACATTCTCAGAATAACCTCTCAAATAATCTGTCGAAGTATTTTACATCGGTTCTAAGACATTCTGTCTTTCAATACCTTTTATTTAATTTTAAGTTTGAAAATAATTATCACATAATTATTAATGATAATTTTAACGTTGATATAGGAAAATATAAAGTAAAGGAGAAATAAAGTAATTTGCCGAAAGAAGTGTATCAAATACATTTCAACATGTTCACTACCATCACAAAATCGTGAAGAACGTGCCGTAATAGCAACCAATTCGTGTATGCTTTCACAATCAGTCAGACACGTGATTTTCACGATGGTAGTCGTCAATCACGCAGGGAGGGTATCGACTTTTAATGTCGCGGTGGTGACCAATCGATACATTGTCGACACACTGTCGATAATGGCACATCGTTCAAGTTATTCTATGCCGACAATGCAATACATCATACGACAAATCTATGCAATATTGCATCATTAATTTCTGCTCTCTATATAATACACGTTGCATGACAATGCATAGAGATGCATGTAACTGACTACACATACATTTAATTTAAATATTAACGACTATCTATTAAATAATGCATTTGCAAAATTCACAAAACCTCAGCTTTTTTATTTTCTTTACTGTTACAAAATTTTTATATTTTCTTCTTTCGAAGTAAAACAAAGCCATTATTCGGCAAAATAACTAGCTTTCTGTATTACTTTTTTTTACTTTTATTTTATGCACCACTGTTCGTATACCTCTGTTGTTATGATCATGTTATTATGATCTTAATACAGAAGTAAAAACGCACTATTTACGAATTTTTAATAATTGAATAGAAATATATTAAAAAGAAAATTCACTGAAAATGTGCAAAATTTGATATCTTTTAGATAATTCTTAAATTACATTTGGAAAACGGCGAAAGTACAGGAAGTACAATTTATAATTATAGCAATGATATCAGAGAAAGTGTCCCTTTAGTATTAAACAAAACAAATATAAAATATAAAAGAAATTAATATAAAACAAATTTTAATTGACTTAAATGTATAACGTTATAATATCGTGAATAAGATAAAACTGTTTAGTTATCTAATCATATACATATAGTATAGCCACTTGTTTAACCCCTTAGTATACATAGACGCCACGAAGTCGTCATTTGTTTCATATGTCATTTTAAAGTTTGACATCCTCGAGACGCCAAGAATTATATACTAATTATTATATTCACTTTTTTTTTTTAATACTTCTGTATTTATCAGACTCTTTTGAAAGTTTCCATATTCTACAGATCTATTAAGTCATTTATTAATTTAATATTTATTATTTAATTTTGTTAAAAATTGTTCGTTAATATTGTCTATTAATATTATTTTATAATATTTAACAATGTAATTATTCTGTTTCTTGTATAGTTTACGTAATATTAATTGGAACTATATTAAATGGTATTTTTAAGACACATCGAGTCTTATTTTATTTATATATCAAGAGGTTAAACACGTAAAATTAAACTATTTCAGTAGGAATTTTTTCTTGGTATTTGTTATTATCTATAATTTATTTGTTTCTTTACATGTAGATTGTCATAGATCAAACTAAATAAATGAATTTCTAGAGAAATAGCTATAATTTATATAAAAATGTTAATTTATTATTTCAATTTAATTGATAAAAATATGCATGCTGTATCGAAAAGGACTTCTAATATTCTGTTATATTTTGTTTTTTTTTTCTACCGTCGTTTCCTTTTTTACACATACACACGCGTGCTGCACACTATTCAACTCGTACAGATTCGTCTCATACTACTGTTACGTAGGCTTAGAATAGTTCTCACACGTTCATTCAACAAGATACACAAGTTGTACTTATATTTATTGTAAAATCTGCCTAGTTGTATGAATAAAAAAAGTTGAATTAAAAAACAAAAATATGTCAAGTAATTATATATTAATAGGAGAGTCACTTCCGATGACCTTGATCGGGACATATGTGGTTAAGGATATAATAACGATTAACTTTTTCTAATAACTTAGTCTATGATCTCTTACAGTTTTCGACATTTTTCTTTTAATGTAGGCTCAATGGCATTCGTGTTTAGGCTAGAAACAATATGTTGGGCTTACCAGTTTGTACAACTGAAGAACCATAAGCTTACTATATTCGATACATCGTAACATTCCTGCTGTATAATGCTAAATTAAATTCTTGTTTCATATGTCGTTTGATTTTTTCTAATATTAACAACAAATCTGTGGGATAGGAGCAAGTGGGAGATTCCTTTGTATCGTTCGTTCAACTCACTTCAAAGAAAGTGTACATATCTAGTTCCATCTCACACTTGAATAAAGTGAACGAGCAAATTTTAAGCAAAAATTGTTTTGGATGATAATGGCTCACTTATTTCACTTGCGTGGGGGATTGATATTGGTTTGGATTAAATCTTTTCCAGTAAACCAATAATGCAGGTAATTCTCTTACTCATGTTTACAAATAGAAACGTGAGACATATACGCATCGCGGAACGATAGATAAACCTAACTCAGACATGAGCGACATTGAGCCTACGTTAAAGGAAAAATCTCGAATCTTGTTTCATGAATACCTCAAAAACTGTAACAGACCGCGAATTGATTAAGTTATTAGAAAAAGTTAATCAAAATTATATCCTTAACAACATATGTTAAGGTCAAGGTCATCGATACTGACTCCCCTGCAGTATGTAATTATCGTATGTTATTTCAACACGTGGAAAACCATTTTGTAATTTATAAATCGTTAAATTCACTTTTACAGTAGAAAGTTGACTTTTCAAGTTTTCAATTTCTTCGACACTAATTTCTCGATCGATTGTTGGAACATGTTAACAGGAATTTCAGGTGAGAATAATCTATTATATGTACATATGCTGGTCTATTACTTATTACACTTAATTTACATTAACATCACATAATATTACATAATGTACTGTTTTTGGATTCACTACTTTTTAGTATCACATTTCTTTATTGGTGTATTTCACTAATTTCTTATAAATTCTATTTATAACTGTATTTGATTTTTATGACGCATGTACGACCTTTAAAACTTTAAATTTAGGATAAAACTTGTTGTCTATTTTTTTCTTAAAAGTATAAAAGTATTTTTATTTTATTTCATTTCCATTTGAGACTATTGAGTAAGCTATAATATCTTCTTTATGATGTATACACTACACAGCACATATGTATGTCCATACTTTTATACTTTAATATATTTTTTAACTCTAAAATACAATGGAAAGAATACACTCAAAAAATTTAATGTAATCCATTACTTTATTAATAATAGAACCACTTAAGATTTCTAAATGTTTGATTAGAAATTTTAGAATTGCTGTGTTACTTAACATCACAGTAAGCAAGTGCACTTAATAATACATATCTTTAATAAATTCTAAAACTGATAATACACCTGTACAAATTATTGCCAAATCATGCATATCCATATGTACGTTTAAATATATATATATATAACAATGATATATATATATATATATATCTCATTGTACATAGATTATCATTGTATCATTGTACTTGTATTAGATTAATGTATTTCCATTGTTACATTCTTACCAGTTCTCAAAAAAAAAAAAATGTTTGGTTTCTTTATTTTTCCCACGCATCAAATTAACTTGTACAATAAGTGAAATATGTAATTGCAGATACATAAAACTTATTCTTTAACATGAAAGTTACTACGATAGAGCACTATGTCACTCTATGACGTTACTTGTGCGATATCGACTAAACAATGCACAGTACTTAAATGACCTGCTGTCTTCTTTTGACTCTACAGAAGGCGGTTTAACGTTAATACATATGTATATAATATCCATATGTGTATAGACGATTGAAACTTGTGTATACCTAGAATAATTTGTTTCTACGAAAAAATGCTTATAGGCAATAATCGGAACTATGAATTATAAACTACGTCAATAATCACAAAAGTTTCATCGATGAATTTATGACTAAAAAGAATTTATGAATTAGAAAAAAATAATTAAGTTAGCTAGAATAAAAAAAGAAATATATAATTTACCTATAAAATAGAGAAAATGTTATTAATACGAAGTAATTTTATTTCAACACAGTGAAACATTCACTTGAGTAAAAATTGTTTTGTTGCTTTTAATATCAATAATATTTAAATAGTTAGAAAGTGATATTTTTCTGTTTCGTAAAACTATTATTTTCGTAAAACTACTTTTCTATCCCTTTCGTCGAAAATTTTAACTTGTTAAAAATTGAAATATAATTTGCGATTTGAAGATGAGGCTTAATAAAACTCTATGGTGTTGTTTTCAAAGAAATTTTATTGACACTTGTAATTTGTATATATGTATACAAGCACATCAGACGTAGTAAGAAGAGAAGTGTGCATGGATATTACCATTGAAAGTGAACACTGAACAGTAAGGATTTACAAATATTGATAATACTTCAGCATTACAAGCTTGTACTAGTGAATATTTTAACACATAACATATTTGAATTTAAAAATAATTTCTTTTTCTGTATATATACAAATTAAAGGTAAAAAAGTTAACCTATGAAAAAAAGTTAAGAAAAATCTTAGTTGAAAAGAGAATAAATGAATTAAGTTGTACGTAAAATTTACAAAATAATTTTTTTGTAATAATTTGCAATCTTTGTTATAGTAACATAGCTAATTTAGCATTTATAATGTACGCACAGTACATATGCTACCTTTGTGTAATCTATGTTAAATGCATATTCTTCTAGCTATGTTCTTACTACTCGTATATTATACAGGATGCAACAGAGCGCGTGGCACACTAGGCAGAGGGTAATTCTATGTGTGAAAATAAACCGAAAATAAAAGATAAAATTATAAGATACTTAGTTTTGGAGAAAATTAAATTTAGAGATTTCTTAGAAACTACTGTTTCTGCTTACACTTACTGCAGCTCGAGAGAAAAAATATACAGACGTTCGAACAATTACAGATTTTGACACCAATGTCAAAACTCTCTTGATTCGAAGAGCAAGAATTTATATGCGTCAACAAGGACGTGATTTTCAACAATTTATTCACTAATGTACATGTAAAGTAATAAAATTGTTGCTTAATTTGCGTATTATTAATACTTGTATCATGGCACTGTTTATTACTGCAAACGTGAAGTCCAGAAAGGGTCAAGTACACGAGTACTCCATAAATATTCAAAATCGAGTTTCTCGGAAACAAGGCTTCAAACGAAAAAATTGTATTCTTTATTTTTAGTCCATTTCTACATATAGAATCATGTGCTCGGCTGTATGGTGCGCTAATTTTCATCCTGTATATACTTTTTGAATCACATTTTAAATTTGTATGTTGTACATACATTCTTTAATATATTGCTTGTATTGAATTTTTGTAATGTATCTATATATTTCTACATTTCTGATTCTCTCAAAATCGTTCTTTAATAAATTTACCATTACACATAATGATAGTTAATATAAATAGAAATATAGAAATAAGAAGAAACGTATTTACCTTAATATCACTATAAATAACAATACATGCTGCATAGAAAATATTTAAAGAATTACAGGCTATGTTCAAGATCTTACTTTTGTAAAATAATCGGTCGTGATCAAAAGCTTAACACTTTGCCAAATGTTCGGGGAGATCTCCCATATTACGACAAAATGGATATTCTTGATATATTTGTGAATTTTGCGATGTACCCATAGCACAAATTTGTTTATTTCGAATGCTAGCATACTTGAAAAAATGTTATATTCTTTAACATATTTTTACATTACTTCAACATTTTACCAAACACATTACTTCGATTTGTGTAAGTGATATGAATATTTGATAATTGCAATATGAAATATTAGATAATTGTTACTTTTTTATTTCAAGTTTCTTGCACGCTTCATGGATGCTTAAATGTAAGAATGTTACTAACAAGAGGACATTTCTAAGTGATAATTACCGATATCGATGAAACTTTGGTATACAGTAGCCCTAAAAATAAGCATTTCACACATATTTTTCTTGTTTTTTATTGGCAATTGTCCAAAATCGAAGGATAAAAATCACCCTCAAAGTTAAAAGTAGTAAACATATTTGAGATAATACTTCGAACATTATTAGTAACGGAGGACCGGTGTATATTGACTATTTTCTGTATTTTTCAACGTCAAATTTGTAAGTGTCGTTCACGAAAAGTATAGCCGGTCGGCAATGTGTTAATTTTAATATACGTATGTAAGTGTGAATTACAATAAAGATAATTACAATCAATTCTAATGTTTGAGTGCATTCGATTTTTATTCTGATCTCTTTCTAGAATATTTAACTTTTTATATCTTTCTTTCATATTTCTTATTTTTATTTGACAAATGAGAATATAAATTATGTTTTTATATTAGCACTTACTTATGTATTAATAAACAAAACAAGCGAAAATAAATATTACAACTTATAAATTTCCTTTGTAAATGAATATAGATTATTTATTTTAATCATTAGGATTCATAAAGATTATGTGGACAATTATTTATTCTAACAAAATTAGTTTTCCCTTATCCAAAATACAGGTAACTGTAAAAATTATAGTTCGAGTAGGGAAGTAATCTATTTTGAAAGAATAGTAAGAAAATTGATATTAAGCAGATTTGGCAGTTCGTGCTATTTTTGATAGTTTAAAAAAGATTAAATTTACAGTTCATTTACTGATAAATATTTAATTTGAATATTTTTACTTTATATATAATGAATTGTTAGTAAAAGTATCTACAAATAAACGAATTATGTTTTTACAATGTTGAAACGAATATTTACACGAATGTATAATATTCTTAATCTACATAAAACTGATAATTTGTATAAGGTAAGTTTTCTATTGTGTTCGAGTTTTAATTAAATGTAAGTGTTCAAAATTTTGTAACAGCTTCATTGTTACACTTACAAACATTAATATTTGATTATATTATACATTTAAATTATAATTTTTAAGTGCAATATTCAGTATCATATCAACTAAGAATATAAATTAAATAAAAATGATTGATCATTTTATTAATACGCTTTATTTCATGAAATCTGCTTTTTATCATGAAAAAAGGATATACATAGATCGAGGCTCATTAATATCGTTATGAGTCTTCTTGTAATTTATTTGAAACTTCGATGCAACTTATATTATAAACTTCTGCATAGATTTTTTCTTATAAATGTAACAGAAATTTTACGTCAAACAATAATTCTATACTTTTTTGCTAAAGTTTTATCTATGGTAAATTTTCAAAGTGATAAATTTATCAAAAAGGGCATTATATTCATAAAAAATCCTGCTATGATAAAATAATGAAATGTTTTGTACGTTCACCTTTAGTATATTTTATAAGCTTACGTTATTTAAATAAATTTCTATTTATTTTCGTGTAAAGTAATTTTTTATTATTTTCATACATAAAAAATTGTATGTAATTTAGTATAAAAATCTCTTTCTATTTTTCTTTTGGGAAATCGTCGGAAAGCTTATTGATCGAGTAATATGTATAATGTCAAGTATAAGGTATATGTGGGTCACACGTGTGTCTCGTACACATTACAACTTAACATAATGAGAATGATATGAGACGTAAATATTCCATCTACACACAATGAAATGAAACTTAAATTATAATTAAGGAAATATATAATATTTAAGAAAACCTACGCCATCCTTTGGAATAAAATTTTATAATAACGCGAATATATGAAATATATTTTAAAGTTCTACAAATATTTACAAGGATTAAGGCAAATTTGAAATATAAGGATACAAAGAATTATAATTAAGATATTACATTTTCATGAAATCTTAATAAGACAGCAATGCGACAGTAAAAAGGTTATGATTTAAAGAATTGAAATTAATATGGTAATTGTTAAAAGTATAAAATTCTATTGATATTACCAATCCTCTAAAAAGGATTTTACAACTGAATTTAAAATATAACCTAATCAACTTTTTAATTCATATTTATTTAATTATGACATGAGTATATTTTAACATACTTTAATATAATTTGTTAATTGTGTCAATTAATTCGCGATATAATGTCCGTCAGTCGTTTCTACTTATATTGTATGTTTTGTACCAATTATTATTATGTTCTTAAATAATTTTGGCCTTTTAATATGTATTTGCAAAAACTTTTGATATTACAATGCCTTAACGCACTGAAAACACAACGATAGTATTAAAAAGCTATTGGACGTAAATATGAAAACTTAATTCATATTGATCTTGATGAGTTTATACATCAGACAGTCAAATGTTCAACGTCATCTAACACTCACCGTTTTATTTCGTCATAAAAAAAACACACAAAAAAAAAAAGGAAGATCGATTCAATAGTGGAATCGTTGACAATTTGAGGTAAGTGTATTTACTAATATCACCATATCCGCACGATCATCGGGCGTATGTTTTCTAAATTTATTGAAAACTGATCTCAGAGTTGTTTTTCTAAGATAAATTAATATTAAATATATATAATATAATATAATATAATATAATATAATATAATATTAAGTTCGAATATTAAATTTAAGCTGCAGCTAAAATATTAAAATCGAATGTAAACTTGTTTAAGTTCTGTGAACTATACTATTGCATTCCATTAGAAAGCATTGCTACAATATTGACGAATATATACTCTGTAGACTTCTTTTGTACAATTGTTACAAATCACATTACTGGAAGAGACTATTAGTTTTCACAAAGCTTTTATATAAATTTTTTTACTGAATGCAATTGCTCGTCAAAACGACATTTATGTAAATGGATGAAATGATTAATAATCAATAAAATAATATCGGAATATAAATGAAAATTATACAATCATTACAGAGGTGTTAATGCGAAGAAATGTTATCGTTACTATATTTTTTATCCTATAGTGTACTTGAAATTTCAGACTTTTTACTGCCTTTTCCGTTAGGAATATAATATCGTTCATTTTTACGCAGTTTATGTTTATTAATTGAGAATCTATTTTTTGCAACAAAATTTCTCAATTAAGGAATATATGTTCAGATTTTAATATCAAGTAACAGAACGTGCAGCTGAAAAAAAAATTAAATTTCAAGATGTAGCGTTCAACAAGTACTCACCAGTGTCCAGGCAGATGCCCATAGTAGGTTGTTCGAAGGATGCCAAGATCCTGTCACGGCCATTTACTCACATGCTTTCAGTTAATTCATTCACTTTTTCTGACACGTCCTTTCGGGAGACAAAATGTCACTAACAACAATTTTCTTCTCACATTAGAAACTTTTTCGACCACGATGCTTTCCGGTATTTCTTCAGTCTGTTTTAACTTTCAATGTTTTGCACTTACTTTCAAACAATATTGAACACAAGAACTCAATAACAAGTTCGAAGACTAGGCGTGAAAAATAAACAGAAAACAATGTTATCTTCACTTGTTCAATTCTGTTAATAATTCAAGTACATCAATATTATCGATATTGTGTAATACGAAATAACATATGACATAGTATTTATGCTTTTATTGACTTATATATTTTATGCTACTTTTAAAAGTATAATATATTATACTTAAATTTATCAAAGTATATTATTATATTTAGTGCTTTTTGACACAGTTTATTGCTATCTGACAATTGAACTATTCTTTTCTGCAATTTTGCTCAAAGGCACTGTACCACTTCTCGATAAAATATATTAACATCTCCAAATGTTGTCGCGAATACCGATTTACACATACATGAGCTATACTTCGTTTTCAAAGCTTTTCACGCCAAATAATATGAAGGAATGACTTCTGACGAAGAAGCATCGAACGAGTAATTCTCTAGGAAAGGTAGATCACGCGATAAAAAAGATCACCAAGGTAAAGAGCTAGTTTCCATTTGAACAAATTAAAACCATTTGTAGTCGTTTGTATAAACTTTTTCTGAGTTCTTCAAAAAGCTAAGTAATATGATATTGATCACCAAACTAACACGCACTGTTTATGATTCACGAAACTTAGAGAATAAAAAACTTTTTACGAGTAAATAACAGTTTTTTGACAGTTATTTCTTAATTTGCACGACAATACTGTTAATCACTATCGGCTGAAGGTGAAAGAAAGGTGTTTGTTTCGCGACGAAAAGTACAGTCGACACACGAGGCTTCCGGAATGGAACTTTCACGGACAGAGGTTTCCTAGTCGCGGCGTGATAACACTGTAATGGATTGTTAGAAAGAACTAGAGGTCGTAACAAGAGTCAATCGTCGTCATAGAAACGCCCATGCGCACCTAATCCTTTCTACGACCATGCCCCGTGTATGTGTTTTGCATACTTTTGAAGTAATAACCACCTTTCTGCGCGGGTTATACGTACGCAGGTGTATGTGTATACCAGCCATAGGTTCAATGTCAAGTTCTTGTCGATCAGATGGTTCTCGAACGCGTAAACTAACCAGAAAAAATGAATTGGCTCTTTTCACTTCGTTTCAGTACTTTTACTTTTGTCAAATTCCTTTTTACCGAATGATACTGCTATTTACCTTTTTTTAAAGATTGGGCTTCTTTTTTACCTATATTTTCACGTTTTCGAAAGCTTCCCATAAAATATAAATTACAAATATTGTACATATCTTTTTGGATTTTAGATATCGTTTTACTTTGTTCATTTATTTTATTATTTCTTTTTATTATTACTAGGCACGATGTTATTTAACTAAGATACCTACATACAATAAAAATGATAGATGAATGGTTAGTAATGAATGAAATTTTGCTTGACGCTTGCAGACGTCAGAGATCTGTAAGATAATTTGTTCATGTAGTGGAAGAAAAAATAGTGAAACCAAGAAGAACATGAGCACAAGACATTTCAAGCTAATCGATGACATTATGAGCTGTCCTCAATTTTTAGAAAATATTAATGTTTCTCTTCCTGTTGAATTCGTTAAGGTAGTGCAAAGTTTTTACTTTTATCTTGGTTTTTCTAACTCTGTAAATCGTCTCTGTAATGCAACCAACGAAGTTAATTCATTTCTTTGTGGGATAACTTGATTTATACTATACGACATAATTTTGACAACATATCTGAAGGTCGTCGAAATCGATGAAATGTGTCTTTTTGTAATCCACCATATTATTATACAATACAATATTGAGTTGTTGGATAAGACTTAAACCTTTTTGAAGTCACGTGATTGTCAACTGCGTCTAACCTATTATATTATACAGGGTATTCGACATCTCTTGGTAGAAAATGAAACGGGTAATTCTAGAAGCCGATATAAGATAAAATTAAAGAAAAAAAAAATTGCGTTTGAAATTATTAACGTTCAAAAATATGACTATAGCCTAGCAAATTGCCTTACATCAACGAATATACATGTATGTACATATGTATGTAGGTCCAGAGAAGACACAGTAGTGGGGGGTACAGTAGTCCTCAATCCCAATTGGGGGATTTAGCAATTATATTTTTAAATTTTAATACCTTTATTCTTAAACAATTTTTTTATTCTTAGTTATTGTAGCTTCCTCCACTACAAAAAATTACAGTTTTAGGAGTATGTAAGGAGCAGAATTTTAATGCTCTAGGGATCAGTTTTTAGATGGACATTTTTTGAAAACTTTTGTTTATTATCTAAAATAATTAATACTAATTAAACTTTACTTGCTTCAGTTAATAGTAAACATACAAATTATCGATAGTTGGCTCTGAGGTTCAGTCTCCGAGTTAGTCGAACATTTGACAGTTATTGTTAATCTCTGATTAGGACGTTACTTTGACAGTCGAAATTGACGCGAAGCAAGATTGGATAGAATTTCCCTTCAAGTAACGATTAGTATCTGCATATTCCACGTAAGTGTCAATTAGGTAATACTGTTTAACACATCTTGCGCGGGAAGCGACTACACTCGTTTTGCGCGGATTTCACATCTTGAGCGGGAAGCGACTAAAGTCGTTTTTCACGGATTATTGATGGATTATTGTTATATGATGGGTTTTTGTGATGTTTTTACAATAAAATCGGATAGACCTAAAAAAAACTACAGCTATTTTATGCAGAAGGAATTTTGCGTCTGAACTGTAAAAAATCGCCCGCTACACGGTAAGACTTTGGCGGTAAAGTGCCCGCGCAAGATGTGTTAAGACTCCCCCGTGTAGACACCCTGTAAAGTCGAGGTAGGATATTCTTACGGAGACAAGAATTGATTGAAATCGTTTTATTTCTTTAACTTTGTAACTTCATATGTGTTCACAGAATATAGTACAGCTAAATTACATTTCTTTATTCACTACACATCCCCAGTAATATTATTAATGTAACAGAGACCCACGAATATGTATAAAAGTGTGTGTGCGCCCACGCGCGCGCATGTGTGTGTATTTATACTTATATATGTATATATATAATATATATATTATATATAATATATAATATACATATATAAGTATATGTATATATAATATATATATTATATAATATATATATTATATATATACATATATAAGTATAAATACACACACATGCGCGCGCGTGGGCGCACACACACTTTTATACATATTCATACATTTTTATTTTATACATATTTATACATATTCATACTTTTATAAATACACTTATATTATGCATGTGTGTGTGTGTACTTATGGTTGTCTTTGACAATGTCTGACGAACACATAAGGAGTAATAAGGAAAAAGAGAAATTTGTTATACCTAATTTAATTCTTGAACAATTGCTATTGTAAATGCAATAACTATACGCAAAGTTTGAATACATATATGTACATAGGTACTTTAAGTTAAAGCAATATGTATTATTTGAAGTAGGGTAGCAAGAAACACAGGGTGACACTTGTTAGAAAGTTTCTAATTTAGAGTAAACAGAACGTCATGAAAGTTAGAAAAATAATGTTTTTATGACTTTAACCCTTTAACTGCGGGGACTTTTAGCACAGCCGATCGCTCTAAAAACTAAAAAAAAAAAAAACGAAGAAAAAGTATTTTACTAAAATCCAATTATATTACTAGACAATATAATTCTAATTATTTTATAAATTACAAAAAGTATACAAAGTAAGAAAGTATCATATAATAAAGTGTAAACATACAAGTTGACTATAATTTTAGTATGTCGTTTATAAACCACACCCACAGTTAAAGGGTTAATGACCTCGTTTAGTAAATCAAAATGACATACTTATTTGAAATTTATTGTTAATTTGATAACATTCGCTCTCTTTAGGAACATTAAAAAAAAAACTAACAAATATTTCAAATATTAGGAAAAAGAAGAAATAAAGGAATTCATTTGCGTAATTTAGTTGCAACCATTTAATGAACAAATCTAAATTTAAGCGTTAGTTTGGCATTGTTTTTAGATATTTTTGAGAAATAAACAACAATTCTCTCAATTGCATTTTTTGTTCTCACAATTTTTAAAAAAATAATATTTTTTTTTATTGTTTTCCCAAATTAATCAATTTAAGCCTTCTATATGTATAAAGGAAGAGGTGACTTTTTGATAGTCTGTATAATGGACTCGATTGAAACAATTAGCTTGTAGAATACAAAACGTAAATTTAAATTCTAGTTCAACTATCTAATGAAGTTCCGTCGATATGTCGAGAAGGAATTATCACAAAGAGATTATAATTTTGTTCATACAAAGGGATTGCTCCAAATACCTGAATAATCTGTTGGACAAATAAGGTTGGGGGTATAATTAGCGACCATTCCATTCTTTAACAAAAACGATGAAAGCATTCGAATACACAACATGGAAAATGTCGGCACCGCCCGCATCGATTAAATTATTTAAATGTTCATCATACAGCTGTTTTGCTCTCATATGTCTATGTATAATTCTTACAAGGTAAGCCATTTAGGTATCCACGCCCTTTTCCCAATGACATGAACCTCTGACACGAGCCGCATTTCTGAAAACGATTTATCGAACTCTTTTGCAAACTTTCCATTGCGTCGCGTCAAAATTATATTGATTTTTATGTAGATTATTTTTTGAAAGTGACATGTAAACGTGAACAACGGGAATGAGAATTTTATCATTTCCTAAACAATTTTTAATTACTTAAATTTTTGGTTTATAGCACGATTATTTTCTTTCTATTACACTTCATTTTCGCTACCGCTTTTTTAATTTCACCGAAGGATATTGTAAAAAAGCTGTTTCATTTAGGAAATTATATTGCAGAAATAGTATACAGAAAAACAACATTAGATTAGAACTTTTTAATGGATTGCGTTATTAGTCAATATAGTAAAATGATGAACACATATTTGAAAACATGATTTCTTAAAAACTATGGTAGTTCACTATAGTTGACCTTTAGCCTTCTAAGAAACTGGTATGCATATCAGCCACAATTTACGAACACTTCTAAATGCTAATGCTTAACAAGCATGGTATATAACATTACGTAGAAAACTAGTACCCATAAAATATTTATATAAATGACATGGTGTAAACTGTTAAAAGATACAATAAGTATACTAATATCAACAGAAAGTAAATCTTTCTAGAAAAATACATAATATAATAAAAATGATATAAATATTTTTATAGAAAATGGAATAAGAATTTACATTATCCGAGCAATCAGCAATTAATCTCTTATTTGAAAACATAGTTGTGTATAAAGTGTAATAGATCATTCTTCGTTAAAATGCAACTTTAAATATTAGATGCAAATGTTAAAATTGTTGAAATCATTGAAATTTTTCATTAAAATACAATAAAGAAGGTAATCAATTTCTTTCTCAATTTTATCGTACATAAAACTTTTAATATGAAAAATTGTAATAATGCTGAATCTGTTTCTACAATTATGTTAAATATTTAAATATTGTCAATCTAGTTTATGTCACTCATGGAGGGACGATATAAATATTTCGATAGCATTAGAATCAGATAAATATGATATAAATGTTTCCTATATATTTTAGAAATTGCATATTGGTCTGTTGAATGGAATATTAAGGTCAATCAAGCTACTCGATAATTTAAATAAATATGTATAATATAAAATATCGGTCATATAGACGTATGAAATACATACACGTTGCGTAAAAGAAGAACTTCAGAAAGTTTGTCAATTATTAAACTAAATTTTATAAAAATTACAAAGTGCTTTCTGCAGCATAATAATCGTTACACATACATATATGTAACATACTATTTTAGTATTCTAATTTTAAAACAGTAAAGTAATATTACACAAAAATATGTAAAGAATACTACATAATTAGTAAGGAGTAAATTATCGTTTTATTTTTACAGTATTATATACAAATATAAAAAAAAATGAAATCGCTAATTAATCGCTTAAAAAATTGTAGTCAAATTTAAATTAAGTAATTACTTTTCTCCATGTACACACATTATATTACTTAAAATTCTGTATAGTTTTTATAACTCGTATACTATAATTACAACTAAAATTATTTGATTTTGTATCTTTTTTTTTATTTTCATAATTTAGCAATACTAAGGTAATTCATCACAGTCAATGTCATACATACTCATTTTACGATAAATAACAAAGGTTACTTCCTACTTGCCAATAAGACGTCCATAATCATGCTATACATAAACATTATATGAAGATACTGTTCCATTATAAATAGAAACTTCTACCAAACATTGCCGAATATTAAATGTTAATGAAAACTCTTCAAATCGTAAAATAACAGGTTTATCGGTCTTATTTTTATTGACATGTTTCAAACACGAAGTACGAAATTGACATTAACATTCAACCGAGGAAGTTCAATTTTTGCATAAACGTTTTATAAATATTTCAATAATTTCGGTACTCAAACATACGTTTCCTTTACTTCATTTTAAATAATAAACGAAACTAAATAATAAACAGGTAATAAAATCACCTGAGCAATCACAAATTTTTTGTGAAAATATATTCACGTAAGTTTCTGTTTAATCTTAATTTCTCTTTTTTATGATATTTATTTTTTATCATATTTACAACTGGTTTTTAGAGCCAACTAGTAAATTTTATGCATGAATTTGGCTTGTGCAAGTATACATATATATGTACATATATAGATTTGTGGCGGCCTGTGTGACATGTACGGCACCACAAGCGGGGGACATATCAATCGTCGGCGTCAACATCATTGCGATCGGTAGATACCGATGGCTGTTCTTGGAACACGACGAAAGAATCAAATTTCGTTTTGAGAACAGCCGGGCCAACAACGGTTTTCAGCAGTCGATCGTCACGCATCGAAACAATGTGATCTCCCGTTTCTTACGGATTGTATATGATGGTTCCAAATACTACGTGAAGATATCAGTAGCCACATCTCAAAAGAACAGAAAGTACAAAAGGAGAGGTATGACCGTACGTGAAGGCAAGCTCGCAGGTATACCGTCGACGGACTGGTGTTGGTGCAAGTCACGAGCGATCCATCAACGGGAGGTAACCGAAAGTTGCTGCCGAAGTACAAGGGGCCGTTTCGAATTCGGACAGTGTTATTGAACGACAGGTACGAAGTGGAAAATCTACGAGAAGAGCTAAAGCGCCTACGAACAGTTGTTGCAGCAGATAGAATTAAGCCGTGGATCGCGATCCAAGGGGATGATCACGACACGTGGTGTTGAACCTATCTTGTATCTTTTTTTATTTACCGTATCGTAGATTTCAGTTAGAGTAGTCGTTAGTACATAACTAACGATAATTGAATACAATTTCACATGTTTGAGTTGAGTTGTAGATAGGCCAAGGCGGAAACTTAAGGAAAACATTGAAGAAAAACGATCAGCATTTGCCAACCGAAGAGGAGTAGTCTTTAAGTAGTCTTTAAGAAAGCTGAATTGGAATGTTCTTATTCACCCACCATATTCTCCAGATTTAGCACCGTCGGATTTTCACTTATTTCGCTCTCTATAAAATTCATTAAACGGAAAAAAATTTGATTCTCTAGAGGCCTGCGAAATGCATATCTCAAGATTTTTTGCTGAAAAGGATGGTAAATTTTGGAAGGATTTATGAAGGATTATGGAAGGATCGAAGGTATTATGAAGCTTCCAATAAGATGGCAAAAAATGATAGATCAAAATGGTCAATACATTATTCAATAAAATTCTCTATATCAAAAAGGAATTACTTCTATTTTTTATCGAAAAATCCGACATTACTTATTGGCCAACCCAATACATCTTGAGTGTAGAATACAGCTGATGCTGATAAGATTGGTTTATTGTAAAATGCTTGCTTGTACTTATATGTACTAATAGGTACTCAAGCTAGATCTCGAACAATTAAAGAAAGTCAGGCTCATACGTCCAAGCGAATGCTTATTATTTGTGATTCGTTGAACTTGTGCGACTTAAGTCTTAAAAAAATATCTTTTGCTAGACATACCGTAACTTCTGTTTTTATTTTATTACAACATAAACAATACAGAAAACGTCATTTCATATAAATTGTAAGACATGATTATAGTCAATACTTGTACATTTTCCACTGCATTTGACAGATTTATGTTTACCGTTCACAATGTTCATAAAATAATTAAATTACAAGGACAAACATTTTTTAGAAAGCCTTGTATAAATGTCTATAGATTATTTTTAGTTATTGTAGTAGAAACTTTTAGTTATGTTCGTACTGAAAATTTCTGTACTTATAAATACAATAATATTATTCCTCTCTACAAATCTATATTTATTTATCAAAAATTTACCCGTAATACTTTTGAGCATGCAATAAATTATGCAAAACATGTTCCTTTAATCATGTTTTTGATAATTTAAGGCTGAAGTTAAAAATGTTCTTTTAATTATCACAGATTCATTTAAATATCATTCGTTTCGGTGCGATAGATATAAGTAATATTTAATATTATTTTAAATTAACAGAACAATTTTACAACTCAAATAAAATTTGGACCTGCATGAATTTCTTTTTCTAAATAAAATTCATAATTTTATTACCAATTATAACTTAGAAGTTTTTATTAATAGCTAGAAAAAAACAATTCCAAAATGCATAAGAATAGCTGAAAATTCCTTCAAATTTTGTGGAATAATATTGCTTATATTTCCATTAAATCGCATATGTTTGTGAAACTTCGCATAAATATTTATTTAATCTTTAAATTTCGAGAAACTTATTAAAAATTTTTCGGATGACTGATAAAATTAATCTTCATCTATAGATTCAGGTACTTGATTGTTAGAGCAGTTATTAATATCGCTTAAAATATTAACCTAGATGTACTTTAAGCTTAACAAGTAATTCGGTATTGCAGGATTTGTATCATTAGATCGCAGTTTTGAGCAGAACGTATCCACATTACTTATTAACAGTGAGTTTTTATTAATTTATTAAAATTCGATATTTTATCAAAATGGAAATTTCTATTTAAATACGAAGAAAAAATATGGAAAAATAAGATTCTTCAAAGATAAAATTAACATGTGAAAACGAAAACAAAAAATTTTTTATAGCCAAATTTTTTTCATATATGAATTTATACATCCATTGTTTGTTGTTGCCATGGTGGAGAATGATGGTAGTTAATGTTATTAAAAGAAGTGAGAAACCAAGCTGTAAATCGATTACTATGAACATTATTATTGTTGTTGCTGTCTTGACCAACATCCCAGAATGATTTAATTTGTAATTCATGACTCAATATTCTTTCGGATTTGTGCTTTACCATAAGTTTAACGTTTTGATTTCTTCTGCGCCATCGTTGCCACGATTTAAAATGGAATCTGAAAACGACAATTTAAATGTGAATTTGTGTTAACGTTTAATACGACATTTATTTTATTCAAGATATAATAGCTCCATTTAAAAATGGTCCTTCACATATTTTTAATGTTATTAAATATAAACACTACCAGGCAGAAGTTCGAAATCACCTGCCGATTTCCATCAAAATCAAATTCATCGCTAAATTTTGAAATAATCCATATATGAGATGCTAACAAGTTGAATTATATTTTAAGATATTCCAGCTACTTCTTGTGCCACTACTACTCTTATATAGGGTATTCGGCAACTATAAGAAGAAAATTTAAGAGATGATTCTAGAAGCCGATATAAAACGAAAACTAAGAATGAAAAAATTGCGTTTGAGGTTTCGTTGTATAGTTATTAACGTTTAAAAATATGGCTGCAGTCTAGTAAACCGCCTTACATCGACCCCTGCAGTGCCCAATCCTGCAGTTTAACGAAATTTTAAAAATGTTTTTGACCATGCAGCGACTGTCGAATCGGTGTAAACGAGTGATGACCTCATGGCGGCAAAACACCTTGAACATGTTGCTGACATATTTTCTCCAGTTATTCGAATTTAATATCATTCTGTCATTCTGATACATTTCCTGGATGATTTCTTCTTAAGAAATGTTTACAGAATCCAATACTGTGTAGCAAATTTGTGTTAAATAAAGAACTTTTCATAAAAATGCAAAAGTATTGCGTAGCTGATACACACATCGGTTCTTTTTTAAACGTTGGTTATTTACAATCATTCAAAATCACAAAATTCAATAACTGTATACACTAATATATTCAAGACGTATGTTTTGAGTTTTCACGTAATACTTCATTTTCCCCAAAATCGTGTATTTTTACAAAAACCCATATTTTTTAAAAACTGAGGGTGATAAAGCAATTCTGCTTCTGAACCTGTATTTAGGACGACAATTTTTACAAGGATCACCCAATGGATGTTGCAGATTTTTCTGGAGGTCAAAATTTGTTAGACAGTGTAATCACTGTACACTACCACATTCATAAACACATGCACACGTACGAAATGAAGACTAAAGAACACAGAAAACTGAAAAAGACCAAAGAAAAATAAATTAAACCTAATTAAAAGTTTATAACTGTAAATGCGTTAAGCAGCTACCCAAAGGTTTCGCTTTCGTTATCGAAATTATACTGTCCTTTCACAGCTTCGAATATTAACCTTCCAACATTCTTTAGACACATCTGGTGATTATCATTCCCACTTTCCTCCATTGTAGTATACTTGTTTAAAAGCGTGCTTTCAGATATTAAAACTGTTCTTCGTCAATTTTGTCCTAGACATAGAAACCAAAAGGTACTGGCAAATAAAGCTGAATGTCATGAATTTTTCTTTCTGAATAAACATTCTACTACCATCACATCATACTTTGATCAATTGGAGAATGCTTTCCTCTTGTGGAAGCCAATTGTAACTTTTCTGCAACAAAATCATTTCGGCAACGAAAATGAAAGTGTTAAACAGCTTTTCCACACAATAAGTGAACGTAGCACTTATTTTAGTTTCATTTTTTTACTTTAGCATAATCAATCAGTTAATTTTAATGTATTACACATTAGTGCAGTTCCAATTTGTAATTTAGAATTTATTGTTTATAATTTCTTTACCTTCTTTACTTTTAATTCCGTTTTTATTTTTCATGTCACTTGTTTGTGAATAATTGCCATGTGTAGAGTTTTTAATTACACCATCTTTATAAGTTCAAAAACTGGGGGAGACATTAATCTTCTCCAATCGGTAATCACATAGAACGCGCTTCGATATACTTTTATGGATTTCAGTAAACATGTAAGTTTAATGTTCATCTACGATTTTTGTTGTAAAGTGTCGCAGAATCGTTTATGGCGCGGTATGTCACTTTTTGTTTTTATCGATTTGTATTGCCATATGTGTTTGGATTTGAGGACCACTGTACCCTTTGTATCTTCTCCTGACTTATATTCGCTGGTATAAAGAGGTTTACTAAGCTGTAGATGTATTTTTAAACGTTGATAACTAAACAACGAAGCCTCAAACGGAATTTTCTTAATTTACGATCTACGATATCTTAGACTAATTAATTATTATCGATTACCCTCAAATCTTGAGGAGGGAGGTGTTGGATATCGCTCTAGACTAATCAATAATTTTATGTTAGTGTTTAGTTAAGATAAGTTACTCATACTCCAAACCCTGTTTCATCTTCTGCGCATAGTTACTCATACGACCCTTCGACCCGTTACTCACCAATCCTGAATCATACGCCTGACTCCTTATTGTTAGTCCTAGAATTCCTATCAGCCCTTCTCCTTATCCCCACCACCTTCTCCACAATACTGCCGAACCCTTAAAAGGACTAGAAACACATTTTCCGGCAGCATTATTATAACAAAAACAGAACAGTATAGAAAGATCGCAACGACTAGAAACTAAGGGTCTTATGTAAGATTTCCGTGTAAAAGTTGATCATAATAAATAGACAACATCGGAATCCAACACCATTGAAAAAGTTTATTTTACGAATTCTTGGTTTCCGGTGTCCCCTTTGAAACGTCGATGGACTTACATCTGCAACGCAGATGTATATTCATCGAGCATGTACGCGCAGGAATTTAAGTGGTGAGAATTATTATTTTCTAAGAAAGCTACAAGTGCGATGCATGATGGTATTCGTCCTTTGTTACGACGTAACAGTGTCCTTACTTAAATCTTCGTATATCGGTTTGATGACCTTTAAGACCGATTCCGGTAATGCCGAATAATCGTGACGAAAATTATCCAGTTTTCCTTTAGCTTTTGCTTGTTGCCACTTGCACCACGACTCGGAGCCTTCGGGGCAATACTCACGTGTACTCTATCAGCTATAACTTCGTCAATTTTTGGTATTTTTACTTGAAATTTTCACCAGATATTCTTAACACATCAAACTTTCAGAAAATGTGAAAACTGCAAAATCGATTTTTATGACCCTGCTAGGTGTATATTCCCCCTTAAACGAAGTCTAAAATTTTGCAGAATGGTTTTTCAGACAAGAAGCATTGTTTAACAGCCAACAAAAATAAAAATTAGCCTAGAGGTCGCTTACGCACATTTGCTGGACCCTTTATAGTGGTAGAAGACTACAATGCCAAATACAAACATCCATATAAAAAAAAAAAAAACTTCACCTAGAAGCGAAACACTGCTGAATGTCACGGAAAAGCTAGCACTGGCCAACAATAATTGAAGTAGCACTAGACTTTATAGAGTATTTGCTGTAATGAGAGGACGCATTTATACATATATGTAAATAAGACGCATCTAAAATTATCGTCAAGTCGGAACTGAGTTCTCATCATACACATGTACTAATTGACTTTCTGCAAAATATGCCTAAATAGAAAATATGCTCACATTAACACTTTGATGTCCGCACGTTTGATAGAAAATCTTTTGTCTGCCGCCGGTATGTCTCGCGTAGATTCTATGTACTATCTGTTACCGGCCCTTTTCGCACGATCGTTCATATTGTAATTACAATGTGAACTTACAAGTGTTGAGAATTACAAGTCAATTACAATTACAAGAATTACAAGTGTCACTTATTACATAATTGTTAGGAGTAAGCCAAAAAGAATTTGACCTCTATAGCTAAGAGCTACCCTAATGTACACTCCCGTCCATAAATCATCGGACACTTGTACTTCTTGAGCAAAATGATTATTAGCATGCAAATACAATTTGCTGTTGCGAATTTATAATATATTTTGTTATTTTTATCTATTTTACGGTTACATCTGAATGCTAAGTTAAAAATGCACATGTATAACATGAATAAATGTTAAGATAAAGAAGTATTTATTAAATACAGCTCGAATTCTATACGATGTTATTCTGTATACACATTTGGTTTACTTCGACAGTTCAAAATTAATTAAAGAACATATCTGTAGCTTCATTAAGTATTTATAAACAATTTAAGAAGGGTTTTTTACTAAATAGAGACTAACATGGTGCTAAGAAATTGCATCGTTCAATCTTCTCAATTAATTCCTATAATCCCAATAAATACTTCTAGAAAAGAATTGTTTATTTAAAAATGTTCAGTTACTGGTTACTGTTGCAAAAAAAGAGTGTACTGTTTGAGAAATTACGGTAAAAAGTAGAATTTCGAAGTCCGCATTCTAATTTTAGTAAGTGTCCGGTGACTTATGGACGGGACTGTACACTTCAACCTGATCATAAAAATATATGATAGTTGTATTTAGAAAATGTGCTGTATAACTCTGTTATAAAAAATATGTCTCTATTTAAAAGAAACAAGATCACTATCAAGTATTTGAAATTACAAAGATGCTAATCGATTAATACTTATGTTCCCTTTAGAATCATGTGACTATTAACTATTCTTCTCTAAAGATAGTAATAGCGATTATTGGAAATGGGATATTAAACAAAAGTAAAGACTGTGATTCTTTTAATAGAACTTTATTAAGCGGCGAGGAAGGACGTCTTAACTGTTTGAATATTATAAAACGAGTGAGTGAAAACCCGTAAGGGCGCGTAGAAAGTCCGCTGCCCACTTAAGAAAAAGAAACCTGGAAAACGTCTGTTTATTTTCCAGGGCCTTAGGTATAAATTGCTACAGGCCTATGGACCCGATGACATCTGGTCCGTTCTATTATTCTGACAAGCAGTGTTTATCATTCATAACACAATTCATTTTTGCTTACTAGGTGACGGATTGTTATTAGTAACAATCCAACAGTGATAATAGTCAACATGGTAATTTCAAGTGTTTCAAATATGTATAACTTGTATAACATATTTTTAAAACTTTTAATGTTATAACATCATTGTTTTTGCTACTTGATATAATTTTAATTGTTGAATACAACGTGCTCTTTATGGTCACCTTAATAACACCACATTTGAAAACAGTTATGATTACTTAATATACATTTTCAATATTTTAATATCGTGTTACATATTTTCGATGATAAACAAATATTTTGATAATGGATATTATTAGTAACCATATTTTAGTAATAGAAAAAGAAATATATTAATTGATAAGCTTTTCTATAGAAAAAATATAAGTCATACCTGATAGTAACGATCAACCACAGACAATAAGTGGTTATCAGCATGCAGCAAAGAACAGCTAAACCTGTGCTTTCCCAAAAACGAAGTCTGATGTAAGTAAATGCACCAATTCCACATAAATATGTTGCTGCGATACAAAGTGGAGTTAGAACTATCAGGCATATCAAGTCGCCAGTTATACCTTGTGGTCCGTATATACTTCTAGTTTTCCACCATTGTCTAAAAGACTATCATAATTTCTACTTAATGAAAGTTATTAGGATTTCATAATTTAGGATTTTAAACTTAGGTAGATATTTCCACCTTAATGGGACATTTTAAGACCTTTCAGAGTTAATAATTAAACTAGAAACGGGATAAAAAATAAGTCATATTTGCGTTATTTTTTCAAAATAAATATATTACATTATTCAAAGTAAATATATTCACCTACAATTGTATCAATATATTTACTAATCTTTAATAAACATTCTAAAATTCATACATGAAACAATGGAAATATTAACAAAATTATAGGTGTGGGAGGCAAAATCAGACGAACGGCCGTCGAACTAATAGAAGCCGTTACAAGTGAAAAAACAATAGCAAACATAATTGGCGGCCACCGACTCGGTAACGGCAGAACGTTGGCAATAGAAAAAAAGCGTGAAGAAACATGTGTCGCATCGGCACAGGTCGATAACCTGGCTCAGCTGTTTGCAAAAACAAGACGGTTACTGACTTAGCAAGTGACAATGTGGGGAAAATCAGGCGATACTGATTGTGAGACAGGTTGTTCACCTGATAGAATATTATCGAAGGTCGAGCCGCGTATACAGGATGTTCAGTAACTAGTGTAACTCCCGGAAATGGGGGTTTCTGGGGTGACTCTGAACAATTTTTCCTTTACCAAAATGTCGATTGGAGCTTCGTTTTTGAATTATTAACAAAAAACACTATCCAATTAGAACGCTATCCAATCAACCACGACAGCGTTGCTCTCAACCGCCACGCTCGGTGAACAAACGTATTGGCACAGCGTGGGTATCGCGACAAATGTTTCATCGTCTTAAATTAAGAATAATGTAGAATTATTGGTTATTCATGAATAACAAATAAACTAATAAGTTGTTTAATAAGTGTATTCGATACTTTTATTCGTTATCTGAAAAGAATAAAACATTTTATTACTTATGAAAAACCTGTTTCGTTTTTAACAGCACGTTTTCAGGTGAATAAATTATGTTTTAAGAAAAACGAATTCGATAACTAATGTTAGAGAAAGCTAGTTAAACCTACCCATTCGTTCACGAATTAACCTACTTCGACGGAAGTGGGTCGTTGATAGTGGATCATTGTACCGATCCTGACCTTTGAAGACAATCCTCAACAGCTAATGTTACGGCCGGGTCGGTAAACTCACGTTACTGCATGGTCACTTTCATTGTAAATCTTGGCAACTTCTTAAAGACTGCCGATTTTCTCTATTTTCCGCGTCTTCAATGCGCTTCTCCGGGGACGGGCACGTTTTGCGTGACTAAGAAAAAAAATATCAAAACGGTCTTTTCTAAAAGAAGCCTCGTTGGCGCGTGTAACCTGAAACGCGCCGACCGATTGTCGGCAAATTGTTTTCGCCTTTGTCATGCCGCCGGCTGCCACAGTTTTATTGTAACCATTTTTCGTTCCTTAACGAACGTCCATTTAGGACCCAGGAAATGCTTAAGCTGGCAGAGACATTCTGTCAACCGAACGAGCAACATGTACGGTACAAATACGGAACATTATGAAATGTTTTTTTATATTTGTGAAAGGTCAAGATCGACACCCCAGTGTCAATATAGTGCGAAAATTCAATTCCTTGATTCACGTGTAAGATCAACTTTTCGTTACGCAGTACTGCGTTCATTTGTCACTGAGTGACTGACTTGGTTACACATAGGAACAATAAATTCTGTCGAATCATGTCTGAATCTTACAGTGAAAAGTAAAAGTGGCTGTGTAATGAAAGTGACCGTGCAGTGAAGTAAGTTTATCGACCTGACTGTAACATTAGATGTTGAGGATTGTCTTGAAGGGTCAGAATCGACACAAGGACACAGTGTCAACGATCCACTTTCGTCGAAGCAAGTTAATTCGTAGACGAATGGATAAGTTTAACTAGCTTTTTCTAACATTAGTTATCGAATTCGTTTTTCTTAAAACATAATTTATTCACCTGAAAATGTGCTGTTAAAACAAACATTTTCTTCATAAGTAATAAAATACTTTCGGGTAATAAATATGTAGGATTTTAAGGGTTTATAGGAAGGGATCGTGTTATGGGTAGAATACACCCCACAGTTGCGATGAAGTTTCTTTTTTATTGGCAGTATCTACTAGAGAGATCCGTCGAAGACTGACTTGTCTCCTCGAACTTTCTTCAAGTTGCCTTGAGGCTTTTCGATGTTCTTCCTGATTGGTTAACCCGATGCGTCGGTGTTAACCAATTAAGAAACTCGTTACTTAGCCTACACTCGTCCTTTACGCCCTTGGCGCGCTTTTTCCAGGACGGTGAGGCTTTCTAATGGGGGGTGAGTTCGCCGTGCGAAACTTGGCAACGCAGCGGAATTTCCTCTAGGTTCGGTACCTGGGATATGTACATATTCGGCCTCGTGGCCTTGTACGGCGAACCTTTCGGAAATCTTCGTTTATGACGAGGCAATTTACTATTGAGCTGTCGGTGAAAGTTTCTACGAAAAACATGCATTGTAATATTTACGAACAGCTAAATAACATAAAACGATTTCCTCAAAAATAGTTTTACCAGGATGCATGTCATAAACCGCGCTGGTCATCTGTGCGCCAAGTGTGGGCTTATAGCTGGTCGCTACAAATGAAAGTATTGAACACAGTTATTAAACGACTTATTAGTTTATTTGTTATTCACGAATAACGAATATGTCCACATTATTCTTAATTTAAGATGATGTAACATTTACCGCGATACCCACACTGTGGGAATGCGTTTGTTCACGACCACGATCGAGCACGGTTTGAGAGCCACGTTCTCGTGGTTGAGCGCGCGCTCTGATCGACCAGTGTTTCTTGTTAATAATTCAAAAACGAAGCTTTGACCCACATTTTGGTAAAGGAAAAAGTTCTTCAGACTTACGCCACCAATCCACCCCCCCCCCCCTTTCCGAGAGTTACGCTAGTTTCGTAACACCCTACATATATCGCGGGCGGACGACCGTGCAAGGAAAACAAAGCGAACCGGACGAGTGTCTCGATCACAGCGATATTGGCTATAGGCAAGGCGTAAAGGGTCTAACAGGCTAAGGGGGTCAAAAGTGTCCTCCAACCGTTTTGGTGGTGCGATGGACCATTCAATAGCTTACCAAAAGAAAACATGTGACACCAAGTTCCAACCATCTAGCTCGACCGTGGAGTTAGTTGCAGGGTAAATTCGAATGATCAGTTTTTGGACTATTTTCCCCACTTAGTGATACGCAAAACTTCTGAAAAATATCTGACATACTACACACATGAAGGCACATCTTAGGGAAGCTTCTTTGATTTTTTCGTTGTAAATCCAAGTTATAAAAAAATAAAAAACGCAAAACAATGCAGATATCTTTTGAAAAAAAACCGCTTTTTTTATATTTTTTTAATAGCAGCATATTAGCATGATCATCATCCTCAATTTGTTTCATATTTTTTGAAAGGGTGCGCCGTTGTTAAAAAAATTAATACCCGATATTGTTAAGGTATTTCGCGTGGAAAAGTAACTTCTACTTCGAATTTTTACATTTTCTGCATACAGTGTGTATATTGTGCAACCCCAAACATTTTTACATTCGAAGGAAGAGTATACAAATTGAAGAAATTGAATTAATTCAACTAATAAGAGCAACCTGTGTTCATTATATTTCGAAATATCTACAGTAGGTCAAAAAAGTATTGGCACACCCAGTTGTCTTCGAATATCTTTAAACTATAAAGTAATCTATTAATATTAACTATGTTTATTAGTGCCTTTTGACACACAGGAATGGTATATTTACTAAGAATTCTCAGTTATTTGTTGTAAGGAAGTAAAGTGAAGAAAACGAAAATTCCATAGTCAAAAAAGTATTGTATATATTATTGTATATATATATATATACAATAAATTGCAAAACTACTTCCATGCATGGAAACTAAAAGTCAATATAAGCAAATGTGAAACAATCTTATTCAGACCAAACTTATCGCCAATCTGCAACGCCAACAAGGATACAACAACGCCAATACACGAGCAAATTTTATATTCACGATATCAATAATCCAGACAACAAAATCCCACGGAAAAATGTCGTCCGTAACTTAGGCCTACATCTTGACTTCAAAATAAACTACACAGAATATATCTTATCTCAAATAGAGAAGGCACAAAAATCTTTTCTTATTCACAAAAGACTGTTTTATTCAAAAGACCTCGTTAAATGCGTAAAAATTCTCTGTTACAAGCTTCTAATAAGGCCCGTCCTGACCTACGGATAGCCCATTTGGTACAACATCAGCGCCGGAACCATGGAAAAGCTGCGCATATTCGAGATGAAATATATGAACCTGCCTGGGCAAACATAGATCACCGGAATCCAATTTCAAGAAGATGATCAGCAACCACAAACTATACCAAGAAGCCAATCTCATCAGGATAGATTTATTTATATTAAAACTTATAAGAGACCACTGGTCTGGTATTAATAAAGTTACATCCAATAGCCTTATTCATTGCTCCACGTATCCAAATCCATTGTATTTTAAAAAGGCAATGGAAATTGGATACACACCACCTGAATCCTTTATCTATCTGGACAGCGAAGGCTATGTACAAAACACAGAAAACATTCCAATAATCTACCACGTTAACAGAAAAACGTATGATAATAAAATTACATATAATAGAAACATAAAATCAAATGATCCAAATATGCGATTCAACCCCAAGCTGTCCAGTATAAATCTAAAGGATAAACATAGACAAAACACTAAAAAATATTGGTGGTGTTACGTCCGTAACCACCAAGTCCAGCGAACCTCTCTTGTCTTCGGGGAAACCATACAAAGTTTACAATAGCCAAATCCTCTGCACTTATGGTCGATCCATCCCGTTCCAGAGCAACGAATGTATAATAATTCCTGCTAGGTCGCGTGTCCGGGCATATGTTATAGCGACGAATCCGGAAATCGGAGAGGGGTACGTACCGAGATTAAAATTTCGCGGAATCAACGGCCTGTATCTCGGCGACGCCCTAGTAAAGGTAATCAACGGAAAGGTTCATCTCGACGTTATTAAAACAAACGATCGAGATGTAGAGCTGGTAATTCCGAAAATAAAAATTCAAGAATTCTCTAGCGTAAATACCACGGCCCCTGTAAGCGAGGTTGTCCAATTAAAATCTGAATCTTCTAACTCCCCGAACAACCGGGACGATCCTCCAAATTCTCTAAATCAATTCATCTTACAAAATCCTCTTAATTCTTCTACGAATCCAAATCGATCAAATCAAGCAATGCTCCCAATCTCCTCAAATCATTTCTCCCAGAAAAAGGGACCGCGCGTAACCACACCAAAAATCTCATCAACTTGCTTCAATATAAAAAATGCACGCATCGAACGTGTCGCCAAAATCCAAAATCTTTTAAATACAGACCACTTAAATCCAGAAGAACGCACGAATGTGCAACAGCTAATTCTAGAGTATTCCGATTGCTTCCACCTCCCAGACGAACCCTTAGGCTGCACGACTGTAACAGAACACCACATACCAACGACCGACGACTGACCGATAAATCGAAGGCAATACCGTTTTTTCCCAATACACAAGGACGAAATCAAAAGACAGGTAACAGAACTACCAGAACACAGTATAATAAAACCATCGAAATCTCCTTACAACACACCCGTCTGGGTCGTTCCCAAAAAACCAGATAGCCAGGGATATAAACGCTGGAGAATGGTGTTGGATTTTCACGCGCTGAACGAGAAAACAGTTAGCGACGCGTATCATATATAACATCGTGGAAATTCTCGATCACTCGATCAGTGAATCTGCGCTGAAAAGACGGGCCACGCATGTCGAAATGTTTTTGTTTCAAATTCACCAACGTGTGTTGTACATATCGGTACCCGTCGATAAGCAGTGTCAAGGAAATAAGTCGACTGAGATCGTTTGTCAAAGTACAATTATTTAGTGGCTATTGCAGCTTTTAATGCTTGTGTTTTATTTTTTAATAAAATAGATGTGACAAAAAGGAAGAAATACTCATTTTCAAAATTTCGATTAAATGTTGCAGAACAAATTTTACAAAGTGTATGTATTCATGATTATCAAAAACGTGAAAGGATGTCTGCTGGTAACACGCCGCATCATTTATAAGCAGAGCAATGGAAACTTTCCAAGGAATATTTCACCTACAAAGTAGAGTATATGCAAAACATATGCAAAGGCAGTGAGACTACATGAGAATGCTAGGAACGTTTTATATATTCCAGACTGTTTTGAAATATATCATATTGTAGAATATTATTAATAAACAGAATTACTGTTCATATCTGTGTAAAATTCTTTGCATAAGACTTTACTTGTGTAAGATTCACGGCGAGTTACAGTGTAACGTTTTGGCATTCGCATCTCTGAATTAATTATCAGCACAAATGGTTAAGGACCATATGGATGAGCAACATATAATCACAGTGTGGAGATATACCGCATGTAGGAAAGTTTTTCCAAAATTACACGAGTACCAGTGTTATCTCTCTAAATGTAAATGAAGAGTAACGGTCAGGAGTGCTGTAGTGATTATGCGGCGGTTGAGAGCTGCACTGTCGTGGTTGAGCGCGCGCTTTAAGCCCGCTCTGATTGGCCAGTATTTGTCGTTAATCATTCAAAAACGAAGCTTCAACCAACATTTTTGTAAAAGAAAAAGTTGTTCAAAGTCATCCCAACAACCCTCCATTTCCGGGAGTTACACTAGTTACGAGACACCCTGTATACATTTGCTAAACTGTGTAACTTTCTATTAACCTTTTATTACTGAGTCGCATTATGTCCAGCACAGTGCTCATACCTAAACCAGGGAAGAGCACGGCTGAGACTAGTAACTGAAGATCCATTACCTCTCCTGGATAGAACATACTTGGCGATGGCCGATAAGAAAATATATCCTTAAATATATTAGGAAATGTACTGTTAAACATTATACACTCGTAACTAAGAGAAAAAGAATCGACTGTTTTACTCGTATTCAATAAATAAGTAAATTCACAGTATCCATATGTTATACATATCTTCATTTAATTAATTAGGCAATATATCAATTAATCAAAAACGCAAAAAATACGTTAAGTGATCATTGATAATAATCAGTCAATCGTGTTTAATTTTCGTATAATTCAAATTTAATTTATGAAATATCACTTAACGTATGTCAACTCGTGTTGACGACGACTGAACCGTTCTAGGAAGTGATTCTTAACCCTCCAGCCGCGGGCAACGTGAAAATTGCATTCCACGTATTTGCGTTCAGGAATTTTTGCAAAATATTTGCATATAACATGTAGAAAAACACAAAAAAATAGAAGATACAACAAGACTAATAACACGATACATGTTCCTTCCGATTTCATAAAAAGAACCTCATAGATATACCGTCTGTTCCGTCCGATGCGGAACAATACGGTAAAAATCCTCGAAGGTTCGTTTACGACATAGACGTGCCTACCAATTTAATTTCGCGATTAGCTTTTTTCGAGTTTTAGTTTACTTTTTTTATATAGTGTGCAATTTCACCTTAAGAGTAGTAAAATGTATTCAGTCGTTCGAGTTTTTCAAACAATAGCATAGACTTTCACTTTCGTTCGTTCAACAATCGGCCATATCGTAAACCGGAGATCGTCCGAAGGGTCGACCAAACCTCGTTCATAACGGTTTCTGCATTCGAAGGTCAACCTGGAGGAAAAACCCGAAGTCATCGTCGAACCCTCGAGGACCTCCCCCCGAACGAGGCCATAGCCCTCACTCCCGCACCAAGAGGGCTGGCCAAAGGGCGTTTTTCAACGTCTTCGCGTTTTTAATCGTACGCTGATTGGAAATTCGGAAAAAGCCAATCAGCGTACTCGAAGCAACCTGAAGGTGCCGACGCGAACACCGACGGGACAAGACTTCACTCTTGAACGACACCTTTAAACGAACACTCTTGAACAAGATTTTCAAACGAACACTGTCTAACGAACACCGCGAACGAACAGTTCTAATAGAGACTTCTAACCGAAGCTTCGAACATCGTCGAAGAAGCTTCACTCACGAAATTCGAGAATCCATTCGTCTCGAAACGCACAATATTTAATCTAGTCTCAACCGTTCGGAGACTAGACTCGAACCACTCGATTTCTGAAGAAATTTGAAAATCGAAGCGTCGCGACCATCGACGAGACATAAAGTTAAGCTGGGCCTTACAACCCCCGCCGAGGAATATTAATCCGCGTTCGGTGATCGCGTACGGGCGAGCAATCTAGCGAGATTGTCACGCTACGAAACACCGTCCACTGCTCAAAAACAAATAAAAACTGAAAGAAGATAAGAAAAGAAATAATTTTGTGCGAAAATTGTAATGTTGATTTATGTATGAAATCATGTTTCAAAATATATCATACTGAAAAACAGTTTCAACGTTCCTTTTATTTGCTTCTCCCTCAAGATGTAAGAAAACAAATAAACCTATTTCCATTGTCGAAGCTTATTTTAAGTTTTCTTTTTTATATTTCAGTAAAAATCTTCTTATGATAAATGCATATAAAAAAAATTTGGTCCGCGGTTTTGTAAAGGAAATTTTTAAAATACCTCGCTGTTAAAGGATGAAAAGTGGGATTGAGAGGAATAAAAGTAAGAATCAAAGAAGATGCTGTTGCTATCGTAGGTGTGAACATTTTTCTTGGTTAAAGTTATACTACTAATTGCACTATTTGAAGAAACAAGGAGTGGAGGTATTAATATCTTCAAAAACAGTTTCCTTCAGCGAACGGTCTTACGAAGAGGGTTGTTTAGTCCTTGGGGGGTTCACCCGCCACCCGATCCTTCTAATGCTCAATGTGTATATCTATTGTATATATCCTTCACATTTTTTTTTTTTACATTTAGCCTCGGAAACCGTTATTCAGTTTCGTAGCAACAGTAACTCTATGATACCACGGCACTCGTAGTCTTTCAAGTTAAGAATTCGCTTTCGCTTTTATTGCCTTGTTTTCGAGTTAGAAGCTTCGTCATTTTAATCTGTATTTTTTGTCTCCATACAGTCACCAGAGCCGAAGGGCTTCCTAAGGTTATTTGCTACAGTCATTGTTCGAGGTACTCGAAATTTCCACGTACATCACTTAAGGGGGGCAATACAATTGGAAGCCAAAAATTTGCAAGCTTTTGCGGAATTTTTTTGGAGAGGAAGAAATAGTGGTACATTTTCGAAACTTTGGCATCTATTAATATCTATATTCCACTATAAAATCATTTTTTTTTTTAATCTTTAATTTTTCAAAATGGGCGTCTTATTGATACGATAGTCCAACAGGTCCGCGCGGGACGTGGTAAACGGCGTGACGTGTAGGGGCTGTATTATCTTTCTGAAACGTTTGAAACAGAAATTACCTATTAACCATATCCATAGTTTCTAATTGAACCTAAATTCAAGTTGAAAGATTGAAAATTGGAAGATCTATAAGCGTTTGAAAAAAATATTCAGTTTTTAGGGTACGCTTGGCACCTGAGAGTGACCTATTGGTTGCGGGGTGGCATTTTCACGTAGTCTTTCACCTTTTAGTTTTGATCAATAATTTCAGCCAGCCACCTTTCCCCACCACAATCGCAAAAAATGTCCTCGGCCTATTCGAATACCTCACCCTCGCGATGCGTTCCTCTTGAAGGCGTTGAGGAATTTTTCGTGGAAACAATCGACGACTTAATTTCAAAATCTTGGATAGAAAGCATCAGCTAGTAAACCGGCTTTAGTACATTGAACGTTGTAGTATAGCTATTATCATTTATAGTCCTCAAGTATTTGGTTTTGCATTAGTTGGCACATCACGTGCAAAAGGCGACAAAGCTCGAATCAACCACGAGGTTGAATCATGAGCAATTCGAACAAGGGTGATATCTCGATTTCTTTGGGTTAAACTATTCTTTCAAAACCTTTTTTTGCATTTTATAATATCGATTTCGTCAAAAGCGCGAATTTTTTGCAATATTTTCTTTGGAGAAGATTAGACAATTATTCTCTGATAAAGTATCGACTTCTTCAAATATACGGATTTTCTGCAGAGAATACTTTTTTTTTTTTGCGAAAATAAATCCTATATTTATATTTCTTTAATACTAGGTCCAACCAATCAGCGAACTGTGTGATCGATGGAGGAGTTTATTTTCCTATGTATTTACATATAAAATGATGGACCAGAGTATTAGCACGCCAAATAATTCCATATAGAATATTAAATAAATCTGAAAAAACGCAGTTTCTTATTTAATTTTTTTTTCGAAATATAAGTTGAGAGTCAAATATATCAAATATTATAAAGATCAAATAGACGTATAACAAAGAATAATAAGAAAAACCACATAATGGCCCGTTTTCAACGGAACAAAAATATTGACACACTTAGAAATTTAACGTTCCCAGGACATTTTAAAATCATGCTTCATTACTATATTACTTTCAATGTTTGCACAACTGTCATATCCGTGAATGATCGAAGTTTGTCATAAATTGTCGCTATTATTGTTCATTATTCATAAAAATATTAATGATTTAAATTGGTCTGCACAATTGCCTTAACCCCACAGAAAATCTATGGGGTGAAGTGAAACAATTGATGAAATATCGGAAATATTCAAATTCAAACGATTTATTTGCAAAAATACACTGAAGTTGAAGTTTTTTATCAGATTCATATCTGAGAAAATTAATTAACAGCATGTCATGAATATAAAAAACTGGCGGTAAAGTATATTTTACAAAATGCTATTGCTTTTTATTTGAATCGTTCGGAAACTTTTATCGCGCTATATTTTGTTCAAATATATACAAATTAAATATAAGATAGTAAATGTATTATTTAGAAATTTGCTTTAGTGTATACTTTCGTAGATCGTTAAATTCTCTGTTGTTGCACGTAATGACTCTTTTCTCATAACTCTAAAAGGAATAATCTAAAATTGAATTCAAATCCAAAAATACCGTCTGTTCGTGTCTGCCGGTTGTACGGAGTTTGCAAGCCGATGCCGTAAAAAAAAAAAATATCACACTGACGCCTAGATCGTCCGATCGAGTGCTCTGATTGAATGGACTGTATTTGTTTTTGACGCGTATCTATTAAGAGACGGTCCCTTCTGATGCATTAACTAAATATCTATCGCGTCCGATAGTCAAATCGCGATCTCCTCGGCCTTCGTCCCTTGGAGTCTTATTGATTTCTGCTTTTTTCCTGAGCTGGCGAACAGAGCTTTTCTATCACGATTTCCCTTTTCATCAACTGCAGGAAAGTTGTCCTAAGGTGGGGGCAAAAGAAAAAAAAAGAAAAAAGCGGGCGCGAAACGGAAGGACCGGACCTTCCGTTTCCTAAAATTAGTGGTTCTTTGTTTCCGCGTAAACTTTTTCTACGCAATCTTTTCCTCGCGCAAAGAGAGAAAGTTTTTACCAAGTGACTACCACATAGTCGATAGCCCGTTGTTCGCAAAGTTAGAACCCTCAAGTGCCGAGACCTTCCGGTTTTAGCGTACCACTCGGTGTTCCCGAACACCGTCATTCGGAAAGTTTTGTTCGCAGCTGTATATGATACAGAAGGCTTTGAACATAATCCTTATTTACATTCATACTTAATAGATTAAAGAAACCCCTCTTTGCATAAGAATAGAGCCATATATTTTGTGTACGAAGCTTGTCGACATCGTCATATTGATCATATTGATCATATTTAAAGTACTACGAGGTATGATCAGTACAGACAACTGATTGTAATAGCAAAGTGCGCAACTTACTTGAAACAGGGGTACACTAATCTTTTTACAGCAAATTTGGCACTAATTTTCAAACTTGTGTTCAAAGTTACAAAATAAGAATTTACTTATAATTTTCTGTATTATAAAATCAAATTTTTAAATAAGAAAATGTAAGGTCTTCCAATAAGAGCAATAAAACTTTGAACTGAAATAAAATGAAATGTACGAAAGATAATCTGGTACACAGTGCTTTATTTTAAAGTACATTCTATAGCATTATGCGTGAAATACAATATCAGATAAATGATCACCACGATTATGTTTGGTGGAGAGAATACGACAAACCCAATTCAATGACTCCGGCACATAAAAATCATGTCATATCTCACCGATAACACAAATAATATTTGCTTTGAGATGATCGACAGTTTGTGGATTGTTAGAATAAACAAGAGACTTAATATGGACCCATAAGAAAAAGTCTAATAGCGTCAAGTCGCAAGATCTTAGTGACCAGTTGACAATCACATTTCTTGATATAATTTTAACGTTGGAGGTTGATCTGAATAAAGCCATAGTTGCAGCAGAAGTGTGGCATGTGGCATCATCTTTTTGAAACCACATTTCAGACAAATCAAATCTATCCAATTCACGCCAAAGGGAAGATGAACTCAACGAACGGTAACGCTCACCAGTAACAGTTATAGTCGCACTTTCTTCGTTTCCAAAAAATAGGGGCCAATGACCCCACCAATAGGAAAACCACACCAAACAGTAACTCTCTTTGAGTACAATGATCACTCGATTACTGATTGAGTATTAACATCTCCTTAAATTAGGCAATTGTATTTATTAATAAAGCCATCCATCCAAAAGTGAGCTTCATCACTGAAGATGATTTTTACTGTTCAACACTGAAGAATTTTGATAATAAATTTTAATAATTTTAACGCGTTGAGCAACTGAGTATCTATCCATGATGACACCAAACACTACTGCGTATAAATATCATATGACTCTGACAATTGAACAAGAAACATGGTGAGTGTGACAATTGAATGATTCATCGTTCTTATTGGAAGATCCTATATTACTACACTGAGGTAATTATTCTGAATTAAAACAAAAATAAAGTAAACTCAATTCGACCAATAGTTTTTGAGATAAAAATTGATAAGCATACCCCGTTTTCATAAAAATAAACAAAAATTGTCAAATTCAAAAGTACTTTTTTTTTGATACATTTGGAAGCAGCTAAATAATAATTTTAGTCTCTTTCCTCCTCCAATTTTACGTGTACTGTATTGTATTTCATTTGGAACAAAATTCCTAATATCAATATCTAAAAGTGAAATTGACGTGGAATCACCTATTTATGTACACGTATTTTTATCTCTACCTTAATGTTGTATTTCATTAGAGATACGACTAATATATACAACCTTAATTATTAATAATGGAATGTGACTTTTTTTATTTTATTTTTTATTTACAGGTATTTATAAGAAACAAACTATGTGCTACACACTAGGTGATACACCTAACTTTATCATCTGGAATATCTCCCTTGCTTTTGATAATAATAACAAATAATTCAGATGAATGGTTTCAAGTAGGTCATAATTTGACATAATTGGCTTTTTGGTAGGTGAACGTAAGTTCTCTACAAAAAAAAGAAAAAAACAATTAATCCTATTTATACCGAAAAACTATTAGCTTAGGAAGCATTTGCATTTAATAATTGCTTCTGCTCGTCACTTATTATAAGCTACATAATTATAAGTCACGCAAAAATCCAAGGAGTTGTTCTTCATTCTTCGGTGGATTAAAAGGTATAGTCGTATTAATTTGTCAGCTAGATCGCCCGATATAACATTTGAATATTTCCTATAGTGTGTTACAAAAAATATACTATATCAAACATCACGTAAACGGGTACCAACAAAATATGAAAGAACGAATTATCGCAACAAATTATGCACGGTTGTCACGTCCTGAAATAATACAAAGTGTTATCTATTCGACAGTTAATTGTAAGCGATATTTAAAATGTATCGATATTAACGGCAAACATTTTGAAAACTTCTCTATCTCCTAATCTAAGGGTTTTTCGATATAAATAAGTTAATACTTTTTTATACAGAATAATCACCTGAATCGATTAATATATTACAAACTATATGATTCCAATTTAAAAACCCCTGGTGTCCTCTACGTGTTCACATACGAAAATCCTTGAAATCATTCAACTTGCATGAGAAAAATTTGTTAATATTATCAAAAAAAGGGGAGATATTCCAGATGATAAAGTTAAATGAACCAGCTTGTATATTATTCTATGCAATATTAGGTAATATAAACTAAATATGCTGATATTCACCTGTGACAACGGTTTATTCTTCTTCTGAATTATGAATGAATATTTGCAAATCTCGCAACGATCTGTATTCGAGGTGGATAACCATTTTTCCAAACAACTTGTATGGATCAGACCCAATGTGCCAGAACATTCACAAGGATCTACCAATTCTTCTTTGCCTTCATCTACGAAACAATTTTTCTTAATTATTTCAGGCGATTTAATAGAATTTTCTGTCCTGTATTTTGTAGTAAATTAAAAATGATAATACATAGTTTACTGATTTATTAACAATCATTTTCAATTTTTCGATATAGATAGGTAAATTGTTTTTAGAAGAGCACTTGTCATTATTTTAGTATCGACGTACTCTCATAATGACAATAATGATATTATACAATATTGATTTATACATCAAAGTAACTCCATTTTTATTATTGCTCTCATGAAATTTCTAATCTATCTGCATTATGAGATAATGAAACTTTTTAGAAATCTACAACTATATACATTTACAGAAATTGTGATTTAAACTGCTTTACATTCGTTATGTAACATTTAATCAATTCAACATTTTTAATGCAAATCTATATTTTATGTCTAAACACCTTAAATATTTATTTTGAATATAAACGAATAGTATAAAATGAAGAAAACTATACATGTTAATAATAATCTGGTATTATTATTTTATATTAATTTTATGTTCCTATTATTTCCAACAAAAGGAATTACATACGTATACTTGCACGTGGTATGTATTTGCACGTGATGTAGTTTGCGTGTTATGTTATACTAGTAACTTAAGCTTGTTACCGTTTCATCATAAAACGTAATCATAATTAAAAAAATGTTCCAAGGTGTCGCATTCTACGTGATAATCAAAATTAAACTATTAAATAACCGAAAAATTTAAATAATCAATAAAAATACAAGACGTTGATCATCAAAATATAATAATTCAACAAGTAATTTCATAATTCTATCAAAATCTGTTTGTAGTTGTTTTTAAAATTTATAATAAATATTCTTAACATTTCTAATTTTAAATTTAAGTTCTTTAAAATTTCTAATAAACATTTTTAATACAGCATACATATAAATATGTTTGCCATGACGATACTTATCTCATTGAATAAATTAGAACAAATTGTTTATATTAATAGTGCCAAATTATTTGATTCATATGTTATGGTTAAAATTCTTTGTTTTTAGTTATTTAGCGTTGCATCAACCACTAGCATGAGTTATTAACAACACAATGTACTGATCATGTAATTTTTATAATATTATATAAGAAATACTAGTTAAAATTAATAAATTTATTACATAGTTTTGAATACATATTAAATTAACCACTCTAAACATATGCTTTATTATGTATTTGGAATTGCGAATTTAAAAATTTAAATTTTAAAACATTTTTTTATCGTTTATAATCATATTCGTAATAAAAACATATATAATAGAGCTATAAATTAAATTTAACAAATAAATATGTAGGAATTGAAGAAAAAGGAAAGACCAGGCAATCAGGACTCGAGAAACTTATATCTTTACAGTCGTATATCACCTACTAATCAACTGTACGCCTTTATCAAATTCGCTACCACACCTTCCTGCCTTTTCGTACATACATAGTATGTACTGTTCGTCCGCGAGAAGAAGGCTAGACAAAGTGTTTTATGTTCTCACTCTACTAATTCTCCTGTAATGAAGATCGACAGCGAGCCATATCGAGATCAAATGAATGAAGAACTCTCAACATTAGTGTAGCCTTTCAAAATGCCAACTATTGAACAACCCGAATAATTATTTTACTTCCTATATATTACCGCTGATTCAGCTAGATTCTCCTAATAAAAAAATTAGTTTAAATGCGATTTCACACAGATCGTTCTTAACCTTTTGAATGCGGAGTATTTCAGAGTTAAACGCTTTATATCTACGGGAATACTTTCCTTAACCATGCAATTAGGTTACCATTTTAATCCTTTATTTATGCTAAATTAAATTAAATATTTTTGTTTTCCTCAGCATGTATTATTTATTTAAGGAAATTAATGTTTTAAAAATGTCATAATTTAAAAATAAATTATAACAAATTTGAATATTCGAACTTCAGAAATGCATATGCCCGATTAGGTCCATAGCACTAAAAGGGTTAAATAATATTTTAAAATTCATTTATAGTTAAAGAATTAATTTGTATTTCATTTTATTAAAAGTATTATAGTATAATTCTTGTTTAAACTCACTTCTATGTATATAAATTCGACGTAATTACAATTTACTTTAAAATAAGTATAATTTTCATACTTTCTTACACTATAATCCTTCAAGAAATTGCTGTCGTCTTAATCGTAAGAATCATCTGTTTCTGTGTTGCTGTTTTCTTTTTTTGCTGTTAAATTGTCCATCATTTCTTGTAATAAATTATCTTTCTTCCAATATTGTTTCTCAATATTTCCCACATACGTTCTATAGTTTTCCTACGAACTTTATGAAATTCCATTAATGATTTATTTTGTAACTATTTTAAATTTTTTAGCCAATTTTTAATATTAATTTCTGTAATATTCATTAGCGAATCAGTAAGTAATTAACTTTTATTCAAAACATTTTTCCATCAGATAATCAGAAATGCCTCAAAAATAGTGATCTAATCGTACAGGATATAAAACCCTATATCAAAAGTAAGGAAATCTTTCAAATTGTTAATAATTGACACTTTGATTTGAAGACTACGTCAATGCTGTAAAAATTATTTGGCCATTATCAGCCAATAGCGACCAGTAGAAAATGAACGTAAACACCTTACCTAGCATTCTTTTCGCGGACAAACAGTATTCTTTTAAATTTCACTTGCAATGAGTTGGAAGATTCCCATAAATATAATTTTACTAAAATTCCAGCAAATAAAAAAAATTAGTGTAAGGTACTGATACGTGCCCAAAACAATAGAATGTTCACATACAGTTTGGACAATTATCATGAAAAGGTACTTTATTTTTTAACGATAAAATAAATTTTTAATAAATATTAATTGCTCTTTTCATTATTTATCGTAAATCATGTTATTATATTATAGTATGAAGGATGACAATAAAGTTTCAAGAATAATTCATTTAAAAATTTTATTTTGAAAATCAAACTAATGTGAAATCACTGTCTTCAAAGTAGCCTAGAAACTATATACGCGTATGCACACATGTGCAGTGAGTCACAGCCAAAATCGTACGCCACATACAAAAATACTTTTCATGTAGTAGTAAATGTCAGGGATGAGATGGAAGAAAAAAAAATAACAAATTACATTGTAAATGTATCTATACTTATTATATAGTAATATAAAAAAGAAAATAATATTCCTTGCTACAGAAACAAATGAAACAACTCATAGCTAAAATCGTACGGTACGATATTTCCCCAGGAGAATCCCCCCAAAAAAGTGAAGAATTTCAAATTCACATTGGTTTAGCGCAATTACATTGTTTTAGTCCGTTAATAAGCGTTGTGTAGCGTTTTAAATTCGAAATCCAAAATAAAAAGCGAAAAAAGTATAACAGATAAAGCAGGCAACAATAGAAGACCGACGAATTGTTTTAAGAAATCTTGAAAGTGACAGAAACTATCGCGAAATTGTAAAAATTATTAACAGAAGTGTTAGTGCTATCCAATATATTGTTAAACGCTATCAGGAAAAGAATAAAATAACAAACAAAACAAAAACAGCCTCAAATAAAAAATTCAACGCTCATGATGAAAGATGAGGAAAATTAAAGAAAGTCCAAGACTTAATGCTCCTAAACTTGTAATTGAGGTGAAAAAACATCTGAGCAAGTCTGTTAATCTGGAAACAATAAGAAGAGCTTTATAGAACCATAATTTTCACGGTTATATAGCTCAAAACAAAACGTTAACGATAGGAATAGGAGAAGAATATTAGATTTTGCAAGAGAATATTTAAACAAAGACTTCAATTTTTGGAAATAAGTTTTCTTTACTGGCGAAAGTAAATTTAATCTTTTTCATTTAGATGACAAAATTACAGTGTGGCGTCGCTCAAATGAAGAATTTAAAATAACAAATTTAAACTCCACTATTAACCCTTTAAATGCTATGGACGCATGTATGCGTTCAACGAAAGCTATCTGTACGGCTTAAGGACGCATATAGTATATGTTTCTCAAGTTCTAATATTCATGATTTTTCAAACTTCTTATTATTTTTCTCAAACAAACGATACGTGTTGAGGAAAAGAAAAATATTTAATTCAATTTAACGCAAATAAAGGATGAAAACGATAACTTAATTACATATCAATCAATACTGCCTGTACGGGAAGAAGAATTCTGTCCACATACAACGTTTGACTTTAAAGTACTCCGCACTCAAAGGGTTAACCCATGGAAGTGCATCAGTAATAGTCTGTGGATGTATATATGCTGCTAGAGTAAGTAATTTAAAGTTTATTAAAGGTAATATGGATAAGCACGACTATTTAAATATGATGAAAGAAAATTTAAAAAATATTGCCGAAAAATTAGGAATTTCGAACCTTTCTAAATTCTATAGATATAATGATCCGAAACATACATCGCATATGATCAAAATGTGGTAATTAATATAATTGTCCAAAAGTGATTAATACATCGTCAGTCATCTGACCTAAATGTGATAGAATATATTTGGAATGAATTGGACATTAAAATCTGAAAACATACCATTACAAATAAAAATGATTAAAAAAAAAAACTTTTAATAGAGAAATGGCACAAAGTGGACCCCAATTTTACCGAAAAATTGGCCAAAAAAATATCGAACTATTAAATGTAATCGGGGGAAGCCACCAACAAAGTATTAATTTGTTATTTAAACAAAGTTCATAAAAATTTTCTGCACATGTACGAGTTTAACAGTGAGCTGTAGTCCAGCCTGAGTTATAGTAATTTTATTCTTTCTGTATCTAGGAATATTTGTTTTCTTTTTTATATTGCTATATAATAAGTATAGATATATTTACAATGTATACTCATCATCTCTTTTTTCTTCCATCTCATCTCTGACATTGTTTACCACACGAAACGTATTTTTATATGCAGCGTACGATTTTGGCTGTGACTTACTGTACATTCCAGCATCACGTCGTAATATATCTGCTATATTCGCCTTTTGGTACTTGTTTTAATACCTGTATTACACTATTTTCAATTTTATAAAAATGACTGAAAATGTTTATTTTTCCTTTTACGGCTTTTTACTCACGGAAATGAAAAAGAATCACAAGGAAATAAATCAGACGAATACGAAAAGTGCTTCAATAACCTGATTTAAAAACTCTTTCACTGGAATAGCTAAATGTGCAAGAACATAGTCATGATGCAAAATCGACGACGAAGTAATTTCAGGTGAAACCTGTTCAACTCGATAGACAATGTTTACTTTCTGTACGTATATAGGTATAAAGGGGAATCAGTACACGTAGCGTGAAACGCAACGGTTTACATTGTTACCACTTTAACGAAAATTATTCTGGAAATTTAAAACTTTATTATCATACCTATTTCTCGTATTTTCGTGTTGTGTCATTCAGAAAACTAAAGGTACAAAGAAAAAATAAAAGATCGATACATTTTTAAATTTTAAATTAACATTCAGCTCGTTTCCTTTTTTTAAGACGAATAATCCAAAAATAAAAATGACAACAAATAATATTGAAAAGTTACAAACAAATATAATTCAAATTATATGAAATTCTTCTATTTATATTATATAACATTTTTATTTGTTATTTGAATATTGAAATAGTAATTTTTTCCAAGATTATTTCGTATTATATGCGAGGACACCTTGCATCAATTAAGTTAACAATATTTTTTACAAATTACAAATACACTTTTCTTTTAAATAACGTTTATACACGAATCGAATGTACCAAAACTTGAATTATAAATCACACCTGACCCAAACAATTTGATTTCAATTACAAAAACACGCTGTTTTCAAACTACATCAACATTAGATATGTACCTGTACATTATCCATTTTATGAAAATATTACACATTTCTCGTTTTCGAATTATTTAGTAACAAATAGAATTGAAGAATTAGAAAATCGAGTATGAAACAGAAATCGAAAAGGTCTCGTGATCGGTGTAAAGGGAAAGTAAAAATAAAAGGAAAAAATATTGAAGTTATCAGCGTATATACCTTCATGGCAAATTCGGCAGAGAATAGAACCGGAACTTCGTTCATCCGGTGTCATGTTACGGCGATACAAGGGTGAGGAACAAATTTTCGATCTGTCTGTGATCACGGCGGCATCAGCGACCACTGTCATTGCACTGTTTTGCTGAAATTCCATGAGTCGATGAAACAGACCCGTTATCGAGCTACTATCAAAGAATTATCGCCAGTTATATGCCCGTTGCCGGATGTCGATGCACATAGCGTTTTCCAGATGGAATCAAGTGGTTACTTTGTCTCAGAAATCGAAATACTATATTATTTTGGCCATCGATCGAAAACGGCGTGTTTATCTTTGATACAGCACAGAAATGTTTTGGTTTCATTAAGTACTAAGAAGTTCTGATACATGGAAATGAAGCAAACACACGTACATAAATACGTATATATAATGTATTAATTTTGAATATAAAACAATTTGTATTCATCTTAGAAGAAGGAATTATAGTTGCTAAAATGTTATTGTTACTGTCTTGCTTTCTTTTGTTATTGTTATTGTTACTATCTAATGAAAATTATACTTCATAGATTTGTTTCGAAGGAAAACTTACAATGTTGCAAAGTTATTTAGAAAAAATAAATATGTAAGAATGTATATTTACATTTAATTTGATTTGGATACAGTAAAAAATTGTGAATTTATCTGTTTGTTAACTTTAATGCAATTTTAAAAAATGTTAAAATTATGGAATTTTAGGTGTGCTTTGAAAACTACAAACAAGTAAATTATATATATGTATAATAATATACTTTATAATTTCTTTGTTAATGCATTTGTTTCAATGCATTTCTTGTAGAGCTTATTTTTTGAATTGAATTTGAATTAAATTCATATATTCTGATAATATTTTCCAAATAAATAATAATACTCTGTATGAAAAAGCATTTTTTAATTTTATAATTCTTAACATTATTTTAGTATTTTTTTTTTATTAAAATTTATATTATGCATATGTATATAATTATTCATGAAATAGGATTTTTAAAATTATAATATCACAGTTTAATATATTTTCTATATTTATTATATTTTTCTATTTAAAAATTACTTTTTAAGATAAAAGAATCACAATTAAAATTGAAAGGTGTATCAAATTTATTCGTACACAGTTTGAAGAACTTGAATGGTATTTTATGCCATAGTTAACCTAAAATGATCGTGTATAGTGTAAAGTTATATTACTAAAAGTAAAAATACGGTTATAAACGCAATACATTAAAAAAGCTTTATCAAAGCTTGTACAAGTATTTTAGAAAGTATAGCAAGTGTTAATTGTTATCATACTGTAACATAAATTTAATAATATTGAGAATCAAATACATATTAAACATCTAAAATTAAACTTGGAAATTTGCTTAATAGAAATATATAAATTAGTAAAATTATATTGTAATTACATCAATCCATATGAAGATTATAGTATTGTTGTATTTGTATATACTGACACAATGTTAATAATGAGAATGCCTCTTGCAGAAATATATTTGTGACTTATAAAATATTAATATAAAAAACTGACATGAGTGTAACAAGTGATACCAGTGATGTAAATTTTGATAAAGCAAATGAAAGAGATGATGATTTTAAAATCAATGATTATAAAAAAGAAATTGATAGTGATGATTCCTATTATGACATTCCAGAAACAAATGATGAAAACGTAAAATCAAATTGACATAATTGTACTGCCTGGTTCTTATGTAGCGTAAATTTGAAAATTAAATTTTATTTGCAAGTAAACAGTTTAGAATGTGAATGTTTTATAATATATTCTTATTGAGCTTACAAAAAGCATATGGTTTATTAGATAATTATAATACCTTTTAAAATAAGTTTAAGTGGTATAAAATTTATAGCAAATTTTCACTTTTAAAAATTGATAAACTAAATTTACGCTACTTAGGAATCAAGTGATCCAATTATATATTTATTTTATCCATATTTATCAAACAAAATTTACTTATTGTCCAATTTATTTGAAAAATAAGTACCGATAGAATTGTACAAATATGCATAAATATTGTATGTTATTATAAAGAAGATTAAATTTATCATAAATCTTGCGTAGGTCAAAGACAATGAAAATGAAATAGATGAACATCAAGAAAATGAACATGTTGGACCAGTTCTTCCTGGTGGCCATAGATTTGATAGAAAGTTCATTTGTGTTAAATATCCTGGAAAAGTTATTAATTCTGATAAAGCTATAGAAACTTTAGGTGGCATTCAAAATATTTCCACGGTATTATATTCTTTTCTCATAAATTTTAGAAGATTATAACATTTATGAAATTAATGCTTAATAACTACTAATTGTCATTACTTATTATATCTATATAGGCAGTAAGTACTCCAAATCGACGTTTGGAATTGAGGTTTAGACCAGATGATGTTTATTGTAAACCAACTTGTGGTGATAGACATAATACCAATGGGTTCTTACTTAAAGTAAAAATTAAAAAATCTAGGATAATAAAGGTAGCAGAAGCTGAATTAAAACAGTCAAAGAAACAATATACAAGTAACATGAATTTAAATGATTCACCAAGTGGTGATATTGAAAATTATGAAAATAATGTGGATGCAGTGAATCCAACAAAAATTCAAGATATAACTCAGTTCAATAATGCAGAAAACAAAAGTCAACAAGAACAAAATATGGCTGATTTAATCAATAAAGTACAATTTTGCAGTGTTAATACTTCAGGTGATACTGTCAATCCATCTGATAAGGATTTATTTTCCAAAGATGTTAAAGATTTACAAGATTTATCGTTACATACAAATGATGCGAATTTGTCAAAAAGTAAGAAAACTGTAAAACCAACATTTGATCGGAATAAATATGAAGATCTTTCTAAAGATGAAAACTATGAACTTCCAAAATTAAAAGTTTTAGGACGAGTTGACACGGAATTTAAATTTATAAGTAGGTATTGGTTAAAATTAACAAAAAAAATTAAATTTATTTACTTTACAAAGCCCAAGGTTTAAAGTTTAATATTGATAGCTACATTGCTGTTTAGGACACTTTAGTACAATATTATGTTTTGTGCTTAATATGTAAATAATATTTTTTAGGTCTTTGTGATTTTCAGTATTTACCAATGACTCAAAAGAAAGAAGACCCTAAAAAATTAGAATGTATATATGATAAAATTTATCCAACTCATATACCACATTATGCATGGTTAAGGAACGATGTGCCTTATTTTTTACCACCAGCTGCGTTCAGCAGAATGGATACAGTACAGCAATATGTACCTAAAACTGAAATAAATTCATACCCAGAAAATGTAATTGGAAAGAGCAGAAAACGAAGGGCGGGATTCTCAAACTTTATTTATTTCTCGACCCCGGAAGTTCCTACTAAACCACCAGTAGGCATAGAAACCGCTATGAAAGTAAAATTTGTTCAAAACGCGCACCTTGAACAAATTCGTCAAATCTTTGAGGAACGGCCAATTTGGTCAAAAAATGCAGTAATGTATAAAACTAAATTTTCTAATGATCGATTGAAAATTTTATTACCCTCGGTGGCATATTATTTTATGACTGGACCATGGAAGATTATGTGGGTAAAATTGGGATATGATCCAAGAAAAGATATTTCTGCAAGAAAATATCAAATTTTAGATTATAGATTGAAAGCCATGCGTAGGTTTCCAAATGTTATTAATACAATGTCATTGTTATTTAAAAATAATTTTAGAATGACTTTATTCATCTGATTCAGATGGTTTGGGATCTACTGTAAAATGTAAAAGAAATTATTCAGAATATACATTACCATACAAATCAACACCAGCTGCTAAACAAAAGACAATTGTACAAAATGCATCTTCAAGCCAAGAGCAAAATTGTAAAAAACAACAAGATTTAAATGAAAATGTATATATTTATCGAGAGGGAATGATACCTCCTTCGAGGCAAATGTTCTATCAGGTTCATTATGCTTTTATAATTTTGTAAGATTTTAAAATATTGCAAATATTTTATATTTGGAATATTAAATTTCTTTTAGTACTGCGACGTTCTTGTAGATGAAATACAAGAAATGTTGGCAAAATTACCCGACCCTTTACCTAATACCAGGTGTCATGAGAAAAGAGGTTGGTTGCCAAGTGGTTTCGATGTACAGTGTCGAGAAATTATTAATAAACAAGTTCGAGCTGTTTTAAGAAAGCAACTAAATATACCTGAAGATCGTACGTACAATTATTTTAATTCAGATTTTATACAAAATATTATTTCATACTCAGATTATAAAGAAATTTTTCTTAAACTTTTTACAGTATTTTTTCTTTCAAACAATCATTAATGCTTTTAATTTTGTCGTCTCCATTGCTAGCTTAGTAAAAATTAGAAAGTGAATATAAGCGTTTAATAAGTAGTATTAAATCGACTAAAAGATATGATTATTGTGTTTATATATATTATTCATATGATAATTATGTATTTTATATTTCACTTACAGATCCTACATCTTTACCACGAAAGCGAAAAACTAGAATTAAAGTAAAATTTGATCAACTTAAAGGTAAAAAGCGGAAGAAAAAGACTGATTCCGTTTTTAGCGTAGAAGAAAACGAAGAAAAATGTGATAGGTCTGAATCCAGTGCTGATATAATAGAAAATGCGTGAACTGTACCAATATATGAAATTTTTGATAATGGTTAGGTTATAACAACCTAATGTAGGTTAATAACTGTAGGTAATAATGTAGGTAATTACATTGCATAAATAAATGGAACCCCTTAAGTACCTACAATTAAAGTTTATTTATAAGTGTACAGAGTCTGTTTCGAAATGTCTATTAATAAATATGTTTACATTATTAATTAGTCGTTAACTGATACTGTAATTACAAATTTATTGTAGTATAAAAGATTATTGAATTCTCTTGAAGAATGAGTGCAGGAAGAATACAACGACGAGACATTTCAATGATATGAATGAATAATTAATAAACAACTGCAATGCATGCATCATATTGTAACAACATTTATGTTACGTTAAAACAAATAATTATATATTTTTAAAATATTATGATTTTAATTTTTTAATTCAGGTCATTTCGTTCTAAAAATCGTATTATCTGAAATTTTGAAATATAAATATAAGTTTACACAGACAATAAAAACTCGTTCTTTTCCTTGTTGTCAACAAAATATTGGGTATATTAAGAATCTTATACTTGACTAATTTCATTATTTCATTGTGCATATTTAAATTTGTACATTATAAATTTTGAATATTTGTGTATTCAATTAAAATTTTCACAAAGTTTTATAGCTGTTAAAAAACCAATTTATTCGAATAATATAAATGATGTTTAACGATTATTTTTAATCTTTATTATAATTTATGTCTCGTCTAAGTTGCAATAAAAATAGGTAAGACATGTGCAGATGACATGTGGATTGTTCATCCATAACGGTTTTTAGAGACGAATATTGGGATTGGTGCTGCCCACATAATTCAACAGTTCTTCAGAATCCTCGCAAACAAACGGTTTTTGATGATAGCAAGCCACATCATGCCAGCTGATTCCATCTTTGTAGACATTGTTTAAGACAGACATACAAGACTCATTGGTGCCATTTATGTCAAATTCAGCGTTATCTGGTTGCCTAACTTTCTTGTGACCAGTCTGAGACCATGGATTGAAAGTCCAACCTTCAGGAATCTGGTTAGTTGGAGAGATCTTCTTTCTATTGGCCGACCAGAACCATCCATAGAGGGCTTTAGGTTCGAGGTCACGGCGATTTTCACATCCTTTAAAGTCGCAGAGACGTCCAGACGTCCAAATGTAAGGAACATCGTCTATGCAAACAGAGTTTATTAATGTAGATGTAAAATTCTTCTCTTCATAATACAAGCAAAATTATATGTAATAAAATAACAATTTTTATACATTTGACGCTTGAAACATGAGGAGTATTACAAAATTGCATGCTAACAGAAATTAAAACTGCATTAAAAGTAAACAAACAAGTTTTATTTTAAAATAGATTAATTGCTTATAATGCTAATATAAATTACTTAAGTACAATACAAAAATTGAATATCACATAACTTTATGTTTGATTTATAAATATTAGAAATTAAAAAGTATAATGTATGATTATTAAAAAAATATAATTTATGTTCAGTTGGAACACGGAAACCTTTCTTTTCAAATTTTTCTTTTTACTTGACTTTTTATAATCTTAATTAAGTACGGGACTTGTGCTTTATATTTTAAATAATAGTATCAATAATAACAGCATTAATACTTTTTACAAAATTTCTAATACCCTTTTTTAAAGCAAAATACTATTGCCTAAACAATGTTCGAAAAGGCAATTGTGTTTAATGCTCGTAGAAATACCCACCACAGACGATTTTCAGATCGTATTTTTCCTTTCTAACACATACATACATGTGCTCGAAATGATTGATGCGTTTCATGATGCAACTATGTATATATGTATGTGCATACATAAGTATAAAAAAAAAATGAGATTCCTCAGCCTCAACCCACTTAAAGATCCTTCGTCTCGCCTTGAAGATTCTGTTAGCTTGCTAACTGGAAGGTTATAAATTCTTGACAACGAATGGAAATTGTATCTTTGCACTTGCGAAACCAATTAGTTGTATGCAAATGAGAACAGACAAATTTAAACGGATATACATAAAATTGACGTTCTCCTTTCTTAAAACATTTCTTCACGACGAGAATAATCGCACAATACTAGTCTGATATCTAATTGTAACCAGTAGATTAAAATTATTGAATTAAACAAAAAAAAAAAGTATATAATATTGTTTCAACAGTTAATTAGAACTGATATCAAACTAGAAGATAATTAATTATAAGATTTATAGATAGATTTATAGATAGATTTTTCGTTTTCATTTTTTAAACACTGATAAATAATTCCATGAAATTCTAATAACTTATACATACAGTGAATCACAGAAGTATTCGTACTCCCGTTAAAACAGAATAACTTTTTAAAAATTGAACTAAACGACTGTAGTTGTTTTGAGAAGTTAAGAGGATTAGTTTACTAGACGATGTGTGCAAAATTTGTTGAGAAAATTGCAATTGATCGAAATCTTGAAAAAAACAATAAAGGTCGCTTTTTTACAGCTTTCTTTTTATCTGAGCCTGTAATGAAAATTTTTAAAATATATTTTGTAGATTTATGTTAGTTATACATATATAGTTACTCCCATTCGTATTCGTACCATACACAGATATTTAGTATAAATAAAACAAATAAAGTAAAATAAAATAAAAAAGAGAAACATTTTCCTTAAGGATATTTTTTATTTATGTTCAGTAGAATTTATTATTATACTATTTGTAATCTATTTACAAAGCAGTTTTATTTTTCATTGTTTAGAAATACAAAAAAATGGAAGAAAGATGTTACAATCCATAAAAACCATCTCTTAGCCGTATTCGTACATAAGGGAAAAAATATATTTTAATTAGTAAACGTAATAAAATGCCATACATTAATCCTTAGCTTGGTAACCTTTGTGTCCTATTACTTCAAGCAATCTATCTGGCATAGATTAATGTAATTGGTTTGTAATGTCGCTACTAATATTTTTTCATTCCAAAATTAATTTTTTTTTTGGATTGGTCTATATTACTTATTTCATATATCCGTATTCTGGATTTCAATTCTGCCCATATATTTTCTGTGGGACTATATATCTGGGCTTTGTAGGGGTATTTCCATTACTTTAGAGTAGTTGTATAGAAGCCACTGTCCAGATATGCGAGCTTTATACTTAGAATCATTATCTTGGTAAAAAATGAAATTATTAGAAATTCCTAAACTTTCCGCACTGATTTTTAATTTTTCTTTTAAGATATTTATATATTTATATTTATTCATGATTCCAACAATAATGTGCACTTTTTTAACCCCAGTTGTGGAAAAATACTCCCACCCCATACCATGCTTACCCCCATATTTGATTGTAGACAGATTTGATTTTTGAAACCAGGAATTTCATTTACGCGATGAAATTTGTCGATTAAAATGTTTTCATCTATTTGATTCATTAACATATAACTTTTTCCTGGCAATTATTCTATTATTTATACTTTCTTGTAACATGACAAGCTGTCTCGTTACTGACTTTTTTCCCTATTTGATTTTCTAGCTTTGATACAGTTTTCGGGGCACTAATTTTAGAATTTATCTTTATTTCTTTCAAAATTTACGTTCATCACAACCTGTTAAAGATTTCGAAGCTTACTTTTTACTTCATTTACCGCTTTATACTTTTTTTTTAACATACTGGATAGTATTGTAATAATAGTAATTTGTTGTACACTTTTTCCATCTTCATAATGATTTATAATCAGGTTTTTTTAACTCAATCGTTATTTCTTTACCTTTTCTACCGATTTTGTGTATTGTATATTGAATGCTATTGATTATTATTTTGTTTAGACAAAAGAATAACTGCCGGTTGTCTTTTATTTCAAGCACAATCAACAGGAAATCTCTGATATAGCGTAAACATTCTCTAGGATGCATAATTATTATTTGTTTGTTAGTTATACGAAATGACTAAAGATCATTTTTGTGGATAGTGACATTCTTTTCCTATTTATTGTATTTTTAAATAATGAAAAATAAAACTGCTTTGTAAATAGATGTAAGAATAATGAATTCTGCTGAACTTAAATAAAAAATTTCTCTAAGAAAAGTAAATTTTTTTATTTCTACTGTATAGTGTACAAATGTCTGTATAGTGTACAAATACGAGTAGGTGTGTTGAAAATTTCATCGAAATCGGTCGATGCAGAAACAAACGATAGGCATTGAAAGATGTAAGAAATCGTTAAATATATTACAGTTATAGCTCAAACTTCGTGAAAATTTTTAATCATTTGTGTCACATAACAAAATTAACCAGTTTCAATGAAATTTTTAGCATTATAAAACTGGTTTAAATCTACAAAACCTATTTCTAAAATTGGTATTTCAGGCTTAGATATAAAAGTTGCAAAAAGGACTTTCATTAATTTCTTCGCGATTCTGAGTAATTATAACATCTTAAAAATTTTGTTTACACATCATTTAATAAACTATCTTACTAATTTCTCAAAGCAACTTAAGTCATTTGGTTCAATTTTAAAAAAGTTATTCTGTTTTGAAGAAGAAATACTTCTGTAACCCACTGTATATAGTAATTACAAATAATTTTATTGAAATTATTTATTTTGTTTAAATATATATCTATTTTGATGAGGAAATAGCACTAGTTAATGGCTAGTAGCTAATTATAAAGTCAACAAATCTATTTCGTTAAGACGTTTGTCCAACAAAAGTAGGTCTATGATGTAAAATAAGTATTTACATACTTATATACTTATTATAATCTAATTATATATAATTATTTTATAATAATTAGGAAATAATTATTTATAATGAGAAAAGATTTTTTGTTCCCTTTTTAAAATACTTATTCGAATGAGAAATATATTTGTAACATTTTTTTTGATAATGGTTAATTAAAATTACTAGGTCTTTCATTTTGTTCAGTCGTGAAGAAACACTATAGCTGAAGATGCGATGCTACAAGTCACTCATCGTAAAGTAAAAGCATCGTCTCGCGGCGATGGATCATTTGTTTCGAAATTTCTGTATTACTTCGCCATCTGGAGAACGAAAGTTGCGCCAGGTAATAAATTGTTCACGAACCTGACTCCTTCTGCCTTCTTGCTACTGATTTTATCTTGGTAGTTGTGGAACTTTCTAAGCTGATGTTAAGTTAATGAATTCATACCTTCCTATACTTTTGCTAACGTATAAAATTCTATAACGATCATTATATGAGATTGTTTTACATGCCTTAGTTAGATTAAATATCGATTATTGCTGAAATTTTCATAGTTACTAAAGCTATTACTGTTTCAAAGTGAATAATAGAAGATAACCAATTATTGGATTTTGTAATCTACTTTCTAATAAATTTTACTTCTAAATTGAAGGGAATTTAATGATAAGGACAGACAAAATATAATTGCTTTTATATATTATTATATGAAGAATTACAGGATATGTATGCTAAGAAATATATTTTCTTCACAATTTGTGTTGTTGGGAAACTATATGGTTTTGTAATTTTAGTTTTAGTAATTACAAATATATAATATATTTGTGATATAAACATGCAAAGAAACATTTTTTTTAATGTGAATAGTAATACTTATAAGAGAATTCTAAAAGTAATAGAGAACAGTTTATTCTTCATTTTACTAAATGTATCTAGTAACATTTTTTACTATTCATCTATCTATTGATATTCTTTATAACGTCCTCTACAGAAATGAATTTTAACATTAGATATTCATAATAATGGTATTGTAACTTCATTATATTTTACAATGCAAATTTTAATAAAATTTTGTAATACAAATTACTTGAAGATTTATCACTTCAAGGTTTTTTATCATTGCTAACAATGACCAAAATAAAGGAAATTCTTGCATTAGAAAGATATAGTTCTATATTTCTATGTATGTATGTGTGAAAAAATCAGGACTACTGTTACGAAATGAAACTCACATTAAAAATAGCAATGAAGTAAAAAAGAGATTGAAGAAATATGGTAACTGATTATGATACAATTAAGATTCTCCTTGAATTTGCACAAAACTGGAGGCAAAAATGTTTCATAATCATGCATGAGTTGTTTGTGAAATATGTGTGTGCATTGCTTAATAATGAATCATTTTTATTCTCATAAACATTACCAGAAGATTGTTTAACTATGAAAATGAGACATTTTATATTTTTCCATGAATAAATAAATGCAGACTGACAAATTTCATTATTTGAAACAGCTTTCTTCAAAGAATTGTACAAACATTTTCAAAAGTAATTTAAATGCAAGAAACGAGAAATTACTTTTAAATGGGTTTATTTACTGATTAATATTTTGAGAGCAGAATATTTTTTTCTTCTGTTAGTTTGAATATTATAAAAACGTATAGAACAGAAATTGAAAATATAAGTGATTATAAGTACTTTTTTTTCTAGAGAATTTGTTGTAACATACTTAGCAATTAAAAGTAAAATTTTTAATATTTTTACTTTGCAATGAAACTTTACAATTTGTCTCATTTAGAAATTTGTAGATAGTGTGCTTTATTTTTGAATAAACCATACTGTTTGCTTTTATTCTTAGAAATTTAAATATACATCTATGCTTTTTAAATATTAGTTTTTTTATGTTGGAAGCAAATGATAACAAATGTAAAATAATGAACAAAAATAAAGGAAAGTAGTAAAATTCAAGTAGTACGAAAATATCTATATTTTAATAAAATTACTTTGAAATAATTTTTTTAAGTTGATATTTTACTTTATCATTTCATAACGATAGAGTAATACACTTTTACATATTCTTCATTGATCTAACTGAACCTCTCATCAATTTAATTTAATTTTCTTTTATGAGAAACTGTTCAGGAATTCTAGGATATCTATTTTTTCCTGGGATGATTCAAGAATTGTTTCTGTCGCAAAGCATTCCAGCAATTTAAATTACTTACTTTGTTGAATGAGTCTGAAGATTAAGTTGTTTTCATCTTGCGTTTCCATTGACACGAGATCCATGCAGTATTCCCTGCAAATATTTCTTGCATCTAACCAATCCACCCTCTGATTTGCATGGACAGGAATATGACCACTGTAGAAGTAATTGTGTCCTCTGAAGTTGAATTCTTTTGGTCCTTTAAATTGAACACATGAAAATTAATTTTCTTTCTTGTTAAATTTTCTTATTTGAATTTCCTAATCTTGGTTTTTCAATTTTTATTCTAAGCAAACGAGTTATAATCAATCCAATAGGAGGACAAAATATAGAAAAAGCAGACGAAAGATTGTTAAAATATTGGATATTCTTCTTAAGTTTTAGCGAATGCAATTTGTTAGAAATTTTGTTTAAATATATTTCCAAGTATATATAATATGTATAAGTATATTAATGGTATATATATATATTCCATATGTAATATGTTTCTCAAATTATAATTATCATCAATGAGCATGAATATGAATATCATTTCAAATTAAAAAATTTCTAAAACTTATTAAATACGGTATTTTCAAAGAAGAACATTAATAACACAATTCTATTGATTGAAAATGAAAACCATATTGAAGATATTCTTCATTCTTCCCGGTAACATTTGACATTTAAGGATGAAACAGAGTTTATTATTACGAGTCTCTTTGTAGATGTTTTTTAAATGAAAAAACGAAAAAATTGTTCGCGATTTAATTATCTTTATCGTATGTACAAGTAAAGTGGATCTGTAATCGTCATTATCGTTTTCTTAAATGTCAACGGTGTTATGCTATTTCCCGCTGTTTATGCAGGAATGCTTCTCTCGTTGACGATTTACGACGTGTACCTCATTATGAGAGCTTAACGTTTTGATTGCGAAAGGGTTGCGCGTATCGAACGGTTGCTGATCCTGTTTTAAAACGTGTGTTCGTTGTATCATTATCAAAATTCTCGTTTTTCTTTGAACGTGCCAATTCATAACCCTGATTCTGAACTACTTTAAAGTATATTTGAATTACAAGTAATAAAATGGTAAATATCATTTGTTGAATATTTTACATAAATTGTGTAAATACGTTACGTTATTGTATTGTTTAAAGTTAGAATGATCGAAACATCTGATTTTTGCTTAAACTCCTATTTCTTGAAACAAATTAATATTTATTTATTTTACATATCTTTTTGAAAACCAAGTATTTTGTGCTTGCCATTGTTTAACTGCATGTAAAAAAGATTGTCTTTACTTCATATGAAGAGAAATATATTTATTACAAAAATGAATTCGACTAACTAAATAAATGAGTTATTTATAAATATTATTTGAAAGTTAAAAGTGGATTTTTGTTTACTTTGGCTGATAACTATGGCGACTAATTGTACGCAATAGAATTTACGCAATAGAATGTACTTGGAAAGGAAAATTTGTGCTATGCTTGTACTTCAATTTTTTTACTTTCTTCGTAAACGTTATACATTTTTATTTATTATTGTTTTATTACTCTACAAAGCACATATTCATTCTGTCAATTTTATTATTTTGTAATTATGGAATAGAAATTTTCGTGTTGCTATTATTTTCCATCATAGTTGGTAGCTTATTTTCAAATTATCAATGCGATGTTCCTTTTTAGTTATGTTTTTGTTATGTATTTTGATTTGTACTACAATTACAGTTACCATTTTGACTATTATTTATTCTTAATATTGCGATGCGGTTTCCTAGCTTACATTCCTATTTAAAACTACAAGTATGATCGTTTTCAATTTATTTTTATTAGTTCCATCTTTTTTACTTTTTACTCTGTTCTTTTATTTTGTTTATTTCACCGGTTTTTTCCGCATTAAAGAATCCTCATACTCTTCAATTATCTTAAAATTCACATTAAAATGTCTTCGTACTTACACCCTTTGTAAAATTTTGCAACTTAAGCATGAAATATGAAACGTTACTAAATTTATTGCTGGAATTATTGCTGGAGTATTGCGTTCATTTTATTACAATGAAAGAATATCATCGTTACTTGAGCAATATGGTGTCAGCTATTAAAATTGATTATGCCAAAACCTGTTATTTCAGAGGTTACACGTAGAATGCACCGTTACATATATATGTATTACGCATTTATTACGTTTCATTGCTTATAATTTATTAGTGTGTGTAGATACAATCCGGCTTCAGCGACAAGTAATCACGTGTAATTTCTTCGAACGAAAAATTGCTGTTAAATAAGGGGAAAGAAAGGAGAAAAATCTGCTATATTGCCCGTTCCTTCTGACATATCACGGAATACAGAATCTCATGGTGAATGTCATCGCAAGTGGCTCGTTTTCTGAATGATTCCCAAGTAGAGATCTATGTTTGATTGCAAATTGTGATGCATTTCCTTTCCAGAAATGTACATCAACATCGATATTGTTATTCTTAATAAAAATAGTTCCATATTTTATTAAGCGACATCAGGTTAATTTATTTATTTTATGTTTTCCTTCTCATTTGATGATTTTTAAATGTACAAGTTTTTTCTTATTGTATCATATTTTTCAAATTTACAGTTGTTATTAATTTCTACATTTCAAAATTTTTACCTTATTTGTCATTAGAATTATTCAAGGAAAATATAAAATTCGTGCACATATTTAGATAATAAAATATAAAATTGTTGTTTAGTGCCTTGAAATTTTATGTAATAAAGGGGGAGTAACATATTACAATATGTTATTTGGAGTACAGCAGAACGAGGCAAAAAGGACAGTAATGAATATTTCTCAGAATAGTGAATATTTCATAAGATTATTTTATTAGTTTTCTCTGATATTTTGAGTAAAAATCATTTCGTATTAGCTACTGGTTTTATTAAGAGAATTCTTCACGTCAGTTATGGAAAATTTCATTTTCAATAATTGGAAATTCAATTCTTAAGGAAAATACTTTAACAATAGTAGGTCAACATAACAGCAATATCATAATATAAAATAAATGCCTTAATAGTCATGATAATGAAATGATACAAGATAAAATAAATTATATAATTAAAACTTATAAAACAATAAGAAGTGGTGATAACAAAATTAATGATGTGTAAGTTGAAATTCAGACTGAAAATTAAGAAATTAAACCTACACATAATTAATGTAATAAAACTTGTGCATCTGCAATGTAATAAATCGAGTATTAGTAACAGTATTTATACCATTAGCGCCAGTGCTTAATATTTATTTAAACAGGATATTTTTGTCATAGTATACCTGCTAATGTAAAAATTAAATTTTAGTAATAGTGATTAAATAATTAAAAATTTGTATCATCTTAAAGAAACTTGTAAAAGAAATTGAAAATTACAATTGCAAATGGATACTGCATAATAGTTTCGTTGAATATTTTTGTGAAGACGAAATATTTTCTCGTACAGATTACGATGTAGGAAAAGTTCACGATACAATGATTTTTCTATACGAAGCGAAGTTGTTATTTTTATAAAGTTAAGGCAGCCAAATAAGCATATCCTGGAAGATTTAATAATTAACATTTTTCCATGGTTCTCGAGGCTTTTGTTACATGAAGTATTCGTAAACTTTTATCATTATTTTTACCTTCCAGACATTTGTGGTTCTTCTTTCTACATTTTGTCAGTTTTTTTTTTTATGTAATCAGGTCCTAATATGCACATATAGAATAAAAGGAGGTAAAGTATTACAACGTGAATTTTTATTCCGATATTAAAGTTCTTGCAATCTGTATGCATTTTGTTACTGGATAAAAAACAATAAAACAAAGAAAAGAAAGTTTTATTATATTTTTTTAATCATTTAACCATGTGAAGGTGATGTTAAAGAATATTATTTTTCGAATTTTTCGAGCGATCTCTTTTAAGAAATAGTGGAGAATTTTAATTAAAATTTGATATGAACATAAAGCAACAGCTTTATTTCAGTTTACAAATTAGGAAACAAGTAAAATAAAATTAATTGGAAAATTATTTAAGTTTCACATTGAACTATTTAATATGTAAAGCATTTAGAAACTGTAAAACAAATTTCTTAAAGATATCAATGTTCATTTTAAATATATATTGATTATTTCATATATATTTTTTTTATACGTATTAAAATATTCTTCCAAAAGTATAAACAAAACGCTATTTCTCTTTTTTTCTGTAATAAATTTCCTGTGTCAAATTGTATAATAGGCTTTGACAACAATGAACGCAGAAGTAATCCGATATCGGATATGATCTTGTCCATTGTGTGCTTCATAATATTTGAGAAACTACTTCCGCTATTTGTTATATCAGTTTCCTTCCTTTTTATTTCTCAATGATAATGAATTTTCTTTCACTGATGAATGAATGAAAGGAACATCTATCTTTTTATATTCTTATCTTTCCCATTATCTTTATGGGTTATTGATCCTTATATTCACGTATTCTATTTTAAGATCCAATTACATCAATTTCGTTAATTGAATCTAGAGGCGTTTACTATTGTTAAAAAGTGAATACGTGTATTTTATGTAAATTTATATAGAATTGATAATATGATTTCTCCATCATGCAAGAATTGGATAATACTTTTGAAAAATGATTTCAAACAAGCTTTTGAATATCCAATACAAATATTCCACGTATTCATTAAACGTACTGTATGTTTTGTTATAAGGAAACACGAAATTCTTATCTAAAAAGAATTTATAGTTTCATTTTTAATTTTATTTTGAACATCTTTATTTTAATCATGAAATGTTTAACCTGAAAGATCTAAAATGTTTTATTACTTAAACTATTATTACGTAACAATATGCGAACGGAGGTCAATAAATTTATGAAATGAAGGAGGAAGATAAAAAAAACTATGGTATTATTTTTTCCGAAACATTTCTCCTTCATCTCAATATATTTTTCAAGCTTCTAAATTAATTCATTTATTCCCTGATAAAAACATGTTTTTTTTCGCCTCAAAATGAGCTGCAATTGTTGCCTTGATCTCTTTATTATCCCCAAACTTTTTTCTTTCGAAGATTCATTTCCGCTTATTTGCCTCTTCTTTTATCATTTATAGCTTGTTCTAATTGTTTCAGCAGTCCAGCATAATACTCCCCCATTATTGTGACATCTTGATTTTTTTAGGATACCTTCTGTATTTAAAAAAATATTGATCATGATTTTTCATCATGACTTTTCATGTTATTGCTTCAACTCAGATTCATAATGATGAATCCAAGTTTCATCTCCAGTAAGAATTCGATGCAAAATTTGGTTTTTCTGATTTCTACAAAGGTTTAAGAGCTCTTGTGAATATTCTGTTTCTGAAACAGCGTGAATATTCTCGGCATCCATCTTGCATTGACTTTCTACATGCCAAGATGTTGGAGAATATTAAAAGCAATTGAAGGGGTTATTTCAACTATGATTGCAAGTTGTTTCTTCTTGAAACGAGCTTACAATAATTTAAAGAAGTTTTCCTTAGGACAGTAAGGTACAGAATGACGGCGCGAGACTTAATTTTCTTCGTGCTTGACATTTTTTTTTTGTGATTGATTTGCTTATTATACGATAATTCATATACTAATTACGTTGAATAGATCGAGTGTAAGCTTGGTATTTATACTCAAGAAGAGTCACATAGCAGAACTTTGAGTACAAGCTACCCTTATTTTCTTTACTACCTTTCCATTCTGTAAACTCATATAGACTAATATATACGAGGATAGGTTAAAAATTTCTCGGACTAAATAAATATGTATGCAGAATGTTCCCGATATAGTGGACTACTGTTTTTCTTGCAAATAGTAAGTATTTGATAAAAGTGAAAGAGCAAAAAGTTTTAATATTTTTTATAGCCAATACAATAGCGTATACTAATTATTTTCAGGTAGTAATAGTTGAGGTTTTCGGATGTAAGTTCGACGTTTCACCAGCATTATTGGGTCTACTCATACAGAGTATCGGTGCGTCTTCAGATTCTAATGAAGCTAGCTGCAACGCTGATGAAACGTCTGAACGAATTTCCTTTTGGACACGGCTTATATCCAGAAGTCTCAACCACTCCTATCTAAATCGATCGTGAAAGTCTTAAAACTCTCACCAATTTTTCATTTTTGCAGCTGTCAAGACAAATACAACCATATGGTTACATTTGACCTTCAAAGCCAGAGAAGGTCAGTAATGAGAGAAATAAATTGAATATTTCGTAATGTAATATTTACTAGTATGTTGCATTGATAAGGCAATTGTGTTTATTTTATATACTTGTAACATGGCTTGCACCATCGCCAGATTTGTCATTGATGAACTTTTTTTCTTTGGAGTTCTATTAAAAATATTGTCTACTCTACTACATTTGCAAGAAAAGGTAGAAGAAGCGTGTCGATCGACATTCACAACAGCATTAACGGGAAGTATCAAGAATATAATTAACAGAGCACAAAAATGAATTCTTGTAGTGGAAATATATATTATATATGTACATATTAGGTTTTAAAATCAATACTTTCGGTGTACAATCTACTTTTGTATTTACGAATGCTTAATATCTTAAATAAGTTTCTTCGCGAGACATTGAATGTATTTAAACAGAAGAATTTTAGGAAATTGTTTTTTAGGAGTAGTTTCTTTTTTTCGAACGGAATGACGGGTGCAAGTTATTGTAACATTTTAAGAGTGGGTCATCGCATATTATCATCTTAATTTATATCAATATTATCTTTAGAGAAAAGTGGATTAAAATAAAGTTGCATAGTTTCAAAGTGGGTATAAAATGGGTCAAACGAAATGTCTTAATTGTATCAGGAAATATATAAATTTGTTTAATTATTTGTAATTCTACGTATGTAATATAAGTATTATTCTAGTACGGAATATTATTCGTTTAGCAGTAGAAACAACAATTGATTCGTTTAGTTAGGTCAGCTATACGCAATATGAATAATCAATTTAGGACGGAGAAAGTAGAATTTCTTAATTAGGGAATAATAGAAATCTGTCACATTTTACGTTTGACATGAATGACTTCCGGCATGACTGATCGATCATATTTGCGTATGAATACCTTCGTCGGACATTTGGAATTTATGATATTTTTAAAGCAAATTGTTTCTATAAAAGCTCGCGGTTATTTAACTTTTAAATTCTTCCGCATATGTACATATTTGGATATTACTGCTAAATAACAGCTTCGTTTAGATTTCACAGAATTCTAAGGAATATTTTTCTCATTCAAAAATTCTTTTGCAATATAAATTCAATATTGCAAGTAATACCGCATATAATATTTTAATGAAATTTATTTAAGGATATTAAGATAGTACTTAATATTGTATTTGTTTATGGTTTATAATTCTTACATTTTACTCTTAGGGAAGGGGCAACTAGAAGTTGAGACAAACTCGTGAATACAGCAGTTACATATGTTTTCTTAGCTGTGGTTACAAATTGTTCATAATATTTTTCAAAATTTATTTGAATTATTATCTACAATTGAACAAATAATGTACATACGATACAAATTCTTTTCACTCAAGGAAATGTACAAGGTGGCCTAAATCTCTCTGACACATTTAAATGAATATAATTCCTGAAACTTTGTAAAAAGTGATGGAAAACGCAGAAAAAATAGCATATTTGTGCCTTCAAGAAGAAGACGATTGTTTAAGCGATGTTATTTTCCGCAGTAATGGAGACATTGCAACATGTAACCTTTTTATTTACCCATTTGTTATAACTTTTTATTTACCCTTCGATTTATAAAAAAAATGTCGGAGATTTTTAGGCCGCCCTGTATTTATTCTTGCTTGAATTATGTGATCGTTGATAAACGTTACATCATTTTTAGAACAGATGTTCAATTTCTCAAAGTAACTTCAAATTACAATGTTTCTATTAAAATTGAGTTTTCTTAATCCAAACGAACTCAGACGTTAAATTTCCGTTTACTTTAATATTAAATTTCATTCTTTGTTAGAATTTTGTACATTTACTAGCCACTATTCTTTGTATTTACCTTTCTACGGATTATTTCTATTAAATTTTTGTCATTTATATAATATAACCCAAACCTTTTCTACATATCATACTTCTTTTCGGTGATTCAATTTAGTTTGTAGTATTTTCTTAAACTAGATAGAATTTTAAGAGAATAATTTAACCGTTTCAATTGAATCCTCAGCTAGTAACATTTACATATAAAATTGGTGATATATTTACTTTGCAATCAAATACTTTTATTTGTATTATTTGAATATAAAATAAAATTTCTTAAACTATACAAAACAAATAACTACTAATAACATATCGTCTATGTAGTATTGTACATATGTAACTTATTTTCAAAAAATGTTTGAAGCGCATTAAAGTTTACAGGACCTACTTACCTAAGACAGTTGAAATACTACGTAATCGATCATGTTATTTATCTTCTCGAAATATATGCACGAATAAAGGTTCCAGGATAATTTATTCACAGAGATATTAGAGAAATAACACGAGTGAGAGAATAGTTTCTCTCCAGTGTCTCATTTAAGCAGGAGTTCCAGACAAATGGGAATCTGTATATGTTTTATAGCAATGACATCAAACGTTTGAAACATTTAATTTATGCCAGTAATAATATTTGTGTAGAATATTTACGAGCTACATAACTTGAGTTGCGTGTCATTTCTCTACAGGGAAAGAAGAAAGTGTAAATACAACTGTATCTTTTTCAAGATTTCTTCCTTGAGTAAATATTTGAAGAAATTGAGACCGAGAACGCTCTGGAGATTTTATAAAAAAATCCGGTTTTATAAGATTATAAAGCAAAAACACGATATAATAAGAAGAAAGTCTTTTTTCAATTCAGACATATGTACGTAATATTTGCATAATCATGAAAAATATTGCATTAATATTAGAAAGGAAAGAAGTCTATGGATTAATGTAAAAATATATGCACAAAGCCAAGCTTGTATTGAATGAATATTTATAGGTATTGGTAAACGGTTACATTCTATTTTACTTCGTTATAATCTTTATTTTATTCTACATATGTATGTATATGTATAATAAATTGAGATGCAAAAATTAGTTTATAAATTAAGATGATCAAAGTAACAACGTATAATTGTTCTTTGTAAACACGAATTACATCTTAAGCTTGTTATTAATAGAACCCAAAATTTGAAAAATTCTGAGTTCTATTACATCTTTGGAATTCAAACAATATATAAAAAGAAGAAAATGATGCAATATTGTAGTACTATTAAAATAAGTACATATTTATTCTGGGTAATACAGCAAACTAAAATAAAAATTTCTACATTCTGCTTTTATAACTTAAATACAATAATTTTAATATTTAATTGTTTCGGTAAAATAACTCACAACATAATATTATTTTTATTCAATAAGAATAAAATAAATGTTTCCCTTTAATAAAACCAATCTCCATTTAATTGATATTATTATAAATTTTTACAATATCAATATTTAACAATAATGTCTACAATAACTTCACAAATTACTATTAAACCTCTTAACAATTACTCTTAATATTAAAACACTTGCCATACTTATTATTGTTTAAAAGAAAAACCATTATTTCGTTAACCGTAGATTAAACATTTTAACATTTGCATCGCGTTTTAAACGAGGAATTCCCTCATGCAATGTACATAATCAAAACTCATAAATAAATTGTGAACGTTGAATGGAGAAGCGTGTTCTAGTCTAAGATGCGGTGGAAACGAAAGTCAAGTCGGAGATAAAGCGTTTTCTTGCGACTAAAGTCAATGGGTCGAGACTCCATTCGTCTCGTAACCGAGGATAACTGGTTTTCTTTTCCAGCACTCTGTTCTGCGGCTATTTTCAATCAGATACGCATCTTTGCACGAAAATAAATTGAATAACGATGCGTGTAATGCAGATTTACAATTCATCGTGTTCCCCTTTAATGTGGTTTATTAGATTATACACGCTGCTATTCAAAGTTAACGCGTGAATAAACACTGATCTTGTGTGTTTGTATAGCTTGAGAATATTATATAGATATTGATAAACCAGTAAAACTCTGAACATAATGATTTCCGTTTTTTTAACACTGACGTCCGCACGTATTGTGGAAAATTTTTCGTCTATCGTTGGTATTTCGCGTGATCATTTATATTGTAATTACAATGCATCGTATTAAAACGTGAAAATTTTAATGACTCTTGCTTAATTCTGTCATCCGATTTACACGAAATCCTGAAGATACGTATAAATAAATATAAGCATTTTTATTACAATAGAAATATTTTTACGAGGCACCAACGTGGTGCCATCGGACGGCATAGTGTTAAGATTTATTCCTGTTTTATATTCTGTATAATGAAAATTGATAATTTTTATATTATAATAGAAATCGTACAATGGTTCTTTTATTTCATCTTCAGTTATTTTGTTGATTTGAACCGAAAAGTCTAATTAAGTTTGTAAGACCGAGAGTGATGTGACAAATGTGAAACGAATATTATAAAACCTATATTAAGATTCGCGAGAGACAGCTAACTAACGTTAATGTATTCATGAAGGATCTCACGATTAATTATTAAATGTAAAGTATTTTTATGTATTTTACATATCTTTGTTTTATTGTAAAAAAGACACGTATGGGGTTTTTCAATAACTGGTAAGGACATTATTATTGTAATCAAATCCAGCTTTTACTGTAAAGTAGCTTCCACTATTTCTTTATTTAGTAAAATGAATGCATGAGTTAAAAAAGTACACAATACAATACAAAACTGAATTTTTGTAAAATTTTACAAAAAGTAAAAAATTTGGAAAATAGTGAAATTTTCACATAACGACAAAAAAAGCTCAGGAATGTTTGCATAAAAAGACGCAGAATCAGACAATTTTTAGCAAAGTTACATCGTAAAGTCGGAAAATCTTTAAAAAAGGACACGAAAAATACATCACTTATTGATGAAAAAGGAAAACAACAGTTTACAATGTGAAGTTATCACAATCAAAGTTCAACAGAAGGTAAGAGCTGGCGCGAAGATAGACGCGAGCTGAAGTTAAAGAGCGGCCATTATACGTCGGTACTACGAACCGCGCTGAAATTATCTCTATGGAACGTCGTTGTTTCATTTCGCAACAATTCTTGACATTTTCGTTGCGACTGAACACTGGTCTTTTGTGAAGTTGTCAGTCAGGCAACCTTATGAGCTATATGTTGCAACAGCTGATTGGTCAGCTATGCTGTCATAAGGTAATTGAACGGTAATTTGTTAGTTAGGGCCTTCCGTATGCTAGCAATATTGTACAATTTCGAAAAAGAATTGTTTTAGCTGTTAAAATTATCTGTCGCATTCAATGAATTAACTTTTTAAACATTAAAATTTTAAACATTTTGAATACATTCCACCTTTGAGGTAATTATGATGTACACGTATTTTGTTGACGATATCATTAATAGTAGTAATACATGTTAATAATATTATTATTTATAATATTGCAAATAATATTAGTTTTACTAGAATAATATTATTATGACATTATAAATGGTACCTATTAATATTATTGGAATACTTTTTAATAATATTAGAATAGTTTTTCGTTTAACAACACTGATAATGTTAATGTTAATGAATATGTTAATGAATATGTAATTGATTACATTGTTTTTCGGGTAAGATTTTGTACTGTTGGCCTCATTACTTTTTTTTTGCTTGGCAGCAGCTAAAAGTAATATGTATTTTTGAGTGTTCGATGTGTCGTCTACAAATGAAAAGATGACACTATAGCCTAATTAAGTGACCACAGGCATACACGGCTAGTTAATGTAATTTGGAATATTATTTGTATATGATTACGAATTGTTGGACAATTTTAGATTCTTTGTAATAAGTATTCCATGAACAATGAATGTTCATATTTGAAATTTGGAAATTTAAAAAATTTGAAATAGAGAAGGGTACTGAATTGTATAAATCAATGTACAGTGTTACTTAATAGGCTGTCTATGCATAAAACAACATATACTTCAGAAAAAGAATTCTGATACACGAACTTGATTATGTAGTTAAGATACGTACATATATACACCTGCTGTGACTATTTTGAAGTAGAAAATGTTTGTTAAGTCATTGAAATTTGTATTCATTATATGGGCAGATTGTTTCATTAACTTTCTAACCGCTTGTCTTGATTGACACAAATGGATGCGCCTTGCATTTTTTTTTTTCGCGACGACCATTTACTTTCACTCGAATTCTTGTAAATTTTGCTTGAAAATACATTGTATGGATGTATTCAATTTCAAGGGAAGAGCAAAAATTTTCGAATTATACAGATTTCGTCTTATCGAAGTTTTCCAGTAAGAAAGGTTTAACGAACGGAAATTCGACATACAGAAGTTTTGTACATGGGTTAGTATCTTTCGAATTATAAAAACTCAATGGAAAATAAATGCAACTTTTAAAGATAAATTTTAGTTAAGAAAAGATACATTTTAAATAAAAAATAAATGGCAGTTTGCGTTGTATCTAGATTATTACGCGTTACTTAAAAAATCTGTTTACTTTCTGTCAATGCGTTATTGTCTTGCAAATTAATAACATTTTTAACTGTGACCAATGCAGAGAATACATTTTCCTTAACATTGTTACATCTTTCTAAACAAATGGCTTGTTTAGCTGAAACTGAAGGCAGAAGGCTCTTCCCCATTCTGGTTTCCTATGTTATCGTCTTAACTAACCGATTTAAAAATTTCCGAATCAGTTAATGATTTAGTAACAGTAATCTTATCGCCATATTTTACAAAATGTTTAGCAATTATAATATCCGTGTTATAATATGATAAAACTTGATTTCACTCGGCTTCCATACTCCTACTTGTAATAGAGTCTGATTTTTTCAAAATTTTCATTTACTTGCAAGATAAATCATTCATATATTTTAAAGCAGTTAACAATTGTTCCCCTCATTACGTTTTTCCATGACTTATCTATTATTCTTATTGCCTGCAGTATGGTGATAGAGATATTTTCATTCTCTTCTATGTCTGATATAATATTTCTCACAGTTTTTTTTCCTGCACAGAATTTTGAAAGTTTTAATAATTCTTTCGAAGTAGCGTTTAACGATAAAAAATTGACTATGATCCGTGGAAACGAAAGAATAATGTTACATGCAATGTTACATATATTAATGTTACAATTATTGTCTATGAACAAAAAAAAATTAAAATGTTTTCCTTTTTCATTTTCTTATTAATTTTAACCAATCAACAAATAAAGGCTTAAGTTTTCCTGCTCTTGTCGTATTTACAGCAATTAAAATTGTGATCCTTGCTTTGCTGTGTCTGCCGCCATGGCATTTTTCAATTTTGAATGTCATTGTTTCGAACAGAAGGGTTTCTACAAGGAGGTGACTCTAAATGCAAAAAAAAGTCAAAAAGAAGAATAACATTTTTTTGGAACGGGCTTCGTTTCTGAATAAATCGGTGTTGAAAATGTACATGTACACTTACGCATGATCTCACGTCTACGGGATACAAATATCATTGTGCTACTCGTTTTTTAATTACAATTTACAAATTGTTGGAAATGATCCCAATTTTTCTAGGGTATTTTCCATTTTCAAGTGTTTGAATGCAAAAAGTGTTTTCTCTTCGAGCTGTTCCCTACTCGTATTTTCCTTCTTATAGACAAGAGACATGTAAAGACATGGCTCCATCAGTAACAATTTATTAGTGTCAAGTTCCACGGAGGTCGTGGTGGCCAGGCTACGTTACTTTTTCAATCTTCATCCCATAGTATTAGCTAATGTAACAAATCAGAACAGCAACACAATGATATTTGTATGCCGCGGACAGGAAGTCATCTGTAAATGTATTCTGTAAATCTTCAACACCGATTTATTTGGAAACGAAGCCCGATATGAAAAAATGTAATTATTCTTTTTCGACTTATTTTGGCATGTAGAGTAACCCTCTTGCCGTTTGTATCACCAGTTCGGAAACGCTCTGTAGAATAACGCACTCTCACCCCCTTTAACCCCTAAACCTATCATTTCTTTTCCTCATAATATATCTACGATCAGCTACTTATCATTTTAGTACCATCTTACATACGAAACGCTAATGTATTATAAATTAATTACAATTGACAATCCTCGGTTTTATGAATTGAAAGAAAAGTTAGAAGTGAAAATAATGTTTGCCAAAATCTATGCCACGAGTCCAACTCGTTGTTATAGGGCAAGGAGTTAAAAGCATTATGAGTTTTACAAGGCTTCAGCACGACTCGCAGATTTATTTTCTACTCGTTACAAGTCTCGTTATCCACACTAGCACTTTCTCCGCATAATTTTCGAAAAACAATGTCATGGATTTTCTTACATTTTAGCTAACTATTGCTACCTCTAAAGTTATTATGGTCTAGTGCCTTAAAAAGAAGACGTAGCAAAAGCCTCAGCTTTTTCTTGTAACATTGAACCTGTTCTCAAACGACAGGGAAGCCAGTAATTCTTTTTTCTTACAATCTAAATTAATACCTCCTGAAATACGTTTCTGTCTTGATTGACAAAAAATGATCAGTTTGCGCATGATAGACAGTTGTACGACAAAAGAGGATTAGTTTCCGTACAAGGAATGAGGGCATGTTATTTCAAATTTCAGAGCCCGGGATAACAAAACTGCGCCTTATAAAGGTAAATTTCCACTTGCAGAGATCGAGCATCTTTGAATTCTTTAATCCAAGTGCATCGAATTCTTTCCCGCGTTCTATTCTGATTCATCAAGCCCTCTCCTTTTGATTCAACATGTCTTGGCAGAAAGATTTGATCTATCCTGACTCAAGCGTATTGCGTCAAACCTCTTGGTCTCTACTCCACTGCTACGACGTCCCTTCGTTTGCTCAGTCAATAATTGCATGCAAGTATTACGTTTTGTTTCTTTTCCGTAATAACAACTTTATTACTTAATATATTTGCTGTATGTGTACGTTCTGTATAAGCATCGCGTGAAAACATCTTCCATTATTGAAGTTAAAATATGCTTTGTGTTGAAAACTGTAGCTCTTTCTAAAGAAACTGTTTCGCATACGATGATTTCAGTGAGCCAACGCGACGGCTGACTACAGTTTCCCAATGTTACTAATGAAACTTGGCAAGTGGATGCCTACTGCAGATATAATCCAATATTTCAACCGAGTAAGAATGAAATTAGTAGGATGTAGATTTACCTCAATATCAGCGTGTTCTAGCATTACGTCAGTGATACCTTTCGCGTGATTAAATATTAGGAAAATTTTTTGCTATAAATTTCCATCACTTTCTGTATTCATACTTTACTTTTATTCACATTACTAAATCATTTTGTGCTGTTAGAAATTAAATATTTAAACATTTTCTTTGTAAGTAACGTCTTTTATAACATGTTGATACTTTATCAGTTATATATTAGCAGTATATAATAATAATAATAATGAAGGTAAGAATATTCATTAGGTTTGGAAGTTATTACAGTTAATTCTTTACTTTCCTTCTAATTATTTTAAAATTCGGTAATTTTAAATATCTGTAATTATTTCTACATTTTCTTTAATTATTTAAATTTTATTTTTAATATTTTAGCTTCATATAATATCTAAATTTATTGTACTAAATTAGATAAACAGACGCATTGCTTCATGAGTATTTATTTCTTAATAATAATAATTTAGTTTCCATAATAATTAATTTCTCTTAAGTTCAAATATTTGTAGTAAACTAATAATATTAGATAATAATTATGTGTGAAATCTTACTAATGCAGTTAATTAACCAAGTTAACAGTGAATTTTTATCGTTATATTGCTAATATAAAACTTATCGAGTTGATTTTTGTAGCGAAACAGTGGTCGCATGTACAGAATATTATAGTAGATTTGTTTAGTTACTTAGATAGTACATAATGCAATATAAACTGTTCACTTAATATTGTTAAAAATATACATTCGGTGTAATGTTTATTAAAACAACGCTAAAATGAATATTGAAGGATTTAAAATGTTAGGATGTTAAACTGACATTTTAAAGAGATGATTGAAGAACATGCTATGCATATTAGAAATGTTCTAATATAATTCTTTTATGCATATTAGAAAAATATTTCAAAGTTGTCATAGTAATATAAAAGCATTTAAAATATTATCATAAATACTGATTTTGTTTATAAATTTATAAGAATTTGTAAAAAGATATAATAAAATAATTTATAAAAAATTCATAGAAAAATTTAAAATTGGCTTTTGTTATACTTCTCTTGTAATTTTTTTGTTCTTTCATGAGCTTCCTGATTATATCTATAATTTAGAAACACCGTTATTAGTATTACCATATTTTTTTTACATTGTACAGAAATGTGACAAATTTTCGGTACTATCTTTTTCTTACAATAAGTATTGAAATACGTTCACATTCTAGCTACAAAGAAGTGGATAAATATTTATGAATGGTTCTATATACAATTATGTGTAAAAAAAGGAAGAAAGAAAATCATAATTAGGCAGAATGATTTGAATAGACAATAATAATGAAAAGTTCGAATATTGTAAATTTTATCCATGGCACTATTAATTTTTTCTCAGTTTTTCTTTTATTCTTTTTGAGTAATTGATAAAAGTATTCTGAATTTTACAATTTAAAAAATTGAATTAGATTTAAAATTCGCTATTCAATGAATTTTGCACTGTGGTTTAATAATATTATCAATTGATGTTACCTGTATCATTAAATCATTTATTACTATTATCATTAAATTAGTATTGTAGTTAAAAATTACGAGTAGTCATTAACATTGGAAATTATTGATTTGCATATTTCCTAACATTTTGAAAAGTATTAATTAAATATTAAAAAGAAATGGTTTGAAAATTTACAAATTTGTAGTTAACGAAGAATTGACTTAAAAAAAGAGCTGTTTAGAAAATTTATAAATGTACTCTTCTAAATCAATGTGTTTGATAAGAGAATTAATATAATAATATTAATATATAAGAATTTTTGTTTTCATAGGAGAAGTTAATGTTATACCTTACATCTTATTCTGTAGGTTGTAAGATATGTTTGTCATTTTAGTTTATTATTTCGAATTTTCATAAAATGCTTTTTCCCATACCAATACAACGTTTTACACTTTTCTGTTTACAAATTATGTAACCATTGAACAATTCATGAAATTTATGTAAATTATCCAAATAAAGAAAACAAGAATTTAATAAGAAATTTTGCAGGCTTATGTTAAAACAATTATTTTTGCTTTCGATTTATCGTGATTTTGTTTTGTTTTTATTTTATATATATATATATATTTATTATTGTCCAAAAGAAATGTTCGTTATCTTTAAGAGAACGAGCAAGAGGAATAAATTGTATATAAATATAGTAAGTATATAACAAAGAGCACATTTTCAGCAAAAATCTACTTTGACAATTAATATGTTTACATGTATTTTTAAATATTTTATTATTTTGAATTTTTCTTAAGTGAAGCTTGCGGTAAAATTTTCGTCAATAACTGCTTTGAAGTGAGATATGACTGACCCCTTTAGAGAAGCATCAGCAAGAAGTGGAGATTAACTCAAAAAAGAGAAAGCGGTTTGGATATTATATATTGAAAGTAGATTATACATTTTTTATTCAGAATAAAAGTGCAGTATACCTATTTTATCATAACTTTTAATGTTGTTAATTATTTTCAGAACTAATTCGAAATGAAGGTTATTCGAATCAATAAAGGTTTATAAGAATAAATGTAGGTGCACTTACAAATAATTTTATTTAGACAAAAGTTCATCCGTCTTAGTTTTACTGAGATAAATTGACAAAAAGAAGGAATGTCTTTCTTTTTTTCAAATTTTTTCTTCTTTTCTAGTTTAACAGATGAAAATTATAGCGCACTATAATCCGATTATTACGTCAAAGAGCGAGATATATGTGCAACTTAGGAAAAGAATGTAAGCATGAAATATTGCAGTAACGCATTCTCTTAATTTTAAAATTGCTTTAAACATAAGGTCTCATTTGGACATGAAGTGAAGTGAATCGTGAATTAAGTAATACGCTCGTTATTGATCATTTTTAAAAATTTTTCGAATGTCCGACGATTAATTATAAACGCATTTTATCATAAATAATGTAAACGTAGAAAACGGGAACACAGATATTTATCATGGTAAGTGGTATATTTTATTCTACCTCCCAGCACAAAGCCAGGAAAGATGCTTTAACATAACATCATGAATTAAAAAAAGATCAATGCCTACATTTATAAATTTTTTACGACACGATCAAGAATAAACTGTTTGCGGAAAACTTTCCGAAACATCCTGTTCAATATTATATAACGAGTTCATCGACTCTTGTTGTCCCTGAATTGGTGTTTCTCCCTTAACTTTATCCCATTACACGTCCTCTCGTTAATTATCACGCCGCGATTGCGAGACATCTGCTAGTTTCTCGATTTTGCATCCTACCCGTGAGAAAGTGCATCGAACGCGAACGAACGATGAAACGCTACTCTTGCATTCGCCGTCGACCCTGTTAACAACCATTCGACTGACTAACCAATCAACTAACCGTCCAGGTACCATCGTCAAAAGTGAATAGCCCAGTGCGTGCTTGCACAAGAGGTGCCTCTTTACTTTGAAAAATATACGATTGTAAGATTGTGCGAGAGTACCATTGCCGTGTATCAGACCGCTTTAACCTCGATTTCTTTCAGTTGCCGTGCTGGGAGAACGTGCCGGTGCATCTTAATGCCCCGGATTCGCGGAAGAGAATTGTATTTGTATTTTCGTTCACCGGTAAATATCATTACGGATATTATTGTGTTGGTTTTGAAATCGTGATTGGAAATGTCGGGCTTCGACCAGGATGCCGATGAATAGAATCGAGATCACGGAGTTTCATAACATCTTCGTGACGTTAATGGTTAAATTTATGAACAGGTGCTGGTATCTTTTAAGCCAGAAATGATATTTTAGCAGATTTCACACAGTTTTCCTAAACATTTCAAAGTCGAAAATTTACTTACGATTTGCACATTTCTGCGGCACAGGAAGAGACAGGAATCTTCCCGGTCTGTTGCTTTGCGGCCGAATTTCATTTATTGCTGGTTGAGCGTTCACCAGCGCCGCGAAGAGTATTAAAACCAGCGGCATCAACAACATCTAAAAAGTAAATACATCTTTGTGAAAATAAAGTTATTTTTCGAATGCGTAGTTATGCCTGTTTCTCTATTTAAATTTATATACATCGTGTTCCTTAATATTGGTGTCGCAAAAATGAAACTAACAGAATGCAATAACAAATAATAAAATATGTACGCAATATAAACACACTGATTTCAAATGATGAACTTACGGTTATGTGAAATTTGTTTCTCTTGCAAAGCTATATAGAAAAATGTAAAATTAAATCCTTTTACACCAATTTTATTTTTGGTAATTAAAATTTCAAAATTCACACGAGTTTTAACTTTGTATATTTTCTAAGCATGTTTTTTGTTGGGAACTAATTTATTCCTACAGTGTACTTAATCGTTAAAAAAAATTTAATTAAATTTTTATTTTTAATTTTAATCTTCGATTTTCCTAATCGATCAACAGCTTAATACATTATCATACTGAAACTTCCAGTATATATTTACATACTTTAAACTGTCGATAAAGTTTAAGTACTAGATATTACTTAAATTACAATACAATTAATTCGAAGTCTAAAAATATGATCTAAGGTGAGGATTTCACGCATACAAAATAAAAATTTCGTAAGCGAAAACTCAGATACACAATAAGTAATATTTCATTCGTATGTAATATATGGATAAATATTGAAGAAGTTTCCAATAAAATTTAAAAATATGAAAAAATTTATTCTCAATTGCATTTGTGACAATTGCATTGTAACTGTCACATCTAAAATTAAATTCATACCTCGTCCAATCTTTTATATAAACCGAAACTATTTTTTCTTACTACAGAGAATCACATTAACAGAGAAATGCCTTTACTAATAAGAGAACGATGGATCGCGTGATATTCAAAATTTAAATGAGCGTCTTAAACCATCAAAGGACGGAAAGTTAATTGTAATTTTAAAACAGCATGTTGCTAGTATTATGCAGTTGTCATTCATGTCGCGACCAAAAATTGGTGAATTTCGCTAGCTAAAACTGATGAGAAGATAAGATCATGTCTCCATATATACACTTAGTTTCTTTAAGTCAACAAGAGTTTCACTTAAGGAGTGTCTATTTGCTAAAAGACGAACGGTGCATGTCGCTTTTTACAGGTAGATAAAAGCGTTGCTTCTGCCTTAAGTGCCAACTATTATGTTACACGGTAATCCGGTAATTGGCGTTGACTTTTTCATCGAAAATCGGGTTAACGACCGAACGTTCCCTTTTAAGGTTGAGTGTAATGATATACGAATCATCAGGAGTCGTTTCTTTCTTTCCTTGAAGAAAAATGAGATAACGCGCGAAGCAAAAGTACTTTTATGTAACAGACATTAAATAATTTACGTAATTGATATATAATTCATTAAACAGCGAACAAAAGATCATAGTTTTGAGATTGATTCATCTTGAGGTATCATAAAGACTTCCATGAGAAAGGAGATAAAATAGAGGAACGTTATCAGAGAGAGCACCAAAATTGAACTTTAACGAGATACTATTCGTCTATACTTTTTAATACAGTGATGAAGTAATTAAATATATGAATAAAGTTTAAACATGTATCTAGTTTAATTATAATAACTAGAGTGAGTTTTTTTCTATATTCTTTTAAATTATATAAGAACAAAAAGGAGAACAATAATTTTAATAATTTAAGATTGATGAAAAGAAAAAATTGCTACTATTCAATCTACTTGGTAAATTTATCGGTGTCGCAGTTTGAAAGTTTAGAACACTTTTCCGAGTGTATAGATTGCAAAAACCTATTAGTGCGACATGAAATTAGAGAAATGCACAAATAAAAAAAACAAATGTTTCTTCATAAGAACAAATTGAAAACTTACAAATTTTCAAGAATTTGTCGATTTTTATTCCTGTTATCAAAATTCATATAATAAGTGATAGAAAGACTTTCTTGTACGTTTTGCAAATATTGCGATATAACTGTACAATTTATTTTTACTTCAAGAAGTTTAATATTCCGACAATAGATTATAGTTGATTATAATATTATTTCTTAAACACTTAGCTTATGTATTTATTATACATAAATAAAGGTTTTAAGAAATTATAAAATATGAAACGGCGAGTTTTATATTCTCTCATATAAATTTACTATGTTGATATTATTAAAAATTTATATTGCCGAACTTAAGCATAAACATCACTTTAGTCGTGTTTTATTTAAACAATATACAACATGCAAGATGTTTCCTTTCCTACCTTTAGGAATTATTTCTTTCCATAAAAATTTGTTAAATAGTTTCAAAAACATGCTATATACTTATACAACGAATAATCTCTATCATCGTCGAAATTGAAAGAATACTTATTTTTAGTATTCGTCACACGGGAGAGAAAAGCGCCTGTGTCTGCAACGTTCATTGGGATGTACATACATATTCAGTTTCTTACTTTCTCTCTCTTTCCTTCTCTCTCCCCCCCCCCTCCCTCCCCCTCCCCCTCCCCCCTCGTTCTCTCACTCTACCTCTGAAAATGCCGTTCAGTGTAGATGACTCTAAGAATTTTTCACATTGTGACGAAAGAAGTGATGCAAATCGTACACATTTGTTTCATTCTGTTTCTTTCTACCTCTTTCAAACACTCACCTTGTCTCACTTGTCTTTTGTTTCTCTCTTTTCTTGTATTAAATATGTGACGTGATGAAGAGATCCACGATTAAAGAAACGTGCTCACTGGTAGGATTATGAAGAGACAGGCACCTTCAGCGTCGATTATATAGAAATAGTCCCCACCAGTTCGTAGAACTCATCCCACCCTAAGTTGTTAGTACAAGGACCCATTACGGACTCTTCATGGCTCAACGTTACTCGCAACTCGCAATTGGACTATATAATAATTCGGGAGTTGGGGTTCTTCTTGTTTTTAATGCATCCCTTTAACTCTTTTATGGTGCACTTGAAAAGGCAAGAGACGATTTCTTGTTCAAGTTCTTTTGCTATTCTTGTAACAGTACATCGACACTGATGTGTGGCTGGTATTTGTGTAACCCGGAAGTGTGGATACACATTGTTTTTGTAATAAAGAGACATTTGAATAAGGTGATAAAGCAGAAATGTTGATACAAGCGAAAAATATGTTAAGTTACTTTATATGTGTGGAAATAAAGTTTAGTATTGTACCAGTTTTAAATGTAAATGTTCTTGGTGTTGGCAGTCCGAGTTAGATACATATGCTGCAAAGCAATGAAGTATATTATGTGTTCGATTATAAGAACGTACGTTTATCTATATGAGATTGCTGTTCAGTTACTATTAATACTTACTCAAATTTAAAGTATGAACTCAATATTTGTATAGATTCGTTATTTAATTAACTAATACATACATAACCGTGTATTAGTTACCAATATTCTTACTTCTTTACTTAAAACTTCTGCATAGATTCTTTTACGTTCTTTTTCACGTAAAATTTACAGGTGGTAAGAATCTAATTTTTTAAATATCTGTACATATAACCAAACACTCGAAAACAAAAATATTCTATTAAAGGAATTATACGCGAAGAATTATCAAAACTATTTTAAATTCTAAAAAAACCAATTGAAATTTGAAATATGTCGCAAAATTTAGCAATGCGGTTTCCTATATTTAAATTAATATACATGAAAATTAAAAGTAAATTATTGAAAACTAAAAATTATGTAGTCTGAAGGTAATTAAAAACAAAAAATGAAATAAAGTAGAATATATTTTAGTTTATAACTATATATATAGCATGTTCGATTTAAGTTTATTCTATATTTTTGCGGTGACCACATTTGAAATTTTATGCCGATAAATACGCTTGGATGTGTCTAGATTTCGCTATTTATACATTTTAAATAGAAAACATTAAATAAATGTAGTGTTTGATGTAAATATTACTAAAAGCATCTTGAATTCGTCTGGAAATTCATAATAAGTTAGGTATATTAAGTACATAATTATATTGAAGAACACAAAGTTAATATTGATACTTCTATAAATGAAAACTTTACACGAAATTCAAATGTTCTCTTCAAATTACTCCCATCAGTTCAAACCACTCATTTATGTCTTCCACATTCTTTTTTTTTAATTTACACTTAAAATTGGATCTTCCCACTAACATCATTAATAATATTTTTCATTGGTTTTTGGAGCAATAATACTATAATAATATATGGAGCAATTATATTATTTATAATAATGTAAATAACTCATAAATTCAAAACTTTAAAATAATATCATATTAAAGATTAAGTATACAATTTGACGTGTTAAATGGTTAAAGAAATAATAAGTTTTTGACAGTTAAAATCATATATAGATTAAATTACGAATTTTATGGATAGTAAATATTAAGATTTGAATCATGTTCATATGTCACATATATTACTTTCGTGAAACCATGATGCCTCAAATTCCACGAACGTTTCTGTCCGAAAAGCAATTTGATCGCTCATTGTTAGTTAGCTTTTATGGTTGTCTAAAGGTTTATTTTTATACTTCTATCACATTTTTCCTCATATTTTTTGCATTCTTCTACGCATATGAATTTTTTGACAATAAATTTATGTAGTTGTATATGTACAGTTGAACAATGACAACAATTTGATATCCACGAGTTTTCATATAAGTAGATAAATTTAAAAATAGGTGTATTTAAAGATAATTTAACATTTAAAACTATTCTCCAAAATTATTTTAACAATTATAATATTTATATTTTAACAATTTTAACAGTTATATTTGTTATTTAAATTTGTTATATTAACAATATTTAAATATTGTTTATATACTGATTTAATTTTATCATAAAAAAATATACTTGAAACGGGCAACTATTTATTCAGTTCAATTTAGTTTATATTTTTTAGTGTATACAATGGCATTCATAAATATATGTATAGATAACATTATTGTATGAATAAAAATTTACAACTATATTTAAGCAATATTATTTAACATAGCATTCTGTATTTAATGCAAAAATGTGATTTATATTGGTTTAAATTTAATGTTTAAACTGCAATTGTTTAATAATAATAATTTAAACTTTCAAATTCAAAAATCAAAAGAAACAATTAACACTATCTATTGCACAAAAATGTTAAATTTATAAAATATTCTGCAAAGTTTAATTTTCTTAGAATCATTTTACAAATGTTTACCAATTGTAAGATATAGGACAACAAAAAGCAACGTTAATATTTCTGTGGTTCCCCTAGCCTTTGGTTAGAGGTAGGTCGATAATCGATGCACGACCCAGAAGTAACATATCTTCCCTGCATTCCATTGTGTTTATTTTTAAATGCATTTTCGTTTGTTTTCATAAATATTCTGTGTAATGTGCAAATATTGTTTACAAGCTTTCTTTTTCGTTCGATCCTCGTATATTCAAATCATTCACTTGTGCCTGTGTCATAGAGCAGCAATTTGTCTTATGGAAACTTGGAATGTTGAAAAAAAAAAAAACACGGTAAGTAATGAATAATTAATGATTTGAATAACAGAAAATTTACAAGTGTTTATGTAAGACGTGCCTTCTACTGTATATTGAACATTTTCCTATTTAACTCTTTGTGGACCATTAATACAGTAGAACCCCGGAAACTCGAATCTCAAAGGCAGACTTTACAACTTCGATTAATAGAAGTTTTGACTTACAAAAATGTCGGAGCAAAAGAGACTTAGAGGTAAAAGAGGTATAGAAGCTTTACATATGGGTTACATTTTCTGATTTATATGTAGATATTCAAAGAAAGATGAATTCAATTTTTAAAAGTCAATTATATACATATGTGTTGCATATTTATACTTATACATATGATATACACCTATAAACAAAAAATCTGTAATTTTACTTTGTGTTAATGCGTTACTGTGTTGTAAATCAATAGCATTTTCAACTGTGACTTCGAATCAAAAGGAAGGAAATAAAGAAGCAAAGATGTGTACCAAAACTAACAACAGAAATGATACGCATTTTGTCTTAGCTAGTAAAAAACCACTTGATTTTAGGTCCTATGTTGATTAGATATATTTTACTTCTCTTGGTGAATACTATAACCCTTTTTTACGATTATTTACTAAGGAGCCATTTAAATGCGACGCCTAGATGTTAGCACTGTATAATGTTTACACGTCATGTCTTTTCAAATTACAAGCCACTTGGTTTAATAAAAGATAGTACAATTTTAACTATGAACGGGTATACATATATTGCAGCAATGCATTTACATTATTCAAATTTACTATTAAAATGGGCTTTCTTTGTTCCGTTGATTTCAAGAAAAATTTTGTTTAGTGATGAAGCTCATTTCACAACAGATTAATTTGTTAATAAGCAAAATTGTTATATCTGGGGTGATGAAAATCCTCTTGTTATTTATGAAAAATCTCTATATCCACAAAAAGTCACTGTTTGGTATGCATCTTGTGTAAACGGACCATTTTTTTCGAAAATGATGCTGGAAATGTGGTTACTGTGAATGCAGAACGAATGCACTCAATCAATGTTGAGTGACTTTTTATGGCCAGAATTGAAACATATTGACGTATCTAATGTCGATTTCCAGCGAGGCGGTGCTACGTGTTATACAACTCGAGAAAACATTCAGTTTTTGCAGAAGATTTCACATTACTGGATTTTTACTTATGGAGAACATAACAAAAAAAATTTACTAGACAAAAGTTTTCATCTATGAAAAATTATTGCAAAGAATTAGTGCTGTATTCACCGAAATGAAAAGAAATCAACAAGAAATTCACACGGTAATAAATTCAATTGTTAATAGACGTTAGACCTGTATATACAGGGTGTTTGCGAAATCGTGGTACAACCGGTAAAGGGATGATTCCTCACATAAAATCTAGTCGAAAACAAGGAATATAGTTTTTTCATACGAGGCGTCATTTTCGAGAAAATCGAGTTTGAAAATTCGTTAGGTACGCTTGTACTTATTGTTAGACAGAGTCTACTTTATTCACCCGATCCAGCCTGCAATTCTCATTGCTGCTTGCATCTGTAAACAGTATCCTTTAGGACTTTAATTAATAATTAGCCGGAAATTTCAATAATTGATTTATTCTAGTAATTTACAAATATTGAAAATGTCTTCCTTGCTGTTGTAGGCAAATTCTTGCTCGACGAATTAGTGAAGCGTAAACCGAAACTAATGTGTTCGATCTTTTAACTGCTTCAAATGCCTGAACGATATTACCTTTTAATTGGTCCCGATTTTGATTATTTTGGGCGTAAACTATTTCTTTCACGTGACTCCATAATTAAAAATCTAAAGGAGTAAGATAGAATAAATCAATTATTGAAATTTGCGGCTAATTATTAATTAAAGTCGTACCATATCCTAAAGGATACTGTTTACAGATGCAAGCAACAATGAGAATTGTAGGCTGGATCGGGCGAATAAAGTAGACTCTGTCTAAGTACACGCGTATCTAACAAATTTTCAAACTTGATTTTCTCGAAAATGACGCCCCGTATGAAAAAACTATATTCCTTGTTTTCGACTAGATTTTATGCGAGGAATCATCCCCTTACCGGTTGTACCACGATTTCGCAAACACCCTGTATAAGAACGGACACAATTTGAAATGGAACTAACGGAAGTAAATATCGTCAATCTGTTCGTATATTATATTGAACGAAAATCAATCAGTTGTTATTTCATGTTTCTGTTATACAATTTCTTAATAAATCACTTTTGAGTCTATATTTAAATGATACCTCTCTCTTATTTCTATTCGTAGAATATACTGGCATCGTATAGAAAAAGTGAAAACACTTTGTATTGGGTCATCCCATAAGTAATGCGGTTTTTTGGAGTGAGTTTGAAGGTAGCGCAAAATAAAACACATTCAACTTTAATTTGCAATATATTTACCATCATTATTGTCAATTGGTTCCCATCTTAATTTTTAATTTTCAATACCCTGGCGGTAGAAACTCTTCTCTCTTCTGTTTTAATCGAAAGAATAAATCGAGTTCTTTTCGTACATCGTATTCTGAATTAAAAAATTTTCCATTAAGATGGTTTTGAAGACTTCGGAAAGGTAATAAAGGTGGTAATCTGACAGGGCTAGATCAGGCGAATATGGTAGATGAGTCATAATTTCCTATACAAATTGTCTTATTTTTTGTAGTGTTGTTTGTGCCGTATGAGGACGTGCGTTGTTATGATGAAAAAGTACGCCCTTTCTGTTGGCCAATGCAGGTCTGTTTTCATCAATAGCTTGTTTTAACCGTGATAGTTGTTCACAATAAAGTGATGGTTAGTGATGGTTTGATTTTCAGGAAGCAGTTTATAGCGGATAATCCCTTCCATATCCCACCAAACACACACCATTCTCTTCTTTGGATGAAGACCTGCTTTAGAAGTTGCAGATGGTGTCTTGTCCTTATCAATCCACTGTCTTTTACGTTTTATATTCTTGTAAAGGATGCATTTTTCATCCCCGGTGACTATTCGATCGAGAAATGAATCTTTTTTTAATCTGCAGAGGTGAGAATTGCAAATTTCTATTCGTTGCTTCAAATTCATATTCGACAATTCGTAAGGAACCCATTGTCCCAGTTTAGAAACTTTTCATACAGCTTTTATAAATCTTCTATCGTTAAAATGGTATTTTGATCTATCAGTGCACGCAGTTTTTCCTCATCAAACTCTCGTGGGCATCCAGACTTCGATTCATCCTCAAGGCTATAATTTCTAGAACTAAAGTGTTGGAACCATCTTTGACCTTGGCTTAAACTCATAATGCCTTCACCATAAATTTTGCAAATTTTATCTACTGTTGTTGCAGTAGCATTACCAACTCCCAAAGAAAAATATGCCTTAAATGTTCTTTCGATGCTTCTATGATAAAATTTATTTTTTCACGTTTATATTCACGTCTGGGCAATTACACCGATAGAGAATTACTGAAAACATTTTGTATGTACTCTTAAAACAAAAACATTCTACGATTACGCAATAACTGCAATATATTGTATGTATCATATATTTGGACCAATAAAGAAAAACCGCATTCCTTATGGGATGACCCCATATGTACATAGAATGGCAAGAAAATGTATGGCCAAACCTTTGTACGGTATTCTACTACCTAAGAAGGTTTTTAAGGATGAGAAAAAGTCACATAAATATAGGTCTGAAATTTGTTCTGTTCCCAGGTATAGATATTTCCCAATTACAATGGAGTATTGCAGGTATGTCTAAAATTTATTTAAAGAAATTGCTGAAAATGATTTGCTTCTACAATAATACATTCTTCGCATTGACGTTTCAATGATTGTCGAAAACGTTCAAAAATTTCTAGTGTATTCCGAATTTTTTCACATACAGTAATTGAAATCCTACATCTGACAACTATTTTAATAAATTTTCGATGTAAGCAAAATGTGTGAAGTTGTTTTAATCGATATTGATCTGCCCTATCATCAATAGAGAAGAGTTCAAGTTCTAAATTATAAACAAAATATAAGCAAGATGTTGTCAAAGATCATCATGTTGTATGATCTGAGAACTCTTCTTTTCCGAGCTACAAACACTTTTTGTGGCTCAGGCGGGGAAGAGATTCGCTATTATTATCAATATTAATTATAATCTATTAATTAATCTCTTCCCCGCCTGAGTCATAAAAAGTGTCTGTAGCTCGGAAAAGAAGTTTTCAAACCTACATATGTTTATACGAACTTTTTCATATATTTGTGTGCGTATATATGTATGTACGCAAAATTACAATAGAGACTCATTTACCTGTTGAATACTTAATCGATAAATTTATACATTGTGCAGCCCGCAAGAAAGATGAGCTGACAATTTCTAATGATTATTGCAGCAGCGATTCGTTTCTATAGAGCAGAAGTTGACAAACCTTTTCGCTAAAAAGGACACCCTGAATGACTGGTTTATGACAAAGGGTACTTTATTTTAATTTTGTTAGATAAGAAACTGTATACTTAAATTACATTCAATACATGTTTGTTTTAGATCTTTTAAACAGCACAACACTGGTTTGTCTTACATGTAATTATCTTTTAGAACTATTTTTTTTTTTTAATATTTGGTACACTGACAGGACATTTTAAAAATGCTTAGCGGACTACTTGGGTATCCACGAGCCCCGTGTTACCAACTCCTGATAAAACAACTTATTTATTAGTTTGTTTAATTATTTTTTATAACTAGTTTGTTTCAAATTAGAATAGATTTGCAGCTATAATATTTCTCTTGCTATAAAATTAATAAATTAATAATTAACTCTTATAGGTATCAAATGTGACAAAATTCAAACGAATTTTGATCATTTAAATCAATTATATAATATTATTATACATTTTGATATATATTTTTTAATTTAAACTTGTCTTATCATTTTATTAGTTTACGATCAAAATAAAATACTTTTTTAATGTTTCTCTCTTGCGGTTAGGATAATTTTTATTTTAAAATGTATTATTCAATTTGACGTAATCTTTTTTAATCTAAGATAAATTCTACGATACGTAGAAAGCGAGTCAGTTAAAATATGTATTGTAGACATATTAAAAACTCAAATTTTAACAAGTTTAAGACATATTTGTAATAGACAGAATTAACTTTTTAATTGTTAATTTCTTCAATAACTACTTAATTTCTTCATAATCGAAGACAGTTTTAATTAAACAAAAATTGTACGACTTTCTTTGTAATGGATCTACTTTTAAATTTATAAATTTAAATACCAATTATTGAAATAAGTAAAAACTAATGCTTAAAGTTATAGAACTAACTAAACTACACGCATGCACACGTGCGCGCACGCACCCATCACAGTCATTTCATAGATGTAAACTTAGTATAAATCTTCATAACTTTAGTTGTTCGATATGTCTTCCTTCCATTTCCATGTTAGAATAACAAACAGACAGTTGTTAGCAAGTGGACGAATACTAAAGATTTATACTAGATTTGCGTCTCTGAAGTAAACTTTGTTGATATTAGTAATAATCTTATGTGTACAATATTTAACTAATGTACTTTCAAACTAATTCCTCTGTGTACATTCAATGTGTTGCAAAGAGACTCACTTACGATATCGAACGCTAGTAAATAATAAATATCGATTTTACACTGAAGGATTGCTTTCAGGATCTATGTTGATGAGACATTTTTAATTTTGACTGCTTTCGGTGAGTACTATAGGTATCTTAACACGTTTATTACGGAGCCAATTTTATTTGACTTTTCGTTTAGGTGACGAGCTACATTCAAAGGATGTTTAAGCATACAAGAAAAAACTGTCGGTACTTTGGACCGACGCCGCGTTTAACGTGTTAAGCATCAGACCCTTTTTCATCACCTTGTGTAATAATACAAGCACTTTTTCATCTCAAAATATCTTTGCGTCGTTGCAATTATTACATAAGGCTACATAAAGGATTGCATTTCTATTTTAATCAACGTGGTATATCTATTTGTACTAAATTTGACCAAGTGTATACCTTTATATCGTATTTGGAGAACTCCCCGTAACGTTATACTTCAATTTTCATTAGAACATTTATTAATTACTAGAATTCTTTAAGAGCATAAATTAAGATTTTTACAAGAACTATTAGTGCGGTCTAGGAACTATTAGTAACGATGAAAGATATTCTTAAAACGTCAATTGTAACATAATTATTTAAATAAATTATGAAAATTTGGCGTAACTAATAATTTACAGGATAAAGCATATGTTTTCTTAGAAACAAAGAATTACAGAAGGAAACAAATGAAATGAAATAAATATTACAAGAACAGAAATTACACAATTGTGCGTGTGTGTGTGTGTTTGTGTATGCTTGTGTGCGCGCGTGTGCATATATCAAGCAATCATCAAACTCAGTCGAAGATAAGATTCAATAAACAAAAGGAAAAATTAATTTGCAAGAAATACTTATTTTTAATGTTTGTGTAGGATTTGTATACTTTACAACTTTTAGCAGAGTAATAGCCACTTCGTTTCGCTAATTTATTTTTTCTTTTACAACTTGAACAATATACAGGCTTTTCGCGCTATTAATAGCGTTGTCCTTGTAAGCAATAAATATTAGAAAAAAATTAAAAGTGAAGAAGTATTTTTTGTAAGCAACGTAAAGGTGTATATAATTGTTTTGGTGTTTACATTATTTTTTTTAGAAATAAAAGTGATCTTCAATTTTTTAAATGGAATGCTATATACTTGTTTATTCCATATAAAAATATGTCTCAAGACAAATTCGTTCGTATACAACATAATGACCTTCAAAGTCAAATAAGGTCGGAAATGGAAAAGACATTGTGAATATTTTGTACCAATATGTTAGAATGAGAACGCAAACACTTTACGTCGCCTTCTCCTCGCGGATTAATAGTATAAGTATTTCTTATTGATGCGAATTAAATGATGTTGTTATTCATTATCAAAGTATTTACTTTTGTTTTCATTATGACGAGACAATTTCAGTATTATTTCATAAAGAGTTTAGTGATATTGTATAACAATGCATCGATATTCGATAGGTGGGAAGGCGGATATGGTACGTACTTGTTACAAGTGCAATGGAAATTTAAGGCAAATTCAATTGTTCTCACTTTAACATATTGGTATGAAATATTCAAAATGATTTTTTTCATTCCTGACCTTGTAGGACCTTAAAGATCATTGTGTCGTATACGAATGAATTAATCTTGACACGCACTTTTATATACATAATATGAAAGAGTATATTGCATTCTGTTGAAAAAATTAAAGGTCATCTTCATTTTTAAAAAAATAGTGTAAACACAAAAAAATTACTACGCCATTACATTATTTGCAAAAAATTGTACTATTTTTTCCTCTGTCATTTCTTTCCTAATATTTATTATTTGCAAGAGAAACGCTGGCTAGTAATAGCACAAACACCTTGATATGGTATTATCGATGTAACGATAAATTTTTCACATAACACACGACAAGCATTTTCTCTAGTTGATTTTCAATCAATGCATTTAACCCCACAATTTTTGAAAAACTTTTTCATTGCATAACGAATAAAATACTTCCATATGGACGATCAGGTCTGTACGAATTAAACGAAAAATAAGCAATGATCAAGAAAAGGAGCGATAAGCGTGAAACGCACACGCAGCTTCTTATATAACAACACAACGAATCAGACGTTTACAATAACGCTCTTTCTCTCCTTTCCTCGCTCCCCTCCGCGTCATCGCTCTCCTGGATGAGAATAAAATGGAAAAGGTCACTTTCAACCTCGATCGGTAACATCCAAATTTCAGAAAGGCACGAGAACGTTCATCCGTGACTTACTCAGTTCTTCTTGGATGACCTTGAAGACGCACCGCCTTGTTAACTTTCACCATAATAATCGAAGATATCAACGAGAGAACGGATAGTAGTCAGTGTCAGCTGCGATGCGATTCCTACAGATCAGCAAAGCAAAGATGAGACTTCTGACGACATCGCGCAACCAAATGGGTGGAAAATAGGCGGTCAGTTCATTCTCACTATTCTTCGGTTTTACACTGCCACCACTTCAGGAGAAGTTGCAGCGCAGATAGAGGCATAAGACTATGCAAAGATAGTAAGTTAGACGAGAGGAATGCTAATTTGATCGGGTCATATAATAGAACCTCGATAGTTGGATAGAACGGGGCTGAAACTGCAAATATCGAAGTTTCTGTAACTATCGAGATAGCCGATCAACTGTATGAAGTTTCCCATATCTATTATATCCTTAGCTATGTCCTTAATTATAATTTTCTTATATTGATGGCAATAAGGCTATGAAAGTCTCACTTCTCCTATTATCGCATTTTACTCGTTTCTTGTAACTAAGCAACTATCCCCACCACATGTTAACGAAATGAAATAAACGATATTTGCTTCCAAGTATCCAGAGTGCAATTAACGAGGTTTTATTGTATCTCCGGAGACCCACCTTCTCTAACACAATCATAGAAATGGAGTACATGCGTTTTCACTACGGGGTAAATGCGACAATATCGAGAAATCGGATCACGTAACATCGCTAGATGAAAAAAAAACCCGCAATAACCTATTTAAGAGGAGATTTCGGTCTAGTACTTTCAAAAAATCTAATTTTTTGCTGTGTTTATTTCTTTAATGTGTAAAGAAAGTAATGCATAATTACCGATATGCTAAACTAAATATAGTGGTACATATATAATACACTCGTTACATATAGAATCTATTAACTATAATTCAGTGTCCAACAAATTTTGACCTTTCGAAAAATCTGTAATATCCATTGAGTGATCCTTGTAAGAGTTTCTCGGTCCAAACACGAATCCGGAAACAGAATTGCTTTATTACTCTTAGTTTTTGAAAAATACGGGTTTTTGTAAACACACACATTTTTTAAGTTTCGTTAAACTATAAGAAAAATGAAATACATAAAATGAAGACTTATCTGTAGTATAGCTCACGTAAATAAATTTGAAAATGTTTTCGTCGTGCTTGACTTTATATTTCTCGTCCAATAGATAATTTTTCATGTATTTTTGGATGCTGATTACAGCATTATTAAGAATTTCTTCCGATCACTCTGTCTTAAATAATTTCAATGTTTAATGCATGAATACATATGTCTTGTTAATATGAAGCCGTTCAATAACAAATACAATTGTTTATGAATTTACAAGGAATTTTATTACTATGATTTTGAAAGATTTGGAATCACTTTCCTTAATATGAAAATATTTGAAATTCATTAAACAATATTTTAAAGTAATGCAAAGCCCATTTAAGCATCATTTAGGTTTCTTGTTTTATAAATACATTGTTCAATACTTTTACAACAGAGTTCGAGATAAGAATGTAATATAATAGACGAAAATCAAGCAAGACGAAAAGATATAAATCTGGTAAGCCTTCATTTTCTATATTTTATTTTTCCTGCAGTTTTACGAAATTGAAAACATGTTTGTGACCATGCAGCGATTACGAGTGACTACGGCACTGCCTCCTGCCGAGTTGACATAACCGAGTCATGGACTCATGGCGGCAAAGAGCTATACACATGTTGCCGACAGGTTTTTCTCGATTTGTTCGAATTCAAAAATCATTCCGATATCTTTCAGGGGTGGTTTCCTCTTAAGAAATGTCTACGGAATCCAATACTATGTAGCAAATTTGTGTTAAATAAAAAACTTTTCGTAAAAATGCAAAAGCAACATTATAACCATTGAAAGCCACAAAATTTAATAACTGTACGCACTAATATATTTAAGACACTCTCCTCTATCTTTTAAGACTTAATTGAATTTCCTAGCATTTTGAGTTTTCATGTAATATTTCATTCTTCCCAAAATCGTGTGTTTTTACAAAAATTCATATTTTTTAAAACGGAGGATGATAGAAGGATTTTGTTTCCAGATTCGTATTTGGGACGAGAAACTTCACAAGGATCGTCCAATGGATATTGCAAATTTTTCTGAAGGTCAATATTTGTTAGACAGTATTATCTATTAATAGAATTCAAAACAATACATTTTAGATCGGTTATGTACTAATTATTTTAATTATTCTATTGTTGAATATCTCTTAATTATGCGACAATATGTTTTACGCATGCATTTCCTTCTCCCCTATTTTCTTTTATTATTTTCGTTTCCCGTTTTCTTGACCGTACAATATAGTTTTATTTCCCTTTCTACAGTAACTTGTAGGTCATAGTTTAAGTTCTTTGTATTCACTCCAAGATTTAATTATACATTACCGCATTAAGTGTAATTTACTATATAAACGCCTAAGCTACACGTATTCTGTTCAGAATTTTGCATCTGCAGTACTAGAATTAAATTATATATTTGTATTTACACCTTTAAGGATTTTCTTTGTTTATTACATAATAATTTGTTTTATATTTGCTTATACATAGCAGGGACTCTGAACCCCTTGCCGTATAATAACGAGTCTCACTTGTGCTGCAGATTATGGTTAAAGTGTGACAAAAGAAGTATTTATACGTCTATTAAATTTGTATTTTTGTTCTAACTTTAGTCTGAATTCAAGATAGAGGACTTTTAAATAAAAATTGATATATATATATTATATCTCGACTTTCTTTATTTAAAATTGTATTAGAACAGTGAACATTCGAGACTAATATACGTAGTAACTAAAAATTGGTACCGCAAGGGGTTAATGAACGAATTTTCTGGAACGCAATGTGCTCACTTTTAATTTTTTGTAGAAACTACACATTACAAAGAAACATTCTGCAGAATGTTTTCATTCAATCCAAAGATTCACCTCTTGGTATTTCATCAAAATTTTCGTGAAGCTAGCTGTAGGATTGTATTGTTACTACAAATACTTGAATGAGTTCTTCTATTTTTCCTTTTTAAGAAACGAACATACATATGTATCATTAATACTAAAAGTAACTAATTTTCTATATAAAGTATTTATAGTAGAAAAATAATCACCACGGAATTCTATACATAGAATGTTCCTACTGTTTTTAACAAAATAATGCCAGAATATTCTGCGAGTAAAAGTAACAGAAAAATATCATATAAAAAAGCTTCAAAAATGCTTTATTAAAAAATTATAAATAAAATACAAGAAAACAACAGACTGATTTTCATCATTAGATACAGTATAAGAATTGCTTAGCGGTATTTATCTACGTTAGTTCCATTTCAAGGTTTTGCCTGTTTTTGTAAATGCAGGTTCAATATCTGTCAAAAATTGAATTTATTACATTGAAAATTTCTTGTAGATTTCCTTTTATTTCAGTGAATACGTCACAAATTTTGATAAAGCATTTACGAGTCTATGTTTATAGGACATTCTTCTTTTATTTTTACTTGTAGAATATGCTGGTATTGTTTTACTGAAAAAAGTAGGGACAATCTATATATAATAATAAATTTAAATAATTTTATAAAAATTAAAATATGAGTTACATCTAGCATAAAAGAAATGTGAAGAAATATACAGGGTGTTTTCGGAAGTGTGACACAACCGAAAGTGGGGTGATTCTCCATGTAAAACTAATTCGAAAATAAAGAATCAAAATTTTTCATATAATACTTCATTTTCGAAAAAATACAATTTAAATATTTGTTAAGTATGTGTGCTCTCAACTAGCCGCAATTTGCCTACTTTGCAATTTACCCAATCCGATTACCTACCATTACTTTTATGTGCGTACACAATATCAATCAAGATTTAGTATAATTCATTTTTGTAATGCAGTTAGTTTCAATAAATAAATTATTTCAATTGCTTACAAATTGCTGAAAATGTCTGATATCGCACACAGATTCTTGTTCAACGAATTAAAGAAGTGTGAACTAAAGGTAATGAGTTACAATTTTTCACTTTTTCGAAAGCCTCTATGATATTGTTTTTTAGATAACGCGATTTCAATTACCTTTGGAATAGTGAAATCACATTAAAGAATTTATTTATTTTAAAGTTAACAAATATTCACATTCAATTTTTTCAAAAGCGCAGCATGATACGAAAAAATTGTATTTTTTATTTTCGATTTATTTTTATAAGAAAAGTTATCTTTTTCCTGGTTGTACCACGATTTAGGAAACACCCTGTATATTAAATACTTACATGTGAATGAGGTGGAAATATCCCAAAACTGTGACTAAAATAAATTTCTGAGTGGTTTTTATCCACTAGATGTAACATTGTTACCAATGAAAGTTGCTTACTTTATTATTAACAGAAGTTATATAATGCATTAATTTTAACTAGATGTTTCTATTGTAAATGATTTTAAGTATCATATTTTGTGAGTATTTTATTTAATCAACTGATACAAAAGAAATAATTACTGAATACCGATTTTTATACTAATTTACAAAAACGGACTTAAGGAACTTTTTAAATTTTGTTTATTTGATAAGTGTACTATTTGTCGAAAAATGTAGTGTTCCGTCAATAATTTTATTATTTTTCGGTGAAATAAAACTTTCAGTTTTTCCTCATATTGCTTTTTGTAAATAGCTAGTAAATATCTAAATTTATGATATTAAATATTTATTAATACTAAATATCTATGTTTGGATAATTATTAACAATTCAAGTACTACTATGTAAAAGAAATTTTGATTAATTCTTCGAATATTTCATTATTGCGAATTCCATGATTTGTTCAAAATGGTTTAATTATATTTTTGTAGTTGTGAATAGGATAGTAAAATGTAGGTCAGTGGTTCAATGACTCTTCAAGAACAATTCAATTCATGCATTATTAAGGAATATTTTTTAAAGACTTAGTGCTTTAGTAGCGACAGGAGTATTTATTGAACCTGAAAAGGATTATGTAATCTGAACGTACGATAACACGTGGTCCATCAATAAAGATGGACAACCTTGATTCATAGAAGGCGACCTCCGAAACATTATCCTTCTAGAGATCGATTTTGTAAACGATGAAACTCTAATAGATTCTTAACATTTTTGCATAAAATATATATGTATTATGAGAATTTTGCAATAGCCAAACAAGAAATAAGTGTTCCTTCAGTATAAATAAATTAACTGATACTCGTATTTTAATGATATGTGATTTGTTAGTACCTAATTAATTTCACTTTACAGTATTTTATTTTGTGTAGTTAGCTAAGAATAGCTAATTAAAATTAATTGATTTATATTTATTTTTTGAATTTATATAATTTTTGCGTTGGTTTATTATATTATTATTATAATACAGCACATTATTTTTTAATGATTTAAAAGTATATAATTTAATGGCCATTCGGTAAATGTCTATATTGACCAATTTTTCACGTTATTTTTCATAACTACTGATGCTTGTACAATCGTCAATATTTATTGTCTTTAATATTTTGTCATGATATTTATTTCTTATTTTTTGGATTTTATTTTATTTATACATAAATTTAAAACATCACTAATAGTGTTTATAAAAAATGTAAATAATATTCTCGTTTTCATAGATTATCCCTTAAATAATTTCTTTTGTTTTTATTATTAATTTTATGTAAAATATCACAATCAATCATTGAAAATGCTTTCCAAATAATGGTATGAAACACAAAATTCATAATACATATTGCAAAAAAAAACAACATATTTTATGGTGGTTGCTTAAATTTTTCAAAACATATTTCATTGTAATTATAAAATAGAATATTTCATTTATTATATTTCACAAAATCAGATTATTTTAGAAAATATCAATTATTAAAATTCCTGTATTGAGATAATAGATATTTATTCGTCATTTTAAAACAACAACCGCATAGCTGTTTATAACTGAACTTTTCTATACACCGAGTGTTATGCTACATTTATTAAACTTTTCCAACGTTTCAAACGAATCTACACAGTGCACGAATTCTACCACGAAAACAGTTTAACAACATGTAACAAGGGTCAGTAATAATGAATTTTATTAAATCGAAAAGCTGGTTATTCGCTATCGAGAATGATAAATGATCGAATCAGCGTAAAAGTTAGTAAACATCTTCGCGGGTTCATCTTAATCGTCGTTGGGAGAAAGGCCGTCTTAAGGTCGCATAATAATTATGAAATTCCAGAAAGCATTTGTTTTCGACCCTTGCACGGTTAAATGTCGCTTGTACTTCATTTAGATTAAGTACGTACACATCTTGTTTTACTTGACACAATGTACGATCACGACGGTGTTGGCGAAAATAACTTCACAAGCGTAATAAACATAAAAATCTTAGTTTCGAATTTATTGTGCGGAAGAAACTTATTATAAGAGTGTTCTATTAGTATCCATATCTGCAATGTTAATCTAATATTTTTAACGTTGAAAACTCGATAAGTTATAAGTTCTTGAACGTATTTAACTTGTATATAAGCTTTAATTGAATATTTAAATGTGTTGCAATTAGTTGTATAATTTAGACATTTCTTAGAAATTATTTAAACGAAAATTCTAAAATCATATTACAAAACATTTCTATTTATCTGCCTTTTAATGATTTAATAAAAATGTCTTCTTTGCCTTCTTTGCCTTTCACGTTAACGAGGAAAAGTGAAGAAGATCTTTCATTTTCAATTATATTAATTATGTCAATAAAGAGAATTTTCTTTTAATTTTTGCTGTTATATGAATTTTATTGTATATAGAGATGGTTTAATAATTGATAAATAAAGTATTCTTTCTTTTTATACTTTGCATAATTTTTAAAAATTAAATAATAGCTCAACAGATACCTTAGTATAAAATAAGTCATTTTTAATTAAACGTTTAAAAATTTGACAGTTATGTAATATGATTGTATAAATCTTCATATTTTTTATATACTTAATTAGATTTAACAGTGGCAGCATTACATAAACAATTTCACAGCGAAAAATATCTTGCATGTTAAATGCTTACAGAGCGACAATATAACCTGCAATAGTTTGTTATTAAATGCACCTGAGGATTTTATGAAAGAAAACAAAACAGTTTCTTGCAAATCAATATTCACAATCTTACGCTTAGTAAATTACACTGTGGATAGAAAGCATAGGAACTAGAAGCAAATGCCGAGTGAGGATATTAGCAATAATATTATACAGTTTTATCTTGTTTCGTGTTGTAGGAGGAAACGTTTCTCTATAGTGGCAGAATTTCTAGGATGGAAGTGCTAAGTGGATAGAATTTTTCTATAGTTTAATATTTTATTGTAACATTTACGCTTAATTCTAAGATTCAGAGGATGTCAGAAACCTCATTATTTATTGTGTTGGCTTTTGAGATGTTCCATATTATTTGATAATGTATTTTTTTGTTTATAATGATACCGGAAGAAATTGCAGAAGTACAGCGAAAACCGATATTGAAGAAAAACACGATAATCTTTTCATTTTGTTTCTTTTCATACATGTATGTACATATGATATTTATATATACATATATAGTATAGAAAGTTAGAAAAAGAAATTAAACGACTTATTGACAAAATTAACGAGTCTTTATTAACATTGTTTAAAATATAAATGATTGTTTCTACCCTGTTTAATTAAAATGTAGAGATATTTTATGTTGCCTTATAGGCAAAGGGCAATAAGAGAAAATTTTCAAGGAGCTTCCACGACGCGCGGGTCCTATGAATATGTCAACGATTTTTCAACAGTTTAAAGTTGCTTGTTACTTGTATATAATAATTATTAAATTATTTAAAACATATACTGATCATATTTTGTTTATAATATAAATGATTAAAAAGTCTCAAGATTAAGTTTCTTCACCAAAATTTTAGTTCGCCAATATTACGGTTATAGTAAACAAAAATGACTTAATGTTACAAGAATTAAATTTAGATTTATTTGTTAATTTCTTTATTATGATATTATAAGAATTAATAAAATGACTGACACACATACACACATACAAATACGCGCGCGCGCGCTCGTTCATACACGCACGCACAAAATTAGCTTCGAATGAAAGAAAGAAAAGAAATAAAAAAATAATTATTAAGATGGTTCGTTGCGACCTTCACAACGTAGAGGCTTCGGCCTGGTGGATCGTAGCTATAAAACACAAAGTATTCGTTAGTCACATTTGGCCGCCAGACCGAGGTGATATACATACATATATACGCCTCGCAACTATCATACCATAAAACCCCTTTCGAAGAAACCCACGACCGCGGCCACCGAGTCCTTTATACCTACAAATTGTTTAAACTACCACCACCACAGCTAGCAAACAATCCCCTTCCAAATATTCAGTTACCCCCCTCACACAACACATCCACCAATCATAATACAATATAGTTTATAAAAGAGCAAACACAGACAAACTGAGGGAGGAAAAAAGCAGTAAGCAATAATGAGTAGGGAGTAAGAACACGAGTAACAAAATAATATATCACAAACGAGTATTAGAATAACATATTGCAATCACAATCGACTAATACGCTAAGAAGTAAATAATACATAAAGAACACACGTAAAACACGTAAAACACGTAATATTACAACGAATTAGGTTAAAGGGTGTAATTATCCAATAACCAGCGTCCTCGAAACCGGCACAAGCGAGTTAGAACGGTCCTTACAACCCCGTAATATTCCAAAAAGGAAGAACAGCGTAGAGAGATGCATCATGGTTTAAATATAAAATTTTTTATCCTATGAAATGTTTATATTTAATATTATTATATTTAATATTTAAATATGAATATTTATATAATATTTCAAGAAATTACTAAAATCTTTTTTAAATTTGCTCCCTTAAAATCCATACGTTTTCCAATTAAGTGTATGTAAACTCTCACTTATTCTTTAAATTAATATTTTTTTTATCAATTATACAATATATTACAGTTACTACATATACGAAAATACCCTTAATTTAATCGGATTTATTAATTTTATGGTACTAATTTCTATTCAAAGAGAGAATTTAATTATCATATTTAAATACGTACTTGGAGAATTCAATTTCTATCCGGGTTAAAAAAAAAACCATATGTAAATTACATGACGAAATATCAAGTCGAAACAATTACATGTTCCGTTTGATCTCGTTTCAGACATTATATAAACATCTTTGTTTGTTACAAGACAACGTAAAAATTTTATTTATCAACATTGCGTTTGTCCGTCGTTCAATTTCAATCACGTTTTTATCTTCTTCTTTTCAAGTGAAATATGTACTAGAGTTGCGTATCTAAAACAATAAACATTGTTTCAAGACAATGGTGTGAATTATTATGTATCTCGATAACACGATTCCGCCTCGGTACGCTAGTTACGAAAGCCCTGGATACGTTTGTGTTCCCTCATCGAGGCCCTAAAACGCTTATTTTCATTGATTATAAGGTGTTTAAATTATGATCTTTTAACACAATGAATAAAATTAATCGAGTATCTAATAAATGTTTTGGATTTTTTCATACGTTTATAATTTTTTTAGAATTTGTATCGTTTAATTGTACAAGAATGCGCACGAGAAGGAAAATGGTTAAGAGAAGATGGTGCAAGAATACATGTAATTGTACTAGCCAACATATTAAACAAAATTTGGTACAATTAATTTTGTGAATTAATTATTCATTTATATTTATAACTAATAAAATGAATGAATAAATAGGCATAAAATGAATTAGTATGTATATACTTAACTTACATATTAAATTAACATTACAAATTAAATTACATATATGAAAATTAGGACGCAAAAATTAATATCTTGTTAAAATTCAAGAAGCTCAGATTTAAAGATAAGGAAACCATCATACCTATTCTAATAAAAGTATGTAACAGTTTTAATTAATGTTGTATATACTTAACTTAATGACGATTTCCTTATCCTTAAATCTGAGCTTCTTGAACTTTAATAAGATATTAATTTTTGTGTTCTAATTTTCATATGATTCCTTCAATTTCACAATTAATTTCAATGTTGATCCTTTATGACTTATTCGATTAAAATATTTGTTTTGTGAGATTCTTGCATAAGGCACGAGATAAATTATTTGTTAATCAATTTCAGTAACAATTTAAAAAAAAGAATGCATTCATATTACAATCAAAGTATATAACTAAAATATTTCTTGATAAGATTTTACTGTTAATACAATATCCTACATACTAAGTGAAAACAATATAAAATACATGTCAAATTTCATTTGTTTCAAAGAAACATTTAACTTTGGTCGTATCTCTGTATAATGTATTTAACTATGCAATGCTCTACTCTCGTTGATTTTATTATATATTGCTTTCAGAAGAAAATTTTCATATACTATTCTGGTAAACACTGTTCTACCCAGAAACATAATAGTACTAGACGGTTTGCATCTGTTTTTATTTCGTTAATTACACAGTGCCTTATTAGACTATTTCTTTTTTCCTTTCGAATTATTCACACCACCGCTCATAAGTACTTGTTCATCCATTTGTTTACAATGTTTTTAATTTCTGTAAGCAACTTCATTTAACCAGTTTCTAAGGAAGAAGTTAAGGATTTATTCAGTTTAATTTACTTATTAATTAAAAGTAACCCTTATTTTAAAAAGATACTAATACTTTTGAGAAATTTATTAGATTTTTGAATGACGAGAAAAAGTGTATGTGTAAATATTTATGAGCTATAGTTCTTTGTTTAAATACGCTTTTCTCACGGAAATGCAGTTGCAAGACTGTGCTTTGCTAAAGATGCAAGATGAACGATAAAAGATGTTCATAAAATTTTCTAGTATTTATTATTTTTGGTGTTGAAGTTACATTATACTGATTAGAATGATGTGCCGGTATATACTGTATATGACTGATTAGAAAGTACGAACGTATCCTTTCGTAAAGCAACCGATTCTTTCATGATCGCTCAAGATCGATCTAGTAGTCTTTCAGTCTTCTCAACAGCGCGTACAATGTTACGACACTGTGTTAAATGCTGTTTTGCAAGTCCATCTGTCGTTGGAGTTTCGTCAGACATCTGCAGTTAATCGTGAATCAAGGATGCTCTGTATTCCGGAATATTTTCCTTTTATCGTAGTCAATTATTAATCATCACTTATATATAATAATAAAACATAATAATGTATTACACTGAAATATGTAAATTGTGGTATATTATATTGATATAGATAAATTATTAAAAATATACTGAATTAACACAATAGGTATGAGAAACTCGAAAATGCTGTTATGGAATGATAGAATCTGTCTTTGTTATAAGAATATCGGGATTTCTAAAATTTTGAATTCAATCATATTTTTCACACTTTGGAACATACTTTATTTAGTTTAGTTATAAGTAACACTAGTATACTATTGACATTGTAAAAGATGAACTGTAAAACAAAAAAATAATTCATAAAAAGAGCAGCGCAATACTTTATTTGAAATTTATATATAAAAACAATAATTGTTCGTTCAGAGTATGGTTTGTTATGAATATTGATCCATTCTAATGCGATTTATAATTTTAACGTAGTATATAGTAGTCAGTTAACCAAACATGTAATGTAATACTGTATCCTATGCTGCATAAGATATAGTATTTTATTACAATAAAATTTACAGGATTTATTCGTGACGTACCGGAACGCTCTAGGTACTGCCGTCTATTTTAAATAGTACATGGTGCTAAAGACCGGTAGACCGTGTCGAATTCTCATTTCCTTAATATATCCTGGTCTTTATACCCACGCGTTCCTATTGGATCCTCATACTGCACCAGTTTCCATTTTTCCGCCAAATGCCTGAGTTATCACCAAAAGAGGTTGAACTTTTACCTCCGTTCACCAAGCATGTTGCCGCTCGTTTTGGTGTGCTGAATGCGAATTTTCCTTGAATTTAACCCAAACGTAACTTTGAATCCAACACGTACCACTTTGTCGACAGAGATGTGTCTATAATATATATTATTTTACTCGTTCTAATATGCTGAATATTGATATTGCATTCATTTTTATCGAAATTGAAAAACATTGCTTATTAAAACTGGAAATATCAATTAAATACTCTTTATGAAATGTTCAAATGGGTCTAATTGTAAGTTGATTTTTTTGAAGACTTTTTTTTTAATTACTGGTTTGAGTTAGATAAATCCTTGGGGATAGCCGGCCAATTAACACTTATCACTTTGAAATAATTCATAAAAACTAATGCTGCTTCATGAAAAATGTTGTCAGTGGGAACTAACGTACACACCCGTCCATAAATATGTACTAGGCCACTTGCAACTTGTGTCAACTATGTATCAATGCATACACATTACTGAATGTTTATATTTCTTTTTTGTTATATCATATTAAGTACACCTCGGTCTTCAATACTTTTTATTGAAACGGAAAAAATAACTGTTCAACAAAGGGTCTAGCAGGCTAAGGGGGTCAAAAGTGCCCTCCAATCGATTTGGCGATGCGATACATCATTCGATAGCTTACCAAAAGAAAACATGTGACACCAAGTTTCAACCCTCTAGCTCGACCGTGGGGGGTAGTTACAGGATAAATTCTAATTATCAGTTTTTGGAATATTTTACCTATTTAGTGATACGCAAAACTTCTGAAAAAAATCTGACATATTGCACACATGAAGGCACATCTTAGGGAATTTCTTCGGATTTTTTTGTTGCAAATCCTAATTGTAAAAAATAAAAAACGCAAAAAAATGCGGATATCTTTTGAAAAAAAATAGCGCTTTTTTAATATATTTTTTAATAGCAGCGTATTAGCATGATCATCATTCTCAATCTTTTTCATATTTTTTGGATTGGTGCGCCGTTGTCAAAAAAATTAAAAACCGATATTTTTAAGGTATTTCGCGTGAGAAAGTAACTTCTACTTCAAATTTTTACATTTTCTACATACAGTGTGTATATCGTGCAACCTTAAACATTTTTATAGGTCATTTGAATAGTAACGAAATTTGAAGGTGGGTGAACACTTATGGCCGGTTGTGTATATCCTATTGTGTTATATGAAATATACAAATACATCGAACATCCTATCATTTTGTCCGGCACTGTAATCAGATCGCAACCACGAGTTTCAAAAGGAAGCTGATCGAGTATAAAAATAACCTTGAGTCGAAGACGAGTCTGACTCCGGTAATCTGTGTCGAGAGTTTCTTTTTTGTTTTGTCGAAGGCGAGGTTTGTTGTCTTTCTGGTTTCCCGAAGGACGATTCCTCCGAAAGGAAGCGCAATTTCCCTCTCTATGACCCAAAACCCTGATGGGTGTGAAGCACAAATTTTGATCTAATTGGTCGACTTTGTCTCTACCCCATCAGAGCTAAGAACGAGGGAAGAGGCACGCGTATTACCATACACTTTTCGTGATTAACGCGAAAGTCCTTGGTTTTCTCGATATTTTATGGTAGGGCCTAGCTAATGTCTCGAGAGTCTAGCCCTAACGGCGCCATACCACAAGTGCCGAGATTTGACTGTTAGACGCGTCAAAAGGAGCCTGTATTGTTTCGCGTAGTATTACGACCGTCGAAGTCTTTGTCAAAGTTTACGTATATATACTTTATATAAGAACTCCGACGGCGCATTCTTGATGGCATAGATGGGACCTAAATCCACGATTGGAGATAGGCCATTGAAATAGTTTATTCTTTGAGATTTGGTTTCCGGTGTCCCCTTTGAAACGTCGATAGACTTATATACATCTGCAACGCACATAAACTGTACATATTTTTGTCAAAATAAAGTAAGATGCTTCTAAGTAATACAACGAAGTAACCTTTTCATGATAACCCTTCATCATATAAACAAATAATTTCGAATAACACATTTCTTATGCGGTGGTTCCAAACTTTTGGCCGGCAGTGTATATCCATCGAGCATGTACAAGCAGGAATTTATGTATATTAGAATTATCATTTTCTGAGAAAGCAAACAAGTACAGTGCATGATAGCGTTTCGTTGTTTGTTACGACGTAACATAACATGTTGCGAACAGTGCACATTGAGTTTTCACCAAGAGAACATACAGTAGACAACCTCAACAAACGGTATAGTAGATTTAGTCCTTCGCAAGAGGCATAGTAAATTCAAACGTCATTAACAAGAAATATCAAGCGTAATCAGTTCATTGTAGCAATAGTAATAAACAAAACAATAGTACCACAGTGAATTGACGCTACCCTTTTTGTAAACATTCTTTTCTACATCATTAAGTTGCCGTTGGGACAAGCTTTGCTACTAAACAACGAGTATGACTCTACAATACTATATTTTATTACAAGTATAAAGTTACGATTTGATACACAAATGACTTTACTGCAGTTATCTCTAATATAATGTTATAATTGGTCGATTCTTGACTCGGCAAAAATCTTCCTTCTTGACTTTACACGATGAGTGCGCGGAGGAGTTGCAGACAGTGTTGTCCAATTGACACTTACGGAATATCTATGCGATGTGATAATGCGCGAAAGGGACTGCAACCTGATTTTGCTCGTGTCAATACTCTGACGGACAGAGTAACGTACTGTTCAGAAACGGAGATCTAGATTAACCTGAGTATCAAAAATCTTGTCCTGTTATACCTCAAAAATCGCGGTTTTTAATGGCGAGGAACTCTAGATTTGTCTGGAAATGGAATGCGCTCGCTTTCTTTATCTCTAGGACTATTTAGGATGAGCTTGTTAAGCGCGTAACACTAGGAGCCACGCGTTTTGTGTAGGCTGTATAGTCGGGGCCAAGATATAACGAGGTCGTAAAATCGGTCAGGAGTCAAAGTAAACATGTTTTAGCTGCCGAAACATGGAAATTGACAGAAATACGAGCAGTTAAGGGCTTGAAACCATGGTCAGGACCGTACGAAGAATTTTTGTATCCAGCGTCAATGTATCTTGTATGATATATCAAAGAAAAAATTCTTAATCACATTACAATTTTTCTTTCTTGTTTTCTAATTTATTGAGTTCCAATAGATGTTCACAGTTTGAAAGTCGAACTGATTCTAATATATTTTCTAAAAACTGCGTACAGCTAGAACAAATTAGGGTTTTTCCGTCTGGGAGAAGCCGCTTTTAGAGGTACGAGTACAGGTAAAGGTTTTATTGAGGCCTTTAATATTTTAAACACCAAATCATATGCTACCACTCATTTATTGTTAGAACCCTCAAGCAGACTGCAACGCACGGCCCTAAGTGCCGCAGCATCAATAGGTGCCGTTTCTTAAGGGCTTAATTTACAACCTCGCTATATCTTGGCCCCGACTGTATACGTAACATCCCCCCCCCCCCTCCCCCCAGAGAGAACATCGTTTATTACGATATTAAGAACAAAACGAAGTAAACAGAAGAAGATCAAAATTAGTTACGTCTAGCGTAAAATAAAAAATAATTAAGAGTAAACTAAGAAATTAAAACAATGGAACAAACTAACGAGTACCTAATGCTAGTATTTCGTAATATTGGAGCGAAGTGTCTATAAGTGGCCGTCTTATTCCAGACGGTCGCTGGTGGTCGGCTGTGGCAAGTCCAGGCCACTACTCGGGACCTCTCCTGGTGTGCCTCAGATCTTCAGAGGCTCATGCCCGTCAAACCTTTTCTTTTTCACAGCAAGATTGCTGCGTCTCTAGGCCTGATAGTACTGAAAAGCTTTTGCAATTTTGTTTTTATATGGCTCATAATGACAAAAAAAAGGAATTTTATTTTTTAATTGGATGTAGACACACATCTGATAGATATGCAGGTTTCAATTTGTTCTGATGTTTGATGATGGTGTGACAATCTTCGACGCTTGGAATCACATTACGTTCTGTTTTATCTTCAATCAGGAATGATTCTATGTATCGAGGGTCAAATTGATTGCTACGTGATTTTTTTTAAATGTAAACGTATTGCCCTCTCTTGAATTCTCTGAGACGTGCACGCTAGTTGTAATAATGCTTGGAATGTCCTTTTTCTTTGATGATATTATCTGCAGCGAAGTTACGAATTTTTATCATCTTCGAAATTAATTCTGCAAGATACGATCCGTATGTTTCCAATTCTTCTTTACTTGGAAGCGACGTTGGTATGAGTGCTGTTTTTCCAAATACTAATTCGTGTCATGTGAAATTTAACAGATTCCAATCCTCGTAAGAATTTATGTAATGCTCTAAATATTCTATGAGGACGATATGACTTTTTTTTTCAGTGATCCATTTGTCGGTGGTCTATAATTGAAGGTGGTTAATTGTTTAATTTTAAAAATTTCTACTAGGTGTGTCATGATTTTTTCCAAAAAACCTGTTCCTTTCCCCGCTAGAATTGCTCGTGGTGTTCCGAAAACTGCAATGAAGTGTCTAGTGAAGGCATCTGCGATAGTAGTAGTACGAATGTTCGGTATTGCAACGGCTAAGCAATATTTAGTTAAATTATTCTGCATGGTCAAGATGCATGGTTTCCACTAGATGTTTCGGGATGTCTTTCAACGATATCCAGAACTACTTTATCGAAAGGTTCCAATGGTGTATCAGTAATTAGCATTGGTTGATGTGTTTTCGCTCTAAAGTGTTTTTGTTCTTGATCATTTTTTTCTGTCAAAATCATCCAAATTTTACGAATCTGGAATTGATAAGCTACCATTTAAATGGGAACAAGTAGTATTTAATAACGGAGAATACATTTTAAAATTAATCTGTTTGTACGTTATTTTAAATATTATTTTTGTACGAGATTTGAGGCTTTCATGGCCCGGCATCATATTCTTGTACAGTTGAAAGGCCATATTTGGCCTTAGGAATTGTAATTTTTTGCATTTTTGGACCTGCAAAATATAAAAAATCACGAAAAAATTACATTAAAACAAGGAAATGTGTATAAAAATATACATACATGTTGTCAGGTAAGACATCCTGCTTTGATCAAAATATTATAATCACGAATACCTACATGTATGTTTTGTGAAATACGTGCCTTAACTCTTTCTTTCTGCTGACTCCCAAGCCTAGGAAAAAACTGACATCGAGAAATTAATAATCCTCTTACGGATCTACAAATATGCTAAATTTGAAAGAAACCGAAATTAGCTAACAGACTCCCTTTCAACTGTTTCAGTTATTTACTAAAGCAATTTCAATTTTAATTTTTATAACTACTGTTAAACCGAGCTAAATTACAAAAAATCAATTAATTTATATTAGGTACTTCGTAGCAATAAATTGACACACAATTTTTAATTAATAATTATAATTTCACATTTAACAAATCTTACTAATCTTGAATTATTTGTGGTTATTTCTTGAAAGTAAAATTATTTCCCGTTAAAAACTTGATCTACGGGAAAGAATAATCTACACTTCCCCTGAAAGTAGTTTATGCACATCATTACTTTTACTTTAAGCTATTATAGGATATAATGAATAATTTAAATCCACTTTTATAACAATAATTAATATTTGGTTAATCAAAAGAATTTAATTTTTTAATCTTTGAGCTTCAAATTAATCCTTAAATTTTTGTCATCTGTTTCATTTATTTCGATTTTTCAGTAACATATTCTGATACCATCTCTTTGATACAAGATATATTCTAATACTATAGTCCTGGATTCATCAAACACTTGTTCGTTTTGAACAAAATATTCATTGAGATGAATTTTTAGAAAATTTTTCGAATTTCTTCTAAATGAAAAGAACTAGTAAATTTTAATTTCATTTCATAACTGTAACATGCATTTACTTTTATTCCAAATCTATTAAGAATTTTAATAGACAGGTTATACTGTATTAAATTATCTATGCACAGATATATTATGTTGAAAAAGCGTATTTTTGTGTAATAATTTTATGCATATTCATACGACTTTCTTTGGAAGTGTTGTACATTACTTTATTTGTTTCATCGACCTCGAAAAGTAGGTCAGAATTTATCGTAATTGTAGTCTATCATATCAATTTTCTATCATAAGGTACAAGATGCAAATGATCATCCTATATACAAGGGTATGAAATAATTGCGAAAACCGCATCAAGATGAGCTGCTGTTTACTGATGATAATCTTCATAAGAAATGTAAACGAACCAGAATTCCATTAGGTTGGTAACCGTAAAAGAAATGTACGCGATCAACGAAATATGAGATGCTATGTCATTGAAATTAACCTTATTTTATTCAGGTTACTCGTTTCCATATAGAGGTTTCATGTAGACCTTATATTTGTCTCCCAACTTGTTCTATTCTACGAATAAGTCTAATCGTATAAAAAATAATATTTTTGTTACTTTAAATATACGATGTTTTAATTATACTAACAGAATATTGGAAACGCATGTATGCATGATACTTATATTATTATTTAATATTTGTTATATTGAAAAACGCAAGATTTATTCTACTTGCGTTTATAGTAAAAATGATATTATTTGAAAAATTATATTTTTGAATATTCATTTAAAATTATTCTATTCCATGCAATTTTATAGTCAGAGTATTGCTAAGAAAAATTTACGAACTTTTTATCTCTTTTATTGTAATCTATTTTCAATAATTTGTATTGATTAATACAGGATTGTGTAACAAATGTGTTAGAATAAATAGTACAAATTATACATGTTTCTGTTTTTAAGTGACATTTATTGTACTTACATTTTCAAAATTTACTCAATTTGGTTAATAATAAAATTAATAGTATGCCGTAATTTTGCAACATAACAAACTTACTTTAGATAACTTTCTACTGTTAAACAACAATACGTAAATTCAAAACCTAATTCTTATTAATCTTAATCTGAAAACAAAATTTTCAACGATTAAAATATAGGAATTTCTACCATCTTTTTATCACCCAGAAATATTTTATAAACTGTAGATTAAGATTGCAATCACAGCTGATATTGAATAAATTTAAAAAAATTTGCAAAATCAGAAAGTCAATTATTTATTAACCTTTTTGTTACTAAACATTTTATTTTCAACATTTTCAAAAGAGAGAATCAGGAAAGATGATGTCACTTTCTTAGAAACAGAGAAGTAACACGAGGTCAAGGATTGTCATTAAATGACTGTCCTATTTGACGCGTCTCATCGTTGACCTTGTTGCTCGAAAGGCAGGAAAAGAATTTCTGTTAATTCGTTTGTAAGGACTCTTAATTTTATTGAGTTTATTAAAGTGGCCGATTCATCCGAAATATTCTTTCTTGTCATTATGATATTACTTATCGCGATAACTGCCATTCACCTCATTAGTACTATTCATTTGATATTAAGATTAAAGTATCCTCATGAAGTAATAGTTTCTAGGCATGAACGATTTAGTGCTCATCTTCATAGAAAACGAAAAACATAGTTTCATTCAAAAAAGTATTGACCTTTCTGCAATTTCTATCCGTTCATCTATAAAAAAATTATTAATATCTGACTAGACCTAAATGACTTTTTTTTTCAATGAAATAGTATCATACATTAAGTCATTGTATTCATCAACAAACTCCATCATACTATGAAAAAGAAAATGCAGGGTTCCATTTAAAGAAATTAACTTGATTTTGCTATTTCCTCTACCACTACATTCATAGAAAAATTATTTATTTCATGTGATGATATCTCCTACCTTGATAAATTCTTTTTTTCTTTTTTTTAAAAACATTGTCCACTCGTAAGACATTTCGTCGTTCCTAGTTAAAAGAAACACCCCCTAGGTGCTGTGTGCTGTGTGTGTGCGCGCGCGCGCATATGTATGGTGTACCGTCCGCGATAGGAAGGTATGTTCATTTGTTTTTTTTTTTTACTCCACACTCCGTAAGTACCAAGAACTTTTATTCTGTTTCTATACTTATATTAAAGCCATAACCGGATATTATTTATTAAAAGTAATTTATTTCCTGGTTTTATGCTCTAGAAAAAGCTTTTAATGATGTGAGTCTGGTTTAACGCGACAAAACGTAGGCTTAATTGAAATACTTAAAGAAATATCAATGTCCAAATATTATTGCTTATATTTTATTATACATGGTTATATTTAAATATTTTGTGCATTTACTATTTAATCTAATTAATTTAAAAATTCAATTTGGAATGCTGTCATATCCTTTTTTAATGATATTTTTATCAATATTGTTCCATCATTCCTGAATTGCAATTTTCAATTCATTTATTGCTAAAAATTATTTGTTATTTTGACAAACAATTTCAATTTTTTCACTTCATGTTCTTCAAGCCACTGTGCAACCATACGAGCAGTTTGGCTGAAATATAATAGTTCCAGATATTTGAGAAAATTGTGATTTTTCTGCAGCCAGCATATTTCTGTGTATTATAGCATTTACTTTATTGTTTAAAAGCAGAATGTTACTGTTTAATCATGGTCCACACATCCACCATCAAGTTGCCCTTCTGATTCCTTCTTTTTCTTAAATCATGGTAATAATAGGAAAATCCATCTGAGCCATTTGGATTACATTTTTTTTTTCGTCCAAAAATATTGTCTTTCTCCATTCAATTGTCCATAACATTGTTATTTTACTGAATTCCATTCTGCCATGAATATTTTTGGCAGATAGCAATGGTTTTCTTTTTAATTTCTTGTATTTAATGGTTGGCATATTGTTTTAAAAGACGTTGAACATTTCGGATGTTAATTGTAACTTCTGTTTCTATTACTGTTGTACAAGTAGTAAGTCCTGAGTTTGATGCAACCCATTTGTAACTCATTATAAAATTGCTCTTCATTCCCATTTTATCAGTGCACTAGTCTTACCGGAAGACTTAGCTTTAGAATAATTATCACTTTTCTTGATGAAATTGTTAATCAAATTCAAGCTTCTTTTAATTCTTCTTGAAATCTCCCTATGGGTTAGCTTGTATACAGGGTGTCCCAGAACTAGTGTAACATCCGGAAATGGGGGTAGCTGAGGTGATTCTGAATAACTTTTTCCTTTACCAAAATGTTGTTTGAAGCTTCGTTTTTGAGTTATTAACGAAAAACACTGACCAATCATAGCACCCAGAGACCGCGCGCTCAACCACGTATGCACTGCTCTTATATACGGGCGCTCGGTCGGGGTACCGGCAAACGCACTGGCACAGCATATGTAGGTATCGCGGAAAATGTTGTCATTTTAAATTAAGAATAATGTGAAATTATTCGTTATTCATGAATAACAAATAAACTAATAAGTCGTTTAATAACTGCGTTCGATACTTTTATTCGTTATCCGAAAGAAATAAAACGTTTTATTATTTATGAAAACAATTTTTTTTTTTAACACTTTGACGTCTGCAGCGCGTATGTCTCGCGTAGATTCTACTATCTGTTACCAGCCTTTTTCGCACGATCGTTCATATTGTAATTACAATGTACCGTATCAGGGCATGAAAATTTTAATAATTCTTACTTGATCCTGTCACCCGATTTACACGAAATTTCGGGGATCTGTATAAATAGATGTAAGCTTTTTTATTACAATAGAAATATTTCTACGCGATACCAACGTGGTGTCATTGGACGGCATAGTGTTAACAGCACATTTTCAGGTGAATAAATTGTTTTAAGAAAAACGATTTATATAACTAATGTTAGCAAAAAATAATTAAACTTACCCATTCGTCCACGAAATAACCTGCTTCGATGGAAATTGATCGTTAACACTGGATCCTCGGTGTCGATCCTGACCTATCCAGGCAATCCTCAACAGCTGATGTTACGGCCGGATCGGTGAACACACTTCACTGCACGATCGATAATTTTTGGTAACTTCTTAAAGACTGCTGATTTTGTTTATTCTCCGTGCCTTCGGCGCGCTTCTCTAGCGGAAGGCTGCTGTGCTTGGTGCTTGTTCCCCGGGATGATTTTTACAACACATTCAGACCATCACTTGCCTTTTCGGCGACTTGCCTCGCTTACTTTGTAGGCCCTTACACGCACGCATACATACGTACATACGCACGTACACACATACACACACACGCACGCTTACTCACTTACCCGGCCCCGTTGGTAACGCATAGAAATATTTCTATTGTAATAAAACAGCTTACATCTATTTATACAGATCCTCAAAATTTCGTGTAAATCGGGTGACAGAATCAAGTAAGAGTTATTAGAATTTTCATGCCCTGGTACGGTACATTGTAGTTACAATATGAACGATCGTGCGAAAAAGGCTGGTAACAGATAGTATAATCTACGCGAGATATACCGGTGGCAGACGAAAGATTTTCTATCACACACGCAGACGTCAAAGTGTTAAAAAAGAACATTTTTTCATAAATAATAAAACGTTTTATTCCTTTCGGATAACGAATAAAAGTATCGAACGCAGTTATTAAACGACTTACTAATTTATTTGTAATTCATGAATAACGAATAATTTCACATTATTCTTAATTTAAAATGACATAACATTTTCCGCGATACCTATGCTGTGCCAGTACGTGTGCCGGGAGCCCGACCAAGCGCCCGTGTATAAAAGCCGTGTATACGTGGTTGAGCCCGCGGTCTCTGGGCGCTGTGATTGACCAGTGTTTTTCGTTAATAACTCAAAAACGAAGCTTCAAACAACATTTTGGTAAAAGAAAAGGTTGTTCAGAATCACCTCAGCTACCCTCCATTTCCGGATGTTACACTAGTTCTGGGACACCCTGTATATATGAAAGAATATAATAGATGAAAAGAACTAGATATGCAAATATTTATATAACTTTGAAACATTGAATAAAAGTTGGCAACAACTATAAAATTAAAGGAGGTAATGTTAATGTCAAGGTTGTTTTGCTCATTGTCGATCCAAGAAATGCTACTGCTAAGAAAGGCTACTTATTATTCTATCGATCTGTGGTTAGATTAACAGTTATGAGGATTCTATGATCAATTATTAATGCATTCTCTAATATCCTGGTTCGTGATATTGTACAAAGCTGTTAATATAGCAATAATATTTAAAAGTATTCATACGAAAAAGCAATTTTTATGGTTGCTTTGCAATAATAGAGTTCATAATAAAGATTTTCAGAAGTAATGGCAGACTACGTAATAAATACCTTTAAGAGTAAATTAATCTCACTTTTAAAGTTAAATAATATTTTAGGTATATAAAATTCATTTTTCATTCAATATATATATTAAAAGTAAAATTTATACCTTCATTTATATATATTAAAAGTAAAATTTACTGTTATTAAAAAATTTGTTCATTTTTTACGTTTATAGATGCTTGAATATAAACTTTTATTAAAAAGTATCTAAATAAGCAGTAAGTGAAAGATTCATTTAATTAAATAAACGATAAAAATAGTTCTATGTAAAATTAAACGATACGTAAAAGTTTTTAAGTTTACATAAAAAATAAGTGTAGTTTATAAATTTAAGTTTTCACTTATAACTTTCAATAAGTAAGGAATTACAAGTATTAAACCTATGCTTAATCAAACTTAATCTTTGGTCTGTATATTAAATATACATGCATTCCTTTACCTGTGAAATTATTTTCGTCTTTTTTAGTTTATTGGAAAATAAATTAAGTTTCTTTCAATATATTCAAGCATTCAGTTTGGAAGCATTTAATAATTGCAATAATAAGAAGCAGTAGGTGAAATCATTCGCACTTACATAATAATCTTATAGTGTTAATAGTCTAATAGTGTTTCTTATTCAATAATTCATGAATTCATATTTCATCGAAAAGAAAAATGTTAGCAGTTTCTTACAATAGCGTGTTGATCAATTATGTGTATTTGGGAAAAAGATTGTGAAGAATCCATTAGTATGCATTCTTTTAATCTTATCGAAGCAACCATCCGAATCAAACGTGTGTTTACATTTAAGCGAGTGTCTAAATCAGTGTCTTAGCAATACGTATTGTAGTTCTACAAACCTTTGTTGATTGAAAAGAAGACAAGTAATGTTCCAGTAGGCTATGACCGACTCTAAAAGCACAGATAGAAAGATATCAACTAAAAAAAACTAATCTGCCTCTCCGCTTATCAAAGGAAGCCGACCGCTATGTTATCAATAACATTTTACGTAAAAAAAGATATATTTCAGCTTCCAGATCTGATGCACTAGCAAAAATAAATATGGACACATAGGAGATTGATATAGATAATCCCGATATTAATATTTCGCAGCATGCAAAAACACAGCATATAGTCAGTAACGTGAACTTCTCGTCCAATGTAAATACTAACAAATGGTTAACGGATATTCCTTTATCAAATCCGTTCGAGAACCTTACTGATGACAATAATCAGACGTTAAATATCGCACAAGATACACAACCGAAGCTACCATCGGTATTTATAGAAGCTCATATAATAGAATCGCTATGAAAACTTCTTGAAGAGACTGTTTCCAATGAATACATATTAAAGCAGCTACACAATAACGAAGTTAAAATTCATGCACTTTCTTTGCGATCAACAGGTCTCAGAGGTCTCTACGACAAATTGCAAATTTGCAGGTACAAAGCTGAATAATCCCAAGTGTTTCTAGTGTAGGCTTTTCATAAAAATGAAAAGAAAAAAAAAAGAAAAAAGAAAAACCCAGCTTCTGCTGACGTAATTACCTAACGTAAACCATTAGTTGAAATAAAAAGTTTGCAAACAGTTCAACTTAGTCCCATTTGTAAACCTCATAAAGCGTAATCAGTTGGCGTTTTCATTTTAGTAATGTTTTCCTATTTTGCTAAGCCAGCTTTTCGATTTCATAGACATTCTTATCGACAAAATAATACATATTAGGTTCAAATTGAATTTAGCAAAACTTCATTTTCGCCAAAAATGAATGCCATATTCGCATTTAACACATTAAAACGAGTAGAATACAATATGTGTTAAAAGTTGAAAGTTACGGGCGCGGAGGGGGGGGGGGGGTAATATTAAAATTTAGTCCAATGCATACACATTTGAACGAGTAATATGATTATCTGAAAAAAGGATTACAATTAAATATCTAGGAACGCGGAAACGTCCGCCTTCATATTGTCATCTGTATTCACAACTAGTCACCAACTTTCACTATTAGTCACACTGGACTCATCACCTTCCAACTCTCCTCTCAACTCCCCCACACAGTCATATCTCAAAGTTCATCTTTTCAAAACCCTTAAACAGCCTTATTTTTCCATCCTCGACGCAGTCTCTGTTCTATCACGCGCACGTCACATACCATATACTTAATAAACTTCTGTTTCTACGCAACGACGATTCTTAATTGATTCAAATTTAGTGTTACCCCATTATTTGCTTCGATATCCGAGGAATTGAAGCCAACCGGGTATCACAATATGAAAGTATGGTAAGGTCAGTTCTTCACGTGAAGGATATGTATCCAGTATGCCGATAGATACGATATCTAATACGAATAAGATTTATCAGGTATGAGAGATATGCACCTATTCCGGATGCTCAGCTACGTATTGATGTAGAAAAGCAGTTTAACAAACATTTGTACGATTTGCTAAAATACAGTTAGAAACCCGCATGCAAATAAGGGCTTACGTAAGTAGTAGTGCCAATAATATTATTCGAATACTGAGTGTGGCAATGTACCGAGAAAAGAAAAAAGCCGATTTTGCTGAAATCGGCTTGAATAAATTACAGAGAGAGAAGTTATTAGTTCTACGACTGAGAAAGGCAAAAAGTAACAATGATAAGACAAGAAAAGTAGCAAAAGACGGGAAAACAACGGCTATAGTAGACCAAGAAGGAAAAGAGAAAAAGGAACCGGATGCTACGTTTAGTGTCCATCAACCCAGTCTATTAAAGGGTGGGAAATATAGAAGTCAAATTACGCATCATTGAACATCAACAAAGCAAGGTTTTGGATCTACTAGCGATAATACCGCTCACAGATTTTTCAGATACCCATCAATATCTATATTAATTATTGAACTTAACAAAGCTTTAATCATTAAGTTTACAACGATTTTTCAAGTGTTGTTAAGTAGTTTCGTCTACAACGTTGAAATTCCTGTATCCGTTCGTAAAATTTTGTTGTATGGATATTGTGGGGGAGTTGAGCGCTCTGCCGTTGCGCTCGCGTCCTTGATTATTGCACTCTAATGTGCTGTCTACAGTAACTCGAAGGACCACCTAGGAAAGACGACTTCTCTGAGACTAAATTTACTTCTATGGGTCTAGCCTACTTGCTGGGCTTCCTGGGCTTGCAGAGTTAAGACCTTGCACTATGCTCGCTCGGAGTGATTAGTCTATGACACTGATTACTCTGTATTCAACTTCTATGGGCCTAGCCTACTTGCTGGGCTTGCAGAGTTAAGATCTCGCTCTATACTTGCTCGGAGATAACTAATTTGCGAGTCGATGCCGCTCATCGACTCGCCGCTGCTAAGTCTAATTTGTCCTGATTGTCTGTTTTCCTGCATCTCGAAAACACCAATCGGCGTGTCGAAAATACGTCGCGACACCCTTCTCTTGCTCTCTTAACGCGCGTTTCCTTAGAGAGGGGGTGGCGATGTCCTTTGCCAAATTGACGAGTATCTGGCAACAGCGCGGGAATTCCTCCGAATTCGTCATCTCGGTCCCTTGAACGTTACAGACTGTCTCGTGACTCACCCCTTCGGAAGGCCCATTTTTTATGGCAAAGCTAGGTTATTGAGGACGAGGGAAAGTGCCTTCGAGGCCAGAGGGTTGTAAACCCAACTTTCTCTTGTCGGGATGTAATTTTTACTAAAATTACATGCTGACAATGATCAAAGTCCCATTCTCGAAAATAACCTTTTCGGCATAAACCGCTGTGTAGACAAATATAAAATAATAAATCATTTTCCTTTATCTATCGGAAAGCTGTCTGAGGAGGCACAGGAAGATCACAATAAGGATCTAAGGTATTCCAAAGGACCTAATACGTAAAAAGTGTGTCAACTGACAATAAATAAGAATGTGTTAAATAGTTTATTGCTTATACGAGATCTCCTTATAGCTGATACGCGTTGAATACCAAATCACAAGTAAGATTCATCCTTGTTAGAGGAAGTTACGGAGCTAATATTCTTTATGAATGGAGCACAACACAAGAGGAATAAGATTAAGAAAATTATTTCTGATAAAAATGCTAGATCGAATGTAGATAAGAGAAGATCTGATGATGAAAATATTACACTATCATCAGAGGAATATTAAATTAGTCAACAATAGTTAGTCAATGTGAATTATAAATTTACTAAACATACTGTGCTCGACAAAAAAATAATTTTACAATTCTGTTCTCCTAATTTGACGAATTACATCAGGTTTGATTCAGACCAAGCAACGCTTTCTTTCTCCTGCCGCACATCTTAGGCGCGTACCATATGTGCATGTTACAGACCCCCATCCTCAGAGTTCCAGCAGGATAAATGGAACCACCTAGTCTAACAACTATGCGAAGTAGGACTATTTATCCTGACAGGCGACTTAAACTGTCATTATGCAGCATGGAACTGCAGAAACAACTCCAAACCAGGGGAACTGTTGCTGCAGACAGTGGAACAGAATGACTGTGCAATACTGAACCCGGACACACTGACCTACATTGGGCGCTACAACCAGCAGGATAGCAACCTGGACCTAATTATATCCCCCTGCAGTCTGACATATAGAATCTCAGCCTCACAGCACAGCGACCGCAGGGGTTCAGAACACTTCTTTATGGACACAACCCAATCCACCCGTTTCATCCACAAACAGCACAAAACTCGCATTACACCCAAACGAACCGACTGGCAAATATACGCAGACAAACTGGCATCTTCGTACCCGACTCTGCTGACAAGCGAGTTTTTAAGCATGTCCGCGCTGGACCAGTACTCGACCTTTACAAATTATTTAAGAGAAGCGGCGATAGCAGCAACACCAACCAACCAGCTCATACACAGCAGGAGGTACAGAAATCCCGTCCCATAGTGGGACGACAAGTGCAGCAAGGCGGATACGGTGCAAAAAGGCCGAGCTATGCAAATGGCAGTACACGGGTCTACTCCAAGACTGGACAGCCTACAGCAAACAATGCGTAGTTACGAGGAAGTCTTCGGGAAAAAAAGAAAGACAGCTTTCGCAAAATGGCCAGTAAACTTAACCGCGTATCAGATATAACCCTCTTCTGGAAACGAATAAGAATTTTCAAAAAGAAATGGACCAACACAACACCTAACATACCTTCCACATCCCTCACAGAATACCACAAGAAAATCAACCAAATATGTCCCTCCTAGGTCTCATGCAATATCCAACCAACGCCAACTCCTTCCTCGACTCCGGATTCGCCCTGCAAGAACCCAACACAGCGCTTACAAAAACGAACACAAAATTGGCTCCTGAACCAGACGGTATCGAGTACCAAATGATCAAGCTCCTACCACTTACTTGGAAACTTGCACTATTGGACATCCTAAATGACATGTACGAACACAATCTCTTTCCAGACGAATGACGTTCCAGTAAAGTATTCTTCATCCCGAAGCCCAAACAGAAAGGAATACGACCCATTACTCTTACATCATGCGTCTGCAAAACACTGGAATGGCTGATATTCCAGAAATTATACTGGTGGTTAGAATCGCAGAACCTACTACCAATCTACCAATCCGGATTTCGAAAAAACAGGTCCACCGCTGACAACGTTCTAGGTGTAGCCATCTTGGCAAAAACCAGCATCCTCAATAAAATCACAACAGTAGCTGCACTTATAGGTATCAAATCGGCCTTCAACCGAGTACTCCCAGACCTACTCATCAACAAGTTAGCAGAACTGGACATATCAAGGAACCCTCTTAGATTTGTTGCTAACCAGCTCACCGATAGGAAGGCGCATTTCTGCTTTCAGGACACCTCTGGAAAAACCATAGAGGTAATTCGCCGCCTTAGCATAGGAGTACCTCAAGGGAGCGTACTGAGCCCACTACTATTCGCACTTTTCATGACAGGAATCTTAAACAGGTCCACAGACCCAAACAGCGCCTTACTACATGCTGACGACATAGTCATCTGTGCCACAGGTGAGGACACTCACAGCACCGCAACCTCAATAGAAAGATCGGTAAGAATAATAATTTTAGACAATTTTATTTGTCAACGGCTGATATTGGGTGGGGAGGGGATGAAGATTGCGATAATGTCGTCTAGTCAGCTAGTAAGTGCCAATAAGAGAAAAAAGAAAGAGCGATCGTGAAATTAGGCAAAAGAACTGTTTAATTTATCTTATACTGAAGCTAAAGATTTTGCAATTTTCAGTCAATTATTGTTTATTCTTTTCGTATTATTGGAACCTGTAAATAAATGATCTTCTAAACACACATTTTAACAGGGATCGCAGGTATAGGACTGGGAGGGTGTGGAAAATCACCACACTACACTTCATCCGGCTCGGCGGCGGCGCAGGTAAAACAGGAAAGGCTCCACCCATATGCAATACCACTACACCTTGCGTACCGCAGGAGGCAACAGGCAGGATATCTCCCACTTCTCGGTTCTAAGATCGCCTGAAGTATGAAGTTTGCTTTGCTATACAATCAAACTACGGTGGAACGAGGGGAAAAAATCAATTCTTCAGTGAAATACTTTTATTTACATGTTATTCATATGTTAATCATATTTATACACTACAAATTTAATTTTTAACATATATATACAGGGTGTCCCAGAACTAGTGTAACATCCGGAAATGGGGGGTAGCTGAGGTGATTCTGAACAACCTTTTCCTTTACCAAAATGTTGTTTGAAGCTTTGTTTTCGAGTTATTAACGAAAAACACTGACCAATCACAGCGCCCAGAGACCGCGGGCTCAACCACGTATGCACGGCTTTTATACACGGGCGCTCGGTCGGGCTCCCGGCACACGTACTGGCACAGCATAGGTATCGCGAAAAATGTTATGTCATTTTAAATTAAGAATAATGTGAAATTATTCGTTATTCATGAATAACAAATAAACTAATAAGTCGTTTAATAACTGCGTTCGTTATTCGAAAGAAATAAAGCGTTTTATTATTTATGAAAAAAATTTTTTTTAGCAGCACATTTTCAGGTGAATAAATTGTTTTAAGAAAAACAATTTGTATAACTAATGCTAGAAAAAAATAATTCAACTTACCCATTCGTCCACGAAATAGCTTGCTTCGATGAAAATAGGTCGGTAAGGCTGGATCCTCGTGTCGATCCTGACCTATCCAACAATTTTCAACAGCCGATGTTCTGGCTGAGTCGATGAACTCACTTCGCCGCACGATCGATATTTTTCGGTGACTTCTTAGAAGCTGTCGATTTTGATTTTTCTCCGTGCCTTCGGCGCGGTTCTCTGGCGAAAAGCTGCCGTGCTTGGTGCTTGTTCGCCGGAATGATTTATTATTAAACTAATTGTAACATCCACAGTTTTATAACTACTAATTTCAAAAAATTTAGTATTGAATACACGCTAATGTGGCTTATAAATTTGAATGGTATATCATCCACATTGACGAACGTGATAATAACTCTGTTCGATACTTTTATTCGTTATTCGAAAGGAATAAAATGTTTTATTATTGTTAGAAAAGTCCAAAAAGCGAAGGCTTGAGTGGGCCATGTGCAGTCTTTCGCTGCGTTTCCACCTCCTAGGGATGGTTCTGCCTCAAGGCTAAGAAAGTCCATATTGTCAAGGGGATCCTTCTGACTAGGATTTTTCAGGGAAGACAGAATTGTATCAGCACTCGCGAAGTATAGTTCAAAACACAAGCTTTCACTCTTTTTAACCACCCACTTTCATTTCTTATTCAAACGTTCACCACCGTTATCCTGATTTTCCTTACATTATTTACGAAAAAAATGTTTTTTTCTTTTAACAGCACATTTTCAAATAGATAAAATATGCTGTGAAATAAAACGATTTCGATAGCTAATGCTAGGAAAAAATAATTAAACTCGCCCATTCGTTCACGGGTACGTTTTGTGCCATTCTGACGGCACTCTTAGTGTTCGTCTCACTACTTTCAAACCACCACTTGCTTTTTCAGCGACTTGCCTCGCTTACTTTGTAAGCCCTTATACGCGCACATACACACACACACACACACACACACACAACATGCATACATACACACACACGCGCTCACTTATTCACACCCGAATCCGGCGATCTTCAAATGTTTCCGACTTATCTGTTTTGACTCTTGCCGGCGCAACGTTTTGCACCGTCGGTTTATTTGATGTTTATTTGAAACTGTTTCGAATTTCTCATGGCAGTACAATAAACATTTCTTTTCCGTTGTATTGTAACTATTCCCCTTCCTTACCAAACGTCCACCTAGGATCCACAAAACGCTTAAGCTCTCAGATTTATTTTGCTAACTGAACGAGCAACATGCCGCGTACGAACGCAGAGTACTACAAAATGTTTTTAATTTTTTTAAATAATGTAAGGAAAATCAGGATAACGGTGGTGAACGTTTGAATAAGAAATGAAAGTGGGTGGTTAAAAAGAGTGAAAGCTTGTGTTTTGAACTATACTTCGCGTGTGCTGATACAATTCTGTCTTCCCTGAAAAATCCTAGTCAGAAGGACCCCCTTGACAATATGGACTTTCTTAGCCTTGAGACAGAACCATCCCTAGGAGGTGGAAACGCAGCGAAAGACTGCACATGGCCCACTCAAGCCTTCGCTTTTTGGACTTTTCTAACAATAATAAAACATTTTATTCCTTTCGAATAACGAATAAAAGTATCGAACAGAGTTATTATCACGTTCGTCAATGCGGATGATATACCATTCAAATTTATAAGCCACATTAGCGTGTATTCAATTCTAAATTTTTTGAAATTAATAGTTATAAAACTGTGGATGTTACAATTAGTTTAATAATAAATCATTCCGGCGAACAAGCACCAAGCACGGCAGCTTTTCGCCAGAGAACCGCGCCGAAGGCACGGAGAAAAATCAAAATCGACAGCTTCTAAGAAGTCACCGAAAAATATCGATCGTGCGGCGAAGTGAGTTCATCGACTCAGCCAGAACATCGGCTGTTGAAAATTGTTGGATAGGTCAGGATCGACACGAGGATCCAGCCTTACCGACCTATTTTCGTCGAAGCAAGCTATTTCGTGGACGAATGGGTAAGTTCAATTATTTTTTTCTAGCATTAGTTATACAAATCGTTTTTCTTAAAACAATTTATTCACCTGAAAATGTGCTGCTAAAAAAAATTTTTTTCATAAATAATAAAACGCTTTATTTCTTTCGAATAACGAACGCAGTTATTAAACGACTTATTAGTTTATTTGTTATTCATGAATAACGAATAATTTCACATTATTCTTAATTTAAAATGACATAACATTTGCCGCGATACCTATGCTGTGCCAGAACGTGTGCCGGGAGCCCGACCGAGCGCCCGTGTATAAAAGCCGTGCATACGTGGTTGAGCCCGCGGTCTCTGGGCGCTGTGATTGGTCAGTGTTTTTCGTTAATAACTCGAAAACGAAGCTTCAAACAACATTTTGGTAAAGGAAAAGGTTGTTCAGAATCACCTCAGCTACCCCCCATTTCCGGATGTTACACTAGTTCTGGGACACCCTGTATATAACATGTATGCTTAAATATTATGGGCTTATATTGTGACGTGCCGTAAGTTCATGTTGGCGCTATAGGCAAGCCACGTAAAATTGGTGTGGCGTTCAACGTGTTAATGTAACTATGGAGAGCCTTTTAATTGAAATCAAAATATCCCCTAAACTAACGACTTTTAAAATAAATATCTTTTCATAAGGAAAGACGAGTTACATCAATTAATACACTAAAAAATATGTAATTTCATTAAAAGAAAAACAATCTTTACCTTCATATGTCCTCTAGACATTCGCTTATAACAAAACTATTCACATCATATTATGTCTCTCCTGAAGCTATTTAACTTTTATCTAAAATATCTATCGGTGTTAACAATTTCAAAGATTACGAAGATCGATTTAAGTGAGACATTCTGTATGTATGATAATCAGTTAGAACAATTATGTCAAAACTTTAAAGGAAGGAGACTAGCTTTTGCTCATCCAAAAAGTATAATTTTATAACACGATAATATCTAATACCGTACTGAGACATGTGAAAAAAAATTAAATATTCTTTCAGTATTGTTTAAACAGAAAAAGGTTACACGTGGATATAGCATAAAAATTTTATACAATAATTTACCTATTAAGTGCAAATTTTGTTTTATTAAAAAATTATAATCTTGATGGGACAATGGTGGGAATAATATAACTGAATAGAAAATACTTCATGTGTTCTTCATCATAACAAGAAATATAACCAAAGAAAATATAAAAAAAAAGAAATTTAATTAAAAAAAAAAATGTCGGTGAAAAAACAGTTATATTTAAAGAACATTATTTAAACAATACATCAATTTTTATGAAACTCTCTCTTAATATAGTTCTTCGGAAAATATTTAGTATGTATATTATTTGTGGGTATAGCATTTATGTAATTTAGTTTGGGATAATCCATGTTTGTAAAAAGTATAGCACTTCACAATACATTATACACAACAAGTATAACACAAGGGCTGATTCTACCATATACTTCAGGTTAACTGTGAGGACCATTGTTGATTCATTTTCTTGATAATTAATACTACAAATCGTGTTAATCGCTTATTACTTCTAAAGAATATTACAAACTTAATTATGCGTTGTACTTGTCTTCTTCTTTCTAAAGATAGTTACTACAATGTAAGTAACCTAACATCAATTTCATTACTGATTTTAATAGTTTCCATTTCAATTTTACAGATATTTCTATGATGTTTTAGTTTTCTTATCAAGTTTCATCATCTTATTTTCATAATAATGTTTACTATATTTGCTACTGTAGCTATATGTTTGTAGTAAAAAGAAAAAATAATCCTATAAACATTACAAATATTTTTACAGAAGGTTGTAATTAGCATTTCAGAAACATAATGAAATTGCATTTATGGTTCCTCAATGAACTATCGGTAATTAAATACTGCAACTATACTAGCAATAAATTAAAAAATTTTTTTAACTTTTAAGAATCATCAATCATAATTATGTTTTATACTTCAAGTGCTGTTACCTAATACTCTGTTTGAAGAAGACAGAATGAGTTTCTATCACTACTGCAATATTTTTTTCAAACATGGCACACCATGAGCTAAACTAGATAAACATGAATCAACCACTCTCGTTTAATTGTTTTTTATGCTCTTCCAATTTTAGGTCACCTAGGTAAAGAAGTCTCATAATATTTCCAACAATAAATGTTGCAGATTTTTCTTACATAATGTGAATTCCTTTTACATTTGAAGCATAGATCACTTGATGATTCTCTGCACTATTATGAAATTTTAAATTATCAAACTCAACTTTCGCTTTACTTTAATAACAGGTTGTTTTTCATTAATCATTATTCTAATTTTTATCAGTAGATCAAAATAAAAATCTCACTCCTAATTTAGTTCGTAGCTTACAGATTTACACAAATATAGATCTAGATTTTATTTAAAAAACGGCTAAAAATTTAACAAAATTGTTATTTGAGCAAGCAGTTTTTTGAAAACTGTTTATCCCTCTCAAAAAATACACAACTTTAAACCAATTTTCCTGTATCTAATAGTTTTTAAGATATTGAGAGAAGTATGTCTTTCATTCCTAATCTTAAGGGTCATTTTCACCTCGTAAATATGGACAAAAAGGTACATATCAAATATTATTTAAAGAACTATATCATACAAAAATTTCATTAAAATCAGCAAATATCGCTTAAATATCTTTTCTTAATTATTTTACTAATTCATGTGAAATATAAATTATTTTAAACTAAATAAATATGATCGACACATTCACAGCCCTCACTCATAAGTGGGTCAATGTACTCACTACTCAGATGTCTCTTAACCCACACATGAGTCAGGAGAATCCAAAATCAAAAGTCACATACTTTTGATGAAGAGGGCAGTTTATGCTTAACATTTTATATGGATAACTAAATTATGAGTATTACTTACATGTATGGAATAATTCAACTGAATATTATAATAGTATTATAAGAAGCATGATACGTCATTTTTAGAGTGCTGTGTTATAAAGCAGTTTATACAAAATCATTTCTTACGTACTTTATGTTATGCTAAGTATATTTTTCTTGCTCATTTAATTGCAAGTTTCTAATCAAGTCTGCTATTTCAAAGGTCTATATAGGATCCTGCGAATTTCCCAACGTCTTTTTCATTAGCTGATTTTTAAACTTTTGTCAGAAATTGTGTTAATAAAAAGCTAATTAAAAGCTAGAAATAAATAATGTGATTTGTTTATAAAACATGCTTATCATATTTTTGTATGTGATATTGAGGAGTACGTTTATATTCCTTTGAGAAAATGCATTTCTGCTTTGGACTGTGAATATGTTAATATACAAATTTCAAATACAGAATTATGCTCACCTTACTCTTAGATCTTACGTAATATCTAAAAGATTCGTATAAATGAATATAAAAATTAATTATTTCAAATTAGGTTTCTATTAATTTTACACCTGGCTCTACTACTAGTATTTGCCAATGATTCGTAGGAAGTATTTCTTCTACAATAAGCTTCGTGTACATACAGTAACTTTGATAAGTTATCAGGTTTCTCATTTTCCTTAATAGACCCTCACTTTTATACTTCAATATAACTTAAACAATATTATGACGGTGATTTGTTGACTTTCACTACTTTTGTTCTGCGAATAATACTAATATTTTTTAACGTTCAAATATAAGCTTCATTTGTAAATAGCTTAAAAATAAAGGCCTAATAAGGAATTTCTTGAAAATCGTATTAGTGTGATTTAAAATCTTTAAATCTTATTTTAATATAATTTTAAAAGAATACAGTCATATTCAATTTTTTCTTGTAGTTTTTTTTTCTTAACAGACAGGGTCGCCTTTACGACAATATGAACGTAACTATGCGACTATTATGCATTAACAATTCATAAAAAGCTCCTCGCAGATTTTTCGATAAGCAATTAATACGAAGTAGTTTTATTATACACAATGGACAGACTAGACCAAGTTGACACATTTTGTGATAATTGCTTCGATTTATACTTTGACAATATTTAACTCGAGCAGCTTTTTTAAAGCTACATGGTTATTTATCTCCCTCATTTTTATTTAAGGAAGAATTTTCTTGTTGTAACAATCGTATTTCAAGGCTTTTTTACAGTTATTATTTGTTAAGAATGAATGACAGTAAAAAACTATAAAATACGGTTATGCTTTCAATACAGTCTCCTCCATTTTTCGTGTACAATTCATGTAGTACCATAATTATATTTTAGTGCAATTTTTTCAGAACTTATTACAAACGTACAACAAATTTTATACAACATACTATAAATAAGTTATACGCCGTACATTTTCAACGTAAAATTAAAAATTATCTATCGTTATCTATGAAATGATGGCTCTATATTTCACTATTTTCTTTTACGTATTATTATCATTTTAACATTTTATAAGTATAACATTCGAGATTAATATACAATTGGAACGCCAAGTAAAATAGTTGGATATTAACCGGGTCAAAGGAATGTGTTAATTAAACTTCAATCATGAGACTAACAAAGACGCTTTATGAAAAACACGTACTATATTAACGATAGTCAGACGTTAATACAGTAATTTGTAAAATTTTTTCACCTAATGCATTTTGAATCACTTCGTCGTGTATTTGCTTACGTAATAAGCTTACACGATAAGTTTCGAATGCAAAACTTCCATCAAAAACCCAGTATCTTTGGCTACTTCGGGTATGTTTATTTAAATAATTATAATATAGTAATATTGTATAGCTGGAGTTACAGTATAGGATGAATTTGAAACATATAGCATCCTTTTACATCATGTGCTGTCCATTTGACGGAGCATACTGAGCTTGTTGGTTTACTGGAGGTCCCGTTGGTCTTGGTGGACCATATGGTCCTGGTATAGGACCTGTTTGTGGTGGATATCTATCACACATTATAAAACGTTTTTTATCAACTGTTTTATTATTAAATATATGGCTTTTATTAAATACTTCAATATAATATTTTATTTTACTGTCGTTTAAATAGTATATTTTGCGTATGTTATGTAAAATATTCAATTTTATTTTTAAATACTTTTTTATTTTTTCGCGAAATATATTCTAATAGAAAAATAATTTAGAGAAGTGAATTTAAATTGCAATGATTCATATATAAATAAATATAATTTTCAACAAGTTATTTAATATGCTATAACATGTTCATATTAACACGTACCCTTGATGAGGGTAAGGGAGATTGCTTTGTTCTGGTACTGGTGGGCCCTGAGAATGTCCTGGAGGATGTTGATGCGGACCTGGTGGTTGCACGTGAAAGTGTTGTGGTAATGTTATATTTGGCATACTCACAGGCCCCATATCACTAGGTGGAATAGTAGTATTATATGGTCCAGATGGACCACTTCCAACAGAGAAAGAAGTTTGATGAGGTGGAGGTACTCCATTGAATATCTATAGAAAAATAAAAGTTTCTGCTTTAACAGAAAATACTAAACGGAATACAGCATATTATTAGAACTACGACAATTCTGTAAATAATTATTTTCGCAAATATTAGTTCAAGTAAACAGGGTGTGTGGTGAGGTTTCTAGCAAATCTACATGTTCAGCTGGTACTTCTGCAGAAAGAATGTCACGTATACTAGAGATTTATTTCGTTTTATTATCGAGATAAGCATTATTTATGGTGGTTTCAGAAGTAGAGTTAAAAGTGGTTCCCAATAATGAAAATAAAATTTGTGCACAGTATTCAGTTTATGTTTTAAAGTTGACTTGGTTACTTTGACGTGTACAATATCTCATACTTTTTCATATGCAAGATATGCTGATGTGCATATATTTCTACAACCTGGAGTAGTAGAGTTGCAGTAGCTGAATATAAATTATTCCTTACTACTCTATATTCCAAAATGTCTTTAGAAGTTTCAGGAAAACGGATTTTGAACATTATCTGTAAATTGAATAATCTATACATAGAAAGTAAAATAAAATAAATACGTTGAGATTATTGCTTCACTGTAAGTATGCTTCATATATTCTTTTCAAGATAACAGATTAATGAAACAAAATAAACCTATGATGTATGTAATATTTTTTATTCAGAGTGATGTTAACCGCGCAGGCAAAGTTCGTTGAATAAATTAACCGACACTCTGCACATTATATGGTTCGAAGAGTTTCATATATGCATTACTACTCAATTCTTTTTATTCCTTGAACTTAAGATAGTCTTACATGAAAATAGATTTTCTTTTTTTATAACGAAAGTTGTAAATAATATTGAAATAAATTCAATTATGTCCAGTAATGTCATCTTCTAATTTTTATAAAAATTGAATCGATGAACATACTGTAATCAATCAAACAGATTAATCATATGACGAGAGTTTTCTGTTTGCTGTACTAATAAACACGTAGGATAAGTAAGCTAAGGTAAACACCTGCATATCTATAGCATCAGAATTGAATAATATGTAATGATCATTTGAACCAATTCTCGCGAAAATCATTATTTACAAAATTATTGCAGGGATTTCAATTGCTAGTTTTGCTCTTGATATTATAAAGAAACTCATGTGTGTATAAATTCTTACATGCGGAGGAGGTGGTCCCTGACTTTGAAATTGATAAGGATTTATATGTGGTGGCATTTTGGGTAAGGTATAATTTGATGGTGTAGGGGGTGGAGGTTCCCGCATCAATGTATGGTACAAATTAAGAGCATCCACCAAATCAGAGCTTAACTGAGTTAGCTGTGCATGCCTTCTATCCACTTTCTCTAAAGCTGCATCTATTAAAGGTCCCATTGCAGTAACTTGTTCTGTAAAATATTATTACTGAAGATTAATAATTTCCTAGTATGTTTACTGTACATTATGATATAAAGTAAAATATCGAAAAATATGAATACGTTACCTTCTAGATCAAGCATTTCTTGTGGATCTGAATTATCACACTGAGGATCTGCTTCATGTAACAAATGTAAAAGTCTGTCCATTTTCCTTTCATCTATTTCAACTTCAATTACTTCTGGTTCCCTCTTTACTGTTTTCACTTCTACTTCTTCAGCAAATTGAACCATTTTTTTGTTACTGTGTTCTAACTCTATATATAAACTCATATATAGCACACATCTTTAATTAGTATAATGTAACATGTTATGCATCTTACTTGTGAATTGTTCAGGCTCAACAGACAAATCTGCAGTAACAAAGTTAGAGGGGAAGAGCCCTTCTCCTGTATAATTACTGCCTTTCCACCAATTTGGATCGGAATCGTCCAAAATGTTAACTAAAATTAAATTCATAATAATAATTTTATTATTTCATTTGTTCTATGTTTTTAGTTACAATTCAAATGTAACTTGATAAAAATAAATTTTGGAAAAATTTCAATCATACTTATTTCTCCAGCAAAAAATGTTAATTCATTAGCTTCTGCAGCTTCAAAGTCATACAAAGCACGGACTTTCCTGCCTTCAGAGTTGCTCAAAGTACCAAGTGCAGAGCTTACATTAGGATATAAACCAGTATTTTTCTTAGATGCTGGTGAACTATGCGAAGAAGATGCTTGACTATGAACTTTACTTTCCTTAAGTGAAAGTTCTATGGCTAAAAAAAAAAAGTAATTAATTGTACTCTGCAATTCTTGCAGAAAAAATGGCATATAACACTTAAAAATTTGAAAATACCTTTTGCAATATCTTCTTCTTCTTGTGAATCTGTTACTACATTTGGATCTTTATTTAGTACAGTTGTACGTTTAGGCTAAAAATGTAAAGAAAACCTTTATTAAATACAAAGTGTTAGCTGTATTTAATATTATTTTATATATTTTGACAAAAAAATTATTTATGAAAAATAAGCTGGCACTTCACATAAATATTTCCATGTGGCTTAGCGAAATAATTATTCACTTGATGAATGATTACAGGAAAAACACAGTACGACGTCAATAAGTGATAGCCTTATCTTACTACTATTCAAGTAAGAGAGTACATACAGCCATACACATTTTGCAGTAAATAAGGATCATATAAGTGAATTCTCAAATAAAAAGACTTACCGTATCTGATATAGAAGTAAAATCATAACCTTCATTTTTAAGTTTGTTGTACAAGCTTGGAATTAAATTTAGCTGAGAATCGGTTTTAAAATCACCTTCAGCCCACTTTTTTAGAAGTCCTCTCATTCTCTCAGCAATCTTTGGCTCGGAATGGTTAATAAGTTTCCTCAGATCACTTTCAAAGTCTCTTGATGCAATTTCCAAGTGAAATATTTTTCCACAATTGCTAACACATGCATCCAACAACTAAACAGGAATTAAAATTAGTATTTTATATGTGAGTTACAATAACTTACGAAGTAAATGATAAACTAACTGTCAGTGCTTGCATAACAATATGTGGATCTGGAGAACATAATCTCTTAACGATTGACCGTAAGCAATCCTTAGCATTTTGGGTAGAGGTTCCTACTTTATCACAAATATCCATTATTTTTCCCCATTCTTCAGATATATTCTTCTCACTAGTTGCCTTTTCTATTATAACAAATTAGGAAAAATTATATAACAAAATATAAGGATTTCATCTTTGAAAATAGTTTTATCATATAATATATGTCATTTATCATATTATATATTATCATATAATGCTTTTATTTATATAATTCAAAATTTTGTTCAAATCATTAATTGACATTTTAAAACACTAATATAAAATTTTTTGTTTAAAATTATAAATTAATGAAAAGTAATGAATAGTATTACTAAATATTTGAAGTGCAGAAATTAAATATCTGTGCTAATTTTTCTTTTTGTTTATTGTGATTCTGAAGTAATAAATATCTCTATGCAATATTATTATTAAATATCAGTTTTATGTACAATTTTGCAATAAATGTTAATTTTTTAACACATTGCACAAATATTAAAATGTATTGCTTGCATACAACATTTCAAACATCATAGATTAAACAAAAGTCTGGCTCTGGACATGAGTGAATTCGAAGAAACGAACAGTTAATAACTACGGAGTTTCAAGATTTCAATGCCCTGAATATCATCATGATAAATGAATATTTTCGTAGACATAATACGACTAATCTGTCGAGGCGATATAAAAGCGCGGTTGAAGTATTTGCAAAATCGAGTGTCTTAATTGGAGGTCAAATGTCAATAACCGTTTAATGCATCTATCAAATGTGGAATTTCGATTTCATGTGAAATATACAACAGATCGAACGTGTACACGGAGAAATTATGCATGCAAGCCGTCACCGGGAGAAAAATTTTTCCGTAACATTAAAATAATATAATACAGAACGAATGTCTAAGTGAATTAAGGCTAGAAAGAAGTCTACTACTCACCGACGTCAGCATCGAAAGGCGAAGAAGTCTGGAAAAGGCCCATTTTCGCCGAATTGAATTATTAAAATGGTATATGTTCGACAGTTACGTCCGTTACGCGCTGTCACGGAATCACGTTACGTTTTCTCTACGCATCCAGCTGATATTTACTTACAAACACGACACCGAATGACTAATAACATTCTAATCTAGCATCGAGGGACATCTTTCTTTCGACCTGCCAAAAAAACCTCGATACTATCGAATCATCTCGAGCGTAGTGTCAAACGAGACAATTTTGTGTTGTGCAATTTACGATTAACTAATAAATTCAGCGTATAATTATTGAAAAATTAAATAAATTTTGCATACTTTAGAAGTTTAAGTTCATGAAATGATTAAAGTTACGATAATTTACGCAATTTGTACATTTCCAAAGATTACATTGAAATGAACATCGACAATCGATACATCGTAAAATGTCACACTTTACTTCTGCCATCTAACGACAACGTGAAAAATTGTTTTGTGAAAATGCTATTCCTCTATCGATAGTAAAAATGAATGGTACATGTAAAATGTTATATCACAGAGACAAGGTACGGAATAAATTTATCAGACAAGATGTAGAGTAGACATATCGCTCAATACATTTGTTTGTTTACGTCATTGTGGCACGCCAAGTTTCGTCAGTGTCTGCAATTTCCAACGTTACCGATTTAGCATAAAACAAGATTGCAACATTAGTGATTAGAATTAGAACTATATTTTCCAATGAAATTAGAAATAGAGTATAGGATAAACTACAATACAATCATACACGAAGTATAAAATTCTGTACTTCTACACCCATAATGTATAGTTACATTAAATTGATCGCAAAGTTTTATCGTTTTATTTTCAAAATAAATTAAAACTTTTTTCAGTAAAAGTTTTGTCAATTAATCTATAGTGTAATATTTATTGTTACTTATAACCGTTTCTGAAATATTCGGTAATTTATTTATCCCCTTTATGTAAAATTTCAACAAAACTTTTCGATCAACCTACTATTTGTCCATCATTACAGGTTGCTTGCTACGAGTGAACAAACCGTTGACGTAGTAATTTTGAGCAGAAATTACATATTATGCTGTTAATGTTTTCCTATTTTGACATGTTATAATCGCGTAAAAAAATGATCGTCTTTAAAACTATAAATGATGTTCTTATCCTTTGAGATTGAACTTCGTAAACAATTACTTTTTATTACAAAAGGTTGTATGCATTATTTAAAAATTACAAATGCATATGTATCGTTATATTAATACATTTGGTAAGATATATTAATACTACGTGATTTATGTCGTGTTTGGATTAAGTTTTACCAGGAGAACATCATGAAAATTATGAAAGAGAAAATTTTCGTTATTTAATGATCCACTGCAATGTGCATATTATCCAATTCAAGCACCACACACATTCCAGCTTCCTCTCGCAGGAGGAAAAAAAATTTATTTTAAAAGTTGTTTAGCGTGAAAAGGGATATTGTCGTATAAATTACTTTTTTGTGTATAAAGTTATAGAAGAGATTTAAAAGTCAATTTAAATATTTTTAATGAAGTACTATATATCTTTATTCATACTATAGTATTTGGTATAGTATTAACAGTCATTTAATATACTAGAAGGTCATAATTAATGAGATCTCAAAAAGTCAGGTCAAAGCGATTGCGTCAAGCTGTACCCTATTTACCCCTGAATTAAACCACTCATTATCAGTAGGTACTTGCTAAACTGTCTACTCGAACGGCGTGTTTATGATTTTTTAGTATTCTACATTAAATGATCTTATACAGCACATTCGTCTTAATACACTGTTGACGGGAAATGCGAATCAGTGTCTTTCATTTTTCAAACGTTGTTAAAGGGAGACGTAAATCGACATTTTCCATTTTTTTACGGGAGACGTGAATCGAGATATTACAGTTTTCGAACATAGAGAACGGAAGACAAATATTCACATCTTGTACACGTTCAATTGTTATTATGTGAATAATAATCGTTAAATGTATGTTTTTGTGTTTGCTATATAGACCCTTAATTTAGTTTCGAAAAATTAGTTAAAAATGGAGCATACAATCTGAAGAATACTTTGCGAAATTTCTCGCAGATGAATTTTCAGGTGTAACAAGTGATGCTGAGAGTGATAACAAAATGGCAGTACTTCTGATAGGGAAAGAAGAAAAAACTTCTCCAGAAGGGAAGATATTTTCATGGCTATAACACTAAAAAACATTACTAATATTATCATTAGCTGTATTCGTTAATTTTAAATAAAAGATTCTGTTTAATGGAATTCAAAAATCCTAATTCAAATTCCAATTTCCTAATCCAAACATATGCGGGAACTAAAGTAAGAGTCATTTCACAGTATACTGTCAGCAATATGTTAATAATCACTGTTATCATATAGAGTGTCTGTTTTATCTCAATACAGTGACATATTTTTTACGCAAGTGATATTAAGAAAAAAATATATTAACAAAAGTTGTTTGATATACAGAGGGACGTTATGCGGTGTAAGTACTTTTTTTGTATCTGGTGTAGTGGGGAATATTTTAAAATCAACTTTTTTTTTAATGAAATTCTATATTTTTTTATACATAATATCACAGTTTATGTTAACAGGAGTTCAAAGAGTTATTGAAAAAGGCCTTTTTTTTCGTGGGAGGTTGTAAAATTGCAAAAAAAGCGGGAGTCGGAACACCACATTTCCCTCATCGTTGCCTTAACTTGCTAAGCCTATTTGACCTTGTACGCAACTGAGCCAAAAAGTACTGAAAGAAAAAGTATTGAAACAGGATTTATTAGACGACTAAAAAAATGTCTTTACAACAATGGAGGGCATGTGGAGAGGGTATCCATAGAAAGAAGATTTCAATAAATCAAAATTGAACATATCGGTAGGTATAAATGAACATTGTTATCTCGTAGCTTGTAACTGTAGGAGGTTTTTTTTTTTTTATATAAGAACGATAGAACTTTGAATTCAAATAAAACGAAAATTACAGTAGATAAACTAATCCTCTCTATTTTATTTTAAAGTACATTCGATAGCATTATACATAAAATACAATACCATGTAAATAACGACCATAATTGCGTTTAGTAATGTGATTACGATAAATCCAATTTTCGATGACTTTGGCACATAAATCAGGTCATATCTAACCGATAACACGAATAACGTTTGCTTTAAGATCATTAACAATTTGTGGGTTGCTGGAATAAACAAGAGACTTAACATGGCCCTACAAGAAAAACTCTAATGGCGTCAATTCGCAAGATCTTAATGGCTAGTTGACAACCGCATTTCCCGATATAATTCTAACGTTGAAGTTCGATCTGAATAAGGCGACAGTTGCAGCGGAAGTGTGGCATGTAGTACCATATTATAGAAATCACATTTCAGACAAATGAAATCCATCCAATTTACGCTAAAGGAAAAAAGAAATTATTGAACGGTAACGCTCACCAGTAACAGTTACAGTTGTACTTTCTTCATTTTCAAAAAAAAATAGGGTCCAATGACTCCACTAGTAGAAAAACCACATCAAACATTATCTTTCTTTGGGTGTAATGATCACTCGATTACTGATTGAGTATTAACATCTCCTTAAATTGGGCAATTGTATTTATTAATAAAGCCATCCATCCAAAAGTGAGCTTCATCACTGAAGATGACTTTTACTGTTCAACACTGGAGAAAAATAAATTTTAATAATTTCAACGTGTTAAGCAACTGAGTATCATGATGTCAAGCACTACTGCGTATAAATATCTTGCGACTCTGACAATTGAACAACAAACGTGACAGCAGTAACCACTGAAAAATCTATCGTTCTTATTCATATCGATGGCTATTGCATCCGAAGGATCGGTGAAATATTCAATGTCGCCTAATTATTCTTTACATGCATTATAACCAAAAGAAAAAGTTTGGCTTAGGTTAGAGTATTAATATCCATAAGATTACCGGTAACACTAGTTTACAAATTGAAAAAAAGATTCTGCACACTGGATGCCGCTATACGTTTCTTATGTACTTTGGTTCGCTAAACTCGAAAATCGCATTAAAAATTTTTTTTATGGATACGTTTTTGAGATATAAATTTTTAAATTTTTGTTTGGATTTTCTCGGAGGTAGTTTGACTATTTGGACCATATCTCGAGTTAGAAGCGACCGATCTGATCGTAGAAGGTACTAAATTAGAGACAATTGAATTGCCAACAAATATTATTAACATTATTTTCCAATCGCTTTAATAGTTTCATTGCGATGGACCACATTATGAAAAAAAGGTGAGTTGTTTTGGCCAAAAGGAAGATTGAAAACTCACTCTATCGCCGGGAAGAAGTCGAAATCGTAGAAATATGCTCAGTTTGTTATTTTTTACGTAGAGTTTGTACTTTCACGAAGAGAACAAGGTATTTGTGAAGAAAATTCATAGATAAATAACGAAGTTATGACCAAATATGTGAAAGTAACGAAATTCAACTTTTTCTCAATATTTTTATTTTTTTCCTTATTTAATAAATACTTAAATATTTCAATATGATAGGAGATATTTAGAAATAATTTTGGCTTCTGCTTTGTCTTCTGTTATTTTTGGAATCCGTTTCTCTTATGAGGAACCAAATATAATCTCCCATCATTCTCTCGTACCAAAATCCCTGGTAGCGCCGCTCAATGGTCTTCATTTTTTGGTGGAACCTCTCACCATGCTCGTCACTTACGTTACCGAGATTCCCCGGGAAAAAATTCAGGTGCGATTGCAAAAAATGAATCTTCAGAGACATATTTACGCCTGTTGGAAAAATACTTGTCATCCGCTGAGGCTGCAGCCTGGAATTCGTTTAAGTTAATAGTTTCGGATTTCCTTGGAAACAGTAAGAGCCCGAACTACGAGATGATTGTTGAAGATTTACTCCAGAAATATGCAAGAATAGGTATGGAATACTGTCATTCTACTTAATTCTATTTCATTTTCTGTTATATGTCTTCCATTCTTTTTATTTTTCCAACAGGCGTAAACACCTGTTTTACATATTCCACACTTCGAGCAGCGCGGTTTGATTTGAGGGCAGAAATTTGACAATGTGGCAGAATTTCCTCTAGATTGGGTACCCGTGACATATACGGTCTGGGCCTCTGGGCCATGCACGACGAAACTTCCGGAAACTTTTGGTTTATGATATGCCAACTGAGACCGTCGGTGAAAGTTTCGTTGAAAACGTGTATTGACGAAATTCTAAGAATTAAACAAAGGTTTTCTGAGAAACGACTTTTCCAGCGTGTACATTATAAATTGTGTTGGTTATTTGCCTGTCGGTCATTGTAGTTGGCCGCTATAAAGTATTTGGAAAGAAAATGAGCTTTCAAGAAATTACATTGTATAAAGTTGCCCAAGAAACACATCTACATGTTTCTTTTTAATAAAATACAAACTATTTGGAATTTTTTCAAGTTATTTTTTCTTATTGAAAGAATGATTCATTACAATTATACATGGAACAGTATATCATTAAAATTGTATGTACGATAACGGTGTCTGCATACATCAATTCGATTATTGAAATTTTCAACGACTTTCGACATGTTGCTGGAGTTATTTCACGAATTGCAACTCGAATGCTGTTCTTTAGGTCATTAATTGGTTATGACTTCTTAGCATAAACTTGATCTTTCAAAAAACCTTATAAAAAATCTAATGGTGTTAAATCACATGTTCTTGAAGGACAAATGGAATCTGCATTTTGTGATATTACACGTTGACGAGATTTCGCTAAAACTGCGGTCGCTACATCAATATAATTCAATTCTGACCATAAAAAGTCACTCAACGTTGATTAATAACGCACAGTATTTCTAGCATCGTCTTCGAGGAAAAATAGTCTAACAATTTCATTTACCCAAAATGCACATTAAACAGTGATTTTTTGTGAATGTAAAGATTTTTCATGAATAACACGAGGATTTTCATCACTCCAGACAAAATTTTGCTTACTAACGAATTCAACCACTTGCCTCATTACTAGAAAAAAAGATTATTAGAAAAAGTTTGAATAATGTAAATGCATTGCTCCAATGTATTGTCTGACCATGGTTAAAATTGTACTACATTCTATTAAAACAAAACAGCTTATATTATTTCAAAAGACATGACATGCAAACATTATACAGTGCTGACAGATGATACAGTCGCATTTGGATGACCCTTGATCTTTATATGCTAGTAGACTAACTATTTTTAAACGATTACATTCTTATATATCCGGTAATGGGGGTACTTTCCTTATGGTACTCGTAACAATATTTATGATGTATGTAAACATAAATTTATAAATTTCTATACTAACACTTCAATATCTTTTACTGAAATTATTATCCTCTTAAATCTAAAGATCTACTAACCAAGTATTTGGTCGATATAGGATGACAATTTTTTATTAGCTACAAATTATAAAGTTTTTATTAATTATCAATTTTTATTAGTAAATTTAAGAAAAATAATTTTCCTCCTTTTATTAAATTCCACTTATACTATAAATCACCTTTCTTCAATTTGATTTTTTCCGAAACAAGCCCAAGTTACGGTAAAAAAATGTATTGCTAGAGTGGTCTGTACTGCAGGAATTTCCTCCATATAATTTAAAAAAAGCTCACCATATAAATTAATACGTATATAATTTATATATTAAACACAAATATTTATAAATTACAAATAAATTAATGGACTGTTTATCATTGAATACTTTCTTAATATGTTCGTTTCTTTCATCAAACTTTATCTTTCCTTTTCTTTTAGGTATACAAAACTGATTCAACGAATAAAGGAATACGTGGATGATTAGACGAGCAGTATTACGCAAAAGAGTAACATTTATTGTGGTTTTGTAGGCAATGTTTGTCGCATGCTTCCAAACCTTGAGAATAGGACTTGCACCATATAATTTCTAAATAATATACTTAAGGGTGTCGTCATGTTTAGCCAATTGCAACAAGCCACATTTGCACGTCTTGAAAATTACCTTGACATTATACAGTAACCGCAAGTTTCCAGTTTCCACAAAAAGTTTTTACAATATGTATGTGTAGACTTACTTGCATTTATACTTTATTAAAATTTAAAGAAGCTACACAAATTTTATATAACAACTGTAAACGAATTCATTATATGTCTCGTAATAAAAATATAACGATTAAAATTTTCAACGGAAAAATTTATTTTCTAAGGGGAAGAGGAGAGCGAGCAAAACTTACTTAAAGAAATGTAGAGCAGAAACACTTACATGTTAAGATACAAGTGTTTTATTTTTTTCAATAAGAATATAATAGATAAACGGATGAGAGACGGGCGAATGCAATTGTTCTGCTCGAAACAACACAATATTTAGACAGTTCAGTTTGTCATTTTACCATCCGTAAGAAACTAAACAAAAAAGTACATGGTTTCACTTAAAAAAATACTGATGACCTTGTGAAAAAATGACTTTGGGAAAAAACGTTTTCACCATCAGATGAGATAGTTAAGTATTTCTATTTAAATACCCCGTTCTGTATAGAAGGTGATAAAGAAAAAGAGGTTCGTATCTTTTACAGTAGATAGTATTCACCAAATGATGAAAATAAATCCTAATAAACAAGGGTCGAAGAATTTATATTTTCAAAGTTATAAACACTCTTTTATTTAGTTAAAGTGGCTGGTTTTCTCGCATCGGGAGCTATCATACCGTATGAAAACAATGAATTTGTAGCGACCAGCGGCAGGATAAAGAAGCGGCAAAATTTGTCCTGCAAATGGTTAGGACAGTGAAACTAGCAAGCCGTTTTCAACCTTTTTCATAGTGAAGATGCGAACAATGCATTAAGTCTAGAACATTTTTATTCGGCTGCAATAGCATAACGGGTATATACCATATACCGTGCATTTTCAAGGGACAATGTAGCGGACCTAGCGATTGGATGCTAGCCATGATAAGCAACCTAATCTTGAAGGAAACCCCGCTGCGTCAACAAGCTTACGGAGCGAGCCAGGGGTCTGACTTTTTGGTTTCCCTGGTCCAAATTTGAAAAAAAAAAGAATGGTCTCGGACCGCACTTAAAATATACTAATAATAAGCAGAAATGTCATAGTATAATAATATTTGACTTCTTTTTAGTTAAAAGTTTTTTTTTAAATCATGTGTAAATCAAGGAGTTTTAATCACTGAAAAAAGTAATCGCTTTTTTCTGGGGTTTGTGACAAGGCCAGGACAACAGAAAGGGTGCGAGATCGGTTTGAGAGACTGTCAAGTTTATGGCGAGGATTTGACTGTTTGAATATTTTTAAGATTAAGGAAAAATTTGCGTAAATAGTTTTAGAATATCCTTAAAGCCTCGTAAAACTTAGTCACCTAGTTTCTCAATAGCAATTGACATATATATATACCATAAACTCCGGCACCGCAGCCGAAAATTTCAGGAAGTCAACGAGAGGTTGAGGACATGTGTGGCCTCGCGTTTCCTAACCGGCTGACTCCTGAATGCGTAACTTCTAGAGAAAATTACTGATAAAATACTAGGAAGAACCTACAGTAGGGAAAATAAGAATAAAAGACAGTTCACGAGTTGCGAGAAGATATACATATAAATGTCGCTATTGGTATATATCTTCTACTCTTAAGAAGTTCAGTTACTTTTGCAAGTACATTGTGCAGGTTACTTTTTACACACACACACGCGCACGCGCGCACGCACATATAACTTACTAACAACTAAGTTAGTTACATGACTGTTCCACGCTGCCCTACGCAATTCTACACTGTTTCCTCCACGACTCTCTAAACTGTTCTTCTCACTATCCCATTGCCAGCCACTCTCGTCCTCCTTCTCTCTCTCTCTCTCTCTCTCTCTCTCTCTCTCTCTCTCTCTCTCTCTCATTCTATCCTTAAAACTAACAATACTATTTTGAACGGGCCTGCGTCATGTCATCTTGCGATGCCTGCAATCGATCTAAACCAGTATTTTCCAACCTTTCTGTGCCATGTCCCACCTAAGCCTTTCTAAAATTCATATGCTCCCTATATAATATATACATAATTTGTAATATTCAAAAGTTGAATTGTTCACTGAAGAAACTTAAATTATAGGTTTTAGGAAGAAATCATTAGGAAATTGTTAAGGAAACACAATAAGTAAATTTTCAAAACATATAATGGAGAATTGAAATTTAATTACGAATAATGTTTCTATATTATTTTAATTATTAGTAATTATTTATTATTTAAATTTGCAAAGAGATATTACCATACGGTTAACCTAAACTCTGGACGAGTCCATTTTCGAATTGCCCCCCTTAACAATCAAATTACCCACCTGTGGGGCGAGGACCCCACCTTGGGAAACATTGGTCTAAACCCTCGCTATGGTCTCGACTCAGGACTCTCGATGTAACCCTGCCATAAACAGTGCTCACTTAAGGGCTACGTTTATAGGCTCGCAATCCCACACTATTTTAATACAACTTTAATTAAATGTGCATTTTTCTTAATTTACGATACTTATATAATATCAGAGCTATGAAACATGTTGAAAAATTACATTTTGGATAATTATTTTAGAAGATAGGAAAAAGAAAGGAAATATAAGTAAATTCATGTATTAAAATATAAAGAATAACAATGATATTGTATCAAGCGAAATATTTAATGTAAATCATGTCGTACTGTAGTCTTGCAAAATATAATATTCGGTCAAAAACGGTTGGTTCTTAGGAAATCTAACCCAGTATGAAATTCTACTTTCATTTATTCCTGTTAAGGAAGGGTGAAAAATAATGAATGCGATCTAAAGTATTTGTAACAACAAAAATTGGATTTAATGAAAGTATTATTCAATTGATTTCGATCATTACTGTATTTTATAAATATAATATTCAGTTCTTAATTAATTTTACTTTTCTTAAAAGACGTTATAAGTAAACTGAAACTTTTTATTTCAAAATGGATATGGAACGCTATTTAATATTTTAAATAACATTTTGTTAAATTAAATAGAGATCATGTACTTGTTGTTCAAAGTTGCTATTTCACTTGAAATACATTTCTCATTCTCTTTTCGATATTCTTACATATGAACTTCAACAATATACATATGTTGAATAAAGGGATATCAGGATTCCACTGAGAAGAATGAAAATCAGGAGAACACTTTTGTTAAAATTCACTTCCTCTTCTTTTCGTACACGTGAAACGTTTTTTATTAAGGTTCATGTACATATGCATATAAAGGAAAGCCTATTTTTCCCATCCGCGATATTCATGTACCTGCACAATCATCTTTTTCATAAGCCGTTTCACTCTTCTGAGATGTCTTGTATATGATTACCGTATGAACCTTTCCTTTCCGTAATCCATAGCTCTCTTAATCTTTAAATTGCTGTTCTTCGATCGGGGATTTTCACCACTGAATCGCTTTCGATGTTACAGAACGATACCTGTTCTCTTTTTTTGTCATCGTAAAGTCGTTATAAAAAGTAGATATACTGTTTTCAATATATTGATTAACCCAACTGTTTTTTATAATTTCTATTTATTTATTCTATTTATTCTTTTCATATTTTATATATTTCGTTAGAATTTATATAAATTTATATATCATAGTATTTAGACTCTATGGCAATTTGTAAAATGTTTGTTCCTGTTTTACTACTTGAAACAGAAATTAAGCTTTTTACAATGATAAAAATAACACAACATGCTTTTGCCATAACAATAATCTTTTAAAGAAATCATTTTATAAGGACTTAACTGAAGTGTCATACAAAAGTTTTTCTCTTTCTTATTTTGTACTTTATATACTTTTCTTATTATTTATTACTATATATTTAATGCAAATGTAAATTTGTTTTACCTACTAGCATGTTTCTCATTGTAATGAACTACAGTTTCATTACTGAAATATATAATTTATATCTTATTATTGTATTCATAAATTCGTTATTAATATATATAATGTTCAATATAAAAATATAAATAATTTTATTTTCTCTCACTAATCTGAACTTTTTAATTTAATTTTTTATGCATTTCTTAATATTTTTCTTACCTAAAAAAAAGAATACTAACATACGCAAACTGAACTAACAAGGGGGAAGGCACAAATGTGGAAATCGCTTTAGGAACGATACTATGTGGAAGTTGTAGTGCGCACATAATGTTATAACTTTAGTTTGAGATATTTTGATTTAAATCTTTTATGGAACTTGTAATTCACAAGTATATATTATTGAATATATTATACATAGCACATGTACCCAAGAAGATGTCGTCGGTATGGCGATAAAGAAGATATTTGTTTTCAACGCTACTGGTTTGGGGTTAAATCTCATTAGAGTCTGAAATTTCGTTTTTTTCTTTTTCTTTTTTCTTTGTTTTTAAGAATCTTTACCGTGAAAGTATTTTTATTATATATAATGTATATATTATATGTATAAAACATAGGACAACAGAAATCGTTATGAAGTCTTATTCACTCTTAACGTGCAAGTATTCGACTATCTTTTTGAGCAGGTAAAACAATTACAGTTACTTTAATGATTTCTCCAAATCCGACAATCGCAAACGTCGAAAGTTTTAGTATGCAAGATTTACACAGAAGAATCATTTTGCAGTCTTTAAATATAAGAGCACTCATAGATAAGACGGTTGGAATAATACATGTTACATTTTAAATGCATTTTCAATTTTGAAATTTGTATAGGAAAATATATAATACACAGTATATGACAAAAATATTTCCACAGCAAGTATTAAATAGTCGTAAATATGGATCTGGAAAATAAAGAAACATGTTTGCTGAAAATTTTCTTAGCTTTAACAATGAAGGAAAAAGTACTAATAAAATGGAACAACCTATTTCTTATATCTTCGAGAAATTTCATTACAAACTCGTTCACAGTGTTTCCTTTCACTGGTGAATCGAGAACATACGGTTGTTCGGAAGTTGCACACGGTGAAGAAAGTAATGGTTATACACTATCATACACAAGTTTGGTGTCACGCATTATTTTATAATTTTAATAGAAATTATTTGCTCGTTGTTTAAGAAATTAATCAATTTTGTCAAATGAAATATAAGAAACAATTTTATTGTATTAGTAGAAAGTGATAATTTCATATATTAATAAATATTTTTAAAATAACGTTACAGGTGATTTCAATGGAAGTGAATAAAACAAATAAAGGAACCTATACTTTTCTTATTAAAGTTTGATGCATTAATATTATGTATAGTTGAATAATTCATTAACAACTAAAATTAGTTCGGAATAATATGCAAAAATTAGTATAATAATAATTACTGTACATTCTAAATATATATGTTTAACATTTTTTTTTTTTAATTTTGGCGACTTTTGATTTTCTTATCTTATTTATAATAAGATTAATTGCAAAACTAATTAAAATGAACTAGAATAACAAAATTGTACACTTTTAACGGTAATAGTAAAAAGTATGAGAATACTTGTACTTTATTTGATTATTATATTTTTGAAGTTATAATTAATTTTTAGTAAAAATGTTTTAATACGTAAGATATAATTCTCAAAGTGCATTTAGCCATACCAAAAACTGTGAACAAGTGTGTCATGAAACCTTTTCTTTCTGATCTCTTTCGATCTAAACCACGATAAACGTAAAACTGTTTTGCTTCCACGCCTGCGAAGACTGGTGTCAGTCTTTTAGACTAGTCAACAGTTTCGGTTTTTAATTTTAAATTACCAAGAATCTCGTATCTGGACAGATGCCCTTTGAAAGCGATTAATTAGTGGTAAACACTTTTGTTCTTGTAGTTTTAAACATGCACGTAATCTTCGACCTACAGATAAATCTGTCTTCAAACAAAAAGTTTTCAGTTTGCGGCACTTTTTGTAATGTTTGAACAATATTAATAATTACGAATATTTTTAACTATTTTGAACTATTGTACAAAATTTTGTGCAAAAATAAAAGTTTCACATAATAATTTGACCGGAATATTAATATTTTATAAATACTTCAATGATCGATTGCTACATATATCAATTTTCAAATTTCATTGCTTCGTGATAAAAATATATTATAAAGTTATTATAGAAATCAAAACATTCTTTCGTTAACATTGCTTAATTTTCCAAAAATAATATTTCTTTCTTCATATATTCTCTTTATATAGCTTTGTCCAATAATATGTGTATATTGTATTGTAGTTTCCTCAAAATATACTACAAAATTTCTTAAAAATAATATCTGCGTAAAATTGAATTGAAAAAACATGTATTACTTTTACTATCAACAATGAAGTAAAACCGATCATGATCATAAACTTATGGACGGTAGTGTACGATACCGTGCGAAGGAAGAAAGTTCTGAACGTCATACAAGGAAGAGCATTCATTGTTAGTATTGTAACACCCTAATTTTACTTATATTCCATAAGAGGCAAAAAATGGATCACGGTGATGCAACAATTAATTAAAGGCTTAAATATAAAGTGGCGTGTCTTCATAACACAGCGAAATTTTAGAATAAAAAAACGACTAGAAACTTTTAGCGAAAATATAGCATGGAAATATTTTTTTATTGAAATTGATATGACTGCTTCTGTACAGTACTATCTTCTTCTTTAGTAGATTTGATTAAGCATAAAAAAATAATAGCAAGTTGTAAATCGAAAAGGATGTTAATTAAATATTATGAAATAAAGTAATTTAATACAAAATAGCCCGAGATACGGGCTATTTTAAAGAACATAATCCGATGTCGTAAAAAAAGAAATATATAATTCACAGTAGGTAGAATAGATAACGTTACATTTTCAAATAATCTTAGTAACTTTTCACCGTCCTTACATACATATGTATGAACATACAATACCAAACATACAGAACTACTTTTGCAGGATAAAAAAATTAAAATATGTTAATTGAACAATATGTGTTTCGTATTATTGTTTGTAACTAACTGAGCATATATTGCGACATATATGTTTCTGTATATAAAGTATTAGTTACACAAATTAATTATTATAAAGTAAATACATTCTCTGCTTCATTATAAAGAAAACATTAACTGACAAATTATTAAAGTACGACGTATTTGCGCAAGCGTTAGCAAAACAGTAATATTTGGCAGATGTTTATACAAGCACTTTGCAGGAAGAAATCGAAACTTTCGCTTCATTCTCGACTATTAAATCACATTGAGCAGGTTCATAACAGTCAATTGGCAACATTACGGAAATTCTTCTTCAAAAAACCGTATAGTTTCAATACAAATAATATAACAAAAACAATAACACCAAAAAATAGCAGCTCGTAAACTTTCAGAAAATAGAAGATTGAGATAATGTATTCATTGTTATTTGTGTTAAAAATAAAAAATCCCACACATATTATATAAATTAACCATTTTTTAAAGTAACAAATTGGGTTCTTTTAAAATTGTGAGTGTAATAGTCTATATAAATTATTGCGTTTTCAATTTTGGTTAATTCCAAAAAAAAAGATTATTCACTAAATACAGGTTTATAGTATTTTTCTATTCTGTTAAGTTGTCCGGAAGTTTGTAGCTGTAGGCTATCCGTAGTTGATGCGAATCAAATTTTTACTGAAAACCCATCTATTATTTGTACTTACATATGTATGTACAATAATAAATATAAATAGTTATATTATGATTCTGTAATATTTGGCTTTCGTTACATCACGTTACAAATACTACAGAAGACATGACGATGTTGTTAGTTAAAATTATAGATATTTGCGTAAAGCAGCTTATATTTTTAATAAATTTGATGGTTATTTATGCTTTAGTATGACTATGCTAGTATAGTAATTTATTGCTAAAGGATTTATACGTGATTCACATTTAGTCTTGTGTATATTCGCAAATCGTATTATTTTTTTCTCTACAGTGGAGATGTTTAGTGCTTCACGAAATATCCTCTTTTCTAACACACCAAAGTCCATTACAATTGCATGAAGAAATGTCGATTTTCCATTTTTTGAATATATGATTTGGCTGTCATCCCCTAAAATTGAATTCCATAGTTTTACATTGGTTGTCTTACACATTTGTATAAATACGTGCATACAGTATGTAAAAAGTGTCATAGTCATGACTTTAAGGGATGAATCTACACCTCTGAATCGATGGACATTTGTAAACAAAATTTTTCGCAAAATTGTTTATAACACTGAAAATTAATATTAACGTTTTTTTTTTTTTTTTTAACATCAACGTATTCTGCTCATTAAGAAGAATTATACGTATAGACACTAACGGTCAATACAGAAAGATCATAAAACTTAAATTAAGAATTTCAACGGAATAGTTAAAACAATTATATACTCTAATACTTCGTTGAATTCATAATAAATAGATGCTTTTATAGATTAACAAAAATTAGGTTCTTCAAAAAGATGGGGGTTCAATTTTTCAAAAAGAATGTTTTTTTCAAAAAAATTTACACGCAGCTTATAGATCTTAAAAAACGGCATAATTTTTATTTCAATTTTTTTTGATATTTTTAGTTGTTTACGACTTATAAGCACGCTATATAGAAAGGGCAATTCGGATATAAGGGTTACAATCTCCTTTGAAGTGAAAAATGGGCACGAACAAATTACAGCTATCTTCTTACATACATAGATCTAATAAATATTTATGCAAAGTTTCATCAAAATCGAAGTGTATCAGTCCCCGATATTCCCTTGTGAGCTAGAGTTCGTCACAGTGTTTTGTTATAAAGCATAAGTGAATAAAAAACTCAGTTCATTGCACATTCATTCAAGTGTCACGAGTACGATAGTTTTATTGTTAAAGGAAAATGTACACATGCACGTTCAACTTGCTACCTTATATATTCATATTATTATATTTTATATTATCGGTTTATATTCTAAAATTTATAAATTTCTATAATTCACATATTACACAAAGAATAAACCACCTAATCAGTTATTCTCCAGTGAAAAAGCCGAAAAACCGTAAGCACGGAAAGAACCGTAAAAAGGAACATAATTCATATACATACACCCAAAATATTACCAATCCACCAATATCTATTGAATTTGTAGATTCGATATGATTTCGGTTAAGTTTCTAAATTCATTACTTTCATGCAATATTGTTCAATTATACTATATGTATATAAATTACAATACCATTGACATTTTGTATATACAATACTATTGGTTAGTTGTCCAGTGTATCGGAATGGAATATTGTTGTAGATATTACCTATAAACCTATTTCCAAGTTATGGTATACAAAGATTCAATTCATTATTATTTTATATTTATTTTATAACATTTAGGTAATTTATGAACCTGTGTTTATACAATATGTTATGTTCTTATTTGTACCTATTCGTGAAATATGCAAACACTTTATAAATATAACGTCATTTTTCGTAGAAATAGAATAAATAAGCTTTTATTTCTATGGTAAAACAATTTTTTGCATACAAATGGACATTAGTTCAATTAACAATCAAATTGGCAGGTAACGCATATCCCTTATAACTTTCCCTTCTCTTTTTTCCATTCATGTATGATATTTCCTTGATACCTTAATGTATCTGCGTTTAACCAATATGTGGCAATAATTCTTTTACTTCCTGTTACTCGTTTAGATACGAGTAAGTTATTTCAAGTGAGTTAACATAGATTCATTATGACGTGTCGGTTCATTTCAGCCACGACACTTTCGCGAGTGTAATAAGCGAAAACTAGGAAAGATGTTATTATCGGAAGTGTATCAAGTACTGAAAGTGTTTGTAAAACGCTACAATGCACTTTTGCGCAGTCTGCGGAACGTTTGAGCGGAACTGAAATATATGTACATATACATATACAGTAGCTCACGAAAGTATTCGAACCTACTTTACGACAGAAAAACTTTTTTAAGATTGGACTAAACGGCTTTAGTTTTTTGGAGAAGTTAGGAGGATTACTTTACTAGTTGATATGTATGATACAAAAAATGTTACAGTTGATCGGAATCATGAAAAATGAATGAAAGTCGTTTTTGCAACTTTTTTATCTGAGCCTGTAATCAAAATTTTAAAAGTACGTTTTATAGATTTATGCCAGTTATATAGATGCTGAAAATTTCATTGAAATCGGTGAATGCAGAAACAAACGGCAGGCATTGAAAGATGTAAGAATCTTTAGATTTATTGCAATTGTAAACCGAAAGTTGTAAAAAACTGCGATTTTCGCCACTTTTAATCATTTGTAGTTCATAGCAGCGTTAACCGATTTTCAAAACATTTTTAACACGTATATAACTACATAAATCTACAAACCGTATTGTTTAAATTATCATCACAAGCTCTGATAAAAAAATTTGTAAAAAGGAACCTTTATTACTTTTTTCGCAATTTCGAACAATTGTAATTTTTTCAAAATTTTTTACATGTCATCTAGTAAAATAATGCTAACTTAAAAAAAGAACTCAAATTCTTTAGCCCAATTTGAAAAAAGTTATTCTGGTTTAAAGTGGGTTCGAATGCTTTTGTGAACTACTGTATGTAACTCGATGTTCGTTCAAGCATTTCCATTCATTTCAATGAAGTTGAGTAACCTTCAGATGTGTAGATTTGCTTTTTTTCAAGGTTCAAAAAGCGATCATGCATTCCTTCTTATCTTAACATAATATTTTTAGTTCATTTGAATTAACCGACTCGTTATCTCATTATTTACGTGTTTAAATAGATATACAAATAAGTATAAAAGAAATGGCGTGAATATATGTATTTATGTACATGCTTACTTTATCTAGATTGATGAAATGTATTCAGTAAAAATTGTATAATATTGACGCTTAGTCAGCCAAATCGTATTATGCACTTACAGTGTAGTATTTTCTTATAAAATTTGTTACACTTTGTTTTGCAGATAATTGAATGTAGGAATAATGAAGCAATTAGAAAAATTGTTTGGTTTGTATTTTTATATTTTAAAAGCAGACATGTATTTATTAGGTATATGTAATATTGAAAATAGATTTTTAAATTACAAAACATTTAAAGTTATTAATTTGTAAGTATTACAAGTAATATTAAATATATCATAAATATATTTTACATAAAACAAGTTATGAGGTGTTCTAGTATCAAATAAATTAAATAGCATACAATTTTATTTTGATAGATAGTGTTTCCTTCCAAGCCATGATAATATGAAATAAACAATGTAAGCTTATCAACGAATGTGAAACTATTTTTTAGTTCCAATCAATAGTTTACTTACTTTAGTTTACTAGTCTAACTAAAGTTTAAAACTAAACGTACCGAACTGTTACTATTGAAAAATATTTGTTCAAAATTCTGTCTACTTTCATGCTAAAACTTATTGACAAAATTACAATATTTTTCCCTTACTTTCAAAAACTAATAATTTTTCACTGATAGTTCTCATTCAGATCTTTTGAATAGAACCCTTATAAACTATCACAATAAGAATCTGAATTATTCTGAAACCAGCAGATTTTCAGCATCGATTTCTACTGACTGTTGGCAAAAATCTTAAGAAGATGTAAAACGTGCACGTGGAAAAGTTCTTCGCGTACCACGGAAGGCGGCAAGGAAAAACAGAAGTGGGCTCTTTCGAAACTGACGTTCACCGTCCTACCTGTTCGTCTCCCACCTAGTCTGTGGTGAAGGAACTCTTCCCCAGCTGGAGAAGTAAAACTCTCAGACGTTTTCCGATCTTCAACAGTCCCGAACTCGTCTTCGTCAACGTGCGAACTTGTCAGCCACACAAATCTGACGTATTTTCGCCATTGTCCTCTTGTTTTCATTTCTTTGCTGACACGTAAAGAAACAGCAAAAAGTAACTATTTTTTTCTCTCGATAGAACACGCTAAGAGTACGATTTTCTTTTTCAAACAAAGCTTTTTTCTGTTACAAGACATTATTGTTTTAAGACGAATAGTTTTCAAGGTTTATCTTTTCCTTCTTCTAATTGATATTTTTACAAAGGAAGATCAATTTTTATATTATTCAAAGAGGAAGTAGTTTAATTGTTTGGTTCTATTTAAGTGAATTCGAAAGTAACTTGGTGTCGATATCGAGAGGAAAGAAAGGGACATAGTGGGGTGTAGATGTTCCGGTGGTGAAGTTTGTAAAAGAAACCAACTGAAGTGTGAACATCGATGGACACTCGAGGAGGAAGGAAGATTGTTGGCGTGATGAGGCGGATGAATGTTCTGTGCTTCCTATTGATCGTTGCGGTCCTGAGGATAGAAGGTTCTGTCACTGCTGAAGTTGACCCAGTGATCCTTCCAAGAAGTGAATTAACTCACTTTCAACATGTAAGAAAAATACTACCTTCTTTTTCTTTTTTGTTTCTTTAGATAATATTTAATATGAAAACATTGCAATGTAATGTCATTGCTACACGAACCATTTGCCGCCCAAATCATATTTGCTGATTTATTCTAACTGGGGAATATATATTATACAATATGTCTAGTTTCTAGGAACATCTCATAATTCAAACTGCAATTAATAATGTATCTACACGTAGCAATAAATGAAACTTTAACATAAAAGGATACATTTTATGTACTAAAACTGAAACAAGTAAAGTAAAATAAAATATCGCGCCCATGCTAGTGCAAGATGATAAAGAGTTAAAAAATAACTTCTGATATAGGATTTATTAAATACATTTAATGAATTACTTCCATATCTTTTACTTGAAATTTTAAATAAATTTGAGAATGTTCTTCATTCTATTTACGACTATAGATTATATTATACAAACGTGTTTGGTGTTCTGTTGTCATGAATTAAATACGAAATATATATTTTTAATATTTTTAATTATTGTTTAAAATTTGAAGCTTTTAGCATTTTGTAAAAGCATTCCATGTTGCAATAATTATAACGTAAGAGCGTTATACTTATAATATATATAGATAACAAATACGTAGTGTTACAGGCGTTTAATAAAATAAAAATTAATAAGATAAAATAAATAGATAAATTAAGATAGAAATATTAAATTGGTACAATTTATAATATTTTCAAAATATTAAGATAAGCTACATAACAAACAAATTGCTTGAATGATGTTCCATGTCGTAATATGGAAAGTACTTTTTAAAGCATTCGCCTGTGAAAGAATTGTGTGTATATAACTGATCAGAGTTTTCAGTGGTATCGTTGAGATCGATGTTCCTTTTCCACAGTCGTGTAAAATTTCCATCGAATGAATACAATGTGCGAAAGAATTACTTTCGAGTCGAACAAGCGAGATGTGCAAATACAAAAGTATCTCGATTCTGAAATCGTCGAAATTGTTTGGAGAAAAAATGACTTCGTTAATGATTTGAATATCATTTTACCAGAAATTATCGTGTGAATGTGAATTGAGATATACATATGTAGCCGACACATTTATTGTAATTTGCAAACTACACTGTTTTGAAATATGTAACTCCTAAGAAAAATGATTTATGTTATTGCTTTGCAATTAGAAGAAAGTTCACCTCTTCATACTTCTTTCAAATTACACTCCCCTTAATAAGTGTTAAAATACTCGGAGAATATGAAGCAAACCTACACATGCATTAAAAAAATTATTAAAATCCTAAAGAAAAGCAAATGATTCAGTCTAGAGTCTCGTAATATAACGAGTATATGTACTTTAACTGATGTGACACAGAAATTTAATTTAAATCATATAATACTTTCTGTACGAGTATGAGTGTTTTAATATACAGGATGTTTCACTAAATTATTGTTAGAAGCCGTTATCTACGAATCTATTTAAAACTTTATAATGCGAAGAAGCCATAAACAAAAAAAATGTGGTCCCACTCCAAATGTAAAAAATGACAGGTATTTTCAATTTTTGAAATAGAATATAGGATAAATTTTTATATATTTACATAGTTCTTAATAAAGTAACTTTTGCTTATATGTTTATTAGGTTGAGTCATCAGTAATTGCCATTTCTTTACATCAATCTTACGAGGGGTTAAAAGTAACGTGTAAAAATATTCATTATAAGATGTGTTTTCCATTATTAAACACTACTTGTTTCCGCATATATCGTAGTTTATTAATTATAGATTCGTAAAAGTTTGATGATTTTGATAAAAATAAATTTTTGACAAATCCTCGGACCTGGTCATCATTACTAAAGCTTTTTTCATTTAAGTGGCAATATACAGCGTAGCTCAGCTAAATGGAGTCACCTATCTGTCTTATTTGTCGTTGCGTGAAAAAGTTTTGCGGGCCAAAGTTATATTATTTTAAGAGGCATATATAGTAGTGGAAGCGGATTTCCCTTACAATAATTTTTTTACAAGATTTCAAGATCAACACTATTTTTTAAAGAAACATGAGAAACATTCTTATGAAACATGAAAAAATGATTTCAACGATTTTAATAGCTATACTATTTCCAATATTCAATTTCGAGATATTTGATTCTGAAAATAATATTCTAATTAATACTATTCAAATGTTTACATCTGAATATCAACATTAGTTGTTTACTGCAAACGCAAACCTAACAGATGATCGCTTAGTCTTTCTTTAATTCTATTCAAAGTGTCGAAACTAGCAAGATGCGTTATACAGAGCAGGAATAAGTGGACAATGAATTCATATGTGATAAAAGCCATCAAAGTTTATGAGCATAAAACAATTTTGACAAACCAGTAATGTGCACGGTAAGAAACGCGAGAGGATGAAAACTGTAGTAAACGATGAAAATATCAGTGTTGCTCTATTAGCTGCAGTTTCTCAATTAGGCAAGTAGAACGTATAGGCGATATTAGTCGAGCTACCATTTTGGGTATACTTAAAATGGAAAAGTTTTAATCGTATTACTGGAGTTTATACGAAGAACTGCGCAGATTAATTTTCTCCATCGTGTTCACTTTTGTTAATGGGCACAAAGTCAAGTTGCAAACGATAGAGCATTTTTTAGCAAAGTTTTGTTCATAAATGTGACTTCATTTGCAAATTGTGGACAAGTAAATTTACACAATATGCATTACTGGTTTGTCGAAAGTCGGCGATGGTTGAGAGATGTCAATAAATAAAAACCATAAATTGTGTGTTATAGACATCTCTAGCGTTTGTAACTGACAAGGAATTGTAAAAGTATCTTCTATTATCGCTTTCAATAAAAAAAGAAACTTGGGTGGTCTTCCGTAGTGTTCATTTAAGATACATTAGTCAACAGACGCAACAATATTCGATATAAATTCGATATATATATTCGATATATAATATAAAGTTGAATTTGATATGAGATTTCTTTACATTACAACGAATATTAACATTGAAACATTTCTCTAATGACATTATAAAGCATTTTAAAGACTATCAAAACTTAATGCAAGATTTTGTCTATCCTCACGAGAAATTTAGCAATTAAGAAAAGATACTACTAATGTAGGAAATTGATATTAAGGAAAATAAAGATAGAGAAATGCGAGACTAAATAGAACTTGCGAGTGAAGGTAGAAGTAGGGGTCAGAAGTCACTCTGTTAGTGGGTGAATAAGCTTAGTACTACTTTCGTATATAACTATAATTCGCCATCTGATTCCACGCTCCGTATGAGCCATCTGATTTTTCTCGCTCCATATTTTAATTTTACATAGTGACACCCATTAATATTCGGGCATCCTTCAAAACAAAATAACCTTTTTAAAATTGGACCATACGGTGTGAGTTTCTTTGAGAAGTTAGAAGAATTAGTTTACTCGTGGATGTATATAAAATATATAAAAAAATCTTGATAATATTCAAATTGTTCAGAATTACGAAGAAAATAGTAACGATCGCCTTTTACAACTTTTTCATCTGTAGATTTATGTCAATTATATATATATATATTTAATATATATATATATATATATATATATATATATATATATATATATATATATATATATATATATATGTATATGGTATGTATATATTAATATATATTTATATATAATTATGGACACCCTGTATAAATATAGAAAAATTTTATTTACACAAGTTATATAGTACCAAACATTAAAGGGGAGCATAAAATTCCGATAATAATTTTTCTGTAGGTAGAAGGTTTTCGGAGATTGTAAGGTTACCTCTAGCTTTTTTTTCTTTTTTTTTAAATGAGATTTTTGTTAACCCTATGTGAATCGTTGCTGTTGTGGCAATTTCAATATGTTATCATTAAGTATTTAATGCCAAATAATTTTGTACAATTAAGTAATTACACATTTTGTTTATTACTTATTAAATGACTGATACAAAATTTATAAACTTTTATATACAGTATGTTTAGCAACTGGACAGAGAAATTTTAAAGGGTGTTGCTACAATCTAACATTAAAACAAAAATGAAGAAAAATGAAATTGTATTTAAAACTTCATTTCTTAATTATACGTAATTAAAAAGTTACTAGCTGTATGACGTTACTTTTGACTATGTGGGTACCGTCGTTTCTTGACATGCTTTATACCAGTTGATGTGTAGAAATTTACCGGATCTCATTGTCAGTCAGAGATATTTTAGCCGAGTATGTGACAGCTTACAACTAACAAACGAAGCGTCAAACGCAACATCTTGATTTTTATCTTATTTTAACTTACGGAATCAGTTCGTAAAATTTCTCTCACCAGTTGCTGTACACCTTGTATGTACATATTATAGTGTTTATTAAAATATACATTAATTAACAAGAATCTAGAAAATATCATCACAATCAATAGTCTAGAAAAAAAACATTTATTAAGATTTTTTACTTACATTTTTAAACCATATTTGTCATAAGAGTCTATATCAAAACTTTTAAGAGCTTCTTTTATCGTATAGAAACAGTAACAATAAAATATAAGGTGGGTAAATAATCACGAAACGATTTATAATTCTTCTAACTTTAATTGTTTATTATTCTTTTTTTCACATTTTTGTTCATAATTTACAATTTACGTTTTGGAATTTAAGCACGAATAAGTAAACCAGTAGATCAAAATAGTGGATTTTATTTCTTCAAACCAAAGGTGGAATATTTTCGTACAGAGAGCTTATCGCCGGTATTTGAACGCTAAAAATCGCAATCAATATCAAGGATTCCTGGTTTAATCGAACATTTTCAGCAACTCGGTTCAGCAAACGATCTATCACGATCTGTAAGGCAACGTTCAGCCCGCACGGAAATCAACGTGAAACGCGTAGAAGAAAGTGTTCGAGAAAAATCAACATCAAGCAGGAAATGTTCTGGCTAACTTAGGTTGTCTCAAAACTGCATTGCGGCGTATTTTAACAAAAAATGTATACTTGTATCAATATCAGGTTCAGTTAGTACAGGAATTGAAAATACCAGATTATTAGCTACGCCTACAATTTCTAATTTAAATTAAAAAATTAGTGAGGGAAGAAGGCGATTTTACTCATTGTAAATTTTTAGGAATTCAAAATCTTTAGATTCTTTACCAGCTTCGATTACATTGTCTCAAAAGTTTAATGTGATGTCATATTACCTCTGTAATCATCGGATTTTATTTTTTTGAAGAATAACTGATCTTTGATTTAAGAAAAAGTCTCACTATTTTGGTTCACAGTTCTGTTATAAGCATACCAATACCTGAATTTCAGAACTCTCATTGTAAATATCTACAACAGAAATTAAAAAAAAAATATACACAATTAAAGTTGTAACATGTATAAATTCTTTTGTAACTTTGATACACCTTGTACCATAAATTGACTACATAATTTTCAATAAAACTAGTAAGTAGAATTAATCCCTGCAAGGATTATCTCATAATCAGCACCAATCTTCCTCATGACTCTTTATGATTTGTAAGACGATAAAATATTCCACACATATTTTTCTTACTTAAGCAAAAGAAAGACAAAAACTGTTTGATAGATATGTGCAATTTAATCGACAGTAATTAGAAATAAAGCATTAAAATACAGTTTTGATGATCGGTAAGATTAAATCGAATTAATGGAAAATGCTTTCACTGTCATTTGACGGAACCAAGAAGCAAATGGTTTGCCGTGTTTGATGTGAAGAGCATAGAGTGCATGAAAACGGAAGTGTTCAGGACATCCTATTGGCAACACTTCCGGTTTTCCTTCCTCGTACGCGATATCTAGAAGCAAAAAGAAACTCTCGATTTCACGGATGCTCACGGACGACCTATAAAAACATTCGTAAAACAAGCCATTTGAAAATACAATTGGTGTTTCTTGGATGAATTCACGCGCGAGAGAAACGTCCTCTAAACACTATGATGTTCAAAACTTTATCGTCGCGCATGTGAAAGTGCACCTTGGCGCAGTGACAGAAGAAACTGTAAACATGTTTAACGAAGTTTTATTATTGACCATGCTAGACAACGGTAGTTTGCCTTTGATAAGCGCTGGGAACGGATAGAATATGTTGTGCCTTCCTTTCTGAGTACAGTGAAAAAGAATTTTACGTATTAAAAATCCTTTATTGAGTCGTAAAAGAGTAATTTCAGGTCTTTGTTTCCCCACTTAGAGTTTACCAAATTTATCAGAACTTCATAATATTTATTAAATTTAAAGATACATTGGAAAATTTATTCTTCTGTTTACTATTTGATGTTTAAACTGCTTTAATATTTTCATATTGTTTCAGAAATGAGTAATATACGATCAAATACATTAATTTGTACAATACAGTCATAGTAACAGTAAATAATAATAAATATTTCTAAAAAACATAACATACTCCAATGGTGATGAAAAAGAAGTTATTTCTTATTTCTACAATTTTAATTCGTGCGTATATTGGAGAAGAAATGAGCTAACAAAAAAACTTCAATAATATAGTGTCATTAATACTTTATTTAAATTTTGACCTAATAAAAAAATTGAGTTGAAAACAAAGATTGCAAACAAAAATTAAGTTGAAAATAGAAACAAAAATGGTTATCTTGAGTAGACTTTCTATGTTCTTGTTATAGCAAATGTCGAGGTCAGATTAGGGTTAAAATTTAAATGCAGTATAATGAAGAATATAATTCCCTATATAAATATTTTTTCAAGTATATATTATTAATTAAATTAGCCTAAAGGCTAATATGCCTTTTCATTTTCTTCGTTTCCTAATTTTTTTCAGAAGCAACTAGAATTCTTATTTTTTGTATACGAAGGAGTTGAAAATTAATTATATATTTTCGTTTGGTTTCTACCATAACAACATTGCAAATATCAACATTTATTCCAATTAATAGTAATTTTCTACTATCATAAGGTAAAAATGATTACATACTGAATTTGTTGGGTGCTAAAACTTTACGAATATACCTTACTCTTTACATCAATCTATATTTTTTGTTTTATGGAATGTATTCATATCCATACAGTTATTTTAAATAAAATCCAAATTCATTTTTTGCTTAAATTTAATAATTACGTTGAACGTAATGTTTACGTAAGTATATTTCACAATAATTAATTGCTTTCACCATATTGCAATACATTTTCTCAAATTTATATCACAATCGTAATATTAGAACTAAATGAATATTCTTTAGCATTTTATAACTATAAACAGAAGAAGAAGACGTGATCTATCGTATAATATAAAATTGATAGATTCGTTATCAAAGTGTATCTGTCAAGTATTGAAAGGAATACATGAAGGTATCAAAGACAATTTTTTAATGGAAAAAGTAACTTTAGAAGAAGTGAATTGTGATAAACAAAAATAGTTACAGATCGAATTTGAAAACGTTTGGCCGAAGGCAAAAATATCAAAAATTTGAAAGCTTGAAAAATTAGAAAAGTAAAGTACACAAAAGATGTTTTAAACAGACAACTTTAAAAATAGTTTTAAGTTTCAATTGTAATTTACTAACTATTTATTAACTTAATAATAGATAGACTAAATACTGAAATAGACTAAACTTTAAAAATAAACTTGTTTTGAAAAACTGAAACCAAACCGATACATAAAGGTTATTCAAGAATTAAAATGGACGCAGACAACTTCTATGAAAATATAGTACACATCTGAAAACGTTTTATCAACTAGTTATAGGTAATCTTCCTTGAATCTTTCCACCTTTCTTAGTTTGTCTGATATTTTTAAAGAATTAAAAAAATCTTTTCATTTATTTCCTTGGCACGTCTCATATCTTGTTAAATTATTTCTTGCAACCACAAAATAAATCGCTACATTAAAATGTGCGAGGTTAAAGAAATAAATTGGACAAACGCTACGAAAAGCAGTAAAAAAAAAAAAAAAATAGAAAATGAAACAAATGGACTATTATAAAAATCGAGATTTATAAAAAACTATCTATCAACGATAATAATTCATTATTTATCAATAAATAAATTTTTAGAACTATCCGTTATATGTATATTTTTAGAATAAACCGTTAAACAGTTTAATTGGTTTCTCATCTCCAAATAATATATTATTAAGTTCAAGTTCATATAAATTTCTTTTATCTGTATGACACTTTGTATATGTGGTATCGGTTTAATTTCAACTTTTCTGGGCATTGTGTATGATTGTGCTGTACATCATTCATAAATAACACAACACATTTTTTAAAAGGAAGGATGCATATAATGTCGTTTAACCACACGTATTTAATATTTGACAACTTTCAATTTCTTAAGTTAGAAAGCTTCAATTAAATTTTTACGTTAAGGACTTCAGAAAAATAATAATATTTAACAGTTTTTTAAATCATTAGTATTTTATGACTTTTTAGGTAGTCGCAATTCAACGATAAATAGTTGAATCTGAAAATGGTGTGAAAGAAATTTTCTCTTGTTGATCATCGGTGTAAACGATGTTTGTTACTTATAGCTAGTACAGTATCTTTTATTTATCAAGATAAGTCATTCAGAGCGTGTCCGGAATGAGTACAATGTAGAATACAAATTATTCTAATTATCATAAGTGCATATGGTTTATGATGCATGACAAAATGGAACGGATGCATATATTTGAAATTTATCTACAAGAAAAGATTAAATTTATCACAGAACATGCAAAAAACAGTGAAGATAGGGAAAAATATTGCTATTAATGTTAATAAACTACAATGAAGCGATTATTGTTAGCTACTCTTATTTACTGAAATTGTAAATACAACATGTCGAAGCTAGAAATGGTAATAGAAATAAATAATATTATAAATTATAAAAAAGAATAATGTTCATTATATATATATGACTTCAATGTTTATAATAAATAAACTAGTCACCCTAAATATGAATAACGTATGTAAAGCAAAAGTTAAGACTAAAATCGGTACTGCATTTGTAAAGTATTAATTATATTAACATAAAAAACAATATTATTTTTAAACATTAAAAGACTAGTCTATTTACAAATTTTGAAACCCAAATAAATATATATTTTATACCTATTATGAACTTCATTTCATATTTATGAAAAAGTTACACTTATTCCATATTTTTTTCGTACAAACAGAATATTTACTTAGCCTTTTGTACATGTACATATTTTTTGTTACTATAAGAAAAAATATCTTTTCTTTTGTTTCAATTTTGTAGTCAAATTTTAAAAAGTAGAGTATTAATTCGAATTTAACGTGAATCTTTATGAAGCAAACGTAACAAACATGGATGAACAGAAAAGAGAAACAATATAAACTCATTGAAATCAATTTTATGTTCAAAGTATTTATGTATATACATGAAATTTGGAGTCTCCGAGAATTTATTAAAGGCAAATATTGAAGACTCCAATTTGTTTCAAGTTTCTCTAGGACACGAAGTGAGAACACGAACGCAAATATGCGGGACAATAGGTGAAGGTGAAGGATGCTACGTAGTCTCCCACTTTCTCCAGAAACCTTCCTGATTAACAGAGTCTAACCAGAAACAAGCTTAATACGGTTCTCAGTTAGAAAGAAATGGTTGTTTCTCACCATAAATGTGAAAATTATGAAAAGTCAAATAAATATTGAGAATTAAATTTTAAGAAATATTTTGTAATACAGTATAATGTTTCTAATAGGAATGATTAATTTTTTAGACATGTTTACACTTGCACATTTAGTTCGGTAAAGAAACTAGTTTGAGTTAATTAACTAATCAACATTCTTTAGATGTTACTCTACATTTGGACATTATTATGTAGTTCAATAGATTTGTCGATTAACCCTTTATCTTATAACAACGAGTTTTAACTCATAGTAACTTATAGTATAAATTTTGGTTAAGATGCAATAAAACAGTTATATTAGTAACAAAAATTAATTTTTATTCTATTCTTCGTTTTAGCTTATAAGACTGAGGATTATAAAATATAAATAATCTCTAATACTTTTTATATAATACATTACTGGAACTGTACGTAGCTGTCATTTACAATTAGATGTATAATTAGCACATGTGTGCTATTTTAAATTTCTCAGAGACGACTTAGGATTTCTGAATGTAGCAAATAGTACATAAATGCGACGACGCAGGAAGAAAGAATCTGTTATTAAATAAGGTCGTTCTCACTAACAGTCACTGCATACAGAGGAAACAAATAAATTCCGGAGGCGAAATGATAGCACACTTAAACTTTCTGTTGATATTCTCCAGTAGTTTGTGTTCTATAAACCGATTAACAAGTGTTACATCTTACAATTCAGTGTCGACATGGGCCGCGAAAATAAATTAAGTGAATCCAAAATTGTAAGGATTGTTGAATTAAAAAAATCAAAATTTTTATTATGAGAGGAAAAATTAATTATAAGAAGAAAAAAGTTGTGGAAGACCGCCAATGCTATCGGAACGGGAAAAACGGGCCATTATGCAGTGCTAGACAGAAGTATTGGCACAGCATGATTGCTATGATACAAATACTTGTAACTATTACAAAAACTGATTTAAAGAAAAAGTTTTTCAACATATTCATTTATTATCTATCCTAGTTTATTACACAACAAAAACTAATAATATAAATAAAGTAATACATAGAATAACAACAAGAATATATTACTTGAGCACTTTATAGGCGGACGAAAGTAGTGACACAAAATAGAATAAACGCTGTATCGTCGTCGTTTTTGACAATTTCCCCTCATTATTTAAAAATAACAGTAGGGGATCCCCCTCATTAGTTATTTGTTATAATGCTTGATCATTTAAGCTAGAGATTTCAGTTGTTAACAAGCAAAGAATTAAACTAGAATAGCAATGACTAGAAAAATAAAAGAAGCAATAATTGAAGCAAGGAGAGTAATATTAAATTTACATAACATGGAAAAATCTTACAGTGAAATTGCAAAAGAAATCGTTTTACTATTCATTCTGTCATAAAACGGTTTAAAAATAAAGCGAATGTTAAGAATTAGATAAGAAATGGTCGTCCTCCCAAGCTGACAATTTGGGGGAAAAAGAGAAATTATAAGTATAGCAAAGAAAAATCCAAAACTCAAGTCGTCTGAAATTGCATCTATGATAAAAGATGAGTGTCAAAAGCAAATAAGTACCAAAACTGTACGTAGAACATTAAAAGATGCTGGTTACTCTGCATGTATTGCACAAAGAAAGCCTTATATGTATTAACAAAATAAACCGAAAAAAAGAAAAAAAATTCACAAAAGAATTTATTACAAAGGATGCTGATGTTTGGGACAAAATTATATTTTCTGATAAAAGCAAATTCAACATTTTTAAATTAGATGGAAGAGTATCAGTGCGGAGAAAGGCCAACACAGAGATGAATCAATGCAATCTGCATGCTACTGTGAAACATGCAGATGGTAGTTTAATGGTATAGGAGTGTATGGCGACATCGGGTGTAGGAGAAATTATATTTATCGATGGTATTATGGATAAACATATATATTTAAACATATTAAAAGAAAATCTTTCAAAAAGTGTCCAAAAATTAAATCTTCCCAGAAATTTTTATTTTTAACAGGAACGAGATCCTAAACATATGAAGCATATTGTTCGCCAACAAGCGAACTGTAAATCTGTAAATTAACCAAAAAAGCTACATTTACTATCTATGGAAATCTAAATCTATATAATATGTACTACTGATTTGTCAAAAATTTAGTAGTTAATGTGTATTTTATCGGTGGGACTCTTACTTATTAAGATTGGGAACTTTACTAGAAAATAACGACCACTAAACAATGTAGTTATGGTACGACAGATACTTACAGTACTCAAAGATGTCATCTATCAAGAAATACTGACTACATCGGAAAATACAACAAAGACAAAATACAAAAAAGACATTAGATTACTGCAGCACGTGCTGGAATAGGTTCGAACGCGATAAGACGTGCGTGTAATTCAGCGATACAAAGATTGCAACTCCGTACAGACACAAATAGTTGACACTTTAAACATCTTGTATAATCTAAGACAATTTATTTTATTGCCACGTTTAACCTTAAGATTAAAATGTACTTGGCTGTTATTTGTTAGTGGTAGTTTCATTTTTTGTTTATCGCAATTTTCCAGAGTATTTTCTAGATTATTGGGTTAGTACGTTTCTTGTTGCAAGACTTTGTCTTATGTTTAGCTACGAAGCAATTTATAGTTAGGATACTAGAAGTTACATTTAAGCAAATAGTAGATATTCTTTATAACTAACTGTATAACTTACTGTATAAAGTATACTTTCTCATCTAACTTGGATTTTATTGAAGTGCGCATTTACTGCTGTTGCTCAGCTATAGTGTTCATATGTAAGGATTGACCTAACACACAACTTGTACATACATGCACAGTTTAAGTTTATGTGGTAGGTAGCTTGACTTAGATATAAGCAAGAAAATTGTTTGTACTGTGTAGGTTTTCTTAATTTTATATCGTATGGCAGAAGTCCAGGTTAGTCTACTATCGAGAATGGTTCCCAGGTATTTGATGGTTTTAGAACCGGAAATGATTTCGGTGGTTAATTTGGTCTTAGGTGGTTGTAGGATTTTTTCCAGTGGAAGATAATAGCTGCTGGTTTGGAGGTATTGAGTTTTATTTTCCATTTTATGAAGTAAAATTGAATAGTGACTAGGTGGGGTTGAATGTATCATACTTTGTCGCTTGTATTTGGTTCGATAAAGATGCAAATATAGCAGTATAAGGCCATGTATAAGATCAGATTGGTGTTGGAATGCTTAACTCCTTGCCTTACGATTTAAGTTCTAATAGCGCGTGTCATAAACAACATGGTCGGTCACACATTGGGCCACTTCACGGTTTGGCTGAGCGTTCGAAGTTGTGCAAATCACACGTCTTTTGATATGTACAATAAATGCATGTATCAGGTACAACTAATTTTATTTTGCAAGATGTTTGATAAATAATTACTACCAATTGATCATTGAACAAGAAAGATTCATTACCTTGAAGTGAATAATAAATCATAATATAATATTAATAATAATGACACTAATTAATAATAAATTTTATAATAACATTCTTATTGCAATTTCTAAATAAATACATATTTTAAATTATTAACGTCTTGATACAATTTACAAAAATTTAATAATCTTCGATCGTGTGGTATCTTTCAAAGCATATTGGTATATGTAATACAACTTTACATCTTTTGCACTCTCAAGTTGTTTCGTTCCTTTTTTTATGTTTTGTGCAAAATTTACAGGCTCTTGCTGGTTTTAATTTGGATAGCACTGGGTCTATATGCTTTGGAAAATGACCCCAATGTTTCGTGTGCAGTCTCTCTGGTACATTTCCGTTCGATAATCGTTCTTTTCGATTATACTCTGTTGACAGTACATTTTTTTAGTAATGATTCGTGTAGCCCAAAGGATGTACCCCGTCTCTCACACGTATTATTTATTTTTGGTCCAATCGACATACCACGTCTCTCACACGATATTGTAGGCTAAGGGATTAAGGATGTCATTGATACATTAAAGAGAATTAAATTTAAAGAGATTCTTGCGACACTCCACCTTTTGTTAACTGTGTTGAGCGGTTGTCCAGATAATTGTTTAGGAGTTTAATTAAGTGTTCGAGAAGATTTAGCTTTGCTGAGTTTCCACAATAGGTCTTTTTACCATACTGTGGTCTGTTTACCACACAGCCTTTATTTAGGTCAAGGAGTACTACTTCAGTGATTGTGTCATTGTTATGTTCAAATATTATGTGTTCTAATTGTTAACACAGTTTCCCACGCTTCTCGTGATGATGAAGGTCGGATTGGTATTTTATTTGAATTATCACATTCGTATGTGTGGTGATGGTATGTGTGGTGATGGTCTATTGCTTCACTGATCAATTTTCGCGAATACTACCGCAATCAAAGTGTAAATATCTATCTTGTTAAAAGTTTATTATAGAAAATCTTGTCACGCTTCTTTTTAATGAAACACAAACTATTTGGGATTTTTTCAAGTTGTTTTTTCTTTATTGAGAGTATGATCCATTACAATTGTACATAGGACGGAATATCATTCAAATATGTACTACGACTGCGTCAGTAAGGTAAACTCCTTCAATGAACTGACTAAAACTGTGGGCCCCGAGGTACTAGGCACAAATATATGAAGAAATGAAATGGTAGGAAGTTACACAAGAAACTAAACATTATATGTAAAAAAATGGGTACCCTGTTGAACGACTATTGGTGGATGATTACGAGTATAAGCAGACAAACAAGGGTCGCATTGCGACTAAACATAGTCACACACGTTGTTTACTGATATCTCCTTAAACTGTTCAAGTTAGAAAACGTTCCGACACTTCTCCTGCTTTTGGTTGTCAATTTTAGTTCTCATTCAGATGCCTTCTGTATTATGTTAGAGAACTAGCTGTCTTTACAACTACAGTCCCTGGCCATCGAATTAGGACCACTACAAATTTTAAGCATTTTTCGCGTTTTCCGTAAAATTAAACAGCTTGTTGAAATTGTAATGATATAATTTATTAACTACTAACATAATACACTACTACTGTACATAATATTGTTAACACATGTTAATATCTTGTATTTCCACCCTTTGCTTTGATGACAGCTTGTATGCTCCGTATACATTGCTTGATCATATGCTTTATATCTTCATTATTTTCCCAAATATCTGTCATTTTTGTTTTCAACTGTGACAATGTGGTGCTTGGAGATTCATAAACTATTTTTTTAAGCAGGCTCCAGACATTTTCTATAGCATTCATGTCGGGAGAATTTGATTATTACCACGATAGTAACAAATCAATTGTTATATATACATCATTATCAACGTATTTAGTAATAATTTGAATGACCTAAGACAATTTTCCATATATGACATACTGTTATAGGCATAAAAGTGAAATTTCCGTATGTGGTCCTAATTCGATGGCCAGGGACTGTATATACATACATATCCAAGGTGTGACAATAACTCCCCAATGTCCACCTCGAATATTGCAATTATTTGTAACAATATGAAAAAATATTATATATAAAACTTGCACGGTATGGAGGGGGGGGGGGGGGCATATTGTGATACAAATATTATTTGCGTGGGTGGAGGTATAAAGATTTCAAGGTCATCTCTATGTTTTTAAATAGAATGCTATATTTTTTTACCACGATGTGATAGTCGGTGTTGAGATGACTTCAGCAAGCTATCATTGAAAATCGTGCAAGGTCAAATGTGGTCAAAATAAACTTTTTTATATTACAAGAAATGTTCGAAGTGGTGACCGTTTACGTTAATGCAAAGTTGCATTGTTCCCATATCACGTGCATGTTTTAACATGCAAATCAAATGTACGGATATAAGTTAAATATTTGCATGTGTGTAAAACTGTTTTCAAAAAATGAGTATGTTATAGTTTTGTATTATATGACTAGATTGTTACGTACGCAGTCTATCTGAAACGCATGGCAGCTGGTGTTTAATCTATCGCGCACCCCCTGTATAGCCTTAGAGAAAGGATAAGCGAGTGCATTCCATTCCCAGAAAAATCTACCGTTCCCACCACCAAAAACTATGACTTGTATAGTATATAAGGGCAAGATTTTTAATGCTCAAGGACTCAGTCGCTGAATAGGCCTGTCACTGTGTCCGTCAGAATATTGACACGAGCAAAATCGGGTTGCAATCGGAAGCAATTCTCACGTCGCATACGTATTCTGTAAGTGTTAATTTGACAACACTGTCTACGATTTCCCTGTGTACTTGCCATGTAAAGTTGAAAAAGAAAACTCTTACCGATTCAGGAATTGACCAATCGTAACATTATGTTAAAGATCACTATGGTAAAGTTAAAGTCGTCGTAACACATTGCAAGTTTTATATTTACTAATAATAGAACATAGTATTGGAGAATCAGACTCGTCTATATTCAATATACTCATTCTAACTAGCATTAGTAACGTAACAGCTAAACTCACAATAATATACCTTTACCACTCGAGGTATATCGACAATTATAATTCACGGGGTCCTTATACCCTTCTTCCGGTGATACAATTAGCGTCAGTCTAGTTCGCCTAACCTTATCCTCGGTTACTAGCATTGAAAATACATACACTGGATTTTCCGAATTCCCTGTCGCAATCCGCGCTTACTGTGGATCAGGGTGTCACACGTATTGTTCTGTGCAAGGGCAGACGCGTGCCTCACAGTAAAATAATGGCATTAATAATTAATATATTGCAAAACTTTTAACATCTATATTAATAAAGATAATAAAGGCTGATTAAAATAATCTAATTGAATATTTTTATTAGTTGAATACATGAATTGCATGTTAAATTACAAATGTAGATGCAAAAAATTTTACAAATTGTTCAATTGCAAAATATTTAATTTTACAGTATCATTATCTATTATATAAATTGTTCTAATTAATTAATAACGAAACAATTCTGGAATTACCAAAATGAATATTATTTAAACTTAATTTTACATCATTTATGTAATAAATATGTTTAGAAACTAACATAAATAAAAACATTCAAATAAGGCAATTTTTCAATTAACAAATCTTATTATGGTTCCTACATTTTTTACAACAAATAAAGTTTTTGAAATAATGATAATTTGCAATTCCATTGCACAAGTGTTTCACTGTGTAATTTATTACATATTTTTTATTATATAATTGAATATCTTAAATAGCTTGAATAATCACACAAATCACATTTAAGTAATCTTTGTAAACAAAAAATGATCGTAATAAATGTAACGAAATGTAAAATAGAAAAATAAACTATGAAATATAAAGTACCCGTAAATTAGTAAAAAGAACAAATACCCTGAAGCAATATACACATGCTTGCCGAATTTTTCTAATTTTTTCTCAATTTATAGAGCACCTTCATTAAGTAATACGCGTTTTAAAAATTATTTAGAACTAAAAGGTAAACATCATTTAAATTATAGAATCTGTAGAAATACTGTAGACTATGTGGTACAACAACCATAGAGACTGATTCTACCGAGAAGAATTCAGTTAAACTATTATGTTACAGGTCATACTTTCACTAAAATCAACGATCTTGTATACGATTGAAAGTAAAAGTAATCCACTGTTAGAATACTTTCCACAAAATAATAAAGGGTAAAAGAAAACAACGAAAACACTTTCAGTTCTACTACTTACTTATTTATATCATTTACAATCGATTAGAGTTCTACAGTGTAATTACAGTGACTCACGAAATTGATCACATAGTAGCATTGTTTCTAGTTTTCTTGAAATACTGCTTCTTTAGAACAATTAACGTTCGAACAAAGTCATATAGGTTGTTTGTTTGCAGCTCCCCTTAACGCTGAAATACGAAGTTAGTTAATCTGGTCCTTCAGATGTAGCTAGTAGTGCCCGAACTGTTGCTTAGTGCACTTGATCAATTTTATGAGTTTATATGTTCAAAGTGTAAAACTTTTTTTGTGATTCCTGTTAACTTTTTTCTTCCTCTATTGTGAACTAGATTATTCAATTGTAGTCAGTAAATAATATATATGTATGAATTGTGTAATAGTTTATACGATATTATTTTTTTTTTTTATTAATGTTCAATAAAATTTCGTGTAGTGAAACCAATTGCTTAAAATATCGTAAAAGAAATCATAAAAGAACTTCAGGCAAGTGTTTCACATAGAACGCTAGCAAATAAATATCAATGTTCGGTAGGAATGATTAGCAATATTAGAAAAAAGTATGCAGAAAATGTCGCGAAGAATAAGCCGAAACTTTCCGACGCTATAAAGCGTAGTATAATCCGTTTTGTAAGGTCAGGAGAAGTAGAGATAATACTGTACAAATAAAGAATAGATTGAAAGCACTTGATAACATAAATATTAATGTTCAAGGAGTTCGTAGAGCATTACAAGTCGGTATGAAAGGAAAAGCCAAAGTTAAAAAAATCACTCTTAACAAAACGACACATGATGTTACGTTTAAAATTTACCAAACACTACGTGAATTTTTCTTTACAAGACTGGGAACGCGTAATTTGTTCGGGTGAGACTAAAATAAATAGATTTGGGTCTGATGAAAAAGAATGGATCTGAAGGAAACAAAATGAAAAATTAAGCAGATGACCTATTAGCACTACGATAAAATTTGAAGGAGGAAATATTATGGTATAGAGCTGTACGACTACCTTAGGTGTAGGTCTTCATCATCATATAGATGGAAGGATGATAGCAAAGGATTATGTAAACACTTGCTTGGTAGGAAGTATGCAAAAGCTGTAACTGAATATAAGGGACACTATTTTCCAACACGACAACGATCCCAAACATACGGCCCGGATTACTAAATCATGGATCCAAAATAAGGATTTTAATATCTTAGCGTGGGTACCTCAGTTACCAGACTTGAATCGCATTGAAAATTTTTGGAGCCAATTAAAAAAGGAGATAGCCAATTTTCAGGAGACAAATTTAAATTTATCTTTATTATGGGAAAATGTTTTTAAAAAATGAGACGAAATTACACCTGGACAATGTAAAAAACTTGTGGAAAGTATGCCCAGGAGAATTTAATCTGTTACTGACGCCAAAGGCGGATATACAAAATATTAAAATCATGATGCTGTCACGTTATTGATCAAATTCAGTATTCATTTCGATATATCCTATATTTTTTTGTGAAGATAACAACTTATAGATCAAATACATTTCAAAAATTTATAATTAGTCAGTACATTTGAATTAAATAAAAAATATAACGAAGGAAAGTATTTGATCAACTTCGTGAGTCACTGTATAATAGATATTCAACTCAAAAAACCCTGATAAATCAGATCTATCAAAGTATTACTTAAATAGTCTTAATTTTGGAAAATTATTCAATTAAAATATTTAGTTACTACATAATACATGGTTGATAATTAATTCCCTGTAATATTAGTTACTTGCAACTAAGGAAAGCAAATCTTTAAGTAGGTGCAGTCTGTAAATCCGAAAAGTAGATTATCGATAACAGGCATGGGCATTACCTCAAATAATGTATTTGAAAAATGATTATTTGAACAATATATTATCTTACTTGGCTAGATGTTATTTGAAACAAATGTACATTAGTTTATTTGAACATGAAACTGACTCTTCTCGTGTTTATTTTATTACTTTTCTGTGAAATTAAATCATTTCTTATTTAATTTTTTATTTTTTATTGAAATAAATTTGTATTTAATTAATTTCTCAAATATTTTCTAATCTTTTTATATGAATATTATCAACTACATCAAAAATATAGATTTCCTTGCAGCGTCCTGTGCACACAATAGTAGTTTCCTACACAGGTAGATTTACCACAATATGAATGCCTTCCAGACGAAATGTTCGAAGCAAGAATAATTTTTAGGGCAAATGTGGTTACATCATAAAAATCTACGGACTTTAAGATTAAGAATTTCTTGTAGTTAAATAAAAGTAAATTCATTCAAATAAAATAACTGGTAATCTTATATCAGATTATTTGTTATTTTATTTTAATAGCTCAATTAACTCTAATAAAAAATTATTTGAGATTTACTTAAATTTCACACAAAATACAATTAATTTTTCTGTTATTTCTAAAATAAAAATAATAAATTAGTTAAAATAATTAATTATTTAAAATGGTTATTTTTTGTTTATATTAATATATATAAATTGACCGTGCCCGATTGCCTTGTATACATATATAATATTTAAACGCACGTTGATTGAGCGAGGCTAGTTTCTCAATAGAGTATAAAAGCGTCTCATGCTTAACCAAAAAAGAAGAGATCCTTCAAAGTATGAAGAGATCTTACTTTAAATGACTCTTCGATACCCTCAAACGAAGAAAAGGCAGGCGATGCTTGTAAAAAAAAGAAAGAAAAAGAAAAAAGACTAAAACGGAAGAATTCTTTGAGACTTCAGAAAATGTCTTACTGACAATGAGACCACCGAGAGTTGCAATCTGGACCCTATGTGTTCTCTCTCGCCCTCAGTATTCTATCTATACATATGCATATGTAGTTCCGGCACCCAGGAAAGTCGCATGCTGGACCCCTCCGCTGTTCAAAATCGCTTTCCCTTCTTCGTAACATCATTCCTGCCTTCTTATTTGCCATACTTACACGAATTTCACTTGATAATTTTGTAAGCGGAAGAGAAACGATACCGATAAATATTCCCGCTACACAATTAACTAAATATTTGTAATTTTGTATCACGCTAATTTTTATTAAAAATCGTTACTGCATGATTTAAATTTCATTAATCCTGTATTATATGACCAAGTAAATGTACTTCATTATAATATTTGCTGAATGTTACGTAAAATTATTGTTAAATTTAATCCAAACTGGTTTCTGAAACATTTTGATTGTGAAAATGGTGTAAGTCCATTTAGAATCAATTTGTTGGTTAATGTTATATGAAAGTGTATATCTGATGAATTTAGCTATTTATTATTAAAAACATATAAAATGATATCACCCACGTGTGTTAATATTTTTGTAAGTATTTAAATACAAATTCTTTAATATTTTGAAACCAAAAGAAGATAGACTTTTAAAATAAACAGCTTAAATATTCCTTGGTTTAAAATTCAACTTAATTTCAATTTCTTAATTCTTGCTCATAAAAAACATTTCTAATCATGGCGCTATTCTCAGTTACAGAAATAATATCCATTGATTCTTTAAAAATTCGCACGACTTCAAAAATACTTCTCAAATTACAAATAACATGTACTTACATACATATGCTTATTCAGATAACTGAAAAAAATAGTGACGAGATGACGATTTTATTAAGATCTAGCACTTCCAAATGTGAGAAGCGTTTCGAAATTAATCAGGAAGCAATGTTGGTTTCGAAAGTCGTGGGAAGAGGAACAGATCGTTACGTTTAAAAATTCTACTGACTTTCTCTGCGCTTTAATAGCGTCTCGTTATTCCCCGATATCATCGAAAACACTTTGTCTGTATACCATTTATAGACAATGAATTTCGTGGAGGGAGATAGGCCTAGATATCATTCGACGTTCCAAATGCAGGTCGAACTTTAATTTGTATTATTTTCAAGTATCAACCTTACAGAATCACGAATGATTCTTATGATCAATCGGTTTGCTTATGATTAAAAAGTAAAGTAAATTTACAACTAGAAGGAACTATATTTATCGCGATATTATTATATGTTTGTTCAATGTAGTTGGTATAAATTGGAAATTGAACTTCTTGAAAGGTAATTCAACCTTTTATGACATTCTTGATTGGATCTTCGAAAATGTGTAGTAAAAGAGTGAAAAAAAATCTTAAATACCTAATAGTACTTAAATTACTGTTTCTTTATTGTTTTTACATCTGTACATCAAATATGAAATGTTTAAAAGCATAAAAATTTAATAATTTGACTAACAATTAACGTGAACCATATTTTTTATTTTAGAATAGAAACAAATAAAAAAATTCAAGTAACAGCTGATTTTGTAAAGAAAAGAAGTTACCTATACATATGTATTTTCAAATTATTAAAATTTATACTACTCTATTTTTTTTTTAATTCGTAACGGAAATAAAATGAAAACTTATTATATAATATAAAATTGTTACGGTCGTTTTATAAGAGTTGTAGAAGCAATAATAACTAGCAAATAGAAGTTTTATACATAGAAAAGTAAATTAATCGATAGAAACTTAAAAATTACATCTCACTCTATTAAATTCTATTATATTAAATATATCTTAATAAAATTCATTAATTCAAATATGTCAGAATAATATTTTAACGTTATAGTAACAACAACATTATTGCAACATGATTCTATTAAATCAATACGATAATCTTAAAGCAAACGATCATATATTTTGATTGCATAAAGAATATACAATTAAAAAATACGGGGGCAATAAATTCATGCTCTTATTAAGCTCATAAAAGGAACTAAGAACTTAATTGTTAAGAATTAGCGAATTATGGAAACTAATTCGCCAATTAACAAGTATCTAAATTTTCGAAATATCATATCTTAATCTAACAAAATTTCAGATCTCCATAATTTTTTGAATTTTTTTTATTTCTATGGATCTCGTTTCTCAAATATTCTCCAATTTATATACGGTTCATTGCAGAAAAAAACTAAAAAGGAATCGTTAAAACAACGAAAAGTGGATAAAGGCTAGATAAAAAGAAGCATCAAACAACGTACCGAATATAGAAATAATGGTTTCGGTAGCGTTTAGAAATATTCTACGAAACAGAAGGAAAGCGAAAGGTGGCAAAAATCTTCTGTCTGATTAAATGCCACGAGCGCTACACTCTGCTGAGCGTAAAAGTGAAGAAACACCCGTTATAGTATATAACTGGACTATAACATGTCCCGCGGTGAATGTACGCGTTTGATCGTGCATGCCAGCCAGTTATGTAAGCCGATGGTTATACCGATATAGTATGCTGGTCACATATTCCATGTAGATGTAGCCAATCAGGTTGCTTAAAGATGTAACACTAAAGAATTTCCTTATGGATATTAAATAAAAAGTGAACGTCTTCTTGGAACGACGAAAAAAGAAATAAGAAATAGCCACGCATACTGTGTGAATGTGAAATTGAATTAGACGGAAGTTGGACTTATTAGACAGAATTAATTGAATAGAAATGTTACAATTTGTAGTATTTTAAATAACGGTGAATAATGTGCAAATGTTTGAATGTGGTTTGATTATTTTCGAAATTCTATTAATTGCCAGCAGGCTAATTTGGTGTTCTAATTTCTTGTATGCGCCTGATTAAATATCTTCTGGCTATATTTTACAATTTATTCATTTTTGTAATTTTTTTAATCGTATAATTATTACAGTTACAGCGATATAAAATGAAGATTTTGTGTACAGAAATATATCTCAAATATTAGTTGTAACGATTAAAATGATACACAATGTTGAATTTAGTTTAATGTGCAGAATCGCGAAGAACTGTGAGCTAAAAATTGAAGTCTCAAACAAAGGTCGACACAACCCCTTTAAAGATAAATTATTTGTATATATTTGATGAACAATGAGCTAACCGTTTCTTCTATTCTTTTCTACTTTAGTAAAATTATAATTCTTTCCTGTAAACTACATATACACCTACTCCCGTTTCTACATTTTCTATAATTTCTTACATATGTGGTGGTACTACCTACACTCTGCCATCAGAGGGACGAATTAAGTAGCGAAACATCAATCTCTCTCAAAAGTCCTTTTCAAAGTACGTATTCTTGTATTTAAATACAACTTCTTATTTGAGCCTAACGGCCTCTCATACCTAAAGTATAAGTCTCCTAGGTAGAGTTCATTGACGAATCCACTAGGAGGCCTCAGATGAAATAAATCTCTCCTTTTGTCCTCTTTCCTTTCTTTTTCTTTCCTTTTTCATTCGTCTTCTCGTTTAATCTATTTCACATGTATCAACTCCATAAATTTTATTTTACTCCATAAAGGCAAGGCCACGTGAAATATGTGTTTAACGTCACATAAACAGCATGACACATCGTCCGCAGCAAATAATGGACGCAAAAATATCGTATTAACGATTTTAAGAATTCGATTTTCTTTCACTTTCAACGAGTTGCGTGAATTTTCATCGTAATGTTACATCATGACGAATACAGATTCATCCCTCCCATCCGTCTGCTCGCTTCTATAACCGTGTAATCGCAGAAAATGTATGTAACTTCATCGAACATTGCCGCGTCCACGTATCGAGTTCGAATAATCATCCGTTCACTGTGGCCGTGTGTTAATACATACATACACTGGTACACGACCTGCTTATAAGGCTTCATTCACTTAACAACACACAAAGGAAATCCATGATCGGCTGCGATTTACCGAAGAATGGTTGGTCCAGTTAGCGATACTTCTAGAGATAGTTCTGCGGTGTGTCCGTGGATCGTTAATATGAGAGAAAGAGATAGGAAGATTAAAGTCTTTCACATCATCTGTGGGAAACCTGTGGCCACCGTTCCGCGGTCCGAGCATACTACACGTGATCTTGTTACGTCAGAGAATGCGATCGATGAAATTGCCACGGAGGAATTTTATATTTATTTCTGTATGTCATCTATATACCTATTCTAATATTTAGCTTTGATTTATTTAACTTGAGTGGTATGTATAATTGAACGGTTTTAATAATCCGTACATCTTGTTCGGTAAATTACAATTATATTACAACAGCAAAACTTTAAATGGATTTACATTTAATGAATCATTTATATATGAATCACACTTCTACGATGATACTAAATGATATCTAAATAGACCGCCGATTCTTGAAAAACAAAAATATGGAGATAAAAGAACAAAGGGAAACATTTGGACGATCAAGTACTTCATAGTAGGCAGCATTGGAAATCAAAATTTTAAATTTATTGTATTAATCTCGAGAACCGTACGAGAAAATTTTCTTCGATTCCTAATTTTTTGCCACTTCTTTCTTTACTTTGATCCTTTATTACCTCAACTTCAAACACCTAGCCAATCAGAATATTATTGCTAATTCTCTAAAACATTTTTTCTTCAAAACATAACTAAATAAAGTCTTTTTTAACTATAATCATTACAATCAACTATTCACATAAGGTTGATACCACCTGTAAGGTACACATGTACATTACATAAATTTAATACTTTAGTAACATTCTCAAAGACTACGCGTACACAATATTGATGTTTTGTTTATCCAAAAACTTAATCATTTGAAAAACTCACTTTTTTTCAATTTTAAGAATTTTCATAGAACACAGAAGCATATTTGATAAAAGAAGTGCAAAATAATTTAAACTTGTACTAAAAAATGCTTTTTATGCGTATAAAAATACATTCCAGAAGACTTAATTATGCATTACAAATACGTAGGTATACGCAGAGTGTGTCACATTGATAACAAATATCTGTAGTTAGTATTTTTATGCGCAATTTGATCGGCTTATAAAAATTTATTTTCTTGATATTATTTTTACAGCTTTTAAGATTAAAATATACTTTGCATTAAAATGTGTGTAAAAAATCAGGGCATTAATTAATAGTGTAACAAATGCATAGAATCAAAACAATATTGTAATTCAACTAGATGTAACATTTTCTTTGCAGCATTCAATTGTAAAAAAATAAATTTAAAAATTCATTATTTTATTAGTTTTATTATTTTATTGATTATTATATTGGCTGTCTAACATTAATTGTTTACAATTAGAATAAAATGCAATTGCAAAATACATTCGTTGAAAGTAAATATCGAATTTAAATAAGATATATTAATAATGAAAAATCGAAGATGATTTAATCCTTTTTATATGTATATAAATTTGAATAAAATATTAAAGTAAAAAAATGTGTACCACTTTTCAAGCAAATCACATCTACTAAAAGATTTTATGTAAATTTCTACAAAAGTTTGATTTATGACATAGGAGTGTGTAGTTTTTCTAACATTTTCACTTTCTAAGCCTAAAGTATTCTTAACACGAGACAGGATTTTCTTCGTTAACTGAAGAAAAACCAATATGGCCACACATTTCTTTCCAGTCAGAAATAACGTTATTTCCGCACCGATGAGTGCTTGAACTGTTCTTACACAACGTAGGATACACGGATGTTAATTAGGAAGTATGTTATAATCAATCAAGTTTTTTCTCTTTAGTATACATCCTTGCGATTTATATAACAAATTAAGCAACCTGCAAAAAATGAAAAGAGAATAATAACATATTTTGACAATATCAATAAAAAAAAAGGAAGTTAGAAGAATACATATGTGGTAACTATATGTACAGCCCTGTTTTCATAGTATCAATACGGGTAATTTCTTTATTTCACGATAAATCAAGAGATGTACATTCAACTTACACGCCTACACGTTTCTTTTTAAAAATACCTAAATTATTTGGAATTCTTTCAAGTTGTTCTTTTCGTTGAAAGCATGATCCATTACAATTATACGTGGAACAGAATATCATTTAAATGTGCGCTACGACTGCGTCTGCAGACATCAATTCGATTATCGAAATTTCCAATAACTTTTCGACATATTACTGAAGTTGTTTCATGAATTGCATCTTGAATGTTGTTATTAGATTATTAATTGTTTCTAGTTTTGTTAGCATAGTCTCGACATTTTAAAAAACCCCATAAAAGAATATAATGGTGTGAAATCGCATGGTCTTGGAGGCTACTTGAAATCTGAATTTCGTGATAATACACATTGACGAAGTTTTGAATGTTTTCTCCAGTTGTGTGCCACGTAACATCGTCTTGCTGGAAATAGACACCAGATATATCAATATAATTGAATTCTGATCATAAAAAGTTACTCAACATTGACTGGTATCGCTCAGCATTCACAGTAACAGCGTTTTCAACATAATCTTCGAAAAAAGAAAAAATGGCCAATGGTTTCCGTTACCCCAAAAACAGTGACTTTTTGTGAATGTAGAGATTTTTCATGAATAATACGAAGATTTTCATCACACCAGATACGACAATTTTGCTTATTGCCGAATGTATTGTGAAATAAATTTCATCGTTAAACCAAATTTTGCTTAAAAACAATGACACAGAAGAAGCCCATTTTTATAATAAGTAAATGCGTTGCTGTAATGTACACATCTTCGTAGTTAAAATTGTACTACTTTCTACGAAAAAAAAAAATGCTTATGTCATTTGGAAAAACTAGAAATGTAAACATTATACAGTACTAACATTTAGTGGTAGCATTTGGTTGACCTAATACTTACGGTCCAATACGTACGTAGTACTTTCCATTGAAGAAGACGTTGCAATTTTTGTGAAATCCAATTTTTCTATGAATTTATGTCAATCTTTTGCTCTTATTTATTCATATACAGTTAAAAGATGTATCTATTAGCTACAAAAGATTTACCAAAAAATTATAGGAAAAAATAATATACGAATTTTGAAGATAGTAAAAATATTTGAAAAAAGTGAACATCTGAGTAAATATATATTCAGAAATTATTTTAATTTTTTAAATCCTTCAATTCACTAACTTTAATGTAATACTGTTTTGTACATCACTATAAAAATGTCAGTACCAACAAAATTTCCAACTGAAAGCACATTGAATTTGAAAGTATTGCATAATTAGTTCACTTTCGAATCATGACATAATTAAACCTTTTCATTGCAGGTACACTTGTTCTTACATTTTCTACCACTAAACGTATTTCATTATTTATTTATTCCTGAATAACACGTTTCATTCAACTTTTCTTGAATACTTTCTTCTTGCTTTGTGCAAGGTGATACATTAAAACCTGCTCCAGTTGCTTATCTCAACCTGCTTTTTCTACTGCTGGTAACCTATTTAAACATCATTTAATTGACTACCCTTATTATCATACGTTTGCCGTATGTGTATACAAGCAGAACTAAAAGAACACCAAAACGTGTTAGAGGTGAACATGCTATTAATTAACTGTAACAATGTCAGTTGCTTAAATTAATAGTATGGCCAATTTGTCTTCCTATCACAAATTCCTTTATTACTCTTCATATGAATATACAGGGTGTTTCTTTTTGTAAATTTTTTTCGTAAATGATATGCATTAGATAAAACCGAAGAGGAGAAAGTTATAGTATATTTTACTAACAATATGGTAGCGTATCTAAATTTTTTGTATTTTTAATATTTTTCTAGAAACAAAGGTGACCTTCATTTTTTTAAATGGAATGTCACATATTTTTTTTAGATCATACGAAAGCGGGAATCAAGTCGAGTTCAACCATGTAGTATACTATGGTATTCAGGGTCATGCAAAGGCAGAAATAAAAGAAATAAATTTAACATCTCCTAATATTATATTTATTAGTATGTTGTAGTGATAAGACTACATCTCGTGTTCAATGTGACTTCTGCTGAGTGTTTGAATGTTTATGTTTTCATAAGGCAAGCTTATTCCTTTAGTTTCAATACATTTGTGCGAAATAACCAAGAAGGATTGTCGTGGTATAATTCCATAAAGTTCTTATCAATTTAATGTGTTTAATAATACGTTATCATTATGTATCGTTATTCTACGCAGGAAAAGTGGATATGTTAAATATTTTTTACAAGTGTAATAAGTCTTTGAAATCTAGACTTGTACTTCTAAGATGGTGCTTCTCTTCATAATTGTAGATCGGTAAACCATTTTTTTACATAAGATGGTATCGGAACATACGGACGTATAAAACAGCCTACAAGATTCCCCGATTTGTCACCACTAGATTCTTTTTGTGGGGACATATTAAAGATATTGTTTATACTACACCGCCGAGAAATGTAGACGACTTGCATACTAATTGTATGATAAAAGATGCGTGTGCATCCATATCTAGTGCAATATTAGCGGAAACTACCAGGAGTGTGGTTAACAGAACTCAGAAATGCATTCTTGTCAATGGAGGTCACACTGAACACGAGATGTAGTCTTGTTACTACAACATACTAGCAATACAATATTACAAAATGTTAAATATATTTCTTTTATTTTTGCCTTTGTCTGACCCTCAAAGCCATAATATTCTACATGGTTGTACTCATTCTATTTAAAAAAATTAAGGTCATCTTTGTTTATAGAAAAATATTAAAAATACAAAAAATTTAGATACGCTATCATATTGTTAGTAAAGTATACTACAAGTTTCTCCTCTTCAGTTTTTGCTAACGTTTACGGTTTACGAAAAAAAAAAAAAACGATGGTACAATTTATCGCGAACACCCTGTATACATATACAGTGTATATACAAAAATTATTGTCGAACTTCAGAAACGTATATCAAAATAAGCAAAAATATCTGAATAAATATAGGTCTAAAAACCATTAATATTGGAGATATCAGATTTTCCTGCTTTAAACTCGTAAGAACAGTATAACAGACTATTCCGATGATATCGGGAACAAATCTAAAGAAATATGCACGTGCGTATTAATGTCATTCAGTAATTTTACTCACTCAGAAGAATATTCAGGAGAAAACGGCGAACATATCGAACGTATCCTGTAAAACTAATATTTTACAAATAATGATAAAAACGACTCGTAACTTCAAAACTAATGGCCTTTGTAAAAGTAACCAAATATAGAATACCATTTTGTTTCTTGACTAGTTTTCTTACAAAATCAATCGTAATAAATAAAAAGTGTTTATGGATATTCAGTCGTATATTTATGTTGAATTTAAGAGTAGTCATATTTCTATCGTTATAAACACCTTTTAACATAGGACTAACATTAAAATAAAGTAGTTAGAGAGTGATTACTGTATAACATCTCACATGTGTTAAAAATAGTACGCCAATAGCTGGATATTAATCTAATCGAACATTTGTAGGTAGAATTGAAGAGGCGAATTAAAGAATACAAAATTTCAAACAAAAACGAGTTAGAAAATATACTGATGGAAGAATGACATAAAATTGATAACACAGTTATAAATAATGTATTTCCGTCAACGCCTAAAAGATTGTAAGCAATTATTAACGCCAATGGATACTCAACAAAATATTAGTTATTTGTTATATCTTATATTATTCACAAAAATATAACTGTAAGAATACTTTTTTCCCACTAATTTTTGTACTTTATTGTGTTATCTGTTGTACATTTTATAATTAATTGTTAATTGGTAATAAATCGTACCTCTTTTTGAAGCTAAATTCTTGTGCAATATTTCGCGATAAACCGTTTTTGATTTGGAGTAATATTTTAGAAGTTATTATCATTTAAAATCGGAATATGAATACTTTTTTCCGTCACTGTATATAGTTAGGAAAAGCATTAGTACATCTGGCTTTTAATTATATAAACAAGTATAAATCAAAGAAAGAACGTAATACTAGGTTAATTTTTTTATTAATCATAACTACTGAATCTATAATTTTAGGATATTATACATATAGCATTTTGGTTAATTACATAATAAAAAAGAAAAGAAAACGATAAACTACGTTAACAGTAACTTTTACTGAAACAAAAATATTGACATATTTAAATAACATGTATTCGTGTATAATCTGAAGTAAAATTTTTGTAATATTGGTACGATGTATACCTTCTGAGAGCTCCCTACATTCGATAGCATTCATTTGTTTATGAGTTAGTCAATTGTTTTTAAAAGTTAACATAAAAATATGTAAACTGAAACATAAAATGAAGGAAACGTCTCTTACAGAACAAAAAATTATATTAAATTTATTTAATCAAGGACATTCGTATTCGTCTATAGCAAACGTAGAGAATAGAAATCGTTTTACACTTAGGAGTATTACTAACCCTTTGCACTCGAGGGCTCCGGAGCGGAGCCATTTAAAATTTGTCTTCAAACCCGAGGGCTCCGCTACGGAGACAATGCAAATAATTTTCAGTTTTTAACATAAGGACAAAAACAAATCGTAAAAACTATTTATAGGATATTTCGCTTTTGGTGACAAATGACGGTCGCGGATTATTATGCTCTCGATAACAGCAGACAATCGCGGTTTGAGCAACATTCCGCATTCCGCACTTGGATGCAAATGAGTTAAGTCCTGTTATTCAGCAGTAGAGTGTATCAGATTCGAGTTTATCTGTTGTTTTTATATTTTGAATTCATATTTATATCCCCGATATGGCAAATAAAAGAAAAGAAAGATTGTGTAGTGTATTCCAATAGAAAAATTCCGGGCAAAAGACGGCAGACCCATTATTTTTGTGATACCTGTCTAGAAAATCCAAGATTACATATTGGCAATTGCTTCGAGAGGTATCACACTTTGGACGATTACAAAATGTAATAATTTTATAATTTTTTGTTTTTTTATATATCATAACATTTGTATTCATAAACAATTAAAAAAATAATAACATACAACGATGACATTTCTTTTAATGCGTATATCATTAACTTACATGTAAATATGATCTTTTCACTAAAATTGCTTCGAGTTGCTGGTAATATGAATGAAAAAAAACTTCGAGTGCAAAGGGTTAAACGATCTTCTGACACAGAAAATTGACTGAATACTCCACGATGTGATCATTCTGAGAAGTTGAGTGTGCGTGTTAAGGAAAAAGCCCATCAATTCCGCTTTGGAAATAGCAGGAAATATAAACGAAAATTTTAACAAAAATGTTCATAAAATATTCATCAAGTGTTGAAGAATGCAGGATATTACTCTCGTATTACGAGGAGAAAGTCATCTGTCAATCAAATTTATCAGAATAAAAGATTAAAGTTTGCGAATGATTATATTACAAAAGAAAACGACTTTTGGGACACTGTGTTATGTTCTAATGAGTCTGAATTCAACATTTTTTCAAAATAATGAGCGTATTTTAGTTTGGAAACACTCTGCCACCCAACTAGAGCCAAAGTACAGAGTACTGTGAAACACGGAGGAGGTGGAGTGGTTTGGTGTTGAATGAGTTAAAGCAAAGTCGATAAATTTATCTTTATTAACAATACAATGGATCGATATATTTATTTAGATATTTTAAAGAGTAATTAAAAAACAGAAATGTGCCAAAATTAAATCCTAAGGAAATATTTGTCTTCCAGCAAGACAACGACCCCAAGCATACCGCTTACCTAGTACAGACACTAGATCGTTTTTAATACCCCACATATGTTACCAACCCCACCATAATCCTCAGGTTTGAATCCAATTGAGCACCTTTGGGCTCATTTAGGAAAATGTTTCCGCAATCACCACATAACAAGTAAACAGCAATTGAAACAAGTACTGTTAATGGAATAGAATAAAATAAGCCCAGAAACTACGAAAGGATTGGTATATCTAATGGCAAATCGATTAAAGGCAATTACAAAAAATAAAAGATTACACGCATAATATTAGAAACATAAATTAAACAACAATAATAATATAAATTTATAAGTGTGTCAATACTTTGTCTCAGTAAAACCTACTATTTAATGTATATTTTAACGTTTCTCTTTGTATACTGTCCTAAAATTATAATTTTTATTAATTACAGATTAATCAAAAAATTAACCCAACATTGCGTTTTTCCTTTGATTTATTCGTGTTTATGTGATTAAATGCCAGGTATGCCAATACTTTTGTTTCTGAATGTATATTGACAAGTGGTCACTCGTTGCAAGCAACTATGTTTTCTGTAAATTTAGACAATAGCCATTCACAGACGTTCTGTGAATTCAACAAACTTAATCGCTAGGACCAGACATGCCATAAGTCCTGAAGTCTTTAAAGGGCAAATGGAAAGTAGCTCTGAATCTTAGAGTCGTCTGTAGACCACTTTAAAATAACAAGAGTCCGAGCCTCGTGGAGATTTCACAAGTTTCACACGTATTCTTCCACCGAGCACTTTCTCCGGTCATTGTGCACCCCACCTTCAAGATAATGTTGTAAAAGCAAAATGGAAAGGGATCTTAATGTACCGGGGAAAACTGATTGGTGATGAAAAAATGATAGAATTATCAATCAGAGTGTTTCAAAACCATTCGGAATCTCCGCGGCCATGAACCACGAAGACGTTGACAGATTCGCTTCAACAGTTGGACACATTAAATCAACTTGACCCAGAATAGAAGCAATCATTAAAAGACTTTCGCATGAGACATGAGAGTCGTCTAGATCAGAGTCTCATATTATTGAAGAGATAGTACAAATAAACTATTCATAGTACTAGTATTTCAACAAAAAACTGGTCCTTCAAGTGATCGACACACCACGTGTTAATTTTTACAAACATAAACGACAGGTTTTAACACAGAAATATTGTGAATGAATGTTCAAATAAATGTTCTAATAAATGTGTGTATATTCAAAAGTGCAACGTTATATTAAAAAAATTTCGGAATACACATGAGAGCCTCGAAGATGAATAAGGTCACGCTGATTCTATCGTTAATAACGATCAATTAAAGGCATTTGCTGAAGTTGATCTACGCACTACGGTTTAACAACTTGCACAGGAGCTATACTTTGTCCCACGTAAGAGCATAATTGTTCTGCGCATCAGATTCCATTATACCAAATTGTCCTACTCCGTCGATCGCCACCCATGGTATATGTACATACACGGTGGCGCAATACTTCAGTTGGACGAAATATTCATTTTTTCTCAATATTTTACAATAACTCATTCACTCACTCGCTAAAATAACCGGACACGGTGTACACACAGTAGAACCAACCATTTACGGAAAGTGATGGAAGGTAATGAGGACGTGCGTAACTCACAGTCGAAATTCGGTTTTCTCACGGCTATGCGTTTACGCGGAACGAAGTATAGATATAAGTCACTCAACTGTTACTGACCACGTGAAATAGCTAGGAAATTCAAAGAAGCTCGACAAATAGGTGTTATATGAATTGAGTGAAAATTTTTAAACATGTCGCTAAGAAATGTGTTCTATGTTTCCCTTACGTAATGAAAATTAATAGTTTCTCGATCGTCTTGTAGCACGCAATGAAAAATGGATTATGTATGATAACCATCGGCATTCTGCACAGTGGTTGAATCACGATAAATAACCGAAAAACTTTTCCACGGTAAAACTGCACCAAAAGAAAGTTATGGTGACTGTTTAATGGTCGATAACGGGAATTATCCACTACAATTCTCCTACATGACAGTTAGTGTCTATGTTAGCGTTTCAGGCCCCAAGAGCAAGCTTGCAGTTCCGAGGCGTTCAGCCTATAACCTGCGATGATAAATAGCGATCAACCACCGCCAGCGGGGAACGGTACCCGAAAGACCCGCGGAGACGTCCAACCTGCATTTGCTCTTCTGCTGTAAGGAATTTTGCTCTCGAGCTGCGCTCTTGGGGTACTACGCATTTTTTGTTTACGCAGTGCCAAGGAGAACTCAGCCCTTGGCACCGTGCCGCCGTTTGACCTCTCCGGGGGGAACACCCACATAGGAGAGTTCACTCTACCGCCACGATGAGGCAGACGACTCCGACTTGCGCCCCCCCCCCCCCCCCCTCTTGATAGGGTCTTCTACATGACAACGCTCGACCACACGTCGCACAACCAACGCTGCCAAAATTGAACTATGAAACTCCGCTTGATTCAAGATACTCCTCGGAACTATCGCCAACTAACTATAACTGTTTCAAATACCACGACCACTATCTGCTAAGGGAGGTCTTCACCAACAAAGCTGCAGCTGAAAATGCGATCAAAAAATTCATCAATTCTAGAACACCAGAATTGTGCGCTGCTGAAATTAAAGAAAAAAAAGTTCATTTATTATTTACCAAAATGTGTAGATTGCTATGGATCGTATTTTAATTAAAAAAGTTTATTCTGAGTCAAGATATGTTGTTTTAAAAGATGAAGTTTGAAAACCGACGTGAATTTCGTACTGATCTAATAAAGAGACACAATATGATGTGCTTACCATTGGTAATTTAACTAGCGTTAAGTTTCAATGATTTAATTTCCTTTACCTCTATAATTTTGCAAATCTTTTCCATGTTTAGTGAAAAGCAATCATCTTTATTTCCCGCAGACTATACTCAAATTACTAGGTACTGTTTAACTTATTTTCTGCTTCTGAAACTGGCAAGATCATTAAAAGAATGCGCTTTAAAGCGATTCTAACGACAAAGGAAAATTTAGTGACTAATTTAAACAGTATTTTTAAAAGTGCCTACATAGAATTGTAAAAGGCATTGGCAACGATGTGTAGGTGCTATAGGTGACTATGTTAAAAAGGATCATGTTAGTTTTGAATAATTTTTTTTAACGAAGTTGCATGATGCTATTCCCGATCATTTTCGTATCAGGCCTAGCGTGTATACTGAATAACTCTTGTAACATAACGGCTTCAAATATCTCGTAAATTATTTGCTGTACGAAACTATTTTTCAGACAAAAATTGCGTGGTTTCCTGAAGGATATACAGTACTCTCTATATATACAAGATATACATACTTCTTTGCCTTTTTATCGATATATGAAGATCATCTTCAGTTTTTTAAATAGAATGCCTACAAATTTTTTTCGAATCCAAATAAAACATCAAATTATACGTACCAAAGTATTATGAAATAGGATCTAAAATCAATACTTCCTGAGATATTCTGAAATGAATCATCTTGTATTAGAAAATACGTTCAATCACCGTGATTGCTAATACGACTTAATTACAACAACAAGTCACATTTGTAAACACATCCTTGTTAGATATTAAACAGGTTACATACACAACCTACCCGAAATACGCGGCGCCTGGATATTTTTAAAGAAAGGGTAAAGCGAGCGCATTCCGTTCTCAGGAAAATTTAGGGTTTCCCATAACTAGAAACCAAGGTTTTTCAAGCATATAAAGACAAGATATTTAATACTCGCGGCGTTAACCATACGCCACCTGGTCCATCGTCCTAGGTTACTAGAGTTAGCTATATGCTTTAATTGTCCGAATTTCCTATTGCAGTCCACACCTACCGCGGATCAAGGTTTAACACGTATCATTCCGTACAAGGACCATTTTTTTTTTTTGTTTTATGTGGGGGAAATCTTCAAAAGACCCCTCTCCGCCCCGGGTTAGAGGAGAACGAGGTTTTTACCCGCTAAAACCACTGCTGCCATTATCGACACGCTAGGAGTAGAACCCGGAAACGCTTTCGCACACTTTCGAAACACCGGCACGTTATATCTCGACCCGATTCAGGGAGAGACTCGCGGATTGTTCTCGCCCTTCATTACTTGCTGTCCACCTGAAGTGGGGGGGGGGGGGGGAGCAGCTTTCAGTGGTGACTGAATCCCATTCAACCACCTGCTATCTCCTTGAGCCGCTGTTCTCCCCTCGTCGGCATTGTTCGTATCGGGAGAGAGGAGACAGCCAGCTCCTCGTACTTCTGCCACCGGTGGTATCTTGGCGAAGGTGGCGTGTTTTGGGATCGTCGGCCTTCATCATACCACCCTCACTGTCATCTCTGGGGACACACGAGACGGCGCAGGGCAAGGACTTCCAGTGCGTCTCCACCGATTGTGTCTCCTCGAGCGCAGTTTAGGGATTCGCGCGCTCGCAATCACTTTCGGCGGCCTCCTTCGCAGACATGACAGTCTCGCAAAAGGAGGCCGCCGCTTACCACTTTTCCCTCCCTTCCAGCATGGCCGCAACCATTGATGGAGGGGAGAGGTCCACTCCCAGAGCACCCCTTAGAGAACGCCTCTGAGAGACCCGTACTGAGTACTCCTCCGGTGTATGCTGAAGGGTGTCCGATCCATTACCGCAATGGTAATACTGCGCTGTCACTTCCTTCCCAATCTGACACAGGTGCTCCCCGAAATAACCATGTCCGGTGAGCACATGTGCCAATCGGTAGTTTATTGTTAATCCCAGCCCCGTGGGGGCGTCAGATATGCGACCTGGACCTGACGGTCATACGCGCGCCAATCGGTAGTTTAATGTGAATCCTCACACCGAAAGTGCTTCGGATATGCGACCTGGACCTGACGGTCATACGCTACAAAACCTTTCTACCACTTCTAGTTTGGCCACTGCCCCGAAAATGGAGATGGAAAAATCCAGCAGCGCCACTGAGCGTTTCCAGTGGATCCGAGCCCTTTAGTTACGATCTGGGATGTGGGAACTGGGGGTACCCCTTGTTCGCCCACGCTAGTCCGCATCCACGGAGAACCACGGAAAGGCGGGCTCGTTCGATACACGTAAGCATCGCACTCTGACCCTTAGGGCGATGGAATGTTGGGATTGGAGTTAGGAGGGATTGGATGGTCGAGACTCGGTGACGCCACCTCCGAGTCTCTGGTCTATTCTAAGTCCACCTGGACGCCACCAATACGATGACGACATTTAGGCAATCTTAGTAGACCTTCGCAGAGGCAGCTCTTGGTTTCGCTCCCACTGGAGGTACTTATAGTTGGACCCACGAGAAAGGGGGCTGCTTGCTGTTCGTGGCTCGTCCGGTCGCCTCGGCCCGGCACTAACCGTTATCTAAGCTTCCCAACGAGCCACGCCCACTCCTACCCCGCCAATCGGTAGTTTACTGTTAGTCCTAGCCCCGTTATCTATTTTTGGGGCATCGGACATGCGGCCTGGACTCGACGGTCATACGCTTGATAACAAAATGTATCCTTCACCTTGTACTACTATCTCTAGCCTACGCCACTACTTCCAGGAGCGGAGCTCGGAAAAACCCAGCAGCGCCACTGAGCGTTTCCAGTGGATCCGAGCCCTTTAGTTACGTCCTAACATGTGGGAACTGGGGTTACCCCTTGTTCGCCCACGCTAGTCCACATCCACGGGGAACCACGGGAAGGCGGGCTCGTTCGATACACGCAAGCATCGCGCACTGACCCTTAGGGCGATGGAATGTTGGGATTGGAGTTAGGAGGGATTGGACGGTTGAGACTCGGTGACACCACTTCCGAGTCTCTGTCTATTCTAAGTCCACCTGAACGCCACTAATACGACGGCGAGTCATTTACATCACTAATACGATGACGACACATAGGCTGACTTAGTAGACTTTCGCAGAGGCAGCTCTTAGTTTCGCTCCTGCTGGAGGTACTTATAGTTGGACCCACGAGAAAGGGGGCTGCTTGCTTGTAAGTGGCTCTGTGTGTCCCCTAGGCCCGGCTCGAACCGTTATCTAGGCTCCCCAACAAGCCACAAACACTCCTACCAGAGAGATTTACTTCCCAAATACTGGGCCCACAACAGTTCTAATTCTTGATTCCTGGAATGGTCACTGTAACAAGACAGTGAACGAAGTTACTCCCGAGGGAAAAAACGTAAAACTTTTTATAATACTAAAAGGTGGAACAAAGAATGTTCAACCACTGGATGTTTACGGTTTCCGCAATTGGAAAAATTTCGTCCGCCAATTTTCCGATATAGTTCTCATTTTAAATCACGACATTAATCTCCACGCTAGGAATAATATAATCAAACTTCAATCTCTGGTCCACAATCAATTTTCATCGCCAAGGTTCCAAAATTTTATTAAATACTCCTGGTATAAATCCGGATATATAGATGAAAAACCAAATGCATTCCAGAATCCTGTTGAATACTGCTATTCTGTTGAAAATGAACCAAGATGCCATATTTGCGGTGACGTGGCAATAATTAAATGCGCATGGTGTAAGAAATCTTTATGTCTCAAACATTTTTTCGACGAGTACCACTATTGTCGAAACTACATAGAATAATTGCTATACACACTGTATGTATTTAGGTATAATTTATAAATCGCTCCACCTTTGCCACGATGTCATAGGTGAGTAATAAACACAATTAATCTTTTCGTTGCTGTTAAGAAACTTGTTACTGTCATTGTTACTTGTTACTTGTTACTGTATAATTTAGTGCAAGCCTACAATGCTTCATTAAAATCAAAGTTAGAACGGCTACTACCATAGTGGATGTGCGCGCAAGATGTAAATCATCGAAATCTGCAAAACTGTAAGAGGCAATTTTAAAATATTATATACTAATGAATTTGGAATAGAATGCTCGTCATTTTTTGTCATTATGAAAATTTCAATAAAATGAAAAATTAAGTTAATAAATTTTTTTCTGTTATAAACAAACTGTATTTTGTTAAATTTTTTAACACCATGTTATTGTACATAAGAAACCATTAACCTCGCCCATTAACAACTTTTTCGTATGTCTTTCCGTTTTCGAGATAGCCGTTTCGAGCCAAAACTTCAAGGGATGATTTCACCCCTTAAACTCGAGTTACCGCAGCTAAAAAAAATACGTGTCGATTATTTTTGGCTGCTTTATAAGTGTACAAAGTTTCATCAAAATCGAAGCCGGACCGTTCGCGAACTTTCTTTGTTAGTGGTACAAGTGTACTCTTTTTCTATATTTTCCCCGAAATATTTTAAGGTTTATCAGAGTTACGTTTAAATTATATTGTCGCAAGCAGACCTTCTACTTAATAATATAAATGTGCTATTTTTCTTATGTTTTCCATGTCTTTTCGTGAAGTTTGAGGGGTTACTTTCAAATGTATCAGAGACTTTTATGCTACTTGGTATTTAAAATGTAATAAGTCAAGAACTAGAAATTGTATAAATAAGTAATATTAAAAAAAATTTGTTATTACAATTACGTTTGAAGTATATATTTCGTCACCGCTTTTGATAATTTTCTTCAAACATAATTCGTTAATGCATGTGCAAAGAGTTACTTTGAAGAGAAAAGTAGAAACGGAAAAGACTGAAATAGCGACATCGCGGTTGCTTCAAAATAATATAAGAGATCTCGATTTAAATTCGAGATCGTCGAATGAGTTATTACGCGAGGGCGCTGCGAAATGAAAACCACAACGAGTTACACTTTCTCGAGGCTCGGAGGAGATTCTCACAGCCGCGGTATACCTTGACGTGTAGAAGGGAGCCTGGAACAATGCTTTGCTTAATTATTGTGATCTTAATTGAATCGGTCTCTCTTCCTTTCGTTTCCGAACAAAGCTGTTTATTAATTTTATAGTTGCTACGACGATGAGCTGCATTCTTTTGTGGTAATTACCCAATCTATAAAAGCCGATGATTAAACGTGTGACTAACACAAATTACATCTTCTGCAATTAATGCAGACTTCCGCGGTTATTGTTCACCTTTTCATGTTGACGAACATGTTAATATGGCACATACTGTTGAATGCTTTAAAAACTGTAGTCTTTAAAGAAGGAAATGTAACTTCTGTCTTGCAGCATATTCCTATCTGATGAAAATTAAACAATATAAAGACACATATTGGATTTTTAAAAATTGAATGATTGGTGACGAATAAAATTATTTCAATTGAATTCTTATTTTATTTAAACAAATAATATTTAAGTATGAAACTGAAGTAAGTTATGAAGTATTAAATATTATTTTAATATTGTTTTTCATTTTTTTTTTTTTTTAATTCTTCGTTAGTAAATGTTTTATGCTTTTATATCTGAAATAAAATGTAATATGTGAGCAGGTGATATGAAATTATGTTCACTAATAAAAGATAACACTGTCCCACACTGTCTAGATATTTCTGAAGAAGAAACAATCCAGAAAAAGTGTCGGTACGGTTTTTAACTCGAATAGGTTGGGAAAATATTAGTAAACAGCATATGCGTGGCGTTTAGACGGCATGCGGCCATTGTTCACCTGCCTCGACTCGTCACTGCCGTAACTACGTGTAATCAACCACCAATAAAGTCATTTAACAGAACATCCACATTCTACATATAATGTTTGGTATTTCTTGTAACTTTCTATCATCTCATTCCTTCATACATTTGTGGAATCATTTTGTGTGTCAAATCATTTCTGATTAACAAAACTTTTTTACTGCTTTAACAAAATTCTTTCTTATTCTAAATTTTACATACAGTGGCGGTATATACTTTTTTTGTACTAATTAGGTTACTATATTTTATATATCTCTTGTCTTAAAATACATTTATGTCGCAGCACTTAATTTGTTTTTTAATGGTCGATTACACGTAGTTACAGCAGTGATGAGCTGAGACAGATGTATGTACAATCGCCTCATGGCGGCAAAACATCATGCACCCCAGCTGATTAATATTGTCTCAATCTATTCGAGTTCAAAACAGTTCCGATACTTTTCTAGGATTCTTTCTTCTTCAAAAATGTTTATCGAATTCGATACTGTGTAGTAAATTCGTGTCAAATAAACAACTATTTTATTGTAAAAATGTAAAGGTAATACATAAAAAATACCCGCATGGACTTTTCTCAATTTATGCCCATTTATAACTATTCAGCACCCCAAATAATAATAATTATGGACATTGTTATTTTTAAGAACCTCGCCTTTATCTTTCAAGACTAGTTTGTAGTTATTAATGTTTTTAGCTTTCACGTAATTTCTCATTTTTGCCCAAAATCCTGCATTTTTACGAACATTCGTGATTTTTGGAAATAGGGTGATAGAGCAATTCTGCTTTCGTATTTGTGTTTAGGGCAATGAACTCTGTAAAGATCATCCAGTGAATATTGTAAAATAGAAAATAAATTTCTTTTTGTTGTACAGTATAATTAAAAGAATAGAATGACAATGAAAACAATACAGTATGAATTGAAGTAAGTATTCACAAAAATAAAGAATAAATATAAACATTAATGATTTATAATATGTTACAATTATAATGAAATCTTCAACACGAATTTTCAGAATTTCTTTTATTAAAATATTAACAGTATAATTATTATATAATATTAAATGTATTTACTTAATTACAGAAATCTAACTTATATAAATATTAAGAATAAGTAAAACACTTTCTTATCTAATAAAATAATAATGTAGTATAGTATAAATTTTAGGTTATGAAAAAATACAAGATTGCAACATCATAAATCGTGAATCATAAAAACTTCAAATATATTTTTCAAATTATTTGTTTCTGTTTTACGTATTCAATCGACCAATTTTCAATAAGTCATTTGAAAACTGTATAACTGTATTTATTACCCATTTAAATGTAATTGGTAAAAGAATTGGAATTGAATTAAAATAAATGATAAAATTCTTATTACGAAATTTTTCAATTTTATAACATTGAGAAGATATTCTAATTTCTTTTATTGTTCTTAAAAATAAAGAATATTAGCTTTGTTAGGAGATTAAAGATGATAAAAAATTTTATTTTCACATTGATCATTATTCATAATAGTTCGTTTACATCATTAAAGTATATTAAATTATAACGAAAATTTACATACAAATAAGTAATGCTTTCTAACAATGATTTTTGTAATTTTATGAGATACGAAATTATAAAAATTACGACTAACGTTGATAAAATTTCGAGTGCATATATGTACATTTGCTTATTATTTTACCCAACACTAACGTATTTTTAAATAGAAAAGGATATATGATAAATACATGCGCAATTTTGTTTAGGATCGAACATCACATGATCCAAGACCTCGACTTTCCGCCTCGCAACAAGCTCAAATACTGAGCGATGTTCAGCAGCATCAGCAACGTTACAGACGACCCAATTCTCAGCAAGATCCATCCAATTCTCGAGGATCTTCTGTCTCAAATTACGATCATATTGTCTCCAAACCAGAAACTAGCGCGTCCTATGCGTCTTTAGCGAAATATAAAGTAGATCGTGCGAAACAACAACAGTTGCAACAACTATTACAACAACAGCAACAAGTACAGCAGCTAATTCAAGAACAACAGCAAAAGATAACTCAACAGCTCAGTAATCCGATTTACTTAAATACTGATGCGCAATTACAGGCCCAACCAGCCAAACAGCAGCAATTCCAGAAGCAGTTCAATAGCCAATACCAGAACACAAACAGCCAGTTTCAAAATCTCCGACAAGACCTGTCACAACCTTTGTTCAGTGATCAGCAAACATTACAACTACAAGAATATCTAGAAAAGCAACGAGAATTGGAATTAGTGCAGAAGCAGAGACAGCAGTTATTGTTAGAACAACAGGAACTACGAAGACAGCAGGAACTGTTACGGTTTCAACAACTCCAGAAGCTTACTTCTACTACTTCATCGCCGATTCCTGTTACTTCGGCAAGCACAATTACCCTTAGCACCACTGCATCTCCTATCCTTGTCTCTCTGCCAACAGCCAGGAAGATCACCCCATCCGAAACGGATCTATTCCTTAAAGCGATAGCGACTCATAAAAAGAAATACTCTACAACGCCCATACCAGCCACAACAACAACAAGGACTACAACCTTGAAAACCTTCACGTCGGCTTCTCCTAAAACGTATCAACAAAAGGTAACAGCCACCCCAAGTATTCCGGAAAACTTACTGAATTTGATTCAGGAACAAGAAAATCATTTCCTTCAACAAGGTAAGCCAAAGCCTGAAATCAAAGTCATATATCAAACCGAAAAACCAGTGACATCAAGAAACGTAAGCGGCAAGAGTAGACCCAATGCTTTTGGCTCAGAAAGAGACATCTTGCTGAAACAACTAAAACTGGCTCTGTCTCAATCCGTTGATGATAATATCAGAAATGTTAGCACGAGGGACATCGTGCTTCCAAATGGAAAGAAAATTCAATTGATTGATTCTTCGAGTAGCTTGACATCTATTTTACCTACAGACGGATCCACATTGACTACGTCTACTTTGGCCTTAACCAGTTCAACGACCACCATTAAGCCTCCTAAAGCTATTTTTGACGAGTTGACGAAGGGTGTGCTTCCACCCGGAGCAGATTTTGAAGTCATCAGGCAAAAGAGTGATGGGAAGTTAGAGGAGATCGGAAAAGCACCGATCCAAAGTCTACCTGCGAAGAAAGTGACTTTTGTTGTGTTGGAAGAGCAACCGGATGGCAGCTACAAAGTGCAAGGGGTAAAGGGAAACACGGATAAAGAGGGAAGCGAAGTAGAGTCCATCGTGGAGAAAATTAAGAAGGGAGAATTGAAGTTACCACCGAGTTCCTCAAACCCGACTACTTCGCCCTCTCTTCACAGTTTTGCATCTAGTTTAGACCCGAATGCAATTTCGACGAAACAAAACACGGTGATGTCAACACAAAGTATTGGGTCCACTACTTCGAGACCAACTACTGTCAGATCTACCTCTGTTTCATCGAGATACACAGAAAGGTAAGTACTACAAAAAGTATTTGTTACAATTTTTCTCCTCCAGTTTATAACACAGATGCACATGAAGCTATTTTTTATCATAACATGTAATTTATTTACATTCGTGAGAACTTAATTTATTCTGAAAGTTTTGCACAAGACGATCATAAATACTTGAAGATACTTTCTTGGAAATTACAACAAAAATGAGCAAAGTGTGGGAGACAATAATAGTTGTATACATGATGTCTCAGAATTTTCTGTTTAATCTTGACTATTCCGAGCAACGGAACAACATACTGTGTGTTACTGAGAAGATGTCAGCTGGAAGGAATTTCAGTTCAAACAGTCCTATACCTTGCGCCCTTGGTGCACTTTGTTTCCTACATTCGGTATGTGGCGCACTCAAAGCTATCGAAGAAATGCCGGTGACTCCACCTTGGTGTCGCGTAGAAATATTTCTATTGTAATAAAAAATCTTACATCTATTTATACAGACCCTCGAAATTTCGTGTAAATCGGGTGACAGGATCAAGTAAGAGTTATTAAAATTTTCATGCCCTGATACGGTACATCGTAATTACGATATGAAGAACAATCGTGCGAAAAAGCTGGTAACAAATAGTAGAATCTACGCGAGACATACCGGCGGCAGATGAAATATTTTCTATCACACGTGCAGACGTCAAAGTGTTAAAAAAAGAACATTTTTTCATAATTAATAAAACGTTTTATTCCTTTCGGATAACGAATAAAAGTATCGAATACACTTATTAAACGATTTATTAGTTTATTTGTTATTCACGAATAACCAATAATTCCACATAATTCTTAATTTAAGACGATGTAACATTTGTCGCGATACACAATCATGTTGATTGGATAGCGCTCTGATTGGATAGTGTTTTTCGTTAATAATTCGAAAACGAAGCCTCAACCAACATTTTGGTAATGGAAAAAGTTACTCAAAGTCACCCCAGCAATCCCCTATTTCCGGGAGTTACATTAACCCTCCATGGGCCCGTGTAACTTTCAGGTCACATTTTAATTTATCGACATTTTACACAGAAGTGCAAACATTATAGGCCGTTGTTACCTCAAAGTCATATAGTGAATATATTGCAATAAAATTGTTTAACCGAAAAATGTTTTTTTCATTTGCATATACATATGTATAGATTTATAATTGCTGATTTTTCGTTCCCCCAATTTCTTGGATTTAAAACAAAAATTTGGCCCATAGAGGGTTAATTACGGGATACCATGTATAGGGTCTTCCAATAAGAGCGATAGAACTTTGAATTAAAATGAAATGAAAGGTACGGAAGGTAATCTAGTACTGATTACTTTTTTTTTAAATACATTCGGTGGCATATTTGAAGGAAACGTTAATCCTCAGTCAGTAGTTGAGCGATCATTGTACCTAAAGAAAGTTGCTGTTTGGTGTGATTTTTCTATTGGTGGAATCATTGGCCCTGATTTTTTTGAAAATAAAGAAGGTGCCACTGTAACTGTTACTGGTGAGCGTTACCGTTTGATGATTTCATCTTTGCTTTAGCGTAAATTGGATGAATTTGATCTATCTGAAATGTGATTTCAACAAGATGGTGCTACATGCCACACTTTCACTGATTAACAACTAGAATTTTTAACTATAGTCAATGAGAGTATGATTTCTAGCAGTGTCATAGCCTCTCTGTAAAAGTCAGCTTTCAAAAATATACCTTCAAACAATCGGAAACAATGTTTCAATCAATTTATTGGTTGTCCAAAATGACATGATAATCTTAATAACATTTTTCATTTGATAATGAAGTTAATCAGTCGAGACGACATCACGTATTTAAGCTATAATTCTACTTGACTCAACTATTCGCTCTCCATCATTGAACAAATTGTTCAATATTACTAAATAGTAAGTAGCATTCGCGAATTATCTAAACAAGCGACACGGAACATTTACAGTATGGTCTTTCAACAAAAATAAGAAAAAGTCGTATATAAACATACATTGTCCGTTAATAATAATTGGAATAATTTCAAAAGTTATAAAAATACAAACTTATTGTACTAGCACGTACGAAATATGCATATAAAATGATCGCCCTGTGCTGTTTAGCTTATTTAACGTTTTAAGGCCGTTCAAGCCTGTTCCAACATGTGATTAAAAACTTCTGTCTGGTTGACCATGTGCTTTTAACTGTTATTATAAAATGTGTGTGTTTTCGAAGAATTGTGTTTATTACAACAGTTGATGCTGGACTAAAGTATGCTGCTGGGTGATGATATAGAATCGTGTCGTGATGCATGAACATTGATGTACTTACAAATTTAAACTATTAATTATGACTATTGACTATGATTCTGCAGAAGTGGAAATTTTAAACTATGGTGATTGGTCGGGAGTGGTTTTTTGGCCACACATGACTTTGTATATGAATGTGCTTAGTTTTTTTCAATAGAAAGAGATCAGTACAGGGTTTCCTTAATCGTTGAATGCTAAACGGCGCGATCACGTTTCTCCTGTTCAGTGCCTAAAAAAGCCAGCCAATCGGACTGTAAAATCGAACTAACTGCACGTCTGAAGTTTGTTAATGCGTGTCTTTATTGTTACCATTTATCGAGATTCTACTAAATTAACACTTATGCTTTTTCATAAGCTTCGGGCTGTTGTTAAAAACAATTTTTTAATTTATTAAAAATTGGAAGTAACGTAAACGAGAAAAAGAAAGAAAAGACGAAAAAAGCACGCACGTACCGCTTGGCATTCTTCGATTGAATGTTTGCAAAGGTCTGTGGCATTCAAACGGTTAAAAACTACGACGCGGTAAGGCTTTGACCCCGAGGTTCGTTTATACAGTATTTTCGTCTCATTTTTAGTCATAAAATGCAATAGTAAATTTTGCATTTATGAAACATCCCGTAAAGATGAACCTAATCTACACTTCTTTTTTTTTATAAAAATTGATTTATCCCCTACCAGTACACGAATAAAAGCAAAATATTTCACGCAAACCTGTCAATTTCAATCTAGTATAAACAATAACCACAAAGAAACGTTGTCTGAAAATAAAAATAAGGAGAAAGAACTAGAATAAAAATCTTGATCATTTATAAGTTCTGTTAACGCAAAGAATCATATTTTTGCAGTAGACCAACGGAATATTTTTCACATGTGACGATTTCGCCGAATTCCGTATCCACGACCGACAAATACGTATCCTCGGCATCGAGCGTCACTGGTCATGTATTCAACTCCCTCGGGACTGTAAATACAACCCCAAAACTGAATTCGTTGGATCAAGAAAGTCGCGTAACCATGAAATATCCGAGTTCGACGAGAAGTCACTTCATCCCAACCATGGCTCCAGTGAATGAAATTATTACGACAACAGCTGCTCCGGTGCCGACAACTTTCACGCATCATTCGACCAATCCATACATTCACTTCACCGTCATGTCACTCGGTGAAACTTTACCGACGCTCAAGACGACCACTGCCGGACCATCAACCAACTTACGTAATGAGAATATTATCCACCAGGACAATTTCGAAAGGTCCACTTTTTCTCCGACCACTGAATTTCCTTCCACACACGTTCATATACAAGAAAGCTTGACCACATTGCTAAGGAGAGAAGGACTATTTGCTATGGCTAAATATCTAAGGCAGTCGGGTCTGGATAACGTGTTGAACGAAACTGGTGAGTCATAATAATAAGATTTCTTATTAGGATAAAATGTAGACATATGATATTAGATTTATTAGAAAGTCCCATATTTCCGAACTTTTTTCAATCAAATGTTAACTTATGGTATACATTCATTGTTATTTGTAATTTCCCCACATTTAACAAGTCATTTATTTATCTTCTTTGTGTAAAATTTCTCGTATTTGCTATTACAATTGTATACTTCCAGCGTGTGCGCAAGTTGATACTCAATGTAAGAGCTCTTCCTATTAAGAAATTCTCAAAAAATCTAATTAGATAGTAGTCAAACAGAACGAGATTAGAATTGCATGAAAGGATGACCTATTAGTTTCTATCCCCTTTTATATAACTTTCATGGAATTATTAAAAATGTGTAAGAATTGGTATTACGTAAAATACCACTCTCAAAATACTATGATAACATAGACAATTTTTAAAAAAAGTTTAGACAGGACAGGGATAAACTGTTTGGCCGATAGTTGTCAACAAGTTTATGATCTTTCCGGGTTTAGGTTAGGGAATCGTTTTTGCAACTTTCCATTGAGTTGGGAAATATTGGTACGTAAACGTGGCTCTGAAGGTGTATACTTGGAGAAAGACTTAAAAAAAAACATACTTAATACCGAAAGCAAAACTTTACTACTTTCACTTCCGTTAGCCGTTTCGATCTTACAATTTCTGGTCAGTTCTGCAATGAGTTTAGAAAAAGTATGTTTCAAAAGTTCATTACACGAGGAAGGGCGATAGAATTCTTTGCGATGAAATAAGTTAGTCGAAGCCTGGTCGATTTCATGAGAACATGAAATGATGCAATTAATTGAAATATCAATCGTTTTTTTATAGTAGATCTTTCAGTCAGTAACTAATATGAAAGTAGTGGTTGTTGAATAAATGTTTGAGATTGGAGTTTAGAAACTAAATAACGATTTTTATTATTAATTTAATACAATTAACGGGGCAGTTAAAAAGGATCGTAGACTTGAAATATAATTTTTATACGAGACATTTAAATTTTTTAAACATAATATTTAATTTAATAAAATATCTTAATTAAAAACCTTATACTGTTAAAATTTACTATTACTTTTCAACTTTTTAGTATTAAGTGTATAAATGATTCTCTTCATAGTGAATCAACTAATATTTTCGATCAATAAGAACTGTTAGACCTTTTTGATTTCCTATGAGGTTAAAATACTCTGAATAATTTACACGATATGTAGGAGCATATGTTATTTTCTTTTAGCTGAAATTTATTCATTTTGATTTTCTATATTCTTCTTACAATTTAATTTCACATTTTTTTCTTCACTTTATAGTTTTGTTAATAAATTCAATAAAGATCTGTATAAATACTTCGACTGTCGCAGTTAAGAGAAAATAGAGCAAAAAACATTAAATAACATACATTTAATAGTAGAATCACTAAAAGTAGCAGTTTTCGTTTTTTTATGATAATTAAATAGCGTCTTCCGCTTTTGTTCAAAGTTATAATCTTTATTTTTAAAATTGCAATTTATACTATTTAAAATAGAATTTGTCAAAATACGCAATATAAGCACATTCGTGCTTTTACTTCCAGTCGACAAAGATTTATGGTTTCCTTTTTTTTTTTTTCGAATGAGACTAAATTTCCAGGGAAATTTAACAACTATAAATAACTATAGCTTATAATATTGCTCAAGAATATATTTCCCTTTGTTTTCTATTCTCACTTTTAATTTTCTCACGAATTAATCAGATATAATTATTAATTGTCAACATAAATCAAAAGCTGAAAAAAAAATCAAACAAAGTATAAAAGTTGATTTGCAAAATAATTTCTTCAAAAGTTTTAAGATAGGACGATGGAATTACAATTATTATTACCGCGACAAAGTTTTATTATTCATATAACTCCTTCCAACGTTCAATTTACTCGTGCAACGTTCTTTAGAAAAATGTTCTCACGAATTGCTCGAACATTTCGACACAATTGCCTCTTTGCAAGAACAATGATGGTCGTTTCTTGTTATATGAATCTTCAAAACCATGAAACCAACTTAATTACACATCACGCTGTCACGTTAATTAACCTAGTATATAACTCGATCCAATCAAACGTCGTATCCTTCACATAATTTATAAATTACATTCGCTGTTACGTTACTTTGATGATTTCAATAACGATTTATTAGAAGCTACATATTGAAAAATAGTGACGCTAAAGAATACAAAGACTTAAGTTCTGATTTAATTTACTGGATAACAAAACAATATTCGTCTGGATCTTTTTTTTTTTTAATTTTTTGTGTACGACAGTTTGTTGAGTACATCGAATGTACCATAAATTATAGAAATTCCGTTTTATTGAAATAATAGAATATTTCTTTGCATTACTTCATTATACATACTTCATTTTTAACTATATTTTAAGTGATAATTTTTAACAAAATCTTTCCGTTTATATAATTTTTTAAAATGTATATCATATATTATATCATTTTTAGTGGACATACAAAAGCTTTGTTCAGTATATATGTATTATATCTACAAATAGTATGTAAAGTCGTGTAATATGAAATGTCACGTTCGTCTTGATTGGTATCTGATCGAATCCTTAGATTCCTCAGCGATAACTTAACAAGAATTGTATGAATATAAGTTTACACGAGAATACTCCGAATTTTTTAACACTGAACTATATATTCATTTGAGCTGTTAATTTGTGAATATTTACAAATCCAGTATTTCATCTTATACAATCCAATAAAAATACAAAAATGATTAAAAATTGATTTAAACTCTAAATATTTTAAATTTACCTCTCGATTAACACGGTGTTGAATATTCTTCAAAACTGAAATTAACTACAGAAACGAACGATTTAATTATGTCCTATCTTTGTACATTGACTACACGTCTAATTAAACATCACATTTATAATAGGAAGTAATTAAAAATTAATTTACTGCATAAAATAGTTACAACTCGAATAATTCGAATGTACACCTGTGATCTTGAATGAATAATTAATACTATAATTCCAAATTTTTATTTTGTTAATAGACCAAGTGATGAAAACAAAATTACACGGACATGTTGAACAATTAATAATCCATTGTACTCAGACAACATTCAATTGCTTTCAAAGTAATTAGAAATGATTGTAAAGACTGGCAACGGAGAAACGTGTCACAGTTCGTGCAAGAGTTAGTCCTAATTATTGACGCGTTAGCCAAACAGAAAAATCGTACATTTCCGTCAATTAAAAAGCAAAGAAGCGTAACTGTATCCCTTCACGTCGGACATGAAACGACCGGATGATAATTATCTTCGTGATTAAGAAATCTTTGCTTCATTTCGCAACTACGACACAAATTTATCCTTATTCTTAATCTACTAAGTGTTTACTGACTTATGGACGACATCAGCAGTACAAATCCTTTATGAATTCAGTTAAGTGTCGATATGAATGGAAAAAATTCATCACATACACTATTTTATGTAATGAAATATCGTACTATACAGGGTAAGTTGCCTAAGACAAGCCACCTGAATAATTCCTCCACTTTGGAAAACATAAAAAATGTTGCAAATAAAAGTTGTTTGATTCCATGAACGCCATTATGTGGACAGAACTTTTTCTCAAACGAAGGTGCTTAGGAGATCCTAAAGTCACCTTAATTTTTTTAAATAGAACCATGTATTTCCGAACATCTACGATTGTAACCCTCCTTGAGGTAATTTCAACGACTATGATAGCTCAAGATATATTATATATACAATAGCTCTCGAAAGTATTCGAATATTTAGAATTTACATCCTTAACGAATAAAATATACGCTTTAGATTTGTGTCCTAATTTCAATCCATAAATTTTCTATAGGATTTATGTCAGGAGTTTGCGGAAGAATTTGTTATGTATGCGGGATATTATACACGATCCACTCCTTTACAATCCAAGCGGTATGTTTAGAACCGCTATCCTGTTGAAAATAAAAATTGTTCAATAGATTCAAGTGCACTTTGTTTCAAATTTTCTTCCAAAATATTCAGATATTTGTATTTATTCAAAATTCCATTAATAAAAACAAGATTTTCAGTTCCATTCGCCGCCATACACCCCCATACGATAACTGAGCCACCCCCCATGTTTTACAGTTGAAATTATACTTTGTACTTTTAATACTGTGTTGCACTGTTTCCGCACGTAATGCTGTTCATTCGATTAGAAAATGTTAAATTTACTCTCATTCGAGAAAATAACTTTATTCCAAAATGAAATATCTTTATTAACATACATTTTCGCAAACGTTAGGCTTTTCCTCCTGTTAATTTTACTGGTACGTGTGACAAAATTCGACAGTTTTTCCAAAGCTATTTGCAACAATCGCTGCAAGTTTCGGTGCAGATGTATTTCGATTTTTTTGAATTTCACGTATAATCATTTTTTACTCTCTGGGTGTTTACTTCTTCGGACTTCCTATACGCTTCTTTTTTATAATACTTACTTCAGTTTGCAACTTCTTTGTTATATAATGTATCCTAGAGTTACTTTGATTTAATAATTTGACAATTTCAAGATAAGGTTTATTTTGCAACATTGTACAGCTTCGATATTAATTCACGTTCACATTTACTGGTCTCTGAGATTTTCGGGCTCGTAATGAGAATAACGAAAGGGAAGAATGAACGATTATACTCTACAAAATCTGTATTAATCGTACGATGTCTTGGAACCGACTGAAGTGTAATGTTTACATTTTATTTCCTAGAAAGACTCTTCTTGTCTACACGTTCAACTATCTTTGTGATATCCAAAAACAGTATGTTTATACTTGATGCCCTGCAAATCCTATACACATACATATATACGTTTTCAGATCATTTTTGTAATTTTACTCATACATTCTCGAGACGCAAATGTGACTTTACTTACGATCTTATTTTGAAAACATAAATCTAACATGTGTAATGTATTTATTGATGATCAAGACTGCAAACGTTCGAATACTTTTGTGAGCTATTACGTAAGAAAGTCTGAAAAATGAAAATTAATTTTGGATGCTTCTGAAGCAGAACATTCTCGTCTTTATTAACGAAATCAGATTAAATTAATCCAAAATATAGCCCTAATTTGAGTTGGTGTTATTTTCTTTTGCATTTTCTTTTTACAATTTAACAAAAGCAGAGATTTATATGTAGATTCAATCAGAAAATTATATAAATTCTTCTTTAATATTCTTACTTTAACTGACAAATCTGCACAAAAGTATTTCTAAGTCTAATTTTACATACTCTTTTTTCGTAGAAGTAAGAAATATAATTAATACAATTTCAACTCTTATATTAATAAATATTAATGCAAAAAATATTTTGTGTTTAATGAAATGCAATTATGTCTTTCATTTTATTTCACTTAATGAAACAATATATTACAATTAAAACTCATTAATTGCATTGTATATAACGTTACAGGTCCATACACAATATTCGTCCCGTCAGACAAAGCTTTTAGAACACTATTGGTACAACTTGGTGGACCAGAAAAAGCTGAGCAAAAATTCCGTGACAACCCACGACTTCTTAGTGGGGTAAGCCATGTTAACACTTTTTAATAAAGGCCGTTAAGTGAGAAATTTAATTACGTATTCAATATTAATATTAAAAGTAAAGCTTGATAGTAACGTAAGAGTAAAATCAGACATGAGATGACTATCCATATGAAAATAAGTAGGAAATGTACGATAAAATTCTTCTATTTGAGACTTAATTTTCAAAAACTCTATTTCAAAAAGTCTGTATTAATCTATTAACTGGATTCGTTTCTCAAACAAAAATTGAATGCTCGCAGCTTATCATTAAAGATCAGTAACAATTATAAGTAATTACATAATCTTTTTTTGCAAATGTGAATATGGTGTATTTTATATTTAATACAAATACACCGGTACAATTAAAAATGAACAATCCTTCAATAAATAAATTATTGCATTCTAAGTATTATTGAATCAGTGACGAGTTAACTCGTTATTCCCAGTTAACATGTTAAATTTATACCAAATCTATATAATAATAATATATAACATTAGCGTGCATAATCATTGATAGTGATACTGAAAGCTATTCCCAAGTAATTTGATAAATTAGAAAATTTATAACAAAGTTAAATTTCCTTATGCTGATATATTATATAATAAAAGCACATTTGTCAATATTTGCTTTATTACTTGAATTATATCAAGAGAAATTTTGAATTCTAGCAGTAGTTGAAATTGTCTGTTGTTACAAACAACGATATAACTGTAGTTATAATCTAGATACCCGACGCTAGATACCCGATAAAAATTTGAATTTAGTAATTGATAAAATGACAAAATTAAATATGAATGTGTATTTCTCTGGTTAGTGTAGATCTTTTGTTATGGATGTGACTTGTGAGATGATACAAAGAGACGTTTTAGTTTTTTTATATTACGAGTTGTCCTATGATTCATGGAAGTGAATTACCGGTACAGATATAAAAAAAAGTAACATTATTTGCAATTTCTTGACCATATGATAGCTGTCCAGAAATACTAGCTTACAATACTGTTTCATGGAAGATGGAAATTTTTACGCTCGGGTACGAAACTTTCGCTAGCTTCCTTAATTGCGTTGAAAGATCTACTCGTATATACCCGAACGATGTTTGTTACACATATAACATTGTATACAAAATACTCTTAATATAAGTGAATAGCCATAAACCCTACAGAAAATATGAAAATGTTTTTAAATATGTGGTTATATATGTAATAAAATAAATATTATAACAGAAAATTGGAAATATTGTCTTTTAAAAATTATACAATGCTTTACATTGTATGAGATATTAAAATTCTTCTACTGACAAATTTAAATTACTTACACGATTATTTAAGTTCTTCCAAAATATATTCCATATTCCACAATTTTATTATAGGTTGTAGCGCGATAAGAAAAACAAATATATATATATATATATATATATATATATATTGTATGTTCTTGTAAATAGTAGACATGGCGAAAACTCTTCGCTGTCGAGTATCACAGGTAGAGTCATAAAAAACCCCCGCGCTCGACTCTAGACAAAGACTGAAGCGGTATAAATAAGGGCCGAGGAGGTTCCAAAAAGTCAGTCTTTGGCGAGTAAGGAAACCCGTCGGAACTGTCGGACTTGTACAGACCAGGCATTCTGATATTTTTCCAAGCAAAACCAAAACCTTTCGGTCGAGCAGCCGGACCTTCGCGGACCAGGCTCTCCATCCGGAATTCCTACCCCTCGAGCAGCCGGATCTTCGCGGACCAGGCTTTCGATCCTGATTTTCCTGTGACCTCTCCTGAACAAGGCGTCCGCCACCCGCAAGGCCTAACCTTATGATCGCCGGGAACTTTTTTCCAATAATTTCCGATAATTTTTGGAGAGTAACCGTTGTTGGGGCAACAGATTGTCCTACGTTTACGATACGGTCGACTAGTTTCTATTCCTGAACAGATTAATATTTTAGTTTATAATCAAGGAAAATGGTCAAACGCTTAATCGCTTTTTAAGTACTTGGCCATTTCTGTTCAATAGAAATTGACGTATCGTAATCGTATTTTTTGTGAATAAGGACCGACTAAGGACTGACTAAAGTGTGGACAATAGGACGACCTGGAAATACCAAACGACCATCTACGGACACCCGAACCGACTTGTACTTGATGTACCGACGGCATCATAGGGCGGTGACGAAGGAACTTCGTTACCCCTGACCTTCCTTACTTATTTTCATTGGATCGAACAATTTTCCCACTTTTCTTTAATTTTTCATAAGACACTCCTCCGAACAGACAGACGTGTATAAAGGGACTGGACAATGAGGGACCGGGGCTTTATTGCTTTCGTTTGCTTTTTCGACACGAACTTTAACTCACATTATATAAATCTACAAGGACTTTAATACATCTAATGGACTTTATATCTGATACGAACATTTGAATACATTGTAAATCTACACGGACTAGATAATAACGTATGTTATTGTTAGTAATTAATTCGAGACGCTTGTTATTATTTTTAATAATAAAAATTGTGTTTGCAAATAAGTTTTTAATTATTTGCTATATAATCGGCTGTCACGATTAGTGTGAGAGCCAATACAACCGTTCTGGAGGAAAAGACCTCCCCCCTCAGTCTCTGTCTACCTCGACGCGGGATTACAAATAGTGCGTGAACGTGCAACACGTTACAAGGGGAATTACACATTGTGCGTGAAAGTGCGAACGTTATAAAGTATTATTTTATTCCACAACTGTATTATAAGTGTTTTTTTTCTGTATTATACGTATGTAAAATTAAGTAATTGGACTACATTAAATAAATAATTAACTAATAATCATATAATGACACAGCTCCTACTGCACCACGTAATACCAGGAGCCTTCAGGATCGATTCTTTACAAGACGAAATGACCGGAGTTAGCTTAGCTGGAACACAATTACGGGTGAACGAGTACGCGATGCACGATCACGAGTGGAATGATATAAAGGTACATCTTTTATTTTGTGAACTTCAAATTCAAATATGCACCATGACTGAGTCTTGCAGACATTAATTCGATTATCAAAATTTTCAATGACTTTCCGACATGTTGCTGGAGTTATTTCACGAAATGCAACTCGAATATTGTTTTTTAGGTCATTAATTGTATCTAGCTTGTTATCATAGACTCGCCTTTTTAAAGACTTCACCAAAACAAATCTGATGGTGTTAAATAGTACTATCTTGGAAATCAATTAAAATCTGCATTTCGTAAAATCACAGTCTTGTTGGAAGTAGACACCAGGCACATTAATGTGATTCAATTCTGACCATAAAAAGTTATTCAACATTGATTGGTATCATTCAGCATTCACAATAACAGCATTTTCACCATCATCTTCAAAGAAAAATAGTCCAATGATTCCATTTGCCCAAAATACACACCAAACAGTAACTTTTCGTGAGTGTAGAGATTTTTCATGAATAACACGAGGATTTCCATTACCCCAGATACGATAATGCTGCTTATTAACGAATCCATCCATTGTGAAATGAGCTTCATTGCTGAACAAAATTTTACTTGAAAACTATAGAACAATGAACGCCCATGTACTACCGTCCACTAAAATAAAACGACTTATGTCATTTGAAATTACATGACGTGTAAACATTATACAGTGCTAATATCTAGACTCCGCATTTGAATGACCATATATTTCTCGATTGATCCAATTTGTTGACCTAGACTTTCTTCAGTACGATGGAAATATTCCATTTTCTCACTAATAATGCACGACATTATGCATATTTAAAGAAAACAGATTAGTCAATGTTTTATCGATTAAACGTAGATGCTGTTCAACGAAAAGTCGAAGAAATATACAAGGTGTACGAAAAGTTAGGGATAAAACTTATACTATATATTAATGAGGTTAAATAGGTAAAAAAGTTCATATAACTTATATCCGAAAATGCTTTATTGAAGCGTTATAAGTCTTCAAAGATTTCTGGTAAAGTTATTCTTAAGACTCGTTATATAGAATCGCAGGCAGACATTTTTCATTTCTTAATGAAAAATTCCCTCCACGTTAGATGGCTTGCAGCGCACCGACCAAATACACAGACTTCTAGGTTACCAGATCTAACTCCTCTGAGTTTCTACTTTTGGGAACACGTGAAAAAATTAACTTATGAAAATCTGATAGAAACAGAAAACAAGCTTTGGAAATATATGTAAAATGCATTTAGTACTATTTCTACAACGGCAAGGATATTCAAAAGAGCTCGACAAATGGAAACCTACTTAATTTTATTAATACATATTATAAATTTTACCCTGACCTTTTCGGGTACTTTATATCTATACGTGTATGTATTTTCTTATACTGTGACCCCCTTGTTGGTGAACCAATCGAAATCTTCTTTGTACTACATAAAATAGTTCGAAGTGGCCTTCAAGATGACAGCAGTACACCTTTTATCAGTCGATCTGTTTCGAAATTTTCAAAGTCATCTTCAGTTCTTTTACACATAATCGTACAGTCATTTTTGGCTATTATGGTAAAATATTACATACGTAAAAAAACTGCGATATAATCAAATAAAATGAAAAATTAATTTAAAAATAAGTAATTCTGAACACGTAATGTGAAATACAATGTAAAGTATGTCTAATACCAATAGATATTTTTAATATATATTTGTATATTTTACATACAGATCACACATATTAATTTTTAATAATTGATACATGCTTTGATATATCAAGATTTATACATAGAAATAAATAACTAAAATGTTGCTTCTTATTATTCTTTTTCATGACTATAAATCATTTACTCATTTACTTACTTTCTTTTTCCATGAAATGTCAAGCGACATTAATTGCTATATACCTCTATTCGTTTCTATAAGCAGGTAACAACAATAAATGGAGCAAAGGTGGCACCAAATAAACGAGACATTGAAATTCCTCAAGGTGTCGCTCACGCCATAGACAGGGTAATGTTCCCTCTGCCAGTTGGCGATTTAGTGCAAACGATGCAGGCCGATCGTGAAAGAAGATTTACTACTTTCCTAAAGATGCTTTACATCTCCGGTCTCCAAGATACTCTATCAGGTAATTACAAAATACTATTATAGAGGTTTAAAAAAATCCCTCTAGCATTGATCATTCTCATAAGAATATGACTTTAAAATTAATATTAATATAAATTAAATAGGTAATACAATATATGAAATATATTTCACCCTGCTATTGTTTATTATCAATCTTAAATTATCAATCATATAATTAAAATATAATGTAAGTATACAGTCTGTACCATAAGAGTGTGGACACGATATCTCTGTGAAAATTAATTCATTCTGTAAAAAATTGTATACACATAGAAAGTGTATTTAAAACACTAATACACGCTTAATTGATAATGTGTCCAATCTCCATCATTAGCGATTATTACTTGATAACGTCTAGGCATACTTTTAAACCAACTTTTCGACGTATGAGACATGTAAAGACCTCCGTCTTTTTCGAATACGACAAACTAGAACTTTTCAACGTTAAAATACATATGTTTTCCTTGCAGTTTATGCTTTATGGTAGATCACACATTTTCAATTGGATTTGTATCAGGGGAGTGTGTTAGCCAGTCCAACATGCTGATACAGTTTCTTGCTTTCCACCCGATGCAAACACGGCCTCGATGTTTGGAACTGTTGTATTATCAATGTGTCCAAGCGACTTTTCAATGTTAGAATAGCAATATTTATACACCTTTTGCCAAAAGAAAACTTATTTTTTACACAAGGAAAGTGTTTGATTCTTTGAAAAAAGTCAGAAGATCGCTTTATCTTTCCTTTTTATAATAACCCGCTTTTAACCCCGATAAGGAAGATTATCGACACACTTAGTTTCTTTACATCGTTGTACTCACATATTCACGAATTCACGAAATTTATGCAGATACTTTTCTGCATCTCTAATACTCATTTTTGGTTCTTTCGCGTAATCACACAGAAAATCCACTGCAAAACGGTTGACGTACATTTGTCTTTGTCAGTGACAAAAACAGTACTAGAAGATTTTAGGGCAACACTTATCGAAGGAGGCTGTAAATGTTTATGTTAATACAATCTCTCTCATATTGTATATCAAGTTTTGCAAATACTATGTTTACGCTCTTGTGATACTGACTGTAAATGGTAAATGGTGAATTCAATGAATACAAAAATTTGTGGCTTCAATAATCCATCATTCATTCCCTAACATGTTGTGCAATAATTACGTACACAACGTAATTTATTATTATAAATATAAATACTGTACAGAGTTGGAAAGAAATTTTGCGGAATGGCATTCAAGGTAGACAGCGAGTAAGAAAAATATTGGCACATCCGAATTTTATGAAATATTTTTGCATGCTGTAGGGATGTATCAATACCTAATGTATGTTTTAATGTCTTCAAACATACAAAAGTTGTGTGTTTATGCACAACACTAAATAATGTAGTTTAAGAAATTTAAGAAAGAAAAACGAAAATTTTATAATAAAACAAGTATTGGCACATTTATTAAATGCAGTTTTTTAAATTGTTCAACATAAAACAAATTTTTAATACCTTGTATGCATCATTTTAGCATTAATAATAGCTTGTAATCGATTTGGTATCGATACCATAAGTTTTTTAACAATTTCTTCAGGAATATTTGACCACTCTTCCGATAATGTCATTTTTATTACTTATTCTTCTTTTTCGAATTTTTAAATCTAATATGCGCCATAAATATTCTATAGGATTAACATCCGGTGATTGAAGTAGGATTGCAAGCTGTTTTAGTACGTTATAAAGAAGCCACTCTCTCGTCTTTTTCGCAGAGTTCTTTGAATCGTCGTCCCATTGAAATCAAAATGTTTCTTCTATACCTACTCTTGCTGCATTCTCTAACGAATTGTTCCACAATATATTATAGTATCGGGGTTTCCATACCCATCAAATAGTAACAATAACAACGAGTAGAGTCCCGAATTGTCGTGCCGGAGGTCGGCGAATTCGATTCCCGCTTGTCCCTCGTATTTTTCCTCTGTTACTACGATTTGGGGGCTCGTCCAGGATGGAGAGGCATCATAGGTACATATATCGCCACAACTACTACTACTACACAGAAGGCCACAAGTGAACGACAACGGAAGCGACACGAAGTTGCGAAGAGATTAAACGTTGAAAAAAAAATGGTTTGTGTGTGCACGTCTCCCAGCACGTTGAGAAGAAACAGAGTTTCTCGACGGCTGACTAAGTAAGTGTGTGCTGTGGCCACAATGAGTGGGAAAGTGTAACCGAAAAATGTTGAGGAGAAGAAGGAAGAGGGAAGTAATGGCGCTTAAAGGGCAATTTGAGGGCGAATGTCAGTGCAGGATGGCCGAGAGTTGTAGTGTCCGGGGTCTTCATAACACCCATCAAATAGTAACAATAACAACAAGGAAAACAAGAGAGCGCTCTTAGCTAATGGGCGTAGAGGCCCCCTCGGCTTGTCCCGTGCTCGGAGGTCGCGGATTTGATTCCCCCGCTTGGTCCCTCGTTATTTTTCCTCTCTGTTACTACAATATTAATGTACGTCACAGGATACCAAAGTTTGCACTTCATCGTATGGCATATAACCCCAAACCATCACATGCCCAAGCTTCTTTTCTGCACAAGGAACTATGCTTGTCCTCTTCAAGTTTTGTGGCAATAAGATCTATATTAATCTCGATAGGCCGACTAGACCGAGGAGCATCATGGACATCAAACTTTCCATCTTCAAAGCGACGGAACCAGAATTTTGCAATGGATATCGATAGAACATCTCGTTCATAAACGCGATCAATTTTTTCATGAGCCTGCGTAGCTTTTTTCCCTTTCTTGAAATAAAGAAGCAATATATGTCACAAACACTCCTTATTCGCATCCATATTGAAACTTGAATAATATACAATTTTTTTATAAAATTCTTTTATTATTACAGTAAACAAATGTTCGAAATATAAGCTTCCTAATGACACCAAACACTTACGTGCAATAGGTTAAAAACAGTTAAAAATCATGCGACACAACGCATGACTTCAGAAAGGTTTAAAACTTATCCGACAACCCAATAGAAATCTTAATTAATTCGCTAATTCATTTGCTAATTAATTTGTTACTGTTTAATTTAACTTTCTTATTAATTGTAACTTATCTTTAAAGAAAAATTTTATAAGGAAGAGAAATAGAAAAAGAGAGGGGGGAAGATTATGCTTGTACATAAAATACTAAGTACAATAGAAACAATTTTTACAGGACCTAAAACTTTCACTATCTTTGCTCCAACGGACTCTGCTTTCGAATCAGCGGCCAAAGATGGAGCACCGGTTTGGACAGAAGAAGACGGACCGGAAGCTGCGAAAACGATAATTTCGAGACACGTAATGCCATCAACCCTCTACACAGCGGGAATGAGATATTATCTGCAAAAGGATACCCTTCGTCCACAGTCACCAGTTCATATTCACAAAAATGGAGGTAAGTGAAAAAATGTGAAATACAAGAACAGAAAAAATATCAAAAGGATATGTATTAATCCTTTTCGTTAACAAAGATGACTACAGGTACATCTTTTGTCTCCACGATGCACAGTGTGGCAAAATATCTGCCTGACTGTACAAATCCTGAAATTTTGATCATTTTTTATTATGAATTTTTCAGTTTTTTTTATGTTCCTAAATTTCTAAAGATCTTCAATCCGAATGTTACTTTTTTATAAGAATTCCTATTTTATTCTATCTGCAAGCAGTCTACAGATTAAAACACGGTTTGTGGTTTATCATAAATTAAAATGAACTTTTAGGCGTCAAAAATTCATAGTCCTAGACATTTTCGTGATTATTATAAGTTACAAATCTTAATTACCCAAAGTAACTTATTACGTATGAAGGGTAAATAGTCATATAGACGCCCCTAAAATAGGCAGATGAATTTATATTTTGTATTTTGTGTTATTAAAAGCATTCATACAACGGGTTTATATTTTGTATTTTTAAATTTATATTTAATATAAAATTGAAACGACAGTAGTAAATTAAACGTTTGTAGTATAATTTCTAAGCTATTTTTAGTTTAATAATTTAAATTTTGCTGTAAATGTTTCAATATTTAATAGTTTTATTTGTTTTCAATAATCTACACACTTTTCAGACGAAATATAGGGTCGGTCGTGGCAAATTGGATCACCATCTGCTTGATAATAAAAAAAATAATAGTCGGACATTAAAAAGCTAATTCTTTATTATAAATTCGTGTCTAGTGTCCATTTGGCTTGAATATTAATAATAAACAATAAAATCAAACTTAAAAACCGTTCTCCTACAAACAAAAAACGAAAAAATGAAAAGTACCGAAATTTGGTGCAAATCGAATAACCCAAAAATCTCTGAAAAAAACTGAAATTTTTATACCAGAATCTTTGGAATCGACATTAAAAAATGTAATTTAATGATAACGAAATGAACAGACACTCCTAACTCCATTATAGACTTGTGTAAGGTACATCATACATTTCTGCAGGTTAGCATGTAGTCATTTATTTAGACTTAACTTTTATCACAGCTTCTTTCAATTTTTCTGGACACCATATTCCTTGATTGGTTTTTTATGTACGCACGAACCATTTCTATATAAATAATAATCATAAAAATACTCAAATGAATAAAAAGAGTGATCCGATTCACCCCAAATGACATGATCCGATTACTCTCATATACATGTAAGAATTTAAAAATGAATATATCAAATACTAAATTTGAACACCATGTAAACTAATAATAATCAATCCATTAAATTTTCAAGGTTACTTTTTCATTTTAATTACGAAATTGTCGATTACGTGTCTTAGATTCGCACTAAAATTGAGAAGGATCAGGTAATACGAACAATCGGAATGCTCGTATCTATTGCGATCTGAAAAACATAGACTGAATTCTTATTTTAATCCAATTTGCCTTTATCCACCCTACAATAATAGTTTTGCTCGATCAGACGGGTATTTTGCCACACTGGACGATGTTACACACGTCTATTATTCGAGTCATATAATTTAATATATAAATGTTCAGAAATGTTGCTAGGCCAACTGCATGCATCGTTTTTTATACATAACCGATTTTTTTAGGAAAAGCTACAACTTGCATTGATTCTAAAAATATAATTTTTGAAAACTGGCAAGTTCTACAAAAAATTACATCAATTACTTTTTATTTTGAAAAATTCTGTGCTGCAAAGACAAATTAAAATCTTTAGAATTCCATATTTAATTAAAACATTTAATTGTTTAAATTTATGTAACAATTTAATAACATCATTCCAAGAAAATCGTATTTCTTATCGCGGGGTTAATAGTTTATTGCCTGCTAATGAATATATAAACAGATAATTACCTTAAGAAATTATATTACGTATATAATTGATTGGTCTTACTAATAGAACATGTATACACACAGATACTATTTAGTAGAAATATCTCTTATTGCCACATGCTACAATATTATGATTGGTAACCAAGACAAAATACATGCAAAGGTCTAATGTTTGAATACATCATTTTTCAAACAAGTTCAAATGCTTATCAAGCACAAAAATTGTTTTGATTGTACACAATATTCAAAAAATTATCTAATTAAAAAATCTTGTTTATATAATATTTTCAGAAATGAACTGGTAATGAAAATATTAATTATTAATCAGGCGGTAAGAGCGAATACTTGATTTCCTCGTTCGAGTTCTGCTAATTCAGTGAAAGATATTTACGTGATACATGATACATTTATAATCTCTAAAAGTATCAAGAATTTTCTTTTTATAAGATCTGCCGTTTGTACATACATGAATCTTAAAAACTCAGCGTCCTACTAATCTACTTGTTCGTTTACCATTGTAATCTCCCCTCTTCGTAATTAACACTCCCTTTCGCGCCACGCCATATCTATAAAAATACAATATTTCAAAATACTAGAATAATGTATTTTTAATATACAAGAAACTCCACCTAATACTACCGTATAAAATAATTATCTCACTTCCAAAATTTAGATATATTTAAAAAAGTTATATAGCTCCATACTAATAATAAATTATTAATTCAAATAACAAGTTGAATATTAAATTATAGATAATAACAAAAAAAAGAATTTGTTTGAATATGACTAAGTCAGTTACATTAAATTAGCATAACAATTATTATTCGTTAATTTTATAAGATTATTTATATAAATATGTCAAATAAAATATTGCAAACGAAAGAGTAAATTTGATCAAAATAACGTCTTTTGTATAACAATATATAAAAATTAAGAATGTGTAACGCATTTCTAATTACAGATTGCTATTCATCCAATAAACAAATATTGCGATATAACATTCCTAGAAGAAGACTTTGCAAAACTGAATGATTAACTATTTTCTGTATTGTTCCAGGTCGAGTACGAGTAAACGAGGTACATGTAGTAACACATAATGTACCAGCAATAAATGGAGTTTTACACGCAATTGACGGAGTACTATAAGAACACAATACGACTTACATCATTAACTGTGAAATGTTACGCGTTTTACAGCAAAATTTATATTTCAATCTAAAAGCATGAAAATTTTGTATGTCTCTGTACCTCTTGCTTATTTGCAATTTGTTAGAGAAAAACATACTATCATCGTTACAAGAAAAATCAGCACTAGTCTATTAACATTTTATTTTTATAAAAAAAAAATTAATTTGATAATAAACTAAAATTTGAAATTAAAAAGGTAAATTTTTTAAGATTCATAAATTATTATGATAAATCGTAACAAAAATATTGTTTTGCGACTTTCGTTTTTTTTCTAACTTTTGAACTAAATCTTGTAATTAATAGCTTTTACAAAACATTACTTCATTAGAAAAATTGTAACTTCTATGAAAGTTTCAGAAGTGGTGACGTTGAATGGACAATTAGTAAAACACTTATTTAAAAAGAATCTTAAAGCTTATGTACAGGGTGAACCACGTAAATTGTACACCTTAAATAACTTTCAATTCTGCATCTAATGAAAAGTTGTTAAATACAAAAGTTAAATGGTTTGAAAGGGGGCGTGAATAATGACGCGTTGGCTTTTTTTGTATATGAAGAGGTTTTTTTAAAATTGTCAAGGTCAAATTGTCTTTAAATGGAATTATATATTTTTTTCATCGCAGATCGAAAAACATATTACATTTAAGTAACAAAGTATTAACTTATGTTAGTCCTACACCTAACAGTTAAAGAGATATTTTATGATAAATTGCCTTGAGGCAATTTCTATGAACACTTCGTTCTCGCGAGTTAACGTCTTTGGACTGTTTTTTGTGAACTATGTTAAAAGATAATGTATACAGTGAACCACCAGCAACGACAGACAACACGAAACAACGAATTTTACAAGCATGTAGTACACTTAGTGCAGGATTATTTCAATATGCTGTCGCCTCACTGATTTCTTATCTACAAAATTGTATCAATGTTAATGGATACCATTTTGATCGTGAAATTTAGATAAGGTAAATTCATCTGTGTTTACATTGCCAGTTTAGTCTACTCCTCTGACAATATTATGCAGTCTTCAACCGGAAGGCAACTTATCGCAAAATATTGCGTTAATCACTAAGTTTAGAACCAACATAGGTTAATGTTCTTTATTTGAAATTTAATATTCTTTCAGTCTATAGCAAAAAAGATATATGATTCCGTATAAAGAAATAAAGTAAACATTGAAAATTTGTAAACCTCTCCACATACAAAAAAAAGTTTGAAAGGACGTCATCATTTGCTCCCCTCTCCTCAATTGCATGGTCTGCAGCTTTTGTATTTAATAATGTTTCATTAGATGCATAATTTAAAACTTCTTTATGGTATGCAAGTTAGATGATTCCTCTATACTTAAAATATTCATGTGGTTTAGTTTATATTTAAAAACAAATCTTTTCGACACTGATAATTTCAATAATAATAGTAAATATTAAATCTATAAGATTTAACATAGATGTTTACAAAATTACATAAAGAAAAATTAATAAGGTCGTCTTTAAGACATATAACATACATAAAGAAAAACTAATTTATGTAATATACATATGTAGACGTTATTTATGTAATGTGTTGTTTGTTCATATTGCTCGAGCTATACAAGTGTGAAATTACCTAATTTTATAGAGTAGTAACATAATACTAAGATTAGTATTATTGTATTACGTATTATTTTATAAATAAATGTACAGTACGTTTTTCCATAAACTATTATTTTTATAGTTACTCTCATTGTTTAATTAATTACATTTAGCAAACTAAGTAAGTAAATAAAATCAGGGACTTAAAATTAGTATTCATTTTGATAATATTACACCAATAATGTTATTTCAAAACCGTTTACTACCGAAACCGATAAATTACCTAAAATTGAAATAAATACATGTATTTTTTCGATTTTTCTATTATAGACGTGATAGGTTAAAACAAAGATGTGTTTTTCCTCCTTAATAATGAAAAACAACCGTTATATTTTATGCTACACGGAGATATTAAAGAAAAAAATTATTTGGTTCGATGTGACACATGCGGTAGAACTAATTTATTCCTCAAAATCATATCTTTTTAAATTTCAAGGTAAGGTTATATATATTTTGTTAAATTGGGATTATATATTTTCATCATCGCTATATAATAACAGAGGTCAAGACAAATCCAATGACCTAGAATACTATAGCCTTCACGTAACTTTGAGTGTGAACTTTTATGAATGTGTGTATTTATATGTGTATATATACACATCCAACTTTTAGATACGATTATTTCCTAACAAATAAGTTTAAAACATAAATAAGTTTAACACTTTTATGTAGAGCATACAAAAGTGCAGTCATGAACGTAGGTTTCCATTAAAAAAAAAAAAAAAGGGACCGTTGCATTTTTCTCCGCTGCGCAAAAGTACATAAAGATATTTGAATATTACGCATCGTCCAATACCGTTTATTTTTTATCTATAGTAGCTTGTTCCATTTCCCACCGTTTAGGAGGTAAGCCTGTTCCAGTTGCATGGGATACCCTGTATATGTACACATAGATCTACTTTGGTTTTATAGGTATAAGCGTGAAAAATAAGTATGATCAAAACTAAACGAGATAAAAGTTAAGAAACATTTACATTACAATAAGTACAGTTGGATATAAAGAAGCAAATTTATATTAACACATTAATGACATATCGGAAATTACCTGAATTGTATTATTGCTTGACATCTTGATGGTACTAACTTCTCTAATTTTATGCAAAGTTCTACTGGTATTTCGAACCATATTTTTGTTATATATTGCATTAGTTCATCCTAATTATTATACATTTGCGTTTATAATTCTCGTGCAACGTAATCCAACATGTGTTGCGACCTTCGCAACGTAAAGCAACGTAAAAAGGCCTCGGCCTGGTGGATTATAGCCATAAAATACAAAGTCTTCATTAGTCACCAGACCGAGGTGATGTACGCCTCGCAACCACCATAAAATTCCCCTTGGAGAAACCCACGACCGTGGCTGCTGAGGCCCTCATACCTATAAATTCTTTAAACTACCACCACCGCAGTTAGCAATCCTCTTCCAAATATTCAGTCACCCCCATCACATAATACATTCACCAATTACAACACAATATAGTTTATATAAGAGCAAACACGAACACGAAAAAGAAGTAGGGAGAGCAAGCATAGAGCACAAGCAGTAAGCAGTAGTGAGTAAGAAATAAGAACACGTCACAAACGAGTATCAAAATAGCACATAGAAATCATAAACGACTAATACGCCAAGAAACAAGTAATATACGAAGAACACATATAAAACATGCAATATCACAACGAAGTAGGTTAACGGATTTAATTATCCAATAACCTGCGTCTCTGAAACCGGCACAAGCGCGTGAACACGGGCCTTACAACTCCGTGATATTTCATAAAGAAATATCGGCATACAAAGCCGCAACAAGAGCATTCAAAACAACTGAACATAATCTTTATTCAATTCGATGACGCAACAATGTGTTCTATAAGTTTAAAACTTATAACTGACTGGGCCACTTAATAACATTAACATTTTCTTATTAAAAAATCCCTTGTACTAACTTTTATCGTGTTGAAATAACCAAATCACATTACAATTTTTCTCTTGCAAATGGTAACATATAATTTTGCAATATATTTTAATTTAAATATCTGTTATTGATATAAAAATCGTAATTTGGATCAATGGACCAGTACGATTAATTGAAAACCAACCCTAAACATAACATTTCCACCACCAGATGAGACTGTTCATTTAAGATAACTGACCCTTTTTGAAAGAAAAGGGAAAGGTTAAAAAAAAAAATTAAGAAAGAGGAACATAGGGCAATGATGGAGCAATGGCAGGCTAAATGGACTTTGGAAACAGGTAAAGCGACTTGGACAAGGAAACTGATTAAGAACGTTAGGGTATGGAAAAGCATACCGCTTCATGTCCTCTAAATATGATAAAAACAAAAATGTGTTCTTATTTGTAAAATATAAGGTGATCTTGATTTCGCCATGAGAACAAACTGTTTTCGAAATTTTTTTACTTATATCTATTGTACACTCCATATCTTGCAACTCTTGTCATAAATGTTTTTTTGTCAGATGGCTGTAAGGGGGTAAAAAATCGTGCACTGCGTTAAAGGTAACATCCTATATACTATTACATTAACTTGAATACTTCTAATTTTTGCATGATGATATTCATTAAATTATAATTACAAAACGTGAATGTAAAAAAATAAAAACTGAACCTGTTCTTGTAATCATTTTATCCTTACAACTGCAGAAGTTTTAAAGATGTTGATGTTTAATCAACATACACTATGATAGATTAAAAGTATCATTTGTAAGAAAAATCTTAAATTTTTTATAAAGCATGTAAAATTAAATATAATCTTATCTGTACTAAAAAAGATCATCTATGGAAAATAATTACATTTACAACAAAATTATGTTGAATTTTTGAAAAGATAATTTATACATCAAATGTAATATTTTCATTCACGATTGATATACAACATTTAGATTATGTCATGAATAAACCAAATATAGTATTCGAATTCATTCACTTTTCAGCACTGATATAATTTGTATTTAACTCATATCAAGTTCTTCAATTTTTTCTAATAATTTGCTTTATATTTTTTCATTTCCACCATTATATGATGAAAGTTTGTCAACTGCGTACGTGCATTTGGTGGTAAAATTTTGTGAAATCTATGATAATATTGCACTAATTGCGTCATTGCACGTTGTACCAATGCTGTACCAAGTACCAAACTAGGAAAAGATTTCAGTACTTCATGATTAATTTCTTCCAATGCTCGTTTCCAGTTACTTGTAAAAGATTGCACAAGAACCAACGCTTTTCCCTCTTGTCTTTTCGAATCATCAGTTTGACCTTTCTCGATCATGACTTCTGATTCTTTGACAAACTGTATTATACCACCAAAATGAGGACTTAAAATTTCTTCCACATATTCTGAAGAACGTGTATTTAATTGATCCCGGAAACTTTCCGCTTCCTTGGAATTATCTCGTGTTCTTTCCTAAAGAAAAGTGTAATTATTATATAAAATTACGTACAAATTGTAATTTCCAAAACGATTGAATGCTGAGTTTTCTACATATAATAATTAATTAAAATGAAATTTTGAGAATTAGTTAATTTTAATATGAGAAAGAAAATATTCATGGTACTTAAGTTGTAATTCCTTACCATTAATACACCAAGAATCAAATCATAATTGTTAATAAGAAAAACTAATTGTGGAATTCTATTTGGAAATGTAGCTGCCATTCTTAACAAGAAATACTGAACAGCTTCTCGTAACTCTGCTAGTAACTGCGTTGCTCCTTCACAAGGAAACCCTTCAACTACACTAACCATTGCAGCACTAAATTCAGCGTATCGTCGTGTAATCTATGAATAAATTGTATAAGTTACCAGTATATCTAAACATGTAAGTTTTATTGAATTTGACACTTTAAACTTACATAATGTGGTCCTGATTCTTGGGCGAGTTTTAATGGGTCACAATGTTTTATGCTTTGAATATTCAGTTGAAAAATATATTCAAATCTAAAAATAAAAATAAACAGTATGTATATTTAATTAATTTATTAAAAATTATATCGTACATATAAAAATACCTAGGCCAAATTACTGATGTCATATTGTCCCAATATTTGTCTAAAGCTGGTACTGCTCTTTTATGACAAGTCAATCGATAACGCATTACTAAATGCAAACACAGGAATAAAGCAATTGTATCATAGCAATCTTCTACAAAAGATTGCAAATTTTTTACCATCAAATTTAACGTTTTGCCCATTACCTATTTATTAGGTATATAATACTATATATTCATTTTTCATAACTTTATTCAAACACTAACAAACACCACTTCGTATTACCTGGTTAAAAATATCCATAGCCTGTGCACCACGTACTTTAAAAAATTCAGTTAAGAATAAATATTCTCTACATGCATTATCTACAAGAGCATATTGTTCACTTCTGAATAAAGCTTCATAATGATACTGTAAGGATAAAATAATTAAATTGTCATATAAATATCGTGAAAGTAATGCGTGAATATAAAATTTTGTATTCTAGGAAATTTTCAAATAAAAATGAGCACAAAGCTATTAATAAAAGATACATATTGAATAAGAACTTCAAAATTGACAGTTTCCATACTTACTCGTATTTTAGATGCAGTATGAGGTACTATAATAGGAGCTTCCAACTGAGAAGTTAATACATCCCCTCTACTACCTATAGAAAATACAGTACCCCTATGCTTCAATATAGTTTTATGAAAAATACTTCTTCCTGCAGTATCTTCAACTCCCATCAAATCATCTTTAGTAGCTCCTTCTTCAAACTATACAAATTGTATTTTAAGTAAATATTACTTTCTAAATTATTGTAAAACTTTTATTATTATACTACCTGTAATTTCATTAATCTTGAAGAATATGATTTAAAGTATGAATAATATATTTTACTCATTGTGCTAATGTATTCTCCACAAATTTCTTCTGCTACATTCCTTTCATTTGCTAGGATAAACTCAAAAAAAAATTTATATTTTAGCATATTATTCTGTGGCACTTGATAATTTGTCATTGGTTTTCTGAACTTATAAATCTGCTCCAAAAGATATGTTCTAATTTTTGCTAATGCCTTTATTTTCAATTTTTCTAATATATCTTTTACATCTAAGCATGACTTTACTTCCTTGAAACTCTGCTCCTTTACAAAATTTATTTTGTGATTTAACGTTTGTAGTTGCGTTAAAAATTCTTTCTCAGTTACAGGGCAATCCATAATTCCTCTGTAAATATTGAAATTGTTATAAGCTTTAAACATGAAATTAAATTTTTAATAAAAAATGTAAAATAAAATTTTAAGCAACAAATTATTTATATAAATTATATTCTTACGCAATAAGAGCTTCTGACACTGTCATATCTTCAATAAACTGATTGAGAGGGCCTCTGATTATTGTTTTATTTGATAATTGTTGATTCATTGCTACAGATTTACGTTGAAGATAAAGTATTTCTGAACTGATACTTCCTAAATCTAATTGAAAACTCATCAACATAGATTCCATTTTCTGTAAATAAAGAAATTTCTCACTTATCTTCTCAAAGTGTACATTTTATTTCCTTTTTCTCATCATTATTATAAAATTTAATAAACTATTACAATTTCATTAATTACATTTTACAAAATACTAGAATCTAACCTCTAAAATATTATCGCATGCAGCGATTTGATTATGAAGACTTGCTATATTCTCACTTTCCTTTATGTAATCCTGAATAGATTTATTTTCAACTTCTTTTAGTTCTTTTTCAATTTGTCTGGAATATTGACGTAAATCTGTACCAGTCTTCAAAACTTCTTGAACAACATCATCTCCAAGATCTTGAGGCAATTGCACCTCATTATCATCGAAAATATTAATCTCACCGGACATTTCACAAACTATTTCTTTATCTTAAATTAATTTAATTATTCGAATTTATGTACAATTATACAATAATAAGTACCACTTCCCACTGTACTGTCAAATCCATTTTACTCCAAAACTTACAACCACAGAAGAGGTACAAAATAGACCTATCACCATAGACGAAGTATAAAATAGATTCATCAAGTAATGTGAATTTCTGTTTTACGGTCATGTAACCCTATTACAATTTTAGTGTCATATATGACATTATCATTTTAAAATAGAATAAGACAACAATGTTACTAAAATAGTGGAAATTATAATTAAGCATGGCAGAAGTCAATTATTTTTGACATAATTACAATAAAGATCGATCTATAGAATATAAATTTAGTAAAAGAAGATTGTCAGTTTTCGCGGGAATCACAACAGAGCTGCGAAGGATATACAATACTGTGCAAAAGCTTAAGCTACCCGTGTGTTTTATATTTCAATAAATTCATGTCAATAGTGTAAATGTAATGCTTGTTACTACATATGTTGTGTGTATATTCTTAATAATTTACACACGTGGAAAACACGTATTTTCCGGTATCTGTTAGAAAATATAGTGAAGGAAAAAAAATGTTTGCTCCTAATGTTATGTAACTAAAGTCGCTTCTTCAACGTATGATATGTAATAAAATTATCGTTTTTTCTCATTAATAAAGAATAATATTGAATTTCTGAATCTAAGAGTAAGTAATAATTAAGTATTAAGCTAGAGATGGGTAATTTATTTTTGGTTAAATTTCTTATCTTATAACTGTACCAAATCAACATATACATGACAACAAACACGCTTTGAATAATCATTTGCCTTTTGAACAGTGAATTATATAAAGTTTTCAGAAAAAACAACTGAAGATACTCTAAAACTTATGACAAATTATTAATATGTACCTTAATTCTCAAATACAATTTAGAAAATTGATGAATTTCAAACAGAAACTTTTCAGAAAACCATATATCAGATATATTATTTTTTTCTGCAATTGCAGAACTAGCTACATTGGAAAATGAAACAAAAATTCAGAAATTTATGAAAAAAGGACGCGTATATTAATCAATATACATTAATTTGCTCAATAATAATAAATCAAAATCTATAATAAATTAATTTTTTTCTTTACCATATAGAAACTTCTATTATATCACAGTTAAGAACAATTTTAAAAACATCTGATAGGAAGGATGAACTAATTAACAGAATTGAAGGACACTATAAATAAAATATTGAAAATTTTCAATGATAAAAAATAATTTATATAAAATAAATTGCATTATATAATAAAATATTAATATTTTGTTTACAAGAAAGGGTGTACATTTTTGTTTTAATATGTATTCCTTATTAATATCAGTAAACAAAAATTTATAGTTCATCTTTATGTGACGTAGACCCTATGTTCTTTACATTTCCAATAAAAAGTGGTATGTTATATGGTTTAAATTCAATTATAAACATGAAAGGTCGATCAACTAAAAATATTTGTGGTATATCTATATCTATCATACGACGGAGCCTTATATGAACAGCTGAAACAAAATGAATTAATTTTATTAAAAATATACGTGAAAAGCATTTTCGTTTTCAAATAAATTAAATATACCTGTTGCAGCTGCAGCTTCAGTACTTTCTTCATTTATTTCTATAATTGCTTTATGCAAAACTTTACTAACTTTCAATGGTACATTTGAAATATAATTGAAATTTGCATCAGGTTTAAACATTGTACTTAAACCAAGCTAAAATTTATAACATAAATAAAATGTACTTTGTTGAATAATAGAAAATAGAAAATGTTTCATTTATACCTTGTGTAAAATATTTTCCAGATCTACTGTAAATTCAATTTTGAATTTTGGAAGATACAAATCAACATCATTGTTAGAACGAGCTGCATTTGCAAGTATTTCCCATGAAAAGTTATTTTCCAAATTTGAAAGACCATCCACTTCATTTGGTAATATTATTATCATAACAATGTCTGTATTCTATAAGATATTTTGTAAGTTTTTGATATATAACATTTATACATGTAAACGTACCATGTATGGAATTTCAATAAATTTTGCATGCAACTCAGGTATGTTACCATAATTGTATTTAGACTTATTAAACATTGTTGGTACAAGTTTTCTTTGATTTTTCGTTACATGAAATATCTTGTCCTGTGTATCCTTTGCATTAAATTTATATAACCAACTACCATTAAAATATATCGCATTTATTAGCACTAATTTTGTATTTTCATTAAAGTCACCTATGTAGAAATATTAATTATAACATTACTGTTCTATATACACATATACACACACACACACACATTGCTATATACATATATATAATAATTTACCTGAAGATACAAGATCAAATATTTTATTATTTGTTTTCTCTTTAACCCAAGTGTTGATTTTTTCAGCTACATCTATATTACGTTTAAAATCTACTTTTGAAACTTCAGATAGATAAACCTCCTTTCCAACTGTTAAAAATTCTGTTAACACCTCAAATTCATCTTGAATATACATTGTATTTGCAATATACAATTTAACATTGTTCAGTTCCTTGTAAATATATAAAACATTTATTTTATTAAATAATTTCTGTTTTTAATATAATTTTAACAACCTTACATTTAACTGAGCTGTTAATAATTTATATCCTTCCTTTATTGAATCTTTATCACAGTGACAAAGTGTTTTAGTAAATTCAGTTAAAGTTAGAGATTCTGCACCATGAGAAAGATGAGATAATATCATATGTATACTTAAAGGTGAAGTAACAATATTTCCCACATTGGTAGAAGATAGTTCCTAAAATCATAGTTGTATATAACATAATGTTATCTTAATTTTAATCATCAATAATATGAATTATTATTTTAGTTATAACTTTTATTTTATTAATTACATATAAACTATAAGCTTTAGTTAATTTAAATTTATATAATTAATACTTAAAAGTAATATAAGATATTGATTGAAGAAATGTGTACTTACCTTATAAAAAGCTTTTGTAAAATTATTACAAGAAGTAGACAAATTTTTATATATGTTATTCTCACTATTTAAATGTGTTGCAGATGATTGTTCCATCATGTGAATAATAATTATATGTAATACTATAAAACAAAAATTATTTACATTATTTCTTTGAAATATTTTGAAGATAAATGAAATAACCATATAAACATAAATATTTCACAGCATGTAATCAATAATCACCTGAATATATTATTAAAAATGTCATTATTTTCATGTAATAATAATATCATTGAATAAATGTAATATTTAATCTAATTTAAAAAGAATTGTCATTATGAAAATCAAATAATGTCAAAATATTTGAGATATTTTGTTAAACGTTTAACTTATATTTAGTTTCCTTTGTGAGAACAACGAAAACAAAATGTTTATTCGTTTTATAAATCATATATTAATCTTTCGAAAATAAAACATTTAAAAAGATGAATTGTTGAAATAAATGATTTTATTATCGCGATATGTAGTTTCTAGAAGAGGTTAAGCATAACTTGTGTCAAATGTAAAGACTCAACTACTTGCCAGAAACTAAAATAGCTGTTAAGTTATGGAAAAGGAAGGTATAATACTGCTTAATTTTTAACGAATTTTTTAAGGATAGACCATTTACTGTTTTTTAATACGTAAATTTTATGCGCTTCAAGTTTTAATAGTTTTATGCACTACCTTCAAAGTACCACCATCAACGTTACAAAGGATACATAAAGTTATCCTTGAGAATAAATTATAGATGCTCAATTATTAAATTGAATTAAAATAGATACATAATGTATCAAACGTAAAAAAAAACTATAAGAAATATTACAAAGTTTTAATGTTTCTACATTTCTTGTTGCTTCTCCCGGTGTATAATACTGTAACTCTAAAGAAAAGTATTTTTCCAACATATTGAATATATATTTTTCTAAAAAATATAAATTTCTTCAAATTTAATTACTGTATATATGGAAATAATTCTAACAAAATTTTAATTTTTAAATTAACCCAGATAATACACGATATCTTAGAGCCCTTCACCTTACGTCAAATTTCAGTTCAACATCTTGCGACTTGATCCAAATACCTTGAAGACGTACGAAGCAGTACGTCTTAACAGCGTAAGTATAAATATTATATTTTTAAGAAATTTTTAAAACGTTTCCAAAGGCGTATTCAGATATCAGCGCGTAATGCTTCGCAGTATCATACTACACCGCATTATGAAGTAATTTATTCTATAAACTGTACGTGACTTATAATTCTGTATAAGTGACTCTAAATCTGTATAATACAATATATCTGCCTAGGTACTAGTTTTAGTAGGTACCTTCTTAGTGAAGATGGAGTTTCAAAGCTTTATAGAAAAGTTAAAAAACCCATGGTTATCATCGATAGTTCTTGTAAAAAAGGACGAATCCACGAGGTTCTGTGTGAATTACCGACGATTGAACAATATTACGAAAAAGGACTCGTATTCTCTTCCCCGTATTGAGGATACTCTGGATGCCTACATGGGTTCTTCATAATTTTCTACCATCGATTTGTAGAGTGGATCAATTTTGATGGAAAATCTTGGATGAGAAAAGAAGATCGGGAAAAGACAGTTTTCTGTGCGAGCACGGACCTTTGGCAGTTCAAAGTCATACCCTTTAGACTTTGTAACGCCCTCGCTATTTTCGAACGTTTAATGAAAAACGTTCTAAGAAGACTTAATTGGAAAATCTGTTTAGTACTCGATAACATCATTACCTACAGAAGACATTTTGAGGAGAAACTGGATCGCCTTCGACTTGTGTTTTCTCGATTACACCAAGCAGGTTTACTGATGAGTCTTAAGAAGTGTAATTTTTTCTGTCAACAAATGCGGTATCTGGGTCACGTGGCGACTGAAACTGGAGTTAAGACTGATCCCGAGAAAATTAAATCAATAATTGAATGGCCTGTTCTAAGGAACATTACTGAATTAAGAAGTTTTCTGGGGCTATATTCATACTATCGCAAGTTTATAAAGAACTTTTCCAGCATGGCAGCATCGTCTAATCGAAGATGAGATAAAATTCAACTGGTCTGATGAGTGCCAGCAAGCCTTTCAGGAACTGAAGAGACGTTTGATGGAAACTGCTGTGTTAGTCGATCCAGATACCAATGATGATTTCATTCTGAATAAGGACGCCTCCAATTTCCTCTCACAGGAGCAAGAAGGTCAAAAAAAGTCGTTGTCTATTTCTCCAAGTTTTTGGGAAAAGCGGAGAGAAACTATTATGTCACCCGGAAGAAATCGCTAGTAGTAGTAAAATCTATAGAGCATTTTCATCATTGTCTCTATGGACGGAAATTTCTAATAAGGACGAATCATGTAGCGCTTAAATGGTTACTGTTCTTCAAGAATCCGGAGGGACAGGTTACTCGTTGGATAGAGCGGTTGCAAGAATATGGTTTTGAAATTCATCATAGAGAAGGTAAGGCACACGGAAATGCAGATGGACTTTCCAGAAGACCATGTGCCGAAGAAAACTGCAAGCGCTGCAGCCATCTGGATGAGAAGAAGTTAAAAGAATAAATAACTACTTCTGCCAATATTTTTGCGATTTCTTGCGATACGACTCAGTAGTCGCCGTCGATGGTACTGTATGGGCAAGAGTTACGTTCACCCATGCAGTTGTGGAGAGGTTTACCTCCTCAAAGAGAGGGAGAAAATGTTGAACAAGAATATTCGTTTTGGATAAGGGAAAGGATGAAGAAAATTCACAAATTTGTTCGACATCGCCTGAAAATCTGCAGCATAAAAATGAAGTCTTGGTACGGCAGTTATGTACAGTCTACTGAATTCGTGCCCGAAGAATAAGTCTGGTTGTTTCAGTCATGGAGGATGAGAGGAAAATGTCCGAAGCTGTAGTCGGATTGGAAAGTCCCGTACAAAGTCGTAGATAAGATAGGGACCGGAAGTAGGGAAGAGAACGTTTTGTCATAGAAGGCGAGGGTGAGTTCCTTCTTTTCTCTTAAAGGCCTTTTCCATCCGCAGGCAGAACAGCTGCCTTGCGCGCTAGATTGATGTTCACAAGGTGAACTCGGGTGAGGAAGTCACAGTTTTGAGAAGATGTGCCCTTACACTAAATTACATTCTTCCGAAAGGATATGTCTCCAGGGTTGGTTCGTAGATAAGTGACATATCGGATCACCATGCCATTGAGGAATGAGTTCTCGATGGATGGCGGTGTGTATGAAGGGAGTTACTTTGGCGGGAGAGACCGTAGGGATGAACCCGAGAAGACAGCAAGAAAGAAGTTTTCAATGTTTAAGAGTCAAAAAGAGGGACGAGGACGCGGAAGAAGCGGATTTTCTGGAAAGGTTCCTGGGGAATTTTTTCGGCAACTCAAGCGCCTTTCTCAGGGTTTTCGCGTGGCTTTTCCTGAGACTTAGGGCGAATATCAAGGCGTTAGTTGTCTAGAAAAGCCACGCGGGTTTGTTCTGTTTTGTTATCTTTTTCAGACAGGAGACTCATTTGTGTCCTGCAAAAACCTATCCCCAAAGACTGATATTAGAGCAGCCGGAACGTCCTCAAGAAGAGAGGAGATAATGTTGCGAGCACCCTGTATAGTTGCAAAGCCTGCTAGTGCTCGCGCCGGCAAGGAAAAAGACGGTCGGTCCTTACCGACCGGCTTTGATCTATTCATGAAAAGTTGCCATGAACCGCGACAGAGCAGACGTACTTCATTCCGATAAGCTTTAATTACTATTATAAATCACAAATACAAGACCTTTGTAAATAAAGCCATTTGCTGGTAACATGAATGACGTGAATCCGTCGGCACCGGCACACAATACGTGTAACAATATATACACACTATTAAATACTTTGGTGTAATATTTACGGATATAAGCTGTATCACAAAAATTTGGTAATAGTATCTAATAATGGTCCATATTATTACTTAATTTTTTATTTGAGTTAGTTTTACAGAGACATCAGGTAGCGTCAGTAAGCTACCGTAGTTGAATCGGTATAAACGCACAGAAAACTGTCTTGTTGTTGCTCACTTTCTTTTATCTTATCTATTTTTCATAATACACCTTCCTTTTATGTAGTATCTTGTTTCTACCATATTTTTTACAATTTACTTCCATAAACTATTTTCTTTTTTAATTAATTGAAATTTTTAATTGATTTCTTGAAAACAAATAGTCATGCATTTAAATCTCTTTAAGGTTCTTTTATCGTCGATTTAAGCCTTAGGTCTTAAAGGATCGAATGAACGAAAAACTAACTCGATTGAAACTTTAGATTTCTTACCATCTCCTTATAAAATACTAACTATGAAAACAATCTGAGATGTTCCAAGAGACTTTTGACGATATCAGAGTATTTTATTTGCCAAATGAATAAATTTAATTTTATATTTCCAATTCAAAATTCTTTAATAACTGTAGAAATATATCCTAAATATAACTTTTCGTTATTTTTTTTTTTTACGAATATGATTTTCTGCACTTCTGAAATGAAACATTTAAAAGTGATCTAGACCAGCTGTTGTATGAAATTATATTATAGAGAATATTCGGCAACTGCTGATAGAAAATGAAAGGGGAGATTCTTGAAGCCGATATAACGAAAATCAAGAATAAAAAACTACGTTTGATGTTTTATTATTTAGTTATTAATGTTTAAAAATACGATAATTATTTAACCAACAAATATAGGTGAAGAGAAGACACGAGGGTTACAGTAGTCCTCAAACTCAAAGACACATGGACAGGATTTTATTTCGTACAAGTCGTTGAAAAAAAGATAAAAACATTCAGCTTCGTAAACTACATTACTAACTTCTATAGTACTACCGCTTGCTTCACCATGACAGGTGTATGTCGAAAAATTCTAAAAATGTGTATTTCATTTTGTAGTGCAATCGCAACATACTATATGTACACAACAAACATAATACTCACAAACCACTGATATACATATACGTACGAAATGGAAACTAAAAAACACAGAAAATGAAGAAGACTAAAAAAAAAATAAAATAAATCTTATTAAAAGTTTATAACTGTAAATAAGTTGAGCAGCTCTTCAAAAGTTTCGCTTTCGTTATCGAAATTATACTATTCTTTCAAAGCTTCCACTGTGAATGTGTTTGTTAAACACATCTGATAACTACCATTTCCACTTTCTCCATTGCAATGCCTTTGTTTAAAAACTTGTTTCCAGATATTGAGACTATTTCTTGTTAATTTCAAGCTAAAACAAAGGTATTGGCAAAGAAAGCTGAATGTCTCAAATGTAGTTTTCTGAATAAATGTTCTACCACCATCACGTTGTTTTAACCAATTGGAAGGTATTTTGTTTCTTGTGGAAGCCAATAGTATCTGCTTTGATTTTTGTAAAGGACTAGAATAACTTTAGGAGAACAGAATTATTTCAATAACGAAAATGAAACTTTTAAGCTTATTTTAATTTCATTCTTTTAGTTTAGTATAATAAGTCAGTTAATTTTAATTTACTGCATATTAGTGTAGTTTCAATTTATAATTTATAATTTATTGTTTATAATTTCTTTATTTTTTTTTTTATTTTCTATCACTTTCTTATTTTTCATTTTGTGCGTATGCGTATTATGACAATGTTATGACATATAATATTGTAATACATAGTAATTATTTTTCAGTAATTTGTGCTTATTATGTGTCTAGCGTGTGTTGTATGTGCATAATGTTCATTGTATTCGAATTCTTTTACAGATTTCCATATGTGTGGACTTGCTATGGAGATACATGAAGTGTGGATTCCTGGATGAACACATACGATGCATGTGTGTGCGTACGATACATTGTGGTGTGTACATTTTTTAATTACTTATCCGTATAAGTTTACGAGCAGGAGGAGACATTAATTCTCTCGACTCGGTAATCACATAGGGCGAGCTTGGATATGTTTTTATGGATTTTGGCAAGTAGGCAAGTTTTTAATGTGTAATCTACGATTTCTCTTATAAAGTGTCATAGAATCGTTTATGGTACCGAATGTAAATTTTCTTTTTTACCAACATGTACTGCCATATGTCATTGGGTTTGAGGATTACTGTATCACCTATGTCTTCGCTTGGCATAAGGTGGATTGTCCACCCGCAATCATATTTTTAAACGTTAAGAACTAAACAACGACATTTTAAACACAAATTTCCGTCTTATATCAGCTTCAAGAGTCGCCTCTTTTATTTTCCACCAGTAATTGCCGAAGACCTTGTACATATAATCGAAATAAAAATCCTGATAGCGATCACAGTCGCATTTCTGTCTTTGAAATTGCATACGGGCTACGAATTTGAATTTTCGACGCAGTAATTCGGGGGCAGTATGTACATACGTCCTCGCTCATTCAATGAATAATAAATGATATTCTTGGGGCGAATGACACAGTGAAGAATGCTAGTGTGAAACTTTATATCGTGGAACGATTCACGCGTATTAGCTTCTACCACCTCTCCCTTTTTCTCTGTTCTCATGCTTTCTCGATTTTTAAATTCCTTCGTTGCGCTTTTCTCTCTCTCTCTCTCTCTCTCTCTCTCTCTCATTCGTAGATACGTACGATACTTTACTACACCCACATCTGCCAGTTTAGTTAAATTATCATTTACTCGTAATAAATTTGCATTTAATAAACATTTACTTAATCTACTTCGACCATAATATCATAGAAGCTTTAAATGCTTGTCTGAGGAGCTTTTACATAGACAAGTTTTACATACTTTCTTTCATCCTGGTTTCGTCTCATAAATTCTCTTCATCTTTCCAAGTATTTTTTTTCTCTCACATCTAGACTTCTTTTTTCTCTTGGGTTCTCCAACTATGTTTCCTTTTTACTTTCTCTTTCAATTTTTTAGTTTCGTCATCGTCTTTCCTGTATTGTTCCCTCCCTCTTCCTTGACTCCTTTTTCTCGTTCATTCCGTTCTCCTTTTCTTTTCGTTCGCCTCTCACGCCTCCCTCTTCACTCTCTAAATACCATTTCTCTCCTTATCCTTCTTTTTCCTTCTCTTGCATTCTGGCAGCTATCTGTGACCGTATATACGAAAATATGTTTGTCAGTAACAGACACACATCCTGATTACTAATTCACGAAGCCGCGGACTACTTGCTTGCCGTGTTGTGACACCAAATCCCATATTCCAGTCGAATGGATAGTCAAGACGGACACGCTGATCCTTACAAACTCGCTGAGTGTATAAAATCCAAGCCAATTGTGCGAACACTAGACGAAAACTAGCACACGAAAAACAACCATTCTAATTGTTAGATTTGATTATATCAACCACAGTAAATAGTATGGTGATCGATAACTTTAGAATTTCTTTATAGAAATTGTTTCAATAATTAAACGCTAATATTAATTTTAAATGAAAGGTATTAGATACTATATAATCTGAAAAATGGAACGTATTATTTACATTTAAAAAACCTGAATGATCTTTACCTGATTGTTAGTGAAATTTTAATTAAATGCTAACTGCGGAAATTTAAATAAAGGAAAATTATTTTCTACACAATGCCTTTTTTGAAATATTGATACTAATATTTAAAATTAGACGCTTGATATATCGAACTATACAGTTGTAATTGTATATTTCAACATAATTCAATTAATAATAGAATTTATCTAACACAAATGTATGTTAAATCACATGTGACTTCAATTTTATTTTGAATTTAGTCTAATATAATTAATTTATCATATTGCTTCTACTATACTTACCTAACTCAAATATAACACCGATTCTATTTATATTTTATACAAAGGAGACATTTTTTTGGACAAGCAAAAACCTTACTTTATAATCTTGCATTACATAAAACAAAGATATATTCGTATAGATTGGTGTGCATACATATGTGGCCTGTACGGAAAGTATCCGACCTTGTGTTGTAGCAAGAAGGAGCACTATTCCTGATTAATATCGATGATATCCTCTTCAAAATATTGTCTTTTGGAAGTCACAACTTTCTTCCAGGGATCTTTTCATTTACGAAAAGGCTCTTTAAAATTGTCTTTAAGAATAACGAACAGCTACCTCGTATCACTCTGTTTCATTGCTTTAATGTTTGCATTTTTATCAGTCATAGCTGAAGACCCATGTTCCATCTCCAGTAATAACCTTTTTCAACATTTCAGAGTTGTTTTTGATTGATTCGGAGTTATCCTGAGCGAAATTGAGCAGGCATGCGATTCATCCCTAAGTTTTGAGTTAAAATCTCGTAAACAATAGTTTTTGAAATTTCAACATCCTCTACCTCACCTCCTGTCTGATGACGATTTTTACTTACGGCAATTCAAACACGTTCGATATTTTCGGGCGTTCGGGCTGTCGCAGACTTGCTAGATCGAGAATCATTTCCCACTGAAGTATAACTACTCTTAACATATGTAATCATTCTTTAATTTGCGTATCACTTACAGAATCACTACCATACACTTCATACGAATCATACTAATAGTTTTGGAACAAAAATAGCCAAGTTTCTGGCAAAATTTAATGCATATCCTTTGTTCAACACGTTTGATCATTATGAAATGCGACACGCACGAGATTTGATGTTTAAGAAACTGCATATCGTTTTCAAATGATGGCATGCAGGGTCTGTCGCATGGCTAGACCACTTATTACGACGTCTCCTTTAATATAAACATGCGTTATCTACGTTAACCCATTCAGCAACGGAGGTATTATATATATGTACAAGAAGGTCGGATACTTTCCAGACAGACCACGTTTATACATGCATGAATTCATTATCTATGCGCTTATTTGGCCTAAATACCGAATGTTTGTACACGAATACAAATATTGCAATCACGCTTGCATATTTTAACATCAATGTTGAATATATGCTATAAAAATTGTATGTTTTCTTTAGTAAAATTGAGAACGAACTTAGAAATGTTACTTTGCGATTCTTTCGGAGAAATTGTATTGATAATTACACGACAATGTTAAGTTTCAATAGATAATATCTTTACTTGTATCTATTTATTGTGATACGTCGATGTTTGATGAAAATTATACATTAAATATTTTGTAAGGAAAATCAGGATAACGGTGGTGAGCGTTTGAATAAGAAATAAACGTGGGCGCTTAAACAGAGTGAATGCTTGTATTTTGAACTGTACTTCGCGAGTGCTGATACAATTCTGTCTTTCCTGAAAAAAACCTAGTCAAGAGGACCCCCTTGACAATATGGCTTTTCTTAGCCTTGAGGCAGAACTATCCCTAGGAGGAGGAAACGCAGCAGAAGACTGCACATGGCCCACTCAAGCCTTCGCTTTCTGGACTTTTCTAACAATTTACTGTTTTTAAATGATAAATGTTCCGCGATTTGAGAAGTGAAAATGTCTTAATAACGCAGAACTTCAGCCACTATACACAGTTATGGGACTTATATTTTCTTATGGCTATAATGAATTTATTTAGAAAAATTGCTATTTCCTTAGTAATTATTAATTAAAGTTTTAATTGTTTATACAGTAACGAACAAAATATTATACCTGTAACGTGTATATACTTTTACTCGGCTTTCAACAGTGAAATGTCGCGTTCTAACGGGCGCACGAGTAAAGGTTTTTAAGAGTAGGGTAGAGCAAAGATGTTTGACTTGATGCGCTTGGATCGGGATAGTTGAGATCCTCCTGCCAAGTTTTGTCGAAGTCAGACGTAGGATGTTGCCGGTAAGAAGGAAAACTTGACGTTTGATGCATTGGAGTCCGGATGACTGATTCTTCTGCCCAGATTTGTCGCAGTCAGAGATAGTGTCTTACAAGTTGCTCGATGTGCATGGGTAAGGATAGTTGTGATCCGTCTGCCAAGAGCAGTCGAATATAAAGACTGCTTTTTACTAAAAAGACCTACGCTCTTATGTACTTATGTTAGCACCCTTGTCCACCTAATTAATGGCGAAGCAAGAGTTTTATGACTCTTCATACCTGCCTCGCCACGTGTACATCGTCGTGTCGCATGAAAAAGCACATGTATCAATTATTTTACAAAACTAGGTACGCTACATACTTTAATATTATATTAATAATACTATATAAGTATGGAAAAAGGACTTAATATAAATTCAAATAATATACATTTATTGATAAATGACTTTTCTCAAACTAGATTTAATTGCATTTTCGAAATGCTTTAAAAATTTGTGAAATATATTGTTTATTTTCTTTGTCTGCTACTAATAAATTATTATTTCTGTTCCATACTTGCAGAAGTTGTATCACAACAAACTGCTTGCATATGACTTGTTAATTCTCAATCTTCTAATAATTGGAACATTACTGTCACTTGTTCATTTTGCTATTGCAGGAGGAGTTTATAACGTCGAGTTTTTCATTTCCTTCGTAGGTAATAACGACAGGTAATCTCTCTAGTCAGTTAAAAGTTGCAGCAATTTATCTTTCCAATAAACGGTTACAGTTTTTGGTGTATTCTTTTCTTTTTCAATGTTTGACGTAATTTTGCAGTATATTCTGCACAAAGACAACAGCAACGCGAAATCAAGGATCGGTTAATTATTAAATTATCTAACTCATTCTTCGGCAGTAAAAGTTATGATGTAAAGTGCATCACGATCACTTACATGCAGTAATTGATGCTTTACATTCATCTGAAGTGGCGCTGAATTTCATATTAATTACTTGCTATTTACCCCTTGGCTTTTATGGATTGGTTGGCCCTATTTCGTTAAGAAAATCAGGCTCATCTTCAATAAAACCTTCGAATATAGAATTTTCCATTTTGTAAAAAGGATGAAGTCTACTGAGGTTGTGCTAATCGAAGATACAATTTTACTTTTCACAGGTTGTAAAACAGTGCATATAAAACTTCGGCGTTGCTTGGAACTTTTGAGCCAATAATTTAATTTTCGTCATGTATTAACAAATATACTTTATCGTAACTCCTAGTTTCCATTTTTCTAAATTCAATCTCTCTTTGAATATAACTCCGAAATTTAGATGAAATCGTTAAAATTTGTAAGCTTTAACTTAAACGCGGTACAGGTTCCTTTTCCCACCAAGTGCGATAATTTAAGAAAGTAAGGCCAAACAAAAGAAAATCGGTGGTTGAAAAATAAGGACTACTCTAATATGTACAACGTTTAATACTGTTACATTAGAAAATATAATTTCCTCTACTTAGAACGTATAAATTGTTAAATTGTGTGGTTCAAATAATTTTCAAGAATAGAGTTTCTTTCTCTTAGTTTCATTAGAGCCAAAGGAAACAAAAACTTTTATTACGTATAACTATATACATACTCTTCGAAACTATTATTATCGCATCCTGCGATTAATTTTCAACTACAGATGCTAGTTAAATGTTTTGTGTGTCAATTAATTAAAATTGTATAGAAAATTCCAAGAAATTGGAAAGAAGAATTAATCCGTGAAATTGAATTGAATAACCATTACTCTCATTATTTTTGGAAAGACACTATATAAATTATAAATAATAAATATAAAGACACTATATACATAAGTTATTAATAATAAAGAATTTTTGTGTAGGTATACTGTTTCAAAATTCATAAATTTCAATTCGATCGAATTGCTTAAAGAAAGTAATAACTGGAAGATGAAATAATCAAGTCTAACGAAGGGTACTAAAAGACTTTTTTCAATAAACATTTTCTAAACAGATGGCAATAATCATAAATAATTCAGTTGCACGCAATACATCGTGCTGCATTTTTCATTTCCAATGTATCCGAATAAAATTTAATTATTATCTACTTTCGTAAATTAGTAAAAACTTTTTTATGAAATATGAGCAAAATCAATTTAAATAATAATAGTAAACATTTTCAGCAAAATTGTTATATGTTAGTATCTTTAAAATGAGAGAAAATAGAAGCTTGTAGCTTTTTTAATGAAGTGCTTTTATTGGTTGCAAATTAGTTTTCAGAATTACATGTATTATATATCAAAATATAGAAATAAAAGCCATCTTCAAAACATGAAGCAATAATGTACAGTATACAATACATAATTTATATTTCCGTATTAAATCGGAAGCTACGGTAAATTAACATGCCACTATCATAAGATGCTTCTATTTCTTTCAAAAAGACTTTTCAAAGAATTTATTAATTTAGAAAAGCGTTTTAAAAAAGCACTCAAATTAACGTAGAGATAAACTGACATATTATATACTATCAATTCTCATCGAAAATTTTGAGGGTGCTGTACACTTCATTCCGGTATAATTTTTAAATATTGTCTTATGACAAGAAAACCCTTTCATAGTGAATGGAATAACATACAAAAAGATGACAATTCCGTTGCGGAAATAAATCCTTTTGTAGAATAATAGTCGCAACTAAATGTTTTCCCTGATATTACTGGCTTTTTTTATGGACAGAATCTGTAAAGTTGGAATCATCATTTAATTATTCTTTTTTTTTTTCAATTGCAAGTTTAAGGTCACATGCACCTTCTAAGGTTGTTAGTAGCGATGATGAGAAAAATCAGTAAGACAGATACGTATCTATAGTATTTAGATAGTAAACTTCAATAAGTAAACTTTCTTTTGTAGCCTATTTAGTGAACCCGGTAAATCATGCTGTAGACTTTTCATGCTGTGCTTAGGGTAGATTTACAAAAAAGCTATTAACATAGAATTATGCCACCCTCAAAACCAAGCAAGTTTTGTCTGACCCATTTTTTTCTATCACCAATAGTAATCGAGTTATTCTCAGGTGGCCCTTTTTTAGATATGTCTCACCCTGTATATATTATATATACTCCACCATTTGCAATCAGTGTTTGTTCTGTTTTTCAGAACGAAATTGAAACTTTTGATATTGATAGATTTGTTGTGGCGGTGATGTTGGAGGTAGCAGGTGGAGGAATGATAGAGAGGATCGGCGGAAAAGGAAAGGTTACGACGTTTCGTCCTGGGTCTCCTAGTGGACTCGTCATCAGTAAGGCATCCTAGAAGACTCGTGCCTTAGACGCGGGGGACTGAGGGAGTCAGGTTAGAAGGTGTATATATACAAACAGGACCTCTTGGGAGAGCTAGCGAGAATGGTCATGTGTCCGTCCCTCTAGCGGTGGTGGGCAGAAAGGCCTTTAGATTTGTTTAAAAGTAGTTTTCTGCAAATGTATATCGTCTTGGTGTAGCTTCAACAAGAATTTAAGCCATATTTTAAGACTATTCGTATTTGTTTAAGCCTTTACTTTGATTTCCAATGAATCGTGAGGGACCCTACATATTGCATTCCCTGTGCCCGTATCGCAAGACCACACAAGTTTAAACTTATGAAATTATCTATTTTATGCATTGCAATCGACACTCGCGCACCAACCAATATCAGCACACTATTTCAATAATATCTGCACACAAAAGTAAGACTCGCGTCTTCGATTCCTGCCTTTTATCTTCTAATGTCTAGATAGGAGTTGACGCCGCTAGCCAATTGCTTACTTTCCTTTTTTGAGGGTTGCCCTTCCTTGACACACCGTCCACTTGGTTAGCGGAAGCTAAGAAAGTGGTGAAGCTGGTCACCGGAAGGTCTCCTGTCTAGGAGGTCTTCGGGCCCGGTACCCGTAGTTTCTGCCGTTATGCGATTTACGTCACGTCGATTATTATTGAGTAAGCAGAAGTAGGTCTTAACCATTCGTGTTAGCCAGCCGTTAAGTTGTATTAGGTTAAGTTAGGTATTAGGCTAGATCTCCTGGTTAGGTCTCCTGGTGGTATATAATAACAGTATCGTTAGATATTGTGAATACGTTTAACACTCTCCCCTGGGGGGGGGGGGGCGATCAGGGAGCATTTTCGCAGGTTTCGGTACTAGAGCCGATCTTGTGGAACCTCGCTTATGACGTAGTTCTGTAGGCGGCCCTCCCCCACGGGATCAACATGACGAACACACCACAACGCAGATGATATGTTACTGCTGGCTACAAGGGGAAGCTGAACAAGGACCATCCGCCTGGCGGAGTTTGGGGTGGCTCATGGAGTGATGCAGCTCATTTTACGATAAATGAATTCGTTGGAAGGTATAATTATCGTATCTGGAGTAATGAAAATCCTCGTGTTATTTATAAAACATCTCTACACCTACAAAAAGTCACTGTTTGATGTACATTTGGGGCAAATGGAATCATTGGACCATTTTTCTTCGAAGATAATGCTGGAAATGCTATTACTGTGAATGTTGAGCAATTAATGTTAACTAACTTTTCATGATCAGAATTGAACCATATTGATATGTCTGATATCTACTTTCAGCAAAATGATGCTACATGTCATGCAACTCGAAAAAAACATTCATTTAATACCATAGGACTTTTTTGTGAGGTTTTTTGAAAAGTTGAATCTATGCTAACAAACTAGAAACAATTCATAACCTAAAAAGCAACATTCAAGTTAGAATTCGTAAAAGAATTTCAGCAACACGTCGAAAAGTTAATGAAAATTTTGATAATCTAATTGATGTCTGCAGACGCAGTCGTGGTACACATTTTAATATCATGTTCTACGCATAATTGTAATAGTTCATACCCTCAATAAAAAAAGCCAACTCGAAAAAATTCCAAATAATTTGTGTTTTATTAAAAAGAAACATGTAGGTGTGTAAGTTGGATGATTATATTATTTTATAATTATATTATTGGACAAGCAGGTATTCGACCATTCTGTTGAACATATATAAAAGATACAGTTGTTTGCTCTAACTATCTCTCAAATCTGCTTGACAATTCATATAGAAAGATGCTTTTGCAGTACATAAATATAAAAAAAACTCGTGATGGCACAATTAGAATAACATATTATGTTACAAATTCATATTCAACATTAGCATTTGTGTAGGATGACAAGGTGTTCGGCAACTGCTGATAGAAAGTTTAAGGGGTGATTCTACAAACCGGTATAAAATGCAAAACAAGAATAAAAAAATTGCGTTTCAGGTTTCATTGTTTAATTACTAACGTTTGCAGATATGACTGTAGCAAACTTTTTTACTCGAACGAATATACATACGTCAAGAAAAGACACGAGAGATACAATGATTCTCAAACCCAACGATACATAGAGCTTATCTCGTACAAGTCGATAAGAAAGAAAACTAACATTCAGCACCGCAAAAAATTCTGCGATATTTTATAAGAAACATTGTAAATTAAAGATTAAATCTGTCTACTCTCAGAAATCTATGACAATATATTGGAATGCTCCCTACGTAGTTTCCAAGTGGAGAGGATTAATGTATCCCCCAGCTCATGAATTTATACAGATAAGTAATTAAAAAATGTACAGTATATTACAATGTTCACATACACACATGCATACTCTCACTATTCTCTTGTCAGACAATTTATAGAAAACTTGAAAAATAGGTTGTAGCGGAGCATGATTTATAAACAGAGCTACTAGTAAAAATAAACTTGCAAAAGTCGAAGGTGAAATCTTCGACATTTTACAACTGCTGCAAGCTAAAAACCATAATTGTTTACACAACATATGAATGCGCCCCTAGAATATACCACTACCATAAACCATGGCCCGCTACCAAACCTTTCTAAGGTAAAAGCAAATACGTGGTAACTAATTCGCGTTCCTAAGAAAAAACCCGTTTTCCACCTCTCTACCAGAAAAGTAGCGAAAGTGGAACTCCCAGCAGCTTCTCAAAAAACCAATGGAAATAGTTTTTGACGAAGACAAGCTCCTCCCGAAAAAACGCTACGCTTATGTAAAACAATATATAAGAAGGAGCGCAAACGAGAAACAAAAGAAGTTCTCGGGTTCTTAGCAAAGACACGACACGCGCACACATTATATTAAACTGTTACTAAATAAAGACTTGCTTTACGCATATTGTGACACTTGTGTTACAAGGTGGTGATGTGATTAGCGAATCCTAAAACTCCTCAAGCCTAGGTAGTCCTCCTATGACTTCATGCATCTCGCCCACCTTGAGGGCTGGCAAAGTCGTAATGTCGGTCATCGAAAGAATTAGGCCCAAGCAGCGAATGACCTTAGATTACGAAAGCTTCGTGCGCCCCGTCATGAGTTCATGACACATCTGTTGCTATTGATGAAACAGAAGCAAAAAGCTCTAGTATTTCATATGGTATGCAGAACTACGAAAATTCTGCGTCATAAAACAATTTACCTTCTGTCTCTAACGTCTAACTGATTGTAATAAAAAAAATTTAATTAAGTTTCCTCAACTAGACATCCGTGTTATAATGGAACAATAAGTAAAGAAAGTAAAGAATGTGGCGTATGTCAGATGATGTGTAAAGGGAGGAACTGACAAGTGGAAAAGGAAAGAAGCATTTCGCCCTGGGGTCTCCTAGTGCATTCGTCAAGTAAATCATTTTAAGAAAGCCTGTGTTTTAGACGCGGGGGAGTGAAGGACTCAGGTTAAAAGTTGCATATACATATACAAAATAAGGGCCTTAGCAAGAAGTAGCGAGAATAGTTGAGTGTCTGTCCCTTTGGTGGTGAAGCGCAGAAATACCGCCACAAAAGTATAAATTATAAATTAAACCTACGCTAATATGCAATAAATTAAAATTAACTGATTCATTAGGTTAAACTAAAAGAATGAAAATAAAATAAACGCTATATTCACTTATTGCATGGAATAGCTCTTTAAAAGGACGCCTTTAAGCAAGGGTATCACAATGGAAAAAGTGAAAACATTGTGTACTAGATGTGCCTAGAAAAAGTTGGAAGGTTAATGGCGGAAGTTTCGAAAAAACAGCATAATTTCGATAACGAGAGCAGAACTTTTGAGGAACTACTCAATGCATTTGCAGTTATAAACTTTTATATAGATTTAATTAATTTTTCTTTTTTAGTTTTTATTTCGTTCGTAGTGTTTGTGTATATTATATTTGTTGTGTGCATACTGTGTTGTATTTGCAGTAAAAAATTAAGTATACATTTGTAGAACTTTTTGACATACACCTGCCTCGTGGTGCAGCAAAAGGTAAAAATAGAGAACCTTAGAATTTAAAGGTTCGTTCGACTAAGAATTGTAAGAAGTTAAGTCTGCAAGCGCGTTGGAAGCAAAGGTATTCATGAGAGAGGAAATGGTCCTCTTGTGTCTTAATATAAAATGAAAATAGTTTTCCCAGTTTTATAAAACTGTGGTGATGCTTCGAAATTATCAGGTCCCACGGGTGCTGTACGCAAGGTCGCTCACGACTCGGTAACTGGAGTCATTCGTAGAGGCCTAATAAAAATATTTCTACGGAAAAGTTTTGTAAGATATATAGTTTACCGAGTAGTTTACCTGATAGTTTCTATCGTGTTTGTAAACAATGCCAACACGAGTTACTAGATTCAAGAAAGGGCAAAGAGATATTTTGTCAATTATTTTATTGTATCAATTATTGAATTGTTGAAACTTTTTGCCTCGCTACCGTATGCATAACTGTACCAGTCTAATTACGGATGCATATACTCTCAGTAATGTATTTTAATCGTTTATGTCCTCGAATGCGTAATAAATATTGATTTCCAATATCTTTACTGTAAAATGTAACTTTAATATACCTCCATAAATAAAAATCGACGGATATAATGTTTGAAGATCTTGATAACCAGGCAATTGAATCCTCCACAGCCAACCCAATATTGATATATTTCGTTAAGAAAGTTCCTTACTCTTCTATTGAAATGTAACAGAGCACCATTATGTTAGTAAACCATACTTTAATCGTAATGATATACATACATAGCGGATATTCAAACTTGATTTTCTCGTAAACTAAGCCTCAGAGGAAAACATTTTATTCTATATATTTTTTCTTATCTTTTCATAAAAAATCACCTCCTACTTGCTTGTACATAACATTGATTCGCATCCTATATACATTTATATTCACTGCATATTTATTTATAAATCGCAATTATGCAAATTCATATGAAATAAACGAATTCAGCTAATCGATAATGATGGCACTCCAGTTTACAGCACGCACGCTGATTTGATATTACGACATTTGTCTGACAAAAGATTAAAACACGACTACAAAATAAAACTCACTAATAATTTGATCATTTGTTTGTATATAATTCAGTCAATTCGACATAGTCAATATTGATATCATATGATGCTTTGTGTTTCATTCAATTTCAGATCAACAATATCTAAAGAAAAAATTAACGAAAGAAAATTAGAAATACACTAAATAAAGCGCATTGATTAATGCGAATCATGTATGAAATATATGCTAACATATTAATACCTGTGAAAGGGTAAAAGCTTGCGAATGTAAGTGTGTATATATATATATGTACATACATACATTGTATTGTAATATATGTGTGACGTGAACACAAGCAAAGATTCGAGAAACCTCATGTCGAAAACGAATAGAAAAGATTGAAACTACTTGTATAAAACTTACCGATGAGTAGTTGTAAAAGGACGCTAATGTGTAAACTAAAATGTGTCTTACAAAGATTCTGTGATCGCTGTAAGTATTTGATTCTAAACGGAAGCGAATACTATGATTTACCAGAAGTTAAACCAACAGAGGAAGCTGTCTAGTATTTACAGTTAGACGGTCGCTCAAACGATCAGGCGTTGCTTTCGCTCCTTGTCCCCAAACGGAATTCCGGATTTTCGTTCGCCTTAAGTTCGTATCATTCGCGAAGAGAGCTCGCATACCATTGCGTACTTTCGATTTAATCAGTTTCAGAGACGAAGGTGAACTTTAATTAATATATATAAATTTATAAGGTAGTTAACGGAAGGTGAAACCTGAGTAAGTTGGGAACAGCAAACGTAAAATATGTTCACTAAATATGACGGTCTAATATTAAATGGGAACATATTTAGTTTATTGGAAGTCGAATTTCTGACGGAAACTGAATACAAGTTGAGAATTGATATGTACACGAAAGGTTGCAACCACAAAATTCGTTGGTAGAATAGTATTATATATTATCGTGACAAATCGCACGAAAACAGAATTTCGATAATAGATAATAAAAAAAGAATTATGTAATTCTTAATTTTAAGAACTCAAATAAGTAACAACATTAACAATAAATTAGAAAATAATATCAAACATTTCAAACTATATAAAATGTAATATGGAAAACTTAAGTTAGGAAACTATATAAAAAAGAATTAAAGGTATAAGCAATGTACTCGTAGATAAAAAAACGACAAAATTTTCCAATGAATAATGTTCATATACTGAAAAGTTTGTGAATTGGCAAATGTAATTTAACTATCGAACATCGTTTTATTAAGGGCTAAGTATTATCATGTTTTATTAAAAAATAAATATTATTTTTGCATACTATTTTCCAGTTACATACTATACATAATATTATACATGAAAGTAACCTGAATACGTTTCTTCCACCAATTATTAACAAGTGTATTGTAATAAACATATTAATATTTTTCATAGTAAACAAAGTCTAATAATTGAAATACTAGATTTGTAATACTTGTGTATTTTATTTAAATATTAAATTATAAATTCTCTTAATTTCAAATTACACTTTTATTCGTATTTATAAACAAATAAAACAATTAGTTGAAACAACTACAATTATATGAAATACACCAGAGAAGTATTCGAAACAAATGATTTAAAAAACTATTGATATGTTATAAATAAATAAAAAACAACATTGTACAATATAAAATAATTATATATTTGTTAATTGATTGTGACGGCATATCATTATATTTTTTATATATTTTAATTGTATTTATAAATGACATTAAAATTAATATTTGTAAAAGAAGTAATATGCCGAAATTACTCAATTATATTTTTAATATAAAAATCTCATAACTGTAAAAATGAATTTGAATTATTTTTTCATAAAATTATCTAACTTAAGAAAAAACATAATTTGTAATATAGGTCACAATTTAACATAATTAAAATTTAATTCATACTATAGTTAGTGTGAAAACTCTTGTTGTTAAACATAAATGCACGAAATGTTTACAAGGCAAATATCAAATCGTGTTGGCTGAAACAAACAACATTAGAAGAAAACATCGACAAAAAGATAGAAACAGCTTTTCATCTGACAGAAAACGTATGTACCTGATGTTCTTAGCGCTATAAAGTCGTTGCACGCCTAGACCCGGTCCTTTTACTGAAAGGTACAATGCACGTTCTCAAGAAAGGGAGAAAACGCAACGAGCCACGTGGAGCACACGAAGGTGGAATACACACCATCGGGAAAGAGGACGGTGAACGAGAACGAAGGAGGTGGAGAGGTAGCTCGGTATAAAAGAGTCGTGGCAAGTCGCCTCGTCTGTTTTAACACTCCTGCCGGGTCGCTTGGTGAATTACAGAACGATTCGCGTCGTTAATTGACCTAGACACGATTGACTATCGTGCTCTCGAACAGGAACTTTCATCAATAACGAAGAAGAGAGGTGAGTCGAAGGAACCTTGCTTCTGTCGTCTACTCCCTTCCGGCTTCTATCCAACCTACTTCACGAGGATAATCGTGAAGATTGGTGGACGTTATACATAGTGGAAAACGTGACACCGTAACTTCTTCCGACGATCGAGACGGACTTGATTTCATCGATGGATAAATGGCACATTAAAATTTTTTACAAATCGATTAATTTTCCGGTTATACGGTCAGTGATGCTGTGTGCGACGATAGTGGCCTAGCATTTGTCGTGTGTACCACGGATTTTTGTAGTGATCGTTCTTTTTTAATTGAATATTCTTCATTGGTTAGACAGGTCTAACCAATATTCAGGTATTCTTACAGATATACTTAGAAGTTTTTAACGTTCCAGCGTTAGAAGTAGCGTTTTTTTATTTTTTTTATTTAAATAGACAAGTAATAAAAGTACAACTTTTTGACTTTGAAAAGGTATCTCATGAATATAGTCTCTTCCGGATGTTAAATTAAAATTTTTGGTAGCTTTTCTGCCTCTTTAATTTTTGTTTTCTTCTTTTTCATCGTGTTAAAAGCAACGTTTGTTTATCTACCGTTAGCTGTGAGGATATGACAGTATGGGAATTTCGATGTCCCTCATCGAAGGTCACGGCACCCCTAGTGTCAAATGAAATTCCTTCGTAGTCCTGGGAAAGTTTCTTTTCTCGCGGTCGCATTGCTATCTCATTGTTATACTTCAATTAATAATACCTTCTTTACAGATTATTCAATATTACTTGGATGCTGATTAGAAATGAATAAATACGATTGTCACGATAAAAACCATTTACAAATTTTATATTTCTTTCATCTGTTTTAATTTAATAACTTTTTCCGAATCATTTTTTAAAGGCATGTTCTTTAAATTCCAAAACGGTATAGAACATACGCATAATTCTTATATAATCATGAGAAAACAAAAAAATTTGTAGAAGGTTTATGAAAACGGAATAAAGCGGAATAAATACATTTTTGTAACTAGGACACAGTTTATCCAATAATGATAATTTGCAATTTGAATATCGTGCAAGCGACCTCATTTTTTGTCATATTGAAACAACAAAGTTTAAACAATTTTCAATATTAACACCGACAACATTCCTTCGTCGTTTCATAATCATTAAAAAATCACATATATGCTAGTTAAATTAATTCGTGAGTTTCCAGAATAAAAGAAAATCGTTGAACGATTGATTTCTCTGCGCTTCATCGAATAAGTAATGTTAAAAAATCCATTTCTGTTTGCAGAATCATGAAGTTAGTGATAGCATTGGCAGTGTTGTACTGCCTAGCAATCGGGACATTCGGATCACCAGTGCCAAAGATCTCTGCGGCGAAACCGTCGAGACAGAATGTCGTTGCAACTGGAAGGCAGGCAGTGCAACCACCAGCGGTTAGCGAAGACGACGATGACGATGACGACGACGATGACGACGACGTTGACTTTGATATTACGGGAGATGATGATGATGATGACGACGACGATGACGACAACGACGATGATGACGATGACGACGATTCCGACTATCTAGAACGTTTTATTGAAGATATATTAGGTAACGTACTTGTTTTTTATCCTTGTTTATTATGTGGAGAAATAAAAATACTTCTCTCCATGTTAAGAAAATATATTATTATTTGCTGAGATTTCGATGTTCCTATTAACGAAATTATTAGGAGACTGTTTATTCAGATCAGATGAACATTTTGAAAATCATACATATTGCGAGAGTTTAATATTGATCAGTACTAGTATCGATATATGAATATCATTGAGTATGATATCTAAATATATTATAATAGTAAATAAAAATAAAAAGTATTTTGTAATATTAAACGCTTGAACGTTCTAATACTATAATATTTAACATTTTTCCTCCGATATTTTCTTATTACCATTTAATTATTTCAGCATAACCGTGATATTTAAAAATCTTCTTTAGTGAAATTTTAATATTTTCATCTTTTAAATAGTGTACTTTTTAATTATTTAAAAACACTTTTAATTTAGAGATCTAATCATTATCCATTATCCAGTTCTTCAACTCTAACATTCGTGATATTTGTGCTTTCTCTATTTTACATTTTCAATCTCTTTGTATAAATAAGCAAAGAATAATGTGGTTCTCGTTCGTAGCATTGAAGCATAACGGAAACATACAGTGAATCCTGCATTTGATTTCGCATTAAGTTCACTTGTCTATTTAGCGACTTTAACTTTCTTCGTATCATTGTCGGAGAAGTACCCAGACGATTTCGTTGAATCCAACAATGACAAGACCCGCGAACGAAGTTGTCGCTCGTTACACAAACATTAAACCTCGGGTTAGTGACATGTTCGGTTAACGACGGGAATTCTGGTGCGTTCACGTTGCTGTAACGGTACAAAATACTTCAAACTCGCCTGAATTAACATAAATCGACGGCGATCCCAGTCCGGAAAGAATTTCTACGCGCTACTTCTGTTACACATTGACCCAGATTCGAAAAGATGAACTGTAACTGCCAGCATTTTTCACAATTAACGCGGTCACTAAAGATGTTAATACGATCATTACTATTACCAACAATATATTACCAACTGCTTTATTTGTTAATTTTGTTTTATTTATCGTTGGAAATTCGCTCCTGCAGACATATTATCAGTACGCCTAAATATTAATTGAAACGTTAAAATGTGATAAGTATCTATTTTATCTTAGAATCTTTATCTTATGAATTAGAAAAACGTATTACAAGATTAAGAGAATAAACCTTGCGAAAAGAAACTAGGGAAATATAAAATTCAAAAGTAGAAAAGGAGAGATTTGTAATTAAATGAAAAAAATAACATATTTTATAAACAGACATTGTTTTCTTCCGTAAAAATTTGAATATTTGATTGCTTCGGTTTATTGTTTCATGCAAAGGATTCATATTGTAATCTCTATAAAATAGTATTTCCATAAATCTGTTGATATAAATATTTACATAATAGGTGTAATTTTTAAATAATGATTTTAATTTAATTCTATTCCAAAATTTATATTTAATAAAACTTACCTTCCAGTTCATTTATGTAAGAATATTTATAAATAATTTTTAAGACTTAAATTACAATTAGTTTTGACTGAAGAATTGACATTCAATTAAATTACATAAAAATATAGATACACTTTTTACACTAAAATTAAATTATCCTAATGATTTGTGGCACTAAATATTTTTTTGTTATTCATATTTATGAAAGCTAAAAATAAAAGAACGTTCAGCATGAATAATAGTATGTCACTTTATAATTCGTCCCCTTTACGCCAGAGGCATGAGTGTGCGTTTCGCGGAATTATAGGGATTCATAACTGAATATGGAAAGTAATGAAATAATTCTGGATATCAGTTTTTGATACCAATTTTTATATCATATTCAAATGTAACTGTGAAATAAATTTTGATTTTCCTGTCCTTATTGTGAATTATAAATCACATTTATAATTCTTAGTACTATAATGACGATAGAAAGAAATGATACATTGGTAAATATATTAAGGAAAATGACTTTTACTTTTGAGATGTAGGAGAAATTTATATCAAGGTATATATTATTATAACCAAAATTGTAAAATTTCAGAAAGGTGAAAAATTAATTATAATTATTAGATTTTTCGTCAACATCGGGCTCTAAAAGTATATACCATGCATGTTCATTGCTTTCCATAACATGGATGATGTCTCTTTGGAATAATTTGATTTTTACAAATTTAGTGTACATTTTGCAAGTTTTGAATTAACATAAGCAGCGATTTTCTGTGTGCTTTCAGACTGTCGGATGACTTCTTTTTGTCTTAATATTGACTTCCGCAAATGTCAATTGACTAAAACATTTCTTATTAAATACTTCGGAAGATCCATCTTTTTCATAGTAAAGCTAACAGACACTTTGCATTAGTATCTTATGTATTTGAATATTAATATTTGAAAAATCAACGTATTTCATTGTACTAATAACAAAAGGTCAAAGAGAAGGTAAAGGTAACAATGAAAGATCACATTTCATGATCTAGAAAATTCCAGTATACACCAGATATGTAACGTTTTACTCTTGTAATTGCAGAATATTTTTATACATACTGTTATAAACTGCTATTCTATAGTCTACAGTATACGATTCACTTTAGCTTGTGTTATAAACTTACTTGTACTATGGCAATAATCTATATCCAAAAATGAAGGAAAAGCAAATTTTATGCAATTGCATTGTCGAAGTTTATGTACAGAAACATCGATGCTTCTCAGTCTATTGTCTTTTATACCAAATTCACGCATGTGCCACATTTGTGTTTCAGGCATAGCAAAATAACGTACATCCGTGAATTAAGCTCAGAGTATAATATCGTTGTTATGGAAGATATATGATCTAAAAATATTAATTTTCTATGATGAATTTGGTGAAGTAAATATAAAGTTCTCTATGTTCATAAGCAATTTTATGATAATTTTCTTTCGAAATTTTACATCAATTTTTTATTTATAAAAAAAAAAAGGCAGATACATATGAAGCAAAAAAGAAACGTTGCTACCAGATAGTCGCTACTTTTACTAACACGTATATATATGTAATCTATAATCGAATCATGCAAAGGAATGAACTGATTCTCTTTGGTAATTCAATATTTATGTCCATTTTTATAAAAATATTTTCAACTGTTTTTCAATCGATCGATAAATTTTTCTCTTCCTACAAACCTTTACCAATTATGTAATTGATTGACTCGTAAAATAACCAAATGTAATCTTTTTATGCATATAAATAGAAGTCTCTTTACAAGAAACCAACTTGAAGAAATTTTTGTCCAATGATAATATTAACCATGAATACTATTGTGATCATTTCTCTAAGAAATTGAGTATCAAAGTTTCACGGATCAATATCTATAGAACTGATTCAAAATTGGTTAAGCTGTTCTCGTAGTTATCAATGAAACTATCCTCTCACCCCGTCCTCCCAACTCCGCCTATTCAACAAGATTGTGCAAAGAATTACAAAAAAAGTAATCCATCGTTAATTACAGGGGAGGAAGACGATGACGACGACGAAGAAGACGAGCCGACCTCGGTGGACTCGGTGGCTCCAGCAGTGGCGCCTCCAGCAGCTTCTGCGCTTCCAGCGGCTGTTGAGGCTGACTTAAATTCTGCTGCCCAGGAAGCGGAGCATGCTGCCGATTCGGCGGCGGAGACTACAGACGTTGAGGGCGAGACCACCGGCGTCGAGGAGGACGATGGGAACGCTGTCGGAGAGGGCCAGGCAGCCTCTGCCGTTCATGAGTCAACCCTCGAAGGTGCGGAGTCCGTGTCGAATCCGATTCATATCCCGGCTGTATCGACGAACGAAGCTGACAACGAGGACGAGGATGATGACGATGACGAGGACGACGTCGATCTGGTGTACACCGAGGACGACGATGACGACGAGGACGAGGACGAGGACGACGATGACGAGGACGACGACGATGTCGACAGCATCGCCGACATTGCTGGCGCCAGGCAAGCACGTGAGTTCAAGGGAAAGAGCAAGAAACACAGTACGGGGCGTACACACGCGCGTAAATCTCGCACGCGTGGTATATCCTCTTTCCCAAAGCCTGTTGCATAAACAGGGAGGAGGGAAACGAGTGGCAAGAAGTAAACAACAATTCCTAATAGCCATGCGCTCAATTCTGTCAACCTGTCCGCGAAAACGGACAGATTGATATTTTCTACGGGTCGTTCGCAGCTTTTGGACTAGGCTATCTTGACGTTACACATGTTCACTGTTCATAATTTCGAGGATAGCGTCTTTTGGAGAAATGCCTCGTACGAAGTGAAATTTATACTTTGGAAATTACTTCATGCAGGAAAACACTTGGACATGGAGTATACCGTTTGAGAGTATCTTTAGTAAAATATTTAAATTTCTTTACTTAATTTTCACCTTTTCCTTTATGCAAATTATATGTAAAATAATTACTATCGTTAAATAATGGACACTTTGTTTCATAGGATTTGTTCAAATGAAAATAATAAGCAAAGAAACCGACTACTTTTGAAAACAGTGATCGTTGGTTTTATAAATTAAAAACTTCGCGAAAATTTGTTTTGTTAAAAAGTCAGTTACAAAGCACCGTATACACCTAAAGACTACCAAACTATCGAAATATATTTGAATAGTAACCATGTGAATGCACGTTACTCAATTAAAGTGATAAGAATAATATGTTCAGAGTGAAACGCCTTTTATTTATGATTTATCATATTCTAGTTTTCTTTTTATTGGATTTTACGGTAAGAGCAACAATATTACAAATTACATCAGTTGTCCAAAAGCTAAGTCCTCTAGCGACCAGTAGAACTTGCGCACTCGTTTGAAAAAAGCAAAGCTCTGAATCGAGCTCAGTCGCGATTCGAGAAGCTTCTATTCACCGGTGCTGTTCGACACAATATTTCATTCTTCTTTTAACGAAACTGTCTAGAAAAACCATCGCTTACACTTTCTTTCCAAAAAACTAATACATCAATGTTCAAGGAAATCTTTATCGAATGTCCAATGATAGCGAACAACAATTGAAAAAGATTACCTTCTTCCTTGACGAGCTACCTATTGCTTTTGATTTAAAAAGTCGCTTAAAAAAGAGTCACTTAAAAAGCTTAGTTGTAGTGGTAGACGTAGTGGTAAAATGGTAGAAATAGCGATAGTATATTTATTCTATTTATTAACATAAATACCTCTTCTACTTGAAGTGATTCGCACGTGATCGAACAGCATGGCAAATTGATACGCACGCTCGGGGCCTTCTCAAAGCTTCCAACCACGCGTTCTTCGTTATTTCAACGGAGCTTACACGACTTTTGTTTACGGCATCGAGTTAACTGTTAAACGAGCAACACCAAGTGAATTATAAGCGGCAAATTGTACATACGTTTTAACCGAAGTATTCGAAACTCGTGTAAGTGTCGTTGAATAAGCTATCGGCAAGACGAAAGTAACGGAACGAAGAATTCAAAGTACCTTTCGATCTGTACCTACAGATACTTCTCTTTTTTCTTTTTTTTCCATTTACATCTACTGAAACAAATATTCTTGCACATGTCTATTTACAACATTGTACATAGTGTATTCTACGATTCATATGATGTAAAATTCTACTAATATGCTCTTTTGTTATATTTATTTAACAAATAAATTAGCAACATTATTATTTTTTACATTTATTTAAAAAAAGAATTTATTATATCTGTTTACTTACGATCGTTTTCTTATACTTATTTACATTATACAAGATTTTATCACGAAAGATGTATCTTGTATATTTCGATTGATGTAAAATGGAAAGAAAAGGTACTTTGGCGATATGAAACTTTGAGTAGCATACGAAAATGCTTTGGTAACCACACGTCACGTATTTCCTTTTTCTCCTCGAACCGTTTATCAACTGATCATCGAACTAACGAGGAATGAAAAGAGATTCCGTGTGGTTTTACGTAAGAATGAGAGAAAGAGAGCCAAGTGAACGATGTCATTAATTGCTAGGTAAGCAACGCCGTAATTAGCCATTCAGACCTTTCAATCGTATAATTCCTTCATTTTTAAACATTTTTTTTTACATTTAATGCTTACATTCTTTTGCTGTACATAAAGATTTATTTACAATCTAGTTATTTACACAACACATTAATTTTTTTAGTTCGGAAATATCTCATTTTTCAATTATTTATATATATGTATATATAGAAAATTATTTATGTATATCAAACAACATAAAAAAAGAACAAAAGAAAAATTGATAATGAAACTATTCGGTAAACGAAATTATGGCTGAGAAACGGCGTTGCTTATTGCGCAGGATTGTAACACTTTTGTCTAAAAAGAAGCTTGTATAGAGACATTGCCCGTTCTGGATTGCAAAAATACAGATAATTTATTGTTTTTACAAAAAAAATTGTGTCTTTCCTTTTTATTTCTATCACCATTGTCCGTGTTCGAACCGGTTCCATATATGTATTTGTCCAGGCACGCGTGATCCAGAGGATAACTTCTCTCTTCCTTTTTTCCTTGATCACGAAGCAAAAACGAAAAGATAATAAACGATATTCATTTTCCTATTGCGATGTACGGCTTTCATATCGTATTGATCGTTTAAAGTTACTTTCTTCATTTAATGCGTGATGTGTTGTCACTTAGCTTTTTCAATCCTTCGCAGCAATTATTTTCTATCTTTCATTATAATATTAAATTGCTTCAAAGTTATATACTTCTTTTCCTCTTTTTTTAGACTATAATTAATTTTTATTCGAGTAAATGCTTTGAAAATATTAAGGTACTCATAGTTAGTTGATGAAATCAATGAAGCTAAAATAAGTTGCACAATATACAGAAAGTAAAATTTTCATATATCCCCTTACGAAAGTGTTGAAGAGAATAGAATTTGCAAGAACATTTTGAAATAGACAAAAATCACATACAGATTAGATTTTTATTGTACTATCTTTTATAATTATTATTATTTTGGAGTTTCCAGGTATAAAAAGGAACAAAAATTTTCTACGTTCCGTTAATATTATTGCTACCTTTATTAGAAGATTATCAATTAAATATTATGATATAAAAATCTGGTGTGTAACAATATATTGAGTTTAATGCATTACAACTAAAACAGAAATATTTTTTTAATTAATTATTTTGAGTTAATAGTAAATTACAAGATTACATAATGTTCTTGTTACTTTCAATCTCCAACAAACTTTTATCGTACAATAGTTACAGCAACGACGTCATTTCCTTCAATCATTTTAGTACTATTCATATGAAACAGAAAAATGATGATGCAAAATGGTAATACAAGATACTGTTCTGAACATATACCTTAGGTGATATAATTTGAAAATACTGATCATAATTATTAAAATAACTTTTTCTGAATTGTGCAACATTCTAATAATTTTTGTTACACTTGTATATTGAGAAATATATAAATACCAGTAATTATTGAAATAACTTAAAAGATGTTTAGTTTGAAGTTTTGATGCAATTTAATTAGTAAATATTATCAAAAAGCATGAGGGATTATTAAATTTAAAACATGCCAAATTAATTGGTTCAAAGGGCGAATAATCATTGCCGGCAGCTGTTTCTTTTACTTGATAGTTTTTCGCATGTCTTGTCACTCGTTCGTAGAAGTAGTACTGTAGCCCTTGCTTGAAATTTTTTTGCCTTATCCTTGACAACCATATGCACATGTTTGGTGAACGGTTTTATGACACTATGACGACAATCACTTACTTAGATGTATACTGGACAGTAGTACGCCACTCTAAACCTTCACACAAATTTCCTACCTTCCTTAGCTGATAGAAACATAATAAATATTAACACGTTGAATGTTACGAAAGACGTCGATGACCGGCTCTTAACTTGCCACTAACGCCATAAAGGTCACTGATAACAGGCGATGCCGAGATTAGTAAAAACGCATAATTCAAGTAAATGGTAATACTTCTAAAAATTTTAATATCATCATTGGTATAACAATGATGTGAAAAAATTAATATACCGTAGAACATATAAAAATAATTTTATTTATAACCATGTACATGCATACACGCGTGTTACAATGAAAATACAGAGCAAAGGCTAACCGAAACAGTCTTCACAGTATATCACCACTTTTTTTGTTTGATTTTTTGCAGTTGTTTTATCCATTTTTCTTTTTTTTCGTAAAAAGTAAGTGAAATAATGTGCTACATTCATGGAACGCATTCCAGCACCGTGGGTATCATTGATGACCCTCAGTAAGATAAATTCATAAAACATTACTAATATAGTTTAACTTAACTGTTGTACATCATATTTTACCACAATATGTATTATAATAAAAGATTCATTCTGTCGCCTTGAAAAAGTTATGTAAAATTAATCCGGCATTCAACGTGTTAATATTAGTAAAGCACAGTATTGTAAACTTAAAAATTATACCATTAATGTGCACAATAACATCAGTAATATGAACACTGAACGAATGCTGATTGTTTTTAAAAGCACATGAATAGTATACTAACAAAGTTTGGGTACATTAGATAGCTATGCTGAAACTGTTTCCACAATTATTTATTTATAGTATTTAGTTAGAAATAATTTCTTTTATGGGATAGATAAAGTTGTTTGTTATTTCTTAAGTTTTCGAGAAACTTAATTTTTACAAAAGAAACTATTCCCTTTGGTAAACTTTTCACCTGTTAATAAGTTTCATATAATAGATTAAAAAGTTTTCCGATGTATAAACAAATTCTGTTTATTATTCAAAGAAGCACTTTTGAAAGAATTAGAAAAATAAGTAAAAAAATAATTTACATCGAAACAAAATACAATCAACGGTAAATAAAAGTCTTCTAAAGGTTTGAAATCACGTACAAATGGAAAAAGAAAAAGCTACATCTTCGGTTATGATTCATAATATTAGAAACTACAATTATCTTTCTTAAGACTCTCTAACTTTAGTCTTTATGAAATGAAAATTCATATTAAACTGCTCCAGTTTAATTACTTCAGTTCTTTAATTCATTAATTGACTATAAACATAAAACATCAAAGAGAAGTTACACTTAATTATTCAAACTATTTTCACGAACTACTTCTTGCAAAAATATATTTCTGATGTTACATTAAGTAGTTCTCATGCTACTTGTTTGCTACTACGAAAATTGTAAAACACAAATTCAAAAACATCTTCAGACTTTATTAGAAAAAATACACAGAATTAATTTTATGAATCAAGGAATTTTAGTTGTGAAATCATTAAAATTAGAAGATGCCCCATTTAACTCGAACATTTACAAATACTTGCTTATAAAATATGTCATTTTTCACAATACAAAAAACTTTTTAAACAAGAAAATGTTTGTTTTAAATAAACAAATAAAATTACATGGTTACTTTAAGGTCCTTAATATCATTCCGAGAAACTGAGGTTATTGTTCTCTTTCTTTTTAATTTTCATCGCTACTTTTATCCTGTACTGTTTTAAATGACACTGGATACTTTTATCGCTATTATCATTAACTGTTTTACAGTCTCACTGCATACCTCTGTGTTCCATGATTTTACTTTTTATAATTAATATTGCAAATAGTGTATTCATGACAATTTTTCAATAAATTAATTTCTTTCAAGATTAGCAAGAAACATACTTGAATCTGCAACATATTTATGAAAGTCAATACTTTAGTACAGAGCAGTGCAGAAGTACCTGATACATTTACATTTCTTATAAGTTACATAGAGTAAAAAAGAGAAACGAACACTTCAAAGGTAAAACTAAAGCTTTAAAAGTTTAAACTTTTTCTATTAACATGTTCTCTTTCATGGGCGCTGCATATTATACATTTGAAATTCTAACGGATGTCACTTATTGTAAAAACAATTAAAACATAAGGATTTCATACATACAAACATTTTATAAAATTAGTTTAGAAAATATCATTTTAGAATTGAATCTGGTCGCTTAATTTTCGATTCTCTGTTAACCTACAAAGTTTCATTAAAATCTAAAAGTTAAACTTCACGTGAGCTCCTGATGAGACCAAGAATTGGTGGCACGCGGCATGTTTCTTTTCGATTTTCGGATGGCAGCAAGTGTGTTAAGCGCGAGAAATAATGTCATTTAAATAACTATCGTCTTCTTGATCACACTGTTTTCCATATCTTTTCGCTTAAAATTTCAGTAACTATATTGTGAATGTACCAGGGACTTTTATGCCATCCTATGTTTTGATAGCTAATTAAGAATCTTCAACGAATTCGAAGAACTTTACCTTGCACTTTTACTAAAGCAAACCAAAAGTTTGCTTGACAGAAACTAAAGTTAAAATAATTGAAGAGTTAATACACTCTAAGTTTAAATGCTGAAAATTGTTAGAATATCCCTGAATCGTCATTGTTGAATGTTTCAACAAAATTCCTCGCATATTATGCTAAACAAGGCATGTCCGAAAGTACGTTCAACTCCCAATTGAGTTTCGCTGCGGAAGAATCGTTCAATTGAAAGAAAGAATGTCAGCGACAGGCGTGAAATGAATTGAACGGCATGCACGAATGCATCAGAACTTTTAATTAGATGGCCACTCGGAGCCAATTAACTTTCTACAGGACTCCGCGAGAGGCCAGATCCAATAAAAGTGTGACTGGCTTGAAATTTTTTCTTGGCTTTCACCAAGCACTCGGTCCAAAACAGAATGAGGTCACTGACCCGGAAAGTAAAGCGTAAACTTAAGTACGTGGCGATACGAAAGAGTTCTTTCGTCCACGACCCTGACCCACACCCAAAGTCATGGTTACCTCCCGTCCTCAATAATGAAACCTACGTGATTGTATTTTCCTTATCTAGAGACTCGATTATTAAGTGCTCAGTCACGAATATGTTTTTTTTTAGCAACTTCTTCGAAGTTTTATTTGAGGTGAATTTAATTAGTGCGAACTTCATTTTTAACATTTGAATTTTTTAACGATAATCAATGATTTTTTGAATTTTTGGAAGTGATTTATGTAAGATAGAAATTTATAGATAACTTTTCTATTTAGGATTTCTTCCTTGACGTATACAATCTTGGGATATTAATTATAAAAATTCTTATGTTTCCCGTAGACTTATATGACGATGGTATTTTCTCGTATTTATTTAATGGTAACTTAATTTAATGTTTTCTTTATTTCTACTTTTCTTGTTATTTTAAACTGTTAAGTTATGGAGGTTTTAAATAAAGAGTATAAAGGGTGTAAAGGAGTTTTCACATTTTCTACAGAAGTTTCATGTTCAAAAATATAATTTGTGTTCGTTGCTTTGCTCAAAATGAATATTAATATTGACGTATATTAACAATAATACTTCTGATATGAATTTTTGCTTAGACAAATATTTACGAATAACACGTTCTTGACTATCAATAAAACAATTGATTATACTACATATCGAGTAAGTAGTATTAGACTTTGTTGCAAGACAAAAGATAGTCTTGTTTATTCCAAAAAATATATTTAAAAGAGTATATGCATTTTGCATACTATACAGAAAATTTATTTCAGTGACTAAGATATTATGTGATTCATGAATTTTTCATAATTTCCCTCCTTCTTTTACGGGAATGTCTATCAATATAAATTTGTATATCTTCTTTTAATTTTTTCATTAGAATTTGATAATACTTTCAGAAATTTACTTTTTCGTTTTCTTTTTTATTACTTTAAATTGTCTTCCTATTTCGATCTTCTCAAATGTTTTCTATGCTGTTCATATCTGGTAAACATTCATGTCCAGAGAATCCAAAATTATTTTATTTTTTGAAAGATAGTAATTTTGGACAGATTTCACCGAATCACTTCATTGTCTGTTCAAATTACCAAATTATCGAAATAATAAATACACTTTTATTAATAAATACTCTTTTTGTAAAGCATTTGGATTGACTATAAATTTTATTAAAAAATTCGTTGACACGGCTATTTGAAATGTCTTGATCTCGATCAATCGAAGGAAAGTGGCTGAAATGGGATCAACGACCAGGGAGAGTTTTTAGGTAGACACGAGGAAGCTTGCGTATACGTGCGCATACCACAGCTAGATAGGTCTGTAGGTGAGTAGGAAGCAGGTCGTAACCCAGATCGAAGACCAGTTTGACTGCGCCGAAGGATTCCGATATACCGTTAACATTGTCGTTTTTTCTTACGAACTTAATTCATCGAGGTCGGCATACGGAAGTTTTGCGTGTCGATTCATCGCATAGCTTAACGCTAGTCGCCGACTTATCCAGGCATATTCCACGGCGGTGACTTGAATGCATCGATGCTTAAGGATTATAAACTGTCTCAACTTCAAGTTCTAACTTATGTATCTTGATCATTAAGGATTTCACTTCGAGCAGAATGGTTTGAAAATTATTGATGGGTATACGTACGAATAGATAAGATAGAGGATGATAAATCAATTCTATCTTCAGAAATCATTTAGAATTCATAGAAATAACAATATGAGAGATTGAGTAATCTGAAAATAAATTATACTATCATTTCTTTTATACAAACATAATTCGAGGGGGGTAGTACATATTGGAGGTTGAAAAATTGAATTTAACTATAAATTTTACTAATGAGTCTATTGTTCTTTACAACATATGTAAGTGTTAATAACTAAACAACGAAGTTTCAAATACAATTTTTTTATTCCTGATTTCTGTCTTATATCGGCTTCAAGAATCACCCCTTGAATTTTTTACTGACAGTTGCCGAACATCCTGTGTACACATTCTGTCATTTGAGATTCTGGAAATGAATCGTATTGGTTTAAGGCCTACTATATTTTTTTATTGCAAAGGCATATTCTTTAATACTGATTGTCTGCTGCTTGGAGAAATATAGCTTAGTCTTTGATAAGAAGAGATTCGTATTTTACAGCAGATACGTAAAATTTAATTGTTTCTGTGATAATGACGTTCTTTTGTTGATTGTATTGTTGTCAGAATAATTCGGGAACTGTTGGTGAGTAGGAACTAACACTAACAATATACCACTGCAGCAAATAATACCGCATTATCACACTACCACAGTAAAAATTTGTTTGGTACACGAAGCGATATCAAGACTGATTAAAATACGAACGCGTCAGCGACCGGGACATAACTACTTTTTATTTTTATTTGAATATGAATCTAATGATAAAACTAGTGGTATAATGTTACTTAACTGTCGTTAAATACCAAATATGTGTTAGTAAATCACCGATTAAAATATTACTAACACTTACCATTGTTGAAAAATATGAATTTTTAACATTATTAAGAAAATCCAAATTAATGCTTTAAAATAACACAGAAAGGATTGTTGAAACATCACATTTCTGATGTATTTTATAATTCCTTTATACGTACATCTTTTTGCTTATTTTCTCATACTTAATGTATGAATTTTAACAAATACATAAACATTACATAAAAAAGAAACACTAAGAGGATTACAAAGGTCTCTGCCAGACATCAATTTAAAAAATACAAGTAATAAAAAATTTCGTACAATCGGTTAATATGTTTGAGTTTATTTTTCTCATAATGTTTTCTATTGTCATCAATTGTTCACTTACCGCAACAGAACAGATCTAAAAAGTTAGTAACTTTCTCACTTGCAGACAAAATTAAAATAATTCTTAGAACATTCTAAAAGTGTCTATAAATAATCATTTAGATAGTATACGAGATGTTAAAATTGATTATATTGTCTAACAAATTTTGATCTTTAGAAAATCTGCAATATTTATAGAATAGTCCTCATAGAGTTTTCCGCCTCAAATATTAGTCCAAAAGCAGAATAGCTCTATCAATCTTAGTTTTTGAAAAATATGAGATTTTATAAAAACATACGATTTTCGGCAAAAATGATATGTTACGTGAAAACTAAAAACGCTAGAAAGTTTAATTTATTAGACTTATAAAGATAGAAGACAGTGTTCTCAATACATCAATGCATATAGGTATATACTAAAGGGCATAGCAGGATAAGAAGTCAAAAGTGACCAATTCGGATTAAGACCGCTTTTGACTCCTTTATCCTACTATGTCCTTTTATAGTTTTGAATAGTTGTAAATGACCACTAAAGTTTAAAATAGAGCAGATGTGCATACTTTTCACACAATATTTCAATTATGAAGAAAAATTTTCAAGAGTAAATAAGAGCCACCCTAATAATCACTCTAGATTATATGCCGTTGTTAGTAGACCGATGAAGTGTTTTCTCATGTTGCATAATGTGATTTAAAGAAGTCTTTAAGTTAATTATAGTACATTTTTATCAGTCCATTCTTTTTTTCTAAACTGTCAACGTTATTTAAAATTTTTTATAGATAAGCATGTAATTTTGTTAGCCCTATCTAGTAATTGTGTCATCACTAAATTTTGCCTGCACTCTCCGTTAATCACGTTCATCTTAATCTTTTCATTGGTAGTGTAAATCATTATAGGAAGAACGTACAGGAAGATTGCAAAAGACTAAATGCTCGCTTCTTTCATTACCAATAGATCTAATAATGAAATGTTTACGAACACTATGCAAAAGATCAAATATTAATAACAATTAACGACAAATATTAATCTATAAATAACGCTAGACGATATACGATAACGAAGCAAGCGAAATATCCCTGGTTAATGATATCACAAAATTCTCTCAACTAGGATACTTATCGTTTCTTATCGTTTTTCATTTCAGAAAGGAAAGAAATGTATTATTCGCTAAAAGATGAACGTAAAAAAATTGCAGGTTTAACCAGTAAAAAGTGAAGATGACCTTGAAAACTCAGAGAAAAATAGAATGAACTGCTAAAAGATATCAATACTATATGGAGCTTAGGAGTTCGCCTACCATACATCGCCCACGATACATCGTTTACAGTGTTTACATCGTCTGATTCTTTTTTTCACGGGATGCCAAATGTGAATTCGTCGATGTTATCGCGTTTGGTCAATAGTGACAATACAGGTGCCCCATTTCTATAATTGTGTTAGAAAAGTTGGGCCTATCGGGATACAACCAAATCAAATTTGCATTTCTTCCAAAGGCAAACTCCTAAGCTCTACACAGAATATTATAATCATCTTAACGACCTCCTTGAACCATAAGCGACACAAAGAAATTTCATCAATTCACCAGTATTGAATATGTTGCGCGGCTTACCCTACACTTGCAATAATATCAATTCAACGGTAAAAAGACGCAGCAATGGCGTCTGAACTTGTACTTATTTACTTACCGGTCTTTTAATTTCTGATTTCAAAAAGTTCTTTTCCTAGAATTTTATGTAGACAAACAGATAATTAAAGAATAAAGTACTAAAATTGACAAAAGTAATTAATTGAAATTATAAAAAAAAAAAAGAAATGGAAACGATAAGAACATACTTTGCTATCGATGACATCACAAATGTTTTAAACACACGTTTTGATATAAACGGAATTACATTACGTAAAAACTGCGGGTAGAAATATCTTATCTTCAAGAAGATACAACCGAAATAGAACCTTCAATCATTCTTTGTATGTATCTCTTTATGAAATAGAAACAGTACTATTGCTTAAAATTATTTTCGGAACATTGGGTACTTCAAAAGGAATACACTAATAATGAATGTATAATGAAGTAATACAAAATGTCGTATTCTGTAGAACTCGTTTCTTAACATTCGACTTATTATATTTAATAATTACATGATAGGAGAACTAACGAAACTTAGGTAAAAAGACTAGGCAGCATCGTACAAATGATAGTTCATTAGGAGAAGACTGCTGAACAAAATCTGTCTTTCAAAGGAAAACGCTGTTTTCGATATTGCCAATCCAGCGCAAGTACCGAATCGGTCAAAATACCGTATCGTCTAAATTGGCTGCAAAGTAGTCAGCAACCAAATTAACGTGTACGCTGTTTGTGGACGCACAATTAACTTTTGCAGTAACTTTCACGAATAACTCGGAAACTAGGGTCATCTGCCGATTATATGGAACGAAAAACCAACATATTAAAAAATCACTGAAATCATTCTATGTTGGTATATTAAATAAACCCCTAAATAACTTCCTACTGTGTATTATACTATTAGACAAATTGCTTAGCAATTTATTTACAAATACATAATCATAGAAGCAATTATGTATACCTGTTTTTATTATAAAATAGATCTGTCTTTTAATTCACCGACCTCCTTCTTAACATTGAGCAATGAGTATTACACAAAATTGTGCGACACTTTCGCTTTTTCGTATTTAAAGAAAATACAAAGTATCTATTCCGGACATTAAAAGATTTCGCTCACTCACAATATCGCGATATTTACAATATGATGACATCTGTTCTCCACATCTCTCGCACAGAAGAAAAAATGTAAGATCTAAATGACATTACTATATATATTTACCTTGTAGTACAAACCCATTAAGCCTTTAAATAGTTTTCCATCGTCTAAACAACATTACAATACGTACGATTACATATTCTGTTTTAGTGGACATGTTTCAACATAGCATATGTTTATAGACTTAAAATTTAATAATAGAAAAATTGGACATAGAAATGTACACACATATAATAATTATAAATTTCAGGTATTTTGCAGTCAGAAGCAAGCAACGACGTGTCAGCCATTTACGTGGCAAAATACAATCGCTTCGTCGACAACATTTTAGGAAGAATCAATAAAATCTTGCGTAGCAATTACGACCCTGTAACAGTAAAACTTACTAATCCAAATTCAAAATCAAAGTTAAACAAACAGAAGAGCAAGAGTAAGACCAAAAAAAATAGCAGCAAGAACGGAACGAAGAAAAGCACTTTGGGAGCTACTATTGCAACAACAGAGAAAACGACTGAGGAAATTCCCGGACACACGCAGGTACGTGATATCACAACAATAAAAAATTAGCGTAAGATACTTGATTGTATAGTGAAGTATTCGTCGATAAGCAATTCTCAAAAGGATTAACATGAATATATTCAATTTATAAAAGGTTTACTATGTTATACGTTCTATGAAATATAAAAGTGAATTATTACAAAAAATAAGGGCAGTCTAAAAAAATATTGGTTGAATAAATCAAGTATTATGTTTAATTATAATATTGAAATGGCCTAACATAATGAAAAAATAAAGAATTTTAACATGAAAGCGTAACGAAGTTAAAAAATAATTTACGATAACAGCAAGTTCTTTGGAAAAACATAATACTCGTAGATAGATTAAGTAAATTAATATAATTGTTACTATAACAATTAATACTTATGATATTAAGACGTTATCAAAGATTCTCAAATATTCGCTAATACACTCCAAAACTAGAAAAGTTTGTATATATTGTACCAGGTGAGTCAGAGCTACGAGTTAGTCGAACATAGTATGACAGCAAATAACGAGCGGAAAATTTTTGTAAATCCGGACGACGATGCTGTAATATATTTATGAAAATATTTTTAAAATGATGAACTATTACAAAAATTTAAATAGGAAAACGAAATGCCATTATCTCCACATTAAACAAGATACACATTAGTAGTTCAAACTTCACTGATGTTGCCTAGTGACCGGTGTATGGCGAGCATTTGGAACCTTTAAATTTTCTACTTAAAAATAAAACAAGATTCGATCTATGTTCGTTAAACAAAAAATATTTCTTGCGTGCTTCCTTGTCATCTCTTGCTAGATCGTACATTAGTAATCCTGAACTATGTATAAGTCTAATTGTAGGAGTAGGTGGTGAAGTTACAGAAATATCGTAGAAAATCGAAAAAAGTAATAAATGCACTGATGTTATGAAAGCACAGACTAAATACAATAATTTAATACTTAGCAAAATAAAGGGCCGAATAGATTTACATGACATACATAAGATATGATAGACAACATATTTTGTATAAAACTAAATATCGCAAACTGAAAAACATACTTTTTTTAATTTTTCAAAATGATTAATTATCAAAAACAATCCCATGTATAAATTATAAACTTTTTATCTTTATATAAAATATAAAAAACCAATAAATCATACAGTATATTTATAAAATCTTAGTGCATTTATAAATACCTATGATAACATTAAATAAGCATCAAATGAAAAAGCAACTTTTAAACCTTCTGCTTGAGTGTTTATTAAAATTTGCTGTAAACACATGATTCTACGTATCTATATACTTCTAAGCAATATACACACATGCATCAATTCCTGCTAATTATGATCAAGAATATCAAAAGTAATGTAGCAATTAAAGTTAATGCAGGAAATAACACAGCTTATCTGATACGCTCTTTAACTATTTAATGTTTTTTTTATAGGAATATATTTTGCTTCTAATCTAAAACAAGTAAAAGTCTAAAAATGTGCAGTTTAGAGAATATGGTAACTATAATTTCTATCCGCCTCTTCCTATTCATTTTTATGGATATTTTTCATCCAAGAATTTCCTCATAATGTCAGTAAAATATAAAAAAGCATTAAGTTGTTAATCACACAAATCAGAGCGTTAATTGTACTGATATGTACATTAAAGTAGTTGTTAAGACTTTGGGTTTACGACACAAACGTCTAACCGCGTTATTTCTGAAAGCCTCCTATTTTAAGTTTTCAAGTTCATCCGACATTTTGACCCAAATGAACAAATCGAGAACATATTCTATGGATACACAATCCTTATATTCCTTGTCTCTGCACGCTCAGTAGCGATTGACATGTCGTAAATCCACAATGTGATGCAAAGAAAATCAAGCCATGATAAGCAATCACCACCCTATAGACTTGAAATTTCCAGGGCGGGTGATATACTCGCGGAAAACAGAGAATTGTCCAAGGGTGAAGAATGTACTGATTCACCGATCACATCACCGTCCACCCTTACAGTTTAATATAAGTTAAATGACGCAGTATTTAGAGAGGACGAAAACAGTACACAACCGAGAAGAGAGAACCAGAGCAGGTCAATCAGTAGTCAAGTTTTAGAAGTAAGCACGCTTCTGAATAAATTAAGTTTTAGTTAACCATTAGGTTAGCACTTCGTCTTCCCAACATTTAACTGTGTGGTGTTTTTTAGGTCTTAACAATAATTATACAATTTTGCATTTGGACTTTGCAAAGAAATAAGCGCCAATTACTTGATCTGACACAACACGTTATACAGGATGTCACCTCTAACGCGATGCACGATTTTTCACCCACTTGCAGTTATTTGACAAAAAAAAGTTTAGAGCAAGAGTTATATTTAGAGCAAGGTATAAAGTGTACAATAGATATCAGTAAAAAAGATTTCGAAAACAGTTTGTTTTCATGGCAAAATCGAGATCACCTTGGGTTTTACAAATAGAAACACATATTCTTTCTTTTATCATATTTAGAGGACATTGAGACGAATTCAAAACACATATTACATGATATTTTTACTGACATATTACTCGATTTACAGTAGTAGAAATAAAGTGCATTTTTCTTACGTTTTAGTCGCGAGTTTACATTTAGTAATCTCTTCGGTGTCAAATAATGTTTACACCATCTCAAAGTTAAATACGACGAAAAGCTAAATATTTCACATTTCCAAAAAATATATGTTCCTATTTGTAAAACCTAAAGTGACCTCGATTTTGCCATGAAAACAAACTGTTTTTGAAATTTTTTTACTGATATCTATTGTATACTCCATACCCTGCAACTCTTGTTCTAAACTTTCTTTTTTTCAGATGGCTGCAAGTGGATGAAAAATCGTACGTCGCGTTAGAGGTAACGCCATGTATATTTACATACATTCTGACTATTGCACACATTATTCAATAAAAACTTCGAGAGTTGCTCTTTCATTTGATTTCTATTGTATTTTTTGTTTTTGTATATCCTTGCAGTGCTATTCGAAACTACGTTACGTCTTTATTCAGAAACAATAATTTCTTACTAGGACTTAAAACTTTAAAGTACAGTTTGCTTTAATCATTTGAATTAATTTATAGAAAATCTTGGAAGGTATAGAAAATATAACCACGTCCGTAACTACCGTTGAAAAGGAAGTAACTACGACCACTGCATCTGAATTAGCGAGTAGATCGAATGTGGAAAGTATTACAAAATCTACAAGAAGCCGAACGCCTAGCTTAAATAACAAAAAATCAAATAAAAACCGTACTGGAACGAAGAACAAAATAAAAAGCCAAACCACTAGTAATAAGAATAAGGTAATGATTATTCATTGATATCAGTATAATTTTAATATTAAGCAAAATGTAATTACAGAATAACTGATAATTCACTGTTTTCGTGAGATTCATCTGTTTATATACGCAGTATGCACAACTGGTCTAACAAATTGTTTTAATAACTTTCTCTTTTAAGAAGTATTATTTACGTTACATTCTACAAAATATGGCTATACATATGCCTACATACATGCGCGCGCGTGCATGTATATGTGGTAAATTATTGATATAAGTAAAGCAAATATATATGCAACCGTACATGTTGAACAGTTTATGAAATAAATTCCTTTACCAAATGAATAAGCCTCTTTTATTTGCTTTGCAGCTAAAAAAAAGCAAACCGAAAGCACGTGCTACACTTTACGGACTTGCAAGTCTTCACAGATCAGGGGATGTATCGGTGAACATGATGAGCGACCACACTATGATTAAAACGAGATTCACCCTGGGTCCTTTGATACTGAAGGTCGAGAAAGAATTCGGTAGAGCTGCAAAGAAAGAATTGAGAAGCGCGACTGCAACTACCGCTGAAATGTCAGGAAAATTAAGCCTTCGTGTTCTTCATGGTGGTATCGCTACCCTGAATTCTATTAGAGTTTTGCAACCTAAACAAGTAAGTGAATGATTTATATAATTTACATATTGTACTGAAAGATTTTCAATTTTAATTCCTTCTTACATTGAAAGTTCTTGCTTACTTAAAAAAATATTATATAATTAATTACTATTATAAATAATATGTATATGTGTACTTAAGTACATAATTTAGAGGAAAAGATTTGAAGTATATATCATAAGATGAAGTTTCAATCACTTGAATTAATCAACAAATTTTAAGTTTAAACAATAAATTTTATTAAATGATCGTTTGATTATTGTTTGAAACCGAAAGAGAAAAAATTGATTTTGTGTCTTCGTTCATTTCTCAGTCAAAAATTAAGACTCTTAAGTATGTAATTAAAAATTAATAACTATTTTAATTAGTTACTGTACTTTTATTGTTACAAATACAAATATAATACCCTTCATGTTCAATACAAATACAAGGGAACAATTAAAATGCGAGAACCGTAAATAACTTAATTATATTTCAAACGTCGGTTATTTGAATGAGAAGTGAACTTATTTCTCTCAGTTAACAAATTGAAATAAACTAAAATAAGAATTATTTTTTAACATAAAATATTTCATTACTGAATTAAAGGAATAATTTTATTCATTTTTTATTTTTATTTGTCAAATTTGCTTGCAAAATTACGAATTAAGAATTTTTATTTAATGTCGTATACAAATATATACAATATTGTATATAAATAACTAACTCATAAAAAAATTTCTTCAGTATTTTCAAACCAATGTATAGAATCAATTATACATTTACTGAAACTCGATAAAATTAGCATGAAATTCGTATATTGTCAAGAAAAATTAGCATTTCAAAATGAAACATGAGCAGTAATTGTTCTCTTTTTTTAGTTATAATATACTAGAGAACCATTTTAAAATTCATTTATGTAACATTTTTTCGATATATTCATAAGAGACGGCTATAATTTCATCGTTTAATGTTACAACTTCTTAGATAATAATATAAAAAGTAAAACTAGTAAACAAAACAGTGAGTATGGTATGATATAAAAGCATAAAAACGTTTTTTTGAGTATCTTTCAGAACAGAATAAATCTGCCCGTTGTAAGTTGTAATACTCATAAATTGTTTACCGTACTAAAAATAATTAGTACTTAGCACTTACTCTTAGACATATTTTAAAATAATTCAAATATTACTATACATTAATTTATAATATCTCTACTAGACAAATATTAAAATAGGTCACCAAATATTTAAAGAAAAAACAAAAACAATTCAATATAATTTTAATATGTAAAAAATTAATAGCAATTTTAAAATAATTATGCTTTGCGATTTTTTCAAACTATTTCCATTTCGTAAAGGATATTATTTAAATAATTAAATCAATGTTTACATAATCGAACGTACAGATCAGTATTATTTCGAAAATCAAACTTTCGAATAAACACTGTTTAGGTAAAAAAAAAAAATCATACACGATTTATAAGAGAATTACAACTTGTATGATCGTACTAAAATATGAATTATTTAAAATTACTATCAATGTACTATGCTTAATCGCATTATAGTGGGGATACCAACGTTCCTCTTAGAATTCCGCCATTCATATTTAAATGTTATTAAATGATATCATAATTTTAATGCAAAGGTATAAAAGACTACAAAATATTGAATTAAGCTTTGAACAAATTTCTACAAAATGGAAGAAATATATAATAACTAATAAATAGAGATGTTAAATACATGAATCATTAAATTAATTGATCGAATAGTAGAAAATGCATTTTTCATATCTGGAATAAATTATTTAAAAATTGTAACAACTTTAAAAATTTAGTACAGATATAAAAATATATTACAAAAACTTGGGATAAAGAAATGCAAGCCTAGTGATATTTTATAAAATACTTGTTCCATGGAATATTATGAATCATTCACCTTTACAAATTTGACTAAGAAAATTCCAAAAAGTCGCAAAAATACATTATCGACGTATTATATTACTTATAGTTTTCATTACATAGAATTCATGTCTAATAGGTGAAATCTTTGAGCATATCTTCGATCTTCAAATAATAAAATGCTCCCAAACTTCCTATCATATCAATATACATGTAGTAATATATATACTTTAAGGTCATCTAAAAATGGTAACAGCCTAAACTTTTAAGATATCATTCATACACTATAGAGCAAACCGTATAATAGCTTTGTAAATTACATATAATCACTTATAAATTTTATTTCCAATGAAACAATATATTTTCATTATACATACTAGATAATCATAAATAGACAGACGATTAACATAAAATAAAACTTACTGAAATTAATATTAATTTAGTATAACGTTATTAAAATATTTAAGTTTACTAATGAAATTATTTAAAGAAATTTAACGTGCACTAATTATACAAATAATTTATATAAATTCGATTCAAACTTATTACCTGAAATTAAACTTATGTTGCAAACATTGATTAAACCCGAAAAATTTTGTTAATAGGTGCGAGTGGAAAGTGCAGACGATCACGATAGAACGCGTGAATTTGTCTGGAAGAGATCATCGCACATTGCTCATTTAGTCTCGGAGAAACTATCGTCAGCCACAAAGTCGATGCTTCGACCTCTACCTGCTGCAATTACCACTGCTTAAATATTCATCTCGGTTACCGTTGGTTTCAATGAAATCACCCGAGAGTACCACAAAACTGGACTATTTCATTATTAAATCATTAATCCCGAGAATACTCCTCTGATATGATACTTGCTATACGTCTTTCGAAACCAAAAGTGATCATTGCACCTTCGAGGATTTGAATTAAGAGAATTGGATACATGATGAGAAATTTCGGTAGCATAATTGGCTTTTAGAAAGTTCCTTGTAAACGACTATTTTAAATAACGAAGTATTAAGTATCGCCAACTCTTAAGTACCGTAAACTCTCAGTCAACTTTTTAGCTACCCCAGTATATGTAAATATCAAATATAGTTTATAGATTTCATGTTTTCTATGCTGTTTAGGTCATTCATAATATACATATATGATATTCAATATACATAACAGCTTTAGTAATTAAAGAGTGACATTCTTTGATTTAATATTTATGTAAAATAGAATATATTAATAATTGAATACATTTATTTTATTTTATATTAATATAACATCATTCTACTTTGAAACGTAATGTTTAAGCTGAAAATTTAACACCACAGTCTTTAAATTTCCAATTCATATTGCAAGTACTGTTTTATTTCTTTCTTTCTTTCTTTTGTGCAAATACTTGCATATTTAACATTAGGAAACCGAAAATTTAAGAATTAACAACTAGGAAATTGTTTGGCTTTACTTGAAAAAAATTCGGTTAAAGGCATGTATTTGAATATAAGGAAAGATAATCAGATTAAACAATATATTATAGACCAACATTTCCTACTTAATTATTATTTATAGGCTAATTATTAGCCTATATAATTGTTTATTTATTTGTTTATTTATTTATTTATTTATGATTATTTTTATCGATAATTATTAACATTTTCAAACCACGACGTCAACGTAATTTGCATTTCAACTATTATTTCCTGCTAGCCAATACTGAAAACTAGTTAGATTTATGAAAGATTCATTATAGAATGGATAAGTCAATCTTTATACTGTTTTATTACTATTCTATCAACATTTGTATATCAATAAAGTATTTTAAATGTATCAGACTAATGCATTTTAAATGTGAACATTTCCCATATTGATTCTCATCATTTATTTTATAATATTAATAATATGATTAAAGAAGTAAATTCTGTAAGATAATACTACTTAGTAATAATCTCAGAATAATTATTTGGTTTATTTTACTAAAGTAAATTTACTTTTGAAATGAAAGATATAATTTAATAATAAAAAGATGTCTTCACAAATACTTAATACTTATATAAGTAATAATAAAATTAATATAATTCTTACTTATAAGATTAATTAATTAAGTGTAAAAGGAACTTATAATTAGCTTGTAACCTTTTATTCAAAGTTGGTCAAAAATTTAATTAATTATTAACGATTAACTACCTTTCAATTTTAAATGTCAATTGATTAACAACTAACTGCTGAAATTCATTTTGTAATCAAATTTACCAATTTCATGTAGGTCTTATACTTCTCATTTCATGAGTTTTGTTCAAACATCTTCAGCTTTGTCAAGAGTCGAGACAATTGACAGTAAAGTATAGGGAGACGACAATAAAGCCTATGTATGTATTAGAGATGGTTAAAAATTTAATCAACGATTAACGACTAATTTCATTAATCGATTAAATCATCGCCAATTTTTCAACGATTAATTTTCGTTAACGACTGATGATTAATTTTATCAAACGATTAAATCAATCGAAAATCAAACGATTAAATTAATTGTCGATTTTTCGACGTTAGCATAAGCATCAATAAAACAAAGCAAAAATTTTAATCGATTAATGCCCAACTCTGTTTTCACTATTTATAATTTATCATAATAATGTTTTGATGCTCAAATATTATGTCAAATATATCTGTATGTTAACATTATTTTTATGCATCACTTAAAACAAATAAACCACATGTTGTTGCAAAACTTAATAATTAGAATTACCAATACTATTCAGTTAAAGATGAAAATAATACCTGCATAAATGTAACATTTCTATATTATTTTTATTAGTTTTGTTTTGCACAACACTAAAGAAATTTGCTTACCTACTTTGTACTCGAAATTCATCAATATTGTTTGTAACCATTTTCTTACAATTTTTCTTACTATTTCATAAAAGTGGCAAAACAAAGGAAGAATAGTCAAAGATGTCAAACACTTTTATTGCATAATATTGTTCATATTTTATAATGGTATTAACATATATGTTGAATATGTTAAAAAAGTACTATTTCAATAACACACAAAGTTGAATATTCTTCATAATCTAAAGAAGAAACTTCATATTTATTTATAATTAATTTTTGTTTAAAACGAATCCTTTAAAGATTATTTAAGGATACACATGTCACAAAGATTTACCAATAATAAAATGTAATTAACTTTAAATAATTAAATAGGATATGTTAAATATAAATATTTTATAAGACTCAAATAAAACTCAACTTCTAACATCAACGAAAAAAACCCCATTTTGCAAACCTTAAAAATATAATATTGATTTAAAGAATTTTATACCAAGTACATATATGTACCATCATTTTCTCTCTTTTGATCTTTTTCTTTTAAAATGATCATCTATTGTATATAACTTTAAAAATCTAATTAAAAACTTCTTTTGACATATTTCACTTTAACAACAAATTAAACTTTTAATGATCACTAGTCTTTATCTCTATTTGACAATGAAGTACTTTGACTGATATTATTTATTTTCAAATTAGAAATGAACAATTTTAACTTATTTATTTTCTTCTTTTTTTTATTTACTATTTTATATCTTTTTTTATGTCATACTTATGCAATATACATAAATAAATTATAATTATATTCACCTAATTAAGAGAAAATCACCTGTTGAAAATATGTGCTAATGTATCTAACCTTTTTATCTTGTATACAGTTACTATAAAAACTTGAAACAAGACATTACTGATACACATTCACTGAAATAAAATAAAAGTAGAGGAACAACAATCCCCAAAACAATGTAATGTGTACAAGTTCTACAAATTGATTTTCGTAATAAATAATTGTACAGACATTAATTAATAAGTTCAACACACATATTTTTTTTTTCAAAAATTATGTAATTTCAGAATAAACTTAACAAATCTTTACTTTGCAAATTTCAATGTTTATGTAAAATATTATTCGTATTCTCTTGCACATATTTTCAAAGTCATATAGATTCTTTGTATTAGAAAATCATATTTTTTATTGATGTTTTATTAAAAAATAAATCTTTTTCTATTAAAAGAAACAATTATTTACTTTGTACAACTCCTATAAGTTATGAACTTAAATGAAAATGTGCGCGCATGCATCTGTGTGTACACAAGTGTATACATACATATGTGTATGTAAAATTGATACTGCTAAAAAAAAGAATACTGGTGTAAAATCAGTAAATTTAGCATTTCAAGAATTCGTAACTAAAAAAAAAAAAACCTAATTCCATTATTAAATTGTTTTCCTAACCTAACTTTTCTAATTTTATACAATTTTATTAGAACAATTTTACCATACCCGCAATAATCAGAGAATAGTTTAATTGTAAGTTAAATTTTTTTTCTCCAGTTACATTATGTACAAAGCTGATTGAGATATAGAAAAACATATCTACTGTTACAAGGTGGCTATTTACTTGGATCTTATCTACAATGTCTCTAACGCGCAGTATATAAATACGCACACTAACTTCAGTAGGTCGCAAAGTATATTTTCCTTTCATTTTCTGCAACGACCAGTTGCGTCCACGACGTCGCCGTGGAGGTGTTGAAGGTTGGATTGAGGTTGAAGCATTATATTGGAATTTTTTTCAATTCTCCCTTCCACAAATGTTTTGATGTTATTGACGAAACGCGACACTGCATAAAGTCCAAAGAATCGCCTGCAGGCTTCTGATACTGTTCACAATACAGGTACGGTATTCTTTTCTTAATATGTTATTAGCTGTTTTATAATTTAAATTATATAACTTTTAAACTTTATATTTTCTGTCGCATTCCATTACATTCTACAAATGGATATAAGATAATGTTTACAAAAAAAAAAGCAAAAAAGAAAAGAAAAAAAGCACCAGTCATAGTGTTAAATATGCCGACGTTATTTACAAGAGATTATTTGTTAATAATATTATTAATATATTAGTATTGATGATTCTGTATTTTTTTACTAAATGTTTTATTCAGTTCCCAATTGTTGAAAAAAATTTTAAATAAATTATATTTTATTATAAATAAATTTTATATAAATATAGTCTTATGCGTATATATATATATATTTATTTAATAATAACTATTATTTTTTCAGGTTGCTTTTGCATCAGACTTAATCAGTGAAAGCTTGTACATAATAAGCTGTATATAATGGGTCCTTTAACTACAAGTGTCAGGCATACTTTCCATTCTCTTTGCACAACTGCAGTAAGGTCAATGTCCACAAATGTAATGTTGAATCCAAAAGATGATGCAAAGGAAGTAGTGCTGAAATATTTAGATGGAAAAGATAATGGTATTGTAGTATTGGGACTAAATCGGCCTACAGTTTGTAATGCACTTGGGAAAACTTTAGTTAATCAATTTAGCGATGCTATTTCTTCTGTTAAAGAAGATACAAAACTGCGAGTATTAATTATTCGTAGTTTAGTTCCAAAAATTTTTTGTGCTGGTGCAGATTTACGAGAAAGAGTAAAGATGGATAACTCAGAAATTTCAAAATTTGTTTCATTCTTGAGAAACATGATGAATAATGTTGAATGTTTGCCAACTCCTGTGATATCTGCCATAGATGGTCCTGCATTAGGTGGAGGACTAGAACTTGCCTTAGCCACAGATATTAGAGTTGCAGCAGTAGAAACTAAAATGGGCCTTGTAGAAACAAAATGGGCTATAATTCCTGGAGCTGGTGGCACACAACGACTTCCAAGAATAGTTGGAACTGCCAAAGCAAAAGAACTCATTTATACAGCACGTTTAATTGATGGTCAGGAAGCTATGAAAATTGGTTTAGTAAATCAAGTAGTTCCACAAAATAAAAACGGCGATGCTGCTTACCAAGCTGCTTTGACAATCGCTAGAGAAATTTTACCTAATGGACCAATTGGTGTTAAGTAAGTATAAAATCTCAATTAAATAAATAATTTTCTTCAAATATAAGGTATAATATTTGCATTTTCATGCAATTAACAAATATAAAATTTGCTTTTCAAAAAATTTATAATAGTTTCTAAATTCATATTTTACAACTTTGGTTCACATTTTAAAAAGCAATACTCATATTTATTTTCTATTGTATTTCAGAGTTGCAAAAACTGCAATATCAAAAGGTCTTCAGGTATCTATTACAGATGGACTTGAAATTGAGAAACAGTGTTATGCTAAAATTGTAGATACAAAGGACAGAGTTGAGGGGCTTGCAGCATTTGCAACAAAACGCATGCCTATTTATCAGGGAATGTAAACACACAAAATTGAAATCCAGTGTGTTTTACAAGTCCGTTACGCTTAATTCACATATCAAATAGAAGCATTTTAATAGAGACTACATATCAAAAATATGCCATTTTTTTACTAAATTATTATAATACAAGTAATTTTTATACGTATGTTTACAAAGATTTAAACATATTTGCATTTAAACAAAAATATATTAAGATTTATAGTTTTAAGTATTTTTATAAGTGATTTACTATAATGTTAAGGAAAATAGTCTATAATTCGTTATTTTTTTTTTTTAATTTCAGAATTTTACATGGCTTTTACATTAACATTGTTGTTAATATACAAGGTGTTTCACCTAACTTTAGCATCTAAAATATTTCTGCCGTTTCAAATTTTTTTAAATGTTTTCTATAAAAGTTACATAGTTTAAGAGGAGCTGTCATATAGTAACACGTATTCTGTAAAAAAGAATTAATGAAACAGGAAAATCAATTCCGTTTTTTAGATGAAATTTTGTTTTTTTTTTTTGGTCTGAAAATGAAGATTTAACAATAACTTTCAACAACATGGAGTACAGTGAGAAAATTATCTACAGCACAGCAAGATAAAATGAAGAAATGAAATATTACAATACGAAATAATATAATACGTCATCTGTTCAGTGATTAACAATAAGCGATATTTAAAATCCATTGAAGCCAACAGTAAGCATTTTGAACATCTAAATTGAATTTTGAAATTAAGTAAAAATTCCCATAATTACTACATGTTGATAAACAAATAAAACATTCTAAAAGGTCAAAAATTAAATAGTAAGTTATCTTGTGGTAGTAGCAAAAGTTGGAAAAGAATTTTTGTTATTTATATTACTTTTAATGACCTTAAACTATTTATTGCTGTAGATCATTAAATTTTCCTTTAAAATAATTATCAGATAGTGAAGAATATAGAATTCCATTAAAGAAAAATACGAAAGTAGCTCTTTCAATGAAATAAAACAATTGTTATTATATAACAGTCTCTATAAAATTATACAAAGGTAGAAAATATTTTTATAAAATTTTAATTGTAATAAAAATATTTCTGGTGATAAAGTTAGCTGAAGCATCCTGTATAGACATAGTCTATTCTGTTTTCATCTGTTACTACAAATATTTTGGAAAATGCACTGGTTATAAAAAAAAAGCTTGTAATTCGATTATAAAAATTCAAAAGAAATATTAGAAAACACAAATAGAAGTTTACCAAGTGGTAACACTAAGGCAGTGCTGTCTAAAGCTGTTTTTCGAGAAGCAAACACCGTTCCCATATACTATAGTGAGGTCGTAAAATTGGAAAGGCGTGAAAAAACATAAAATTCGTTTCCCGAAATATGAGTTTTGGTACTCGAGACTGCTTCAAGACCATAAGAAGTCACCTTGGCATCGGTATATTCATTATAGTATCTGTAAAAAAGTAATACAAACAGAAAACAGGTAGGTGTGTGACTATATTGATCCAGTTACAGCCACTACTTGTTCCACAGTTGTCTAAGGATTCACGTTTTATGCGCAGGTTTTGTAACTCGAAATTTGAGAATCTTCTATAACACATATACGACTCTATGCGCGTCGTAGATCAATCGATGTTTTCTGCTAATGTGAAGATTTACGATCTCACTATTGTAACTTTTCCACCAAATATGTATATATTCCGCACGCTTAAAGACACATTGTACAAAAGGAAAGTGGAAACACGCGCGTGAGGCGCCTCTACGTTGGACAACACTGCACTAAGGTCAGGTAAAAGATATCTATTTAAACGATAATGACATATTCCTTTCTACAAAATGATAAGATATGCTGAAACGAATTAAACATACCATTTTGTATAACTATTCAAGAACACACAAAATGAGTACTGAAACAAATAAAATTTGTTATGTTTAAATATCAGAAAAGAAATTGTTTTGGATATCAGTACATATTTATTTGTCCTTTTTTCTTTCTTTTTTTTTTTAAACTATTATAAATTGCTTTAAGTAATGTTTTTGAACTAAATTTCTGAAGTAATGGAGGGAATACATTTGTAATTAAATTTTTCATATTACATTTTTTTCTACCTTGTGTATTTTTCAAAATATTTGCAGTAATAGATTAAAATGTAACACTGTGCATTATATATGCATACATACATATATATATATATATATATATATATATATGTGTGTGTATACACAAAACTAATTGTACAAAATAAAGTTATTATATTTCTAAATGATTTGCACTTTGTTCTTTTAACATAATTACTTTAAATAATTAAATGATTAAACTATGCATAAAAATTTATATAATTATTTTAATAAAGATATTAAACAATATCTTCATTATGAGTATAAACCATATTTGAGGTTCAAAAAAGAATAAAGTTACAAATTAATATACTTGTTACATATCTAAAAGCCTTACATAATACAGAAAAACCAAAGTCTTATTAAATAACTTACAATGCATTGCATAATACACTAATTACACTTTTATTACAGATTTCATTGCACGATATTAACAATTAAATATTTGAACATTTCTAACAATGTTAAAATAATATTTAACAAAGTGATAATTCGCTTATGTGACTACAGAAAGGGTGGAATTTTAGTTTTGTGCATATTTTACGTCAAAATATTTTTAAAATATTTCCGAAATGTTTTTAAATCAATACTATTTATTGAAATATAGTTGAGAATTTAAAAAATATATAATAATTGTAACAAGTATAGGAGAGTCAAGTATGGTTCGAAATTTATAGCGGTTCCACACTCAAACTCTTAACTGCTATGTTAACTAAGCTGTTGAAAATAGAAGTTACTTGTAGTACAAAACATCTTACACAAATTAGTTTTTCATTTTTTAAATTATAACATACCGTACCGAAAAATCTAAAATATTTGAAAGTAATAATTATGTTACGATATCACTACTAAAAAAATATACAAATAGTTATGTTAATATTTCAAAAGAAATATGCATTTATTTGCGTTTTTCATTTTTTACAACTAAGAGGTGCAACTGAAAAGTCTGAAAAGATTATCTAACATATACTTTCATATCTGCAAAGTGTCAGATTTTTTTTTTTTCAAAATTCTTATGTATCACTAAATAGGGAAAATAGACCAAACACTGATATTCTGAATTTTTTTAGCACTACTCTCTTGGTTAAAATAGAGTGTTACACCTTGGTGTCAAATATTTTCTTTCTATAGGTAAAGTCCTTTGCAAGACTAATTTGATTTATGGACACTTTTGACCCCCTTTTATTTAGTTATACCCTTTCTAAATTTTTAATTATTTTAATAATTTCAAATACTTATTCAAATATTCAAGTTTTAATTTGATGAAAATAAAAAATTAGATACCCCAAACCTTTTTTATTGCATTAATAAATTTACAATTACTTAAAAAACATTAATTTACAATGAAAATTTAATACTAAACTGGAATCATTATTAGTAAAACAAAAAATATAAGCTAACATAACATGCAAGAATACCTTGTGTTCCTTAAGTAAGATATTAATATATTTTAATTTTAATGCATTATGCTCATTTCTTAGGAACTGCTAATTGTTCTCGTTCTTTTTTTTCTTTTATAAGTGCCATAAGGATATTAAGTTGTTTAACTGTATCTTCTGGACAACTCACACGATGTCCAATAGTTAAATCACTTTCATAAATTTCATAATCATTACCACCTTCTGTTGTTTTATCACCAAAAAAATGTATTTCATTATATCCTTGGATGTGTCTTAGACAGTATGTTTTGTCCCAACCAAGTGGAAATACATCAAAGGATATTTGACCCCCTTTGTATATAAAATGGAAATATTTCTTATTGTAATTTAAATAAACTAGTAACAATTTTTTAAACTAAAAACTGCATTTTGAGTTAAAACTAGAAGCAGTAACGTTTTTATAATTTATTAATTTTACTATATGAATAAAATATATAAATATAAAATTTTACTTACCAATACTATATTGTAAAGCAATATCTGGAAATTCTTTCTTAACAGCTTGAATAAATTTCTGTCGAACTTGATGTTCAATATCATATTCATAAAATTGAGTACGTTCTTCTGTAGTACAGTTACGACCAACTGGTGACACATTAAGCATTCCTGTTCTAAATTCTATAAAAGTTCCTCGTTTAAAAGGTAAGTGTAATTCTGATATATACTTTAAGCAAAAGTTTATTAAATCTTGTAGTGTTTCTTCACCAATAATATTTTGAATTGTCTGAAATAAGGAATTGATTTTGAAAAAAGTACATAGAAAACTTTATACTAGTTTAATAACATTTTTTGATCATATTACTTACTTCTGTGGGTAACTGTTTACCATCTTTAAAAGCAATAAGTCCATTTTCTGCGAAAACATATTTATATTTTTCAAATATACTTTTACCACCCAACTGTTCTTTGATTTTCTCTATATCTGATCCTCCAACTACAGCTATATCAAATTCCTTCTGCACAGTTTCCAAAAGAAATTTCTCCACAGTTGGCGTAATTGCCTAATGAAAAATTTAAACAACTTTATATTACAAAAATATATTTTATTTTTATTATAAATTATGTATACCTGTCTAGGATCTGTAAGTGTGCCATCGACATCAAACAAACATATTATCTTCTTAGTCATAGTAAAATATTTACTCAATTAATCTGTAACATACACTTTTAAGTTAAAATCTAAATAACCAGTAAATGTTATAAATTATAAAAAGCACAAATGTAATTATTAAACAATTTTGAAAAATGTATTTTACGTTATTAATTTAAACAATTTATTACTATTTTTATTCTTCAGAAATGACTGTACAAAGCGAATCATTTACTCCTATGTCACGTGCAAGGCATTTCTCATTATTATATATTAATTAACAATCCCCCTTCACTTATGAGGTCTCTAAGCTTTCTGACGGATTTAAAGTACATTTAATTACTTTGCAATGAAAGTAATATTTATATTCCTAAGTCAATAATACTACACTCATAAAAATTATAAATTTTTATAAAAATAATTGGTAAATGTTAGCATATATTAATAATAATGATATCGAATATAACCTATTTATATGATAATTCACTAGTAAATAAATAAAATAAGGATATACTAAGTGTTATTTTATCCTTATATGAATTATCATTTTATCTTCTCCGTTTTTATCGACTATGAAATAAATCATTTAGGTCTCCACGAAAAAAAAATAAAAAAAATAAAAAGTACAAACAGTGCCTGGATCCGATACGTGGCTATTTTGGCGTGTTCTTTATCGGCTCTGTTGCTATCAATAAAATTACAATGTTAAAAGGAATGTGTTCAAATAAATTATGTTACTTTATCTGCCTTATCTTATTAGGGTTACATAATTTAAATGCAAACATTATGACACGAAAAAATGCTGTTTTACTTTTAGGTAAAAAAAAATTCATTTTCTTCATGCAAATAATTAAAAAGTATTTTATCTTTTATGCTTTATAATTTATATACAATATTGATTGTTGTGTAGCGGATGATGGGGGTTTTGAAATGCGATCGTACTTAAATAAAATTTGCCAAACGCCTAATTTAGATGAACTGGCAAAAGAAAGCTTATTATTTAATAATGCATATACTTCAGTTAGCAGTTGTTCTCCTAGGTATGAGGTATATTTGAGATATTTAAAGACTGTATTTAATGTTTCATAATCTATTCCATTTGAATAATTTTTATTCTCCTCTTAAAAATTATAGTCGGTCTTCTTTACTTACTGGTTTACCAAGTCATCAGAATGGAATGTATGGTCTTCATCATGGAATTCATCACTTTAGTTCATTTGAAAACGTCCAAAGTTTACCCAAAATATTAAAGAAAAATAATATACGAACAGGTATATCCAAATTCAACAAATGCGAAAAATTCAATAATCATCTTTGAATATTTAACAGGTATCATTGGTAAAAAACATGTAGGCCCAAATGATGTGTATCCATTTGATTTTTCACAAACTGAAGAAAATAATTCTATACTTCAAGTTGGTCGAAATATTACAAAAATTAAGCTACTAGTTAGAGAATTTCTCTCTCAAAATAAAACAAGGTGTGAATTTGTTACATATTAAACTAATTCTTTTTTTATTTATTCATGAAATTGTATTAAAATATACTAACAATCTCGTATTAATAATTAGTGTGATACAATTAATTTGAAAAAAAAAAGAAAAGAAAATGATGAATTTAATTCTCAATTTTTAGGCCTTTTTTTTTATACATTGCTTTCCACGATCCTCATCGATGTGGTCATACCCATCCAGAGTATGGAAATTTTTGTGAAAAATTTGGTAATGGAGATGTTGGTATGGGTACTATAACTGATTGGAATCCAATATATTATCAATGGGAACAAGTAAAAGTTCCTTATTTTGTTCAAAATACTGAAGCTGCTAGACGAGACATTGCTGCTCAATATACAACTATTTCTCGTTTAGATCAAGGTATTTGTATTAGATAGTATTTAATCATTTTCATCACCTGAAAGATTATAAACTTAATTCTGTTTTTCACTGAATTAAATTTCTAGTACATATTAAAATTAAGCATTAAAATATACATTACATAGTTTAATAAGAAAATTGAATAATTAATAAATTTGCTACCATCATTGGTAGAGGTTGAGAACTTGCTCACTATAACCAATGATACATTCTTTTCCTTTAGTGTGATTTCCTGTACTTATTGCAGTCCATATTTATACTTATACACTATGATTCAGCTAACTTGCACCTTCAACTAAGTTGTAAATTATACAACTGATGAAAAATTGTTATATACAAAAGTTCGATGGCTTTAAAAAGGACAAAGGATGGTGTACCAACTTTTTCTGTATGTGGAGAAATTTCAAATTTTTAGTCATTTTTTTTTTAACAGAATCATATATTGTTTATGTCATAGTTCAAAAGGATATTAGATGATTAGATACTATTTCTCGAAAATTTATCTTTGCAATGAAGGTATGCATAGTATAGTCAGAGGAATCAGTAAGTTTATTCTTATAGTTTAGTAATGCTTGTAAATACAAGTGATTTTGCCTTATCCAAATTCAATGCTCGAAATGATCCATTAACATTAATATAATTTTGAAACTTGTAAATTAATGAAGAAACAGCATTCTGAATTGATTCTGCACTAAAAAGGGAACGTCTTCAAGAGTGAATCACTGATTTTAATGAAATTGCAGTATGATATAAATCTCAAAAAAATATTTGACACTATCTTCTGTCAGCCATTATTCATGTTGAGGGGGTGAAAACGGCCGTCAAAGTTGGGGTGTTAAAACATGTTTGGTCCAATATTTCGGGAAACTATTAGAGGGAAATAAATGGTTTAAATGTAGAGATTGTGTGTTTCTCAATGATGAATTCGTCTAGAGGATTACTTTTTAGAAAAATTCATTTATTTAAATAATATATTAAAAATTTATACTTTTTTATTAATTTTTTATTCGAGATATTAGTCCATTTTCATTTGTGTTACGGTAGGTATTGCTAATTCATTCTCGAACAGTCGATATTAGTACCTTAAGTATGAACATTTGCGCGAATCCCTCCTCATGTAAAGAAGTCCATATACCATTCTTTGTTCCCATTAAAACCTTTTATATATAACTATTTTTTATTGGAAACACAAATTAGAAGTTATTTGAGGTGTATAAGTTAAGCGAATCATCATGTATACATATGGTTTTTATTAAACATGTAAATTGTACATTTTACATAACAGGATAGGTATATATGTATAACATTATTTTATTCTATATGCATATATTTTTTAAGATCATTTTTTTTACGAGATTTCAAGGTCATTGGTTTTCTTTTTTAATAGATTTATGTATTTTTTTTTGTTCATATTCTTCTGGAAAGTAGAATAACAAATTCAACCATCTAAATAATGTATGGTTTTGCTCATCTGATTTCAAGATGTATACATTAATATTTTCTAATGTTATCAAAGAGTCGCTGATTCACAAATTTACACTTAAATGTATGTTTATTACAAGGGTGGTAACCGAAGGATGTCAAAATGATAATTTCTCCGCCGAATTTTACTGAATCTTTTGGAAAATATTCCATTAAATATTTTAGAACGCATGTAGTTTCAACATCCAGTTCATTACTCGAGAATTATAAGCAGCAACACTAAATTCAAAATGTTTGTTATTTTGGATTGTATGAAATGGAACTGTGAAATAGCCAGCTCGATCTCTGGATTTCATTCTATTAGATTTCTATTTATGGGAAAAATTAAAAGATATTGTTTACCATGATAAACCTACAACATCAGCATATGAGACAAAGAATTACTGTGGTAAATACTTTAATTACACTGCAGGAGATAGAATATGCATACAGATCATATATCACGAGACTTCAGTGAATGTAATGTAAATGGTCATTATTTTGAACATGATATGATTTCGGAATATGTAAATAAAGTGTAAATATCTTAGGTTTTATGAGCGTAACAATACACTACTTAGACAGTTGAATTTGTCATTCTACCCACCATAAGACTATGAACATTAAAATACATAGTTTCGTTTAAAAAAATATCAATAGCTTTGAAAAAAAATTCTTTTCTTTATCAGATGTTTCCTTTGAAATAGTATAATTTTATTCTCTGAAATTTCATACGATCAATAATAATGGAGATACTTATACATATATTCCCATTTAAATGCTCCATTCTATAGAACTGTTTGTTCAGGATTGTAAGCTTAGTATAACTACATAACAAGCTTTGAGCTTTGAAAAAAAAAAAATACTTTATATCTTATAGGCGTACATTTCCTAAAGTTTCACTTAGAATGTTTTCAAAGATAGATATAGCTTCTGAATTCATATTTCTTTTTTGTAGCATTTATACTTGTTTAAAATGTTGAGAAAATTTTTGAGAAAAAAATATGTTAAATTCTATTATGGTGGCAAGAAATTACACGATAAATATAATACAATAATAAGTATGCAAAAAGTATAATCGTATTGTATAAATTGAAAAGAGTGACAGAATATTATTGGAATTTTTATAGGTGTAGGTCTAGTTTTAAAAGAATTGGATAATGCTGGATTTAAAGATAATACATTAGTAATTTACACATCTGATAATGGTATACCATTTCCAAATGGTCGAACAAATTTGTATGAACCAGGTATTAATAAAATTGTTTGTATTATTGTATAAATACTTAAGTAGATGATTCGTGTAAGATTGGAAATATCTATTATTAAAAAAAATAATTAAGTTTATCACATTAGGTCTAGCAGAACCTATGATGATTAGATCACCAATTCCCAATCACAGAAAAAATAGCGTAACATACAGTTTAACATCTTTAATGGATATTGTACCAACATTATTAGACTGGTTTGACATGCGCTATGCAGATCAATCTTTATTTGATACAAATGAAGTATCTCCTCCTCCGTTGACAGGAAAATCACTTTTACCACTTCTTATTCAAGGTAGACATGATCTATTTTTAATTATCAATTTCTTAATGTTTTAGTAATTTCTAATGTTACTTTATTATGTATTTGTGCTTTTATAGAACCCATAGAAAATAATACAGCTGTTTTTGCTAGCCAAACACATCATGAAGTTACTATGTATTACCCCATGCGTGCAATTAGAACTAAAAGATATAAGCTTATTCATAATATTAATTATAAAATGCCATTTCCTATTGACCAAGACTTTTATGTGTCACCAACTTTCCAGGTAATCTGTAAAAACCAAAATTAATAATATAAAAAAAACGTTATGTAATAAGTAGTAAATTAGAAAATATATTTTCTATTTAAAGGATCTTTTAAATAGAACTAGAAGCAATCAAGTGCTTCCATGGTATAAAACATTAAAAAGTTATTATGAAAGACCTGAATGGGAATTGTATGATCTAAAATATGATCCAACAGAAAAAAATAATATTGCTTTTAAATCGACAACAAAAGTAAGTGAAAGGATTAACAGTCTTTCTACATTTAAACAAATAACTTACAAAATATTAAGTTTTGGTTGAATTATTTTTTCAGCAAATATTCATTGATTTACAAGAAAGATTATTTAAATGGCAAGAAATGACTAATGATCCATGGCTTTGTGCACCTAGAGGAGTTCTTAATAAAATTGGAACTACAGGGTCTCAGTGTATGCCTCTTGACAATTTTTTATAACAATATTTCATTTCATTGTAACATAAAAACATCTATTGTACTCATTAATATTTAAAGATACTCAACATAAATATGAAATTAACATTATAAAAGATATATTTAGTTAATTATACAATATATTTTTTTGTAATATTGCGGAAATAATTTCATGGTTTTTAAATAAAGTTAATCGATGGATTTAAAAGTATAACCGCATTTCTATTACAATATTTTATATTAATTTTTTCATTATAAAATGGAATTACGTTAAATTCAAAGAATTGACAATTTTTGTATATAAATGTCTAAATTATAATTGTACATAAATGTCTATATCCTATTTTTCTGGTTTTCTTTAATACAAGTAATAAATATATTTACATATGTGCATGATACTTTAATGATACCAATGTGTTAACTTACGCATTAAATAATTTTTTCAATTTACATTATTATAAATTTAATTAATTTTTCTAAACATACCCATGACAATGATATATAACTAATAAACAGGATGTGATATAGACATGTTTTTGATATCCTTTTCACGATGTTTCGAAAGAATTTCATTTAATTGATGAACATAAGTTGATGACTCATTCGCAGATTTCTCTACTGCTTTCAGCTCTACTGATATTTCATTCATCTAAAGTACAAACGAATCAATTAAGATTTATGAGCAAATAAGTAGTAACTAATATACATGTCCTTTATTGTAATGCCTTACATATTCTTTGTATCCCAAGTATCTATTGTACTTTTGGTTATTATTATAAATTTGTTTCACTTGTATCATAAAAACAAGGCACAATAAAAGACCACCAAGTAACACGAGCAAATTTGTATTTTGAAAGCTACGTAAAACAAGCATCACTCACGTTTAATTTATGTTAACACTTAGAAAAAATACTTTAATTTTCACATATTTATATTAAAATCAATTGTATGTTATATTATACTTGTAAATATTTCAATTGTAAAATAATTATTGTAATATATATCGCAAGCAATGTAATAAGTGTCATTAATTTAAAATGTCAATTATGTTGGAGGAGGCAATAATAATATGTACAATCAACGATAGATGTCTCTACAAATTAATTAATTGTAACGAAAGATTCATCGCCACGAGTTTATCGTTACTGTCCGTTGAAATTGGGGAAAAGAAATACTAAAAATATGGCAAACAGCACATAACATAACGAGATATAGAAACTTTATTCAAACTTCGACATTCTTAAAACAATCTTACTTAAAAAGTTTGCATAAACTGACTGGCCTCATTTATGACAAATATGCTTTATTTCTTGTATCAGCTTAGTTAAACAAATCTCTAAGAGTGGCATGTCTGTACCCAATGTGTGATAATCGCATCTACATACGTGGTGGCGCTTTAATCTGATGTACCTACATAAGTATGTATATACTACAGGGTGTCCCAGAACTAGTGTAATATCCGGAAATGGAGGGTAGCTGAGGTGATTCTGAACAACCTTTTCTTTTACCAAAATGTTGTTTGAAGCTTCGTTTTTGAGTTATTAACGAAAAACACTGGTCAATCACAGCGCCCAGAGACCGCGGGCTCAACCACGTATACACGGCTTTTATACACGGGCGCTTGGTCGGGCTCCCGGCACACGTACTGGCACAGCATAGGTATCGCGGAAAATGTTATGTCATTTTAAATTAAGAATAATGTGAAATTATTCGTTATTCATGAATTACAAATAAATTAGTAAGTCGTTTAATAACTGCGTTCGATACTTTTATTCGTTATCCGAAAGGAATAAAACGTTTTATTATTTATGAAAAAATGTTCTTTTTTAACACTTTGACGTCTGCACGTGTGATAGAAAATCTTTCGTCTGCCGCCGGTATGTCTCGCGTAGATTCTACTATCTGTTACCAGCCTTTTTCGCACGATCGTTCATATTGTAATTACAATGTACCGTATCAGGGCATGAAAATTTTAATAATTCTTACTTGATTCTGTCACCCGATTTACACGAAATTTCGGGGATCTGTATAAATAGATGTAAGCTTTTTTATTAGTATTTTTTTATAGTATTACAATAGAAATATTTCTAGGCGACACCAACGTGGAGTCACCGGCATTTCTTCAACAGCTTTGCGTGCAACATCAACGTGGTGTCACCAGACGGCATAGTGTTAACAGCACATTTTCAGGTGAATAAATTGTTTTAAGAAAAACGATTTGTCTAACTAATGTTAGAAAAAAATAATTAAACTTACCCATTCATCCACGAAATAACCTGCTTCGATGGAAATGGATCGTTAACACTGGATCCTCGGTGTCGATCCTGACCATCCAGGCAATCCTCAACAGCTGATGTTACGGCCGAGTCGGTAAACTCACTTCACTGCACGATCGATAATTTTTGGTGACTTCTTAAAGACTGCCGATTTTGTTTATTCTCCGTGCCTTCGTTCGCCGGGATGCACTTTGCGGTACCGAGCAGTGACAACTCTCGCATTGCCATTGCATTGCGCGAATGTAAAAAACATTTTATAATACTCGGCGTTTCTGCGTCGCATGTTGCTCGTCTAATTAGCAAAATAAATTTGAGAGCTTAAGCGTTTTGTGGATCCTAGATGGACGTTCGGTAAGGAAGGGGAATAGTTACAATACAACGGAAAAGAAATGTTTATTGTACTGCCATGAGACAACGTAGAAACTCGAGCCGTTTCAAATAAACATCAAATAAACCGTTACATCAGTAAGCGTGCGTGTGTGTGTGTGTGTATGATGTGTGCGTGTAAGGGCCTACAAAGTAAGCGAGGCAAGTCGCCGAAAAGGCAAGTGATGGTCTGCATGTATTGTAAAAATCATCCCGGCGAACAAGCACCAAACACGGCAGTTTTCCGCCAGAGAAGCGCGCCGAAGGCACGGAGAATAAACAAAATCGGCAGTCTCTAAGAAGTCACCGAAAATTATCGATCGTGCAGTGATGTGAGTTCACCGACCAGGCCGTAGCATCAGCTGTTGAGGATTGTTGGATTGGTCAGGATCGACACGAGGATCCAGTGTTAACGATCCATTTCCGTCGAAGTAAGCTATTTCGTGGACGAATGGGTAAGTTCAATTATTTTTTTCTAGCATTAGTTATACAAATCGTTTTTCTTAAAACAATTTATTCACCTGAAAATGTGCTGTTAAAAAAAAATTGTTTTCATAAATAATAAAACGTTTTATTTCTTTCGGATAACGAATAAAAGTATCGAACGCAGTTATTAAACGACTTACTAATTTATTTGTAATTCATGAATAACGAATAATTTCACATTATTCTTAATTTAAAATGACATAACATTTGCCGCGATACCTATGCTGTGCCAGTGCGTTTGCCGGGAGCCCGACCGAGCGCCCGTGTATAAGAGCCGTGCATGCGTGGCTGAGCGCGCGGTCTCTGGGCGCTGTGATTGGCCAGTGTTTTTCGTTAATAACTCAAAAACGAAGCTTCAAACAACATTTTGGTAAAGGAAAAGGTTGTTTAGAATCACCTCAGCTACCCCCCATTTCCGGATGTTACACTAGTTCTGGGACATCCTGTATAGTTGGAGAACATATCTATTGGCCATATCACTTCTAGTAATCTAGTTATTTTGGATCACGAAATTCGTTCTCTTCTTTTCAAGTGTTACGTCTTGTAGTCTTCTCGTGATAGAAAAAGATATAACTAGGCGAGGTACAGTAAGACCCCGCTTAACGCGGGGGATACGTTCCAATAAGTTCCAGCGCTAAACGAAACAGCGTTAAACGAGGTAACAGTTGGAACCTTTATTCTGGACAGACTAACAAAAGAGCGTTGAAAAAGATACATAATGTGCACCGTCGCTACATAGTGTACCGCTTTTGGTTGGTGCATGGCCGTTTCATTTGCACACATATACAACAAGTACCAATACTGTGTACGATTTCGGGGAATCCCAATACTACCGCGTAATACTGAAACAGCGTTAAGCGGACTAGTGTTAAGCGGGGTCTTACTGTATAATATATAACTATCAACTGATCCATGCCACGGACTTTTTTTTATCTACGCACCACGAATCACGTGGCGTTTCGTCTTTTAAATACGACACGAATGAATGTAGTGAAACTTACCTTCCGTTATTTTCCTTAGAAATACACAGCGTGAGCCATGGGGTTCTGAAATACCAATCACTGGTAACGTACTGGCTGCAGCATGGAAGAATAAATCGTAGCGTCCTAGATGATACGAATTGAACGTGGCGCGTGATTTTTGTCCCATAATTAACAAGATTTTTGGATTCTAGATCTAACACTAGATTAAAGGATTTGACAAAAACTGCAATTTAAATAACTTGAATGTATCTTAACACTAACACAAAACTAATATTAAAAGATAATATGGCTAAATTATAAGAAACTAGAGAGCAAAGTTTGTGACTTTTTGGGATGATTGTAATACAGTTATGAAGGAATGTCGAAGCGCGTAAATGATCTGTGAGTCCATTACCCGAATGTCCATGTGCAGCTCGGGAAAGCTTTGTGGAATGCGGTATAATGGAAATACAATTGAAGGTTGATTAATGAACAGTTGAATAACGTTTGAATTTTCTAGATGTTTCCGGTGATTTATGCATACATTTACACATCAGTCACTTTATACAGTGAGTGTAAAAAATAATCGTACAGCGAATAATTTCAAAGGAAACCTTGTATAACTCGGTTTACTAATAATCTTTCTTAATACAAATAATTTATACACATTTCTATAAATGTTTACAATAAATTTTATGAAAAAAGAATCTAGATATTTGCATAATTTTTTAAAATATTCAAGAAAACTCCATAATCGGTAGAAGTAGCCGTGTGAAAAGTATTCTCGCAGTTACTCTTTTTTAAACATAAAGAAGAAATTAATATTTTATAGGATTTTTCGCCTGTATAATGGCTTCACGCCTACTTGGCATTGAATTAATCAACTTTGGTGTTGTGTCTGTTATAATTTTGTACCACTCTCCTCTTATTGCACTTTGTAAGGATTTTGCTTTCTTTGAATACTTTTTTCCAAGGAAACACAGGATTCTTTATTCTGTAGGACAGAAATTCAGGATTTATTTTATTTCGGTTAGGATAAAATGGTACAAATTGAAACGAATACAATTAAAAATTTCGTTAAAAATCCTTGCTTTCGGGCGTCCGGCTTTAATTAGCCGTACTCTCCCGTTACAAATTTAATAAGTCGGTGAATGATTCGATTGTAATTATTGTGAGTAGGCGTCCGGGTGACCCCCCTGTACTCTATCCTTTGGAATGCGACCGGCGGATAATCCAGCCATTTTCTCCTTTCCAAGGATGACCCAGGTGTAGTCCCCGTACTCTCCTGTGCTGTGGAGACGTCCAAAAGCTAGGCTTCAAACTCTCCTCTCTAAAGGGCGATCGATGGATATCTTCGTTCTCTTCCTTCAGAGTACAGCATAGAATGGGCCGCGCGGGTTCGCTCGCGATATTCATATTTGATCGTTGCTAATGGCGCGAGGCTCATCAACAAGCCGTGTTGCTACGCGATCGCTGTGGATCGCGATCTCGACCGATCTAGAATTTTCCAATGCGCTGCGATTATTTTGACGACGACAAGAACAGACATTGTTCCCTCTCGCTTCCTCTCGGACATAGGAATTTATCGACGCTTGCTGATTGTTACAACTTTTTAAAGTTCCTTTTGAAGAAATATGTTTTTGTATCTTTTTTTAAATAATCTCACAAGTGTTTGATAGGATTAATGTCTTGTGACTGTGGATGGGTTTTCATATAGGATGAGATATCCTACAGAATCCACATCCTAGTATTGCCTAGCAACATGCTTAGGACCATTGTCTGGTATGAAGACAAAATTATTTTTGATTCCCATTTTCTTTTTCTTTTGTAGTGGAATAAAGGTGGGTTTTTAAAATATTTATGAACATATGGTGGTCTATTATCCCATCTATAAAATGTAATTCTTCAACACCAGCAGCACTCATACAGCCCCAAACACACACCGAACCACCGCCATGCTTTATGGTCGGCTGGAAGTTTTGAATATTATATTCTCGACTTTCTTTTATCTTCTATACAGTACAGCGTCTATCCGAGCCACAGATGTTAAATTTACTTTAATCTGTAAAAATTATACGATTCCAGCGATTCATACCTGTGTTTCTGTAAATTTTCACGAATTCTAATCTCTTCTTCCTATTTCGTTCATTGATGCAATATTTCCTGCGTGCTACTCTGCAACAATTCCTAACTACTATTTGAAAAACTATTTGAAATATTGATATTTATAAAATGATTGAACTCATCTGCACGTACTTAGTTTAGGATTTTTTTTTTAATTATACAGACAAGAACTCGTTCAGTGTACTAATTAAGTTTTCGCGGACGTCTGCTTCTAGTATTGTTTTGCTCTGGTTTACGTGATCTACATAATCATAATATAGTATACATAATCATCTGGGACACTATCTTTTTAGATATACTTGTTGATCAATATTGATGGTTTTACTCGATGCAATTCTTAAAATCACCGCTTTTAAGCATAGCTTAAACACTTTAAAACCAGTGGTTTTAGCCAATCTCAGTATCTATATCTCGTCTGTACCTCTACTTCCTCCGTGTTCTACACTGGCTGTCACGCGAATTACAAAAAAAACTCCGTCAGACTACGTGCGCGATTAACTCTTTGAGGCACGGGATTTCAGATCAAAAATAGACCCATGTTGCACAGGAATTTTTTCGGGTTTTAAATGAAACAAAATTGGTATATTTTTATTAATAAATGTATAACATCATGTAAAAACATAACAAAATAGTGATTAGTGATAGTGAAATAGTGATTGTTTGAAGACATTAACAACTGCTTTACATAAATAGGGCGAAATATAAACCTATGCACATGCAGCTACGGCAAGATTTCGAGGTGGGACATTTTTGTCCCACCGTGCCGTGAAATACATCAAAAAGGTGGGACACTTTAATCCCGCCGTGCCTCAAAGAGTTAAACAAAGCGGGTTCCTAAGAATGAAATTATTATATTATTATATTATCAAAACTTAAATATTATTATATTATTTTATTCATTTAAATTATATTACTATATTATTAAATTATAATACAGAGTAGATGATCTAACAATAAGTATGGGCTAGCTGAAGTATTGAACTATATTAGGTGCTTCAATCTATTAAGAATAAGATGAAACTGCGGTTTATGAACAAAAAAGTGTTGTGAAGGAGATAATGACCTGCATTTATTTTGTTTATGTGTTGTGTTCCAAAATGTGTTATTTCTTCTATTTCGCCCTTTTATCTCTGTACAATACCTATACAGTAAGTTACCCAGTAAAACAAGTTTGAGGCTTTAGGCAGTCTTTAGGGTTGAGAAGTGGGAAATGTAGGAGAAATCGTGTTGGCTCGCTATTAATAAGCCAATAGTGGTAGAACAAGGCTACCACTATTCACTTTTTTACTCTTCTATAAACGATTTGCGACATAACAAACAGTCGTTGGGAAACGACTTGTTGTGAATATATTTTCGAAGGTTTTCTTACAATAACAATTTATTATATGTATATGTCATTTAGAAATTAACGTCTGTGCCATTAAATCTTTGTCTTACGCACTTACGCGGATAAGAGATCAAAGCGACCAAATAATACCCAGTTTTCTTCTTAGTATGCTCTGTTATCAATAAATAATTAAAAATAATTTGTCTAATCGATGTATTTACATTGTAATTTTCCCTAAAGTTATGTCGTGCAAAACTTCAAAATAGTGGGAATGACCTGCCCGCTTATTACCAGCATACTTGAGCAAGCAATAAAATCTGAGACCTAAAGTTTGCTTAGCCGGACAATAGAATCTAAGAGCAGCAAAGATAACATGTCTGCCTATTTTCCGCACATTTGGCGAGGCACTAACGTTAGAAGTCTCATTCTTGCTATGCGTTTATTTTACGCGGTACTTAAAAGTTTATAAACAATATATACTTTAAACAATATTTATTACACTATTAATTAGTGTTAATGCAATGTGCGCCCAAAACAAATTGAACGCTGTTAAAATATTCAGGACCTACACAAGTCTTATTCATATGAAAAGAGTTGTGAGTATCTAAAAAATGTTTCATATGTACATACACGACAAATTAATTAATAGCGTTTACACTTGCTTTATATTCAATAATTTAAACAATCATGTGATTATTATTAAAAGATGGTGCTCTACCCATTTCTTTGCAATCCATTGTAAGATATCATTCCCGTTCGAAGTGATGTACATTCGTTCTGAAATTTAAACAGATTTTATATTAGCTTCAAAAATAGCTTTTCTATACAAGAAATGATTAAACTTTCATTTTTTAACATTTTATGTGCAATACTTTCTATTAAAAATGATACCATATCAAAGTATCATTAGAAAATTGTAATATTATTTAGTAACTGAAGCAGGTAATAATGAATGCAATTTTTAATTTATGCAAAAATAAAATAAGTCTAGAAAGTATCCGAATACAGTATACAATGTGTTCGGTAACTGTTAATAAATAATTCAATGGATAATTCTAGAAGCTAATATAAGACAAAAATTAAGACTAAAGTGTTTAAAACTTCATTTTCTAATTATTAGTGTTTAAAAATATCATTGTAACCTAGCAAACTTTCTCACACTAGCTAGTATCTGGCAGACCAAGATACGGGTTAGGTTAGTGGTTCTCAAAACGAACTATACAAGGTGTCCCGTAACTGGTGTAACTCTTGGAAATGGGTGACTCTGAGCAACTTTTTCCTTTACCAAAATGTTGGTCGAATCTTTGTTTTTGAATTATTAACGAAAAACAAAGCTCGTTTTAAATTAAGAATAATGTAGAATTATTTGTTATTCATCAATAACAAATAAACTAATAAGTTGTTTAATATGTTATGTACGCGTTCTACCCGAAACGTACGGTGCCTAGTGTTTAGTCTAGCGCGTACCCCCCGGATAGTTACCAAGAAAGGGCTAAGCGAGCGACTTCCGCTTCCACAAAAACCTAGCGTTCCCCACCACCAAACACCGTAGTTTTTCGGTGTATAAAAGGGCATGATTTTCGACACTCGGGGGCAGTCTCGACATTCTGTGCGCAACGCTCAACCGAAACGGACGTGCTTCCTGCTACTGAATACATTGCCCACTGCGAATTGCGAGTTGAGAACTGAAGACTGAGGGACACGGCTCTCTCCGCTGCTGTTCCTGCCGCTGCCGCGACTGCGGACGCATCACACCGTCCATACGGGACACCGCTTTACTAACGTAGGCCAACACCAAAAATCTGGGATCAACTAAACATAAACCAAACATAACCTCCTGCATTCACGTGGAACCATCCCACCTGCCGGCGTCCCGCCGGCTGACGTCACCTTCAATAGGAAAACGCACGCGCACCACTACGACTTCGGCTGCTACGGATAGTATTCCTGAATGGCAGCTTCCCGCTTCACCTGTGCCTAATTCCTGCTCTGAAGATCCAGAACACCCGCGGGGTAAGTCTACAAACCCAGCACCAATGAACTCCACAAAAAAGCTCAAAATTAGTGATACGGAGGATTGTAGAGGTCCTCCCTCGCACCCTCTCTCCCCACTTCCACCCACGGAACCAAACTTTCACGCTTTTGCCATTCCAACAAGCAATAGATTCTCCTTGCTTGCTGAAACCATGGCAAACATCCCGCCGTCTCGGGCAGCGGATTCTTCTTCTTCTTCTACCCCTCTCCCTTCTACTTCCAAATCTCCCCCTACGGCTCAAACCAATGGCGCCCGGACACCGGCCCGTCCTCAGCCAAACGATGGAGCGGTTCCTGCTAGGAACCCCCCCCCCCCTCTATGTCCAAATTCCGGCTGACCAACTGCATAGTCTCAGCCAAAAACTGTTCGCCACCGTGGGAAACAAGTTCTCCTTGAAATGTCTGGGCAACCAGACTCGAATCAATTTCCAAGACCAGGCCCACTTCATTGCGGCTCGGGAGGCTTTTCGCCAAAATGGAATTCAATTCCATACATATTCACTACCATCGGAGAAACAAATAGTGGTAGTTCTAAAGGGCTTGCCACGAATTGATCCACAACTCATCCTGGACGACCTCAAGCAGCAGGGCCTTCTGCCCGGCAGCTGTGCACTATTCAAAGAAAGCAGTGGCCGCTGATTCTACAAGATCTCCTTCCCCCCCCCCACCAAATTCAGTTCTATCACCAAAATCAGCTTAGTATTCTATTGCAGAGTATACTGGGAGAGGTACAACAACCAAAAGATTTATACCCAGTGCTACAGATGTCAGACCTTCGGGCACTCCTCAGCGAATTGCAACAAAACGCATAAATGCGTAAAATGTGGCCAACCCCACCCCACAGCGGAGTGTAAAAAAGAACTTTCCACTCCACCCAAATGTGCCAACTGCGACGGCGAACACACTGCCAATTTTTCAAAATGTCCAAGACTGGTTGCGTATCTCGGTAAAAGATCCCTTCCCAACCCCGGTCATACGGGAACCGCAATCTCCAGCTCTCCTCAACCACCATCACCCCCTCTACCTCACCCTATCAACTCACCCGCAAACAGTCGGATAAATAATTCCTTACCTACAAGTGGAGCCGGCTCCTTTGGCCGGCCATCACTCTCGCCATCACCATCACTCTCTTCCTCCCACCAACCAATCTCGTATCGAGACGCCCTCGCAGGTAACCGACATTCCGCAAAGAGTAACACCAACACAAACACTAACCCTTCAAATGCAATCCCTGACCCACTGAACTCACAAAATACTGATATTACCAGCTTCCTGATGCAACTTTGCGTTAAGGCCATCCCAATATTCTTCAATATTAAAAACAAACTCGCCTCCTGTCAATCCAACATGGATAAATTCGAAGTTATTCTAGAAGCCATTCAGCTTCTATTCGGCTAGAATCCGCTTCCCACCCCCCCTCTCCCGGGAAACTTCCTTACCTGGAACGCATGTTCGCTCCACAACAAACTCACAGAACTAGAAATGTTTCTCAATATCAATAACGTCTCGGTGGCCATGATCCAGGAAACCTGGCTTACTAAAGACAAAACCACAGTCCTTCAAAATTATAACATTTCCAGACGCGACAGACCAGACGGGACAGCTCGAGGAGGCGTTGCAATCATAGTGCACAAAAACATAAACTTTATTCCGTTCCCACTCCCTAATACTGACAAAATTGAGGCTATTGATGTCAAAATAACTGCACTGAATTTAATCTTTATCTCAGCATACTGCCCCCCAAACATCAAATTATTCCCCGAAGTACTAGACAAACTTTTCAGCCGGCGGAACACATTCATATCAGGGTTTGATCTCAATGCCAAGCATCAATCCTGGAACAATCATTCCTACAATAGAAATGGATCCATCCTTAGGACCCATGCAGACCAGGCAGTTTATGACTTGATCTACCCCCCTTCCTTCACTTGCTACGCACCACACCAGCTACCCTCCACTCTGGACCTCTTCATCACCAACAGTTTCGCTAGATTCCAGACGCTAGTGGCTGATGATCTCCAGTCGGATCATCGGCCTGTACTCCTCACTAAGCTTCCAACCCACCCCCATAGTCTTAATCTCACAGGCTCTGCACCGCTAACTGATTGGACCAAATAGTAATATAAAATGATACTCGTGTCTATATTCAATTCAATCCATCCTGAATAGCATAGTGACGTATCAGCTAAACCCACGACAGATATACCTTTACCGCTCGAGGTATATCAACGATTACGACTCGCGAATTCTAAATACCTTTAATACCGGTGGCACGCGGCGTTAACCATACGCTGAGTGGTCCATCTCCTTCGGCTGCCTTCGTTAAACCATACGTTGGCATGTCCGAACCTTCCTATCTTACACCCGATACACTGTCCACTGGCACGCGGCGTTAACCATACGCCGAATGGTTAATTAAGACTATAACTGTCAAGCATTACTAAAATTGCGTTTCGGAATGTATGGTCTTAGTAATGAGATAGCTGTTTGGTTTTCTTAATAACGGTTTATGGCACGATCGCACCAACAGGCTGTTTTTGAGTTTAGGATTTAATTTATTATTTTTATGCTTTAACGTCCATCCTAGCAAAGGCCGGTAGAATTACTTAATTAGAGTTTTTAGCTATTCGTGCCTTTCGCGCTCAATAACTTAAGAACATACCATAAACCACGGGTTTCCGAAGGGTACATTTGTCTGTAACGGTCCACTAGCCGAAGAGTCACCCAGAGGAACTTCCCGAGTTATTATAAACATTTGACTACCCCTTAGAATCATCTCTCACTCCACCAGAGTAAAGCGCGCTAAGGGTGCACTGGAAAGAGTTGGCGAGAAAATTAGGCACGCTGATTGGCGATGAATATTTTCTAATATTCACCAATCAGCGTACTTCAAATCCAACGCTTCCGATGGCTAAGACGAGCACTTGAAGGACCACGAGTACAGATAAAACCATCATATCGAAACCATCTACGAGTAAAAGCGAGCACTTATTGTTAGTCTTACATAGAATAAATTTCACAAAGTTAGAAAGGCAACAAGCATTTGTCAATTTTATCAGTCGGCTCAGTACGACAGTACACACGAGCTAAATCAAATACATACTAACAATAGCTCACTTACAGTAATGATATTTAGGGGGTTAAATAACTATTTATAAATTCTAATTTTAACGGACTCGTGGCTTAAATGTTCATTCACTGAACAAGTCACCCGTTATAAATTAAAATTAACCTGTTATCTATGATAAACTAAAAACCTATTACTTTATTATTATGTATTATGATAATAGTATTTAAATAATATTAATAATTATTTAAAAGTTTAGCTATCGTTGTTAAAACAATTCTTTCTTATTATATGTAAGATATTACATGACAGACCGCTATGTTTGGTATGTAAATGTGTGTTGCTGATTTTTTTTTGCCAAAGTGACCTGTCATCGAGGATTAGGCGATTATTAGGTTAACATTATTAGGACGCGTGAAGTTTTATATTTTGTGGACAATTTTGATGCGCTTCTTACAATTACTTGCCCGGGCAGGCTCATGGACAGGGACAGACGTTAATCATCTCTACTTGGAAATCCCACAAGACAGGCTTTGATAGAATATGCTGTAGTGGTTTTCTACGAGTAGACAAGTTTAATGTTTAATCTATGATTTTTCTTATAAAGTATTACAAAATCGTTTACTTTGTCGAATATTATTTTTCTTTTCTCTAATTTATACAAGGTAAGCTACCGGCCATCTATCGTTTGTTTTCAATATCACTGTGTTTCTTGTGTCATCCTTGTGCCTGACGTATGCTAGCTGATGTAAGAAGCATCGCTAAGCTACAGTAATATTTTTAAACATTACTAACTACAAATTTTTGTCTTACATTGCTTTTTGGAATCATCCCTTAAATTGTATATGAATAATTACCGAATACCCTGTATAGACGTACGATAATATCGATAACAATATTCACACATAGAATATATCCAGTTTGAATTTATTAATATAAAGAAAAGTATAGAATAGCACAGAAATTAATAATTGCACATATAATAGTAATAACAAATTTAGTAATAAAAATTGAATAATTATCTCTGACATAGACAATATATGTATATGTATATACACATAATAATTGCTAATAAATATATCACATTTCCATTTATCTGATTTATATTTTATTAAATATTATTCTACGTTATTAAACAAGTGTTAAACAATTTATTGGGTGGAGTCATAAATAATTGCCGGTGCAACTACTGATTTATAAACTTTCTTAAGAACTCCAAATGGCCTGCAGACCCTTGTCGCTCTGGTGGTTAGTTTATGTCTAAAGATAAAACAATCTAAAAACAACAGTCAGCAAGTATAGATCTAGTGCTAGTACAATTTTCTGTGTAGTTAAAATGAAAAAAATCAGAACAGCATATTTGTCAAGTAATGTTATGGGAATTGCAAAGTGGCAATAATGCGAACAATACTTTAAGCAGAATGTGTGACGTTATTGGTGAAGGTGTAGTATCAAAACATATTAGTATGGAATTGATTTGCCAAGTTTCATTCTGAAAATACCAGTCTTCAAAGCAAACCTAAGCCTGGACAATCAACACATAACAATAACAGCGTTCTGAAGATTCTAGTGGGGAAAAAATTACAACAAATGATCAGAGAATTAGCAGATAAAATGAGAATGTCTCAACTTACAATTTGCTGACATCTGGAAAAATTGACAAACAGTCAGTAAATCATAGTAAGCTATGCGTATGGGTTCTGCACAATTTGATAGAAAGGGACAGCACGGATCGAATGACAGTTGTCGCATTGTTTTTGTTTATGAACCGTAACGAACCATTTTTAGATCAATTAATTGCGTAACATGAAACACAATGAAATAACTTATGAAACTACAGTGCATAACAAAAAGATAGATCCATTTGCATTTTCGTTCTTAACTTCGAAACTGTATACTTTATTTGGCGTTTTTGGTACGGCTTTTCATTCTTGCACAGTAAACATTTTTGTGGTTTTACTCAATGTTTAACCGTAACAAAATGATAGATCCACTTGCACAAAAATAGAAAAAATTAAAACGTAAAGTTAAAAAGTTTATAAAACATAAAACTTAAATTTAGATCTAAAAGCTTAATAGACTTTACAAAGTTTCAAAATCTTATAAATGAAACTTAAAATCTTAAACACAACTGAAAGATCTTAAAATACATAAAAGTAACGTAAAACGATAAATATCTATAATAATTTATAGATGTTCCGCCGCTTTTTATTAATAAATTTACTCTTTTTGTCATTGAAGCACTTAGACTTCCCAATTGTTCAGGAGTAACACGATTCCAAGCTTCCAAATCACCCTTTTCAGTTCAGATGCTGTATTGTGCTGCCGACAATTATCATACACATCACGAACAAGTTGGCCCCAAAGATATTTTATAAGGTTGAGGTCAGGAGACTTCGCTAGCCAGGCGATAGTGTGGATTTTTTTTTCTTGCAACCACTGCCTAGTGCTTGCAGAAACATTGACAGTTGCGTAATCGTACATAAATCTCAAATTAACTGACGGGACACGATGGAAATATGGTAGATGTTCTTCAAGTACATTTTGATATTCTCGGGAGTCCATTCGAATATCGATGAATGCTAAAGTTGTTTTTCCAAACGCTGAAAATCCGGCCCATATCATCACTGAACCGCAGCTAAAGTTTCTTTTAAAAAAGTGACGTGATTTTTGCCTCAAATCATGCCAATAATACGCTAAACCGTCTGGACCATCCAGGTTAAACTTCTTTTTATCCGAGAAGATGATCTAAATTTAGAAAAATTAATAGAAATAGCAGTATTCAGTAAATGTCTCCATACGGATTTCCATTGGTGCGTCCATGTTTGATGTTCATCTGCGAAATAAGATCGAATCCGGCAATGCTCCTTTGTCAACGCTGGAAACTTTTCATCTTTTTATACTAAAGATTTGGTGACTTCTTCAAAGTTCGCCAAATTGTCATGTGTGAAGCTTGAGGTGCAATTTCGTTGCGTAATCGCCGCGTCTCCTTTGTCAAATTCACAGCTTCCTTACGAATGATTCTTTTTATACGTTCAATCAACAGTGGTGGTCTTCCCTATGACTTCTTGGTTCCATATTCATCGCCTTTTTTTATAAAATTGTTTATGAGATGATGAGACCATCTAAGACGACAGAAAATTTCGCGATTGCTTAAACTGCTTTCTTTAAACGCTAGAATTTGCCCTTTTTCGTACTCAGATAAACCTACTTTTCTGTCCGTGATTAATTCGATATTGGGGAAGTAACACGTAAATGAGAGTAAAAGTTCTAACGACCAAACACTAACCGAGAATTTCAATAATTAACCCTTTGACTGCGGAGTACTTGAAACTTAAACGCTCTGTGAGGATGGAATACTTTTGCGCGTAGCGTGAGCTTTGCTATATCATGATCGATTATACAATATGCAACTAAATTACTATTTTAATTCTTTACCTACGCTAAATTGAAACGAAACATTTTCATTTCCTTCCGAAAATATACTGTTTATATAGAAATATTAATTTTCTAACTTTATCGTTACAATCCCTGCTCAAATCTAAGTCTCGTCACCTACTTCATTATCGTCTCTTAGAACAAGTTTTTCAAAATTACTAGACATTTTTAAGGTTTCACAATAACAAAAACTAACGTAACAATCACCGCAAGTGGAATATTATGATATGCTATTGCAACAATTACAATCATCTATCGTCCGAAGAAATAAATGACTCTAAGAAATAAAGAATAAGTGTTCAATGTAAACACAATTCTTTTATTTTTATTGATATGCAATACAAAGATGTTTTTTGAATTTAAAAGTTGGTGTTTTTTGTTTTGATGGAGATGTAAAACAGGAACATTCGCTGAATGCATATATGCGCCCATAGTCCAGATCGATAGCTTTAGGTAGACGCATATATGCGTCTATAGCAGTCAAAGGGTTAAACATGCTACAGTAAAAATATTGAGTATTAATACTAATACTCAAAAAATATTAAGAGGAACTCTCTTATGTTGCTGCCATACTTCGACTGACCCTACTGTTCTTTTGTTGCGTATAAACCATTTAAACAAAAGATAAACAATAGCTCCACATAGTGCTATAACTATACAATTAAATATTCATTGTAACATTAAAATTAAGTCATTTGAGCAAGTGGATCTATCCAGTTAAAAATAGAATAAAACCACAAAAATGTTTACTGTGCAAAAATGAAAAACCGTACCAAAAACAAATTTTACACCAATATTTGCGTTTTTATTAAATACTGAGATAAGTTTCAGCCAAATAAAGTATATAGTTTCGAAGTTAAAAATGAAAATGCAAATGGATCTATCTTTTTGTTACGCACTGTATTATTCGAGATAGTGGGTAAATGAAAATGAAACATTTCATTGTTAGCTAGAACCTAAAACCGACCTGTATGGAAAAATGATTCTCCTCTATGCATGATATGATCGCAAAGAGATAATTTATTGTAAATTTACTACAGCGTAATCAAACAATTATAACAGCCTTGTATGTCCAACAATTGGAAGGATTAAAAAAGAAATTACAAGAAAAATGATCAGCACTTATCAATCATAAGGGTGTCGTGCACGGTAACGCTAGATCACGCACGGTGTTTCGTAGCGTGGCAATCTCGATTGATTGCTCGCTCGTACGCGACACCGAGCGCGGATTAATATTCCTCGGCTGGGGTTGTAAGGCCCAGCTTAACTTTAGATCTCGTCGATGGTTGCGACGCTTCGAATTCCAAATTTCTTTAGAAATCGAGTGTTTCGAGTCTAGTCTCCGAACGGTTGAGACTACATTAAATCTTGTGCGTTTCGAGACGAATGAATTCTCGAATTTCGGATGTGTGGTTTCTTCGACGATGTTCGAAGCTCTAGGTACTTTCTAGAAATCTCGTATTGCCTTGTCGGTGTTTCTAGTTCTCTTGTAGTTCTTTAAAGTGTAATCTTTTATTAATAAAACGATTGTTCATAAAGAATGCATAATATCTAAAATATAAATATATGCAGTTTATTGTTATTTATATTATTTTAAAGTATGGTACTTCCTGAAAAAATTACATGCTTTCTACCTTCTACTTAATGCTTTGAACATACTAAGCATTATGCTTTCCTTGAGGATCTACGCCATGGTGAAGCAAACGGTAATACCATAGAAGTCGGTAATGCAGTTCACAGTACCAAATATTTTTATATTATTTTCGACGACTTGTACAAGATAAGATGCTGGCCATGTGTTTTTAGGTTTGAGAACCACTGTGTCTTTACTTGGCCTATATTCGTTGGTATAAGGAGGTTTGCTAGGCTACAGTCATGTTTTTAAACGTTAATAATGAAGCCTTAACTCATTTGCATCAGAGACGTTCAACAGCCAATCGGTCCGTATCACCGCGCATCAACCAGTGTTTTACCTTCAGCTTTGCTTAGAAATTACGTATAGTAATAAATTAACAAGAAAAATCTTGTTGCCAATAATGCACTAAAAGCGCTGAATTTTATTACATATTATTAACGAAAAGTTCGTAGACTTTTTGACGTTTGGCGATAAACGACAGTCGTGGCTTGCGGAACATTCCGCGCTCGGTGATATAATACAGTCGTGACTTGCGGAATATTCCGCTTACGGATGCAAATGGGTTAAACGCAACTTTTTTAGTTTTGATTTTCATTTTCTATAGGTTCAAATCACTCCTTCAATTTTCTACGAACAGTTACCGAACACCCCGTATATAACTTCTAGCCTGAGATCCTACCGTCCTTCGCGGCTAAGAGATCTCCTAGAGTACCTTTCTGGCGAATCTACTAGGATAAAACGCACCTTTTTTTTCTCGTCTATCCTTTCTATTTAGGTTCCTCCTTCTAACCATATCACCACAAACTCAATACTAACAATAATTGAATTGTACATAAACTGATACATCTCCAAACAATCTGGAAGTTTGCAATTGTGTTTGAACATTTAATAAGGAAACCTAATACGATTATTTCAATGCTGAGAAGTATATAATACAAGGCTTTTATTAAATATACATACTTTCAAAGTAATTTTTGAATAAAAACGGTTTTTTACTAATTCGTTTTACTGATTATATTATATGAAGTGTCTCATCAGACATGACTCGGAAATTCTAGGGAAAAACAATGTTGTCATGCCACAGGTGACCTCATAGTGCAAAGAGTTAAAGTGAATCGCTCCACATTAATTCACTTGATTGAAGGTAATGTACAGCATCAAATAAAATGGTTTAAAACAAAAAATCATTCTTAATTTCTGAATGACCGACATTTTCTACTGATTAGCATTTCTTCACCACACTTTCCTACTGTCATTAAGCCTAAAACTTTTGTCTGACACATTAAGGTACGTAGCCATTTCTTGCGTATTCGCGTATCGTATCATCGTTGGGCATCTTTGTGACGTATTACATTGTAATCATATTTTGATACGTAACGATGTAATATTTGCCTATCTAAATTTATATACAACAATGATACGATACGTGGATGGGCAATAAATGGATACGCACCTTTACAGAATTTTTTTTTCTATGTTTAGTCATAACTGTAACTAGTCTAAAACAAACGAGAAATAATTACACATTTGGCTGGGTATATCGATACATGAAACATACTAATGACGTTGTATGTGTTCAGAAGCTTTACTTCAAGATTTCGTGTACAAGAGAGTTCCAAATACAAAAGTAATTAATTCGCATCGTATGCGACATTTTCGTTTAAATGCTTTCGACGTGGTTCCTAGTACTCCTGCTTACATAAAATAACGATAACTTTTATTTATAACAGAAGATTTATTAACGTTATTAATGATAGGAGGAGAATAGATCCTATCGAAAATGTCCTCTCCATTTAGGAAAGAAGTGCCGATAAAAAAAGATCAGGTATGCTACTGTTTCTACTTAAGCGATGACGTACACTGTTTAAGTTTACCATAAAGTATTTACATATGTTATTCGATATATTGATGACCAATTAATGACAAACAGTACAAATTGTATATAGAGAAACCAATATTATTTATATTACTTTACAAATCAGATTTAGAGAAACGGGTTGAAACATCTGTTTCTTTCATTCAGGCGTCTCTTGGCTCGATAATTTATTACAGGTTAACCTGTATTAAGAAGTTCAAAATTCCCTGTATATGTTATATATTTGAAAAGAGCATGGTTCGTTGTTCGGGTATTACATATCCCATTCAAATTCGTGCAACGAACCAATCCTCCATTTACTCTTCAAAGCTTAACGCGAAACGAAGTTTACACGCACGAAATCGCTTTAAACGTATTTCTTTATTCTAGGTACAATGTTTACATTCAAGTATCTTTCAAGGGAGTGCAATGACATTTTGTAAATTTAAACGAAACTTTAGTGAATACTTTTCCTTTATTATTTTTACAAAGATTATGTACTAACTTAAATGGCTACTTTCGTCGAATATTTGCTATCACAGTGACGAAAGATTCGTCATAAATCACCAACAAAATCTTGAAAAATACCTGCTTACAATACAGTTACAAGTACCTAACGTAGACCAGTCCTCGTTGTGATGTTACAGTCATATACTTCGCATTTCGATCATTTTGAGCTTTCTTGTAATAAAAATTCATTCTCCTACAATAATTCGTATTCAGGATTCCGTATATATTATATTTTTTTAATAATATAAATTTTACGTATTATGCTCTATTCTGTTTTTACAATTTTTCTACTTGTTCAAGATTTTTTCGATAAGTGCTCTTAACATGTAATTCTCAAGTTACGGACAATAAAACGATCGTAAAGCACAAGTGTTATAATTGCTTTTTAATCAATGTTATTGCGTTGTGTTTTGTAAATACCTTATTTACACCTATGATCGAAGTAATAGCAGACGGCTTGTCCTAGAAGAAACATGAAAACTTTTAAGTAATGAACATCGACCCTTTCAACTGTACTAACGAAGATAATAAACATGATCAATCAAGTAAAATTGATAATTCGTATTAAATACAACTTAGTTTAGTGTTCAAATGCAGTGCTCCAATTACTTTAATTGTCGAATTAATTTAGGTTCTTTTTTTTTGTTTTCGTTAGACATATTGTAAAAGTAAAGCTTATCGTGTTTCTTTTAAAATTTTAGAAAATTATCGTTTATCCATAAAATTAATTATCGATTGTGTATACTTAAAATTTAACATCTTATTGACCGTCAATTTACTCTGTAGTAATTAAAACGCCATTATTTGATCAATAATTTTTTTCAATTTCTAATACAAACAATCTTATTTAACTTGGAATGTCATGGATCTTTTAGGCAAGTGCAAATATTCATATAGTTGTAATATATAAATATTTTATCAATTCCGTAGTTTCTGTATTGTACTGTATTAATGAATCTTTATTTGCTTCCAGAATAAAATCTTGCTTATTAGTATTAAGAATCTACTAATGAAATGCAATACACAATTTTTTTCGACGTTCGAATCTTTCCACGACTTATTATTGTACATATACCCTTCTGCAAATTTCATTTGAACTTGTTTATATCATGTACAAACAAATAAGGAAATGACTTTTTAAAATTTATGAAATATATAAATATCACATGATGGCGAATTTGTGCAATTACTAAAATGGATAAGAATACTAAACAAATGCAAAGTGAATCGCCTAATGTGATTATACAACACCATAAATTATTTTGTTGTTAATGAACCGACTGAAATTTTGTCTCTATAGCATACTATAGTACAAAGAAATCTTTAAGATCATTGTAGTACATTTTTTATCAGTTCATGCTTTTTTCTGAATTTTTAAAGTCACCTTCAGTTTTTTATAGATAAAATATCTTTCTACTTTAAGCTTAAGAAACGGTAAAAAATATACATACTTACATTAAACCAAGTATAAATATCATAAAAAGATCTAAATAGGCATTTATTTACCGTCTACGTAAAGTGAGCGCCTTACAACTAGTGGTTATCATTTTAAACACACATTGTGAATTAGCGCAAGTTTGCCACTTAAAATTAGAGACATTGAAGACATAAAATCACTTTTTCCTGCATACCTTCTTTTGCCGTATCATTGCTTTATATAAGAATTTGATTATACCGATTGAATTTGTCCGAATGTCCGTTAACTCAAGGTAAAAAAAGACTATCAGTACGAAAAACTGAAAGTAACTCTGAAAATTTCGAAAAAATTAGATTCATAAAAAAGGTAGTACAGTCATTCCAAAAGCTTTATTGAACCACATTCTGCAATCCAACAAAAATTCTGATCGATCTATTAACAATAGGACAATCTAAGGCAAGGTGATCGCGTTATACGTTCGGCAACTGGTAGTAGAAAATAAAAGGGGCGATTCAAGAAGCAGATATAAGGCAAAAATCAAGAATAAAGCAACTGCGTTTGAGACTTCGTTGTTTAGTCATTAATGTTTAAAAATATGACAGTAGCTTAACAAACATCTTTACACCAACAAATATAAGTTAAGAGAAGACATGGAGGGTATAATGGTCCTCAGATCCAAGGTCAACTGGCCGGCACCTTATTTCGTAAAAATCGTCGAAAAGAAGGCAGAAACATTTGGTACTGTAAATTGCATTACTGGCTTCTATGGTACAACCGTTTGCTTCACCATGCCACAGGTGTATGCCGCAAAGTTTTACAAATGTGTATTCCATATTGCACTGCAAATGTAGTACACAGTGTGTACACAACAAACATAATACACAAAAACCACTGGTAAACAATCACTTACACTACAACATTCGACAGATACACGCGCACGTACGAAATGAAAACTAAAACACAGAAAACTGACAAGGCTGAAGAAAAATCAATGAAATCTTATTAGAAGTTTATAATTATAAATGTGTTGAATTGTCGAAATTATACTGTCCCTTCAAAGATTCCACCGTTAACTTCCACCGTTTTTTAGGCACATCTGGTGACCGCCGTTACATTTTCTCCAATTGTAATACCTTTATTTAAAAGAGTGCTTCCAGATATTGAGACTGTTTCTTGTCAGCTTCAAGCTAGACATAAAAAATAATGGAACTGTCAAAGAAAGCTGAATGTCGTAAATTTTATTTTCTGAATAAACGTTCTACCACCACCACGTCATGTTTTAACAAACTGGAGCATATTTTTTTTTTAACCAATTTTTTGTGGAAACCAATTGTACTTTTTCTGATTTTTGTAAAAGGCTAGAATAGCTTTGAGAGAACAGAATTATTTCGACAATGAAAGTGAAACTTTTAGGGAGCTATTCTACGCGATAAGCGAATGTAACGCTTATTTTAATTTCACTTCTTTAGTTTATCATAATCAGTCAGTTAATTTTAATTTACTGCATATTAGTGTAGTTTCAATTTGTAATTTATAATTTGTTGTTTATAATTTCTTTACTTTTTTTACATTCTATCCCCTTTTTATTTTTCATCTACAGTGTACGCGTGTGCATCTACGTGAATATTGTGATTTATAGTAATTGTTTTCCAGTGATACCTATATTCGTTGAAGTAAGAAGGTTTGCTAGACTACAGTCATGTTTTTAAACATTGATAACTAAACAACGAATCCTCAAACGCAATTTTTTTTATTCTTGATTTTCATCTTATATCGGTTTCTTGACTCATCCCTTTCATTTTCTATCAACAGTTATCGAACACTCTGTATAAGTAATTCACCTTGTATAGGCATTTTAAATAAAAATATATTACAATAAGTTTCATGAAATAAACAATGTTTAATACTTTGAAATCGTTTTTCAATATTTATTATAGTGTAAATAAGAATATTTATTGTCTATTATTAAATTCCTTGGCATCATTTATTCCAATTCTACAGAACGAAATAAGATTACGTGATGCAAATTAAGCTCTTCCAAAAAATATTTTTTAACCACATTTTAATTGGATATGCATATTTTATATAAATAAAACGTATTCTTCCAATTGCATTATATGTTTAAAATTCAAATCTATCATAGAGAATATTTACTGCTTTGTTTTGTATTATCAAAAATATTTATGAATATGATAAATAAATTAATATTATTCGTTCCATTATTAGTAGTAGTCCACTATACTTATCGTCATTCTATATACAGGGTGTCTCAGCAAAATGGTATCACCTAAATATCTGTTTTATTCGTTGCTGTATAAAAGAACTTTCCAAAACAAAATTATACTTGTGGTGGAAATATATGCGGTGGAAATAAATATATAATGGTGGAAATGGTTTCCTTTCATGGTCATTTTTTTTTTACGTGATTTCAAGGTCATCGCTAATTTTTAAATGGAACCCTACATTTACTTTTTCTTTCAGAACGAGAGAAAGGAAATTTAATGACATTAATAAACATACTACTTCTATCATTAATTATTTTCAAACGTTGATATTTCAAAATTTAACATTTTCCGAGTATTGCAGTAGCTCGGTTCACGTAGCACGATGATTTGCACAGTCGAGACACAGAATATACTTTAACAATTCACTGCCAATTCCAAATGCTAGAGGTGCTTAAAATGATGACTATTTGCTGTAATGCATAATTGGAATCTTCTAATCAATTCTCTCATTTACATTTCCTATTTCCTGCGATGTTATGGTTGCGCATAAGTTATAATTCTTTCCTGCATATTCTTTAATGTTGCTGATTTGTCAGGATGAACCATACGTTTTAGTTTGCTTCACAGATCAAAATTTAATGGGGTAAGGTCAGGGGAATGAGTTGATCAGTTCACAGTTTCTCATCATCCAATTTTTGGACTTTTTAAACATCATATCTTATACTCCTTCTGCACAGATCAAACAATGTATTGGGTAGTTATCCTGTTGTACCTTAATTGTATATCTGATAAAAAGTAGGAAATCATGAAGAAATGTTACATATTTTTGTTAGCATTAAATGTTGCATAATTGCAGATAATAAGATTTTGCACCATGCAAAATTCACAGTTCGTGCTCATTCTTTATTGACTTCTCTGAACTACTGTGGGTTTTCGATAGATTAATAATGCATGTTGTGCAAATTTATTTGTCCGTAACTTGTAAAAGCAGCCTTATCCTATCTGTGAAGAACACTTTCTTCGCTCACAATAAACAGCTGATGCTTATATTCAGATATATGTATACGTTCAAATAGATGTATCGCATGAATCCTTCGAAAATTCTAATTATTTTCAGATGCAAATATTTCGATATTGAATGATTGAAACTGTATGGTTATTGAGATTGTTTAATTTGTTTTTCACGCTCCATGGGTGTATTGAAAAATAAATATAGGGTTCCATTTGAAAAAGATAGCGATAAACTTAAAATCGCACAAAAAATACCCCTTGAAATAGTGTAATTTTGTCCTAAAAAATTTTTGAATACAACAAATCGGGCTGACATTTAGGTGATTCCATTTAGCTGAGCTATCTAATCAACATATTCCAGTAAAGACAAAAATGAATTTCACGTTCGACTGAATCTGTAAATTGAAATTGTAAACCACAATCATAGAAACAACATTAACGGTCAATAAGATATTAATAACATACATTATATTTTGTTTAACTTATAGTTAAACACAAACATAAAATTAATCCTTCATGCAATTAATAAGAAAAGTTGTCTGCTAAGATAATGACACGTTCTAAATGGGATCATATAAAAGTTTATATATCGTTTAATTCTAAAAAACTTCGAGCTCAGCTCTGTAAAAAAAAATAAAAAACATAGCTATCGATGTTCGATTCAGGCAGGAATAAAATAATATGTTTCTAAACGGAGTCGAAAGAGACTAATGAACTGCTTTAATGATATATAAGGAATGTACTGTATGTAAAAAATCTTGTGAATTTTCTCCATACCTATTGCTACTTTTAGTGCAATCTATATCTGTTAGCTACATTTAATTGCGACCAACTTTAATTAGTAGTTTATATAACAAAGTAATTAAAGGTTCGTATAAAAAAAGATAAAATAAATACTCATATATCCACATTATAGGACTATATAATATACTTATATACTCTTATATTATTTAACTGAAATTTTAGCAGTGTAGTATGATATTGATGAAATAATTCCACATTCGAAAAAAAAGCTTAAACTGACGAAAGGATACCTAAATATTCAATGAAATTAGAAACACTTAAAATCATTCTTCCCGAAAATTTGGTTTTATACGAATAAAGAGGTTTCTCTGTTAAATTCATTCGATTTAAAACGTGAAACAATTTCATATTTATATGGCACTTTTCTATTACGCTGTAATAGAATTAGCATTGGCGGTATTACGTTATGAAAATAATCATCAGTAGTATCTGAAATATATCGAGAAAGAATGTAAAGCAATAACATTTTTAACAATTAGTCATTAACAACGAAATATTATGAACAGTGATTACTTATTAGACATTACTTATAGAAAAGCTTCTGTTCACAGTATTAGTTAAAGAAAAGTTTGTCAACAAAAAATTGATGTAATTCTGCTACTAAATTTGTTACACTGAAATTTCAGTGAAAAGGAAGAAACGGAAAAACCTAGTAAAAAATAATGCGTCTGGTTACACAAGATTTTTTACTCTCAGATACATATAGAAATAAACGAGAGGTTGGTTTTCTAAAGGATCTTTACCTTGCAATTAAACTTTTATTATAGATGTGAAATGCGGATGAAAATTATAGGTCACCTTCGGCTCTTTAAAATTTTACTTTTTCATCTCTTTCAAACACCATTTCCATTAAAGTAAAAAAAAAAAGTTATTTTAACATATAAACGTACACAGTTTCATGTACTACAACAGTGTGCAAGTATGCAATACTTTCAACAGTACTGTTACATTGTAGAATATCATTATTCTGTATACATGTAGAACAATTCAAAGTACCATACCTACCCAAGTATGTATCATGTATACATATACTGCATCATGTAGTAGGTACTATTTGTATTACCATATCAAAGGTAATTTAAAATTCTTAACATGTGTACCTAGTACATCTGCTATTTAAATTTTGTAAAAAGTTTGAATATTAAAATCAACACAAGGACAATGCTTTCTTTTCTTTTTCTTGCCCAATAAAAAGTGCAATACGTCTACATGATATAAGAATCTATACTTTTATATGCTAGAAATGTATACATTTCAAAATAGTATTACAATCTATATGTATATCGTCGTCAATTGAAATAGGATTATATAATTCTATGAACATTAATTCATTTATTCGCTTTACCTTTCTTTAAATAATGTACGTTAATACTTTCCATAAAATTTCTTTCGATCCTTATTATTTTTATTATTGCATTATAGATTTGCTATCATAAAAGATTCCATTGCTTCACGCATGACATGAAAGTTAAATAAATGATAATCCTGATGTCACAGGTGATGTCTTTTTATGAATACATTTCTTTCTGTACATATTTTTATGATAACTGTTGTGCAATTATGTTTGTCAATCATCACATTCGAATATTTACAATAAACCTTTAAAACCTAAATATACGTACCATTTTTGAACGGTAAGCAACGAATATTTTATAACAATATAATATATGGTATGTATAATATACATAATATGTATTAATATAAAAATGGTCAATACTGATAATTTTGCTACCTTTGAACATAATTGTAGACATTTTCTTGAAATCCGAAACTGAAATGGGAGGACAAAAGAAAAAAATGTCGTACTTTGTTTCTTAGCATACACATATACTTTTTAGATTAAAAAACTTTAGCGTAAATAGGATTGAAAGCATCAAATACCAACAAGAATATCTAGTAAAATATAGTACAAAAATAAAACAAATATATCTTGCATTTGCCTCTTTTCTTTCTTTTTTAATTGGAAAATATAGCAAATTTTTACGTAAACAACGAGCAGTTATGTATATCTGGAGTTAGCAGAATAATATTTTATACGTTGCTTACGGCTCTTTCTATAAATAAATAACGCTCAACAAGAAATAAATACATATTCGTCGAAACTACAAACACGGTGTTACCTGTACAACTGTCACTTTCATGATCTAATAATTGCTAAAAATAATAATATAATCCTTCTCAGTGTTGCATCTTAAAATATATGTTTCAATTTGCTAACAAAAGTCATTACCTTTTCTTCAGTAAACTAACATATAATAACAGAGTTAGATGTATTTTAAGATTTATAGAAGTTTATAGTATGGACTGAATTTTTGTCCCTTGAATTAAAACGTATAGAGCTAAAACAACAACAGGGCACAAACAATATATAATTTGTTCTTCGTTAGATATAAAAGTTCTTCGGCTACCACCACCATAACCATTACCAACACCACCACCACTACCACCACCAACAACAACAATAACAACAATAAGATAATGATGAAACTTTATAAAACTGATGACAAACTTCAATCAAACGTAAAAGAGACGTTACCCAAACAAAGTTTCGGTGCGAAGCATCATACGAAATAAAATTCGTATGCGTATTTCATCGTACGGAACTTTTTTCTTTTACAGGGATTTGATGCATGGAATCAGCCGACAGCAATAATGACGGACGATGAAGGATGTTGGATCGGCAACATCTAGAAGAATCGTCGAGAAGGTTGTACATGATGAATGATCGCCAGCATGTAAGGCAATTTTGTTGTCTAACGGAAAAATTCGCAACACCAGCGTTGAAATAGCATTTTTAATGCTCGATTCCAGGTGACCAGCGTGTTTTTGTTCCTGAGACCAGATTAGCTTCCCAGAAATAACTAGAAGACAGTCACGGCCTTGTTGCGGTCAGCAAGCGGAGAGCTAGCTCGTTAGGTCAACAGTTGCGATTAGTAGTGCCATTATTCACCTGTGTACCGCCCCCTGTTTCGTAATCGACTGCTCGATGTTTCTCTTCCGCTTTTTGGCTCCGCTTTTTGAATAGGTCCCCCACGTAGTTCGCCTACGAAAACATTTCGAAATGTATTTATTATTATGTGCGTATACATTGGGAATGATAAATGTTGTAAATCGAACAGCTTATTTCTATAAGCTGTCCTGAAAAGTTGCGATTGAATATTGGATATAGTGTAGCTACGAGGTTAAATAACTAAAATTAATACAAATACAGATTCGAAATTACTTTGTTTTACTGCTATAATAAAAAGTAATGCTTCGTTATCTATTAAGCAAAATTGTGTATTGCTTGCCGGTCTTAAAGTTCTACAAAGCTATTAAGTATCTGCAATAGACCTTTGTATCTGTCAAATTTTGTAAAAATTTGAACGTGGTATGGAAATTATATTCTTTGAAGAAACAATTTTGATGTTTATTTTGAATAAATTCTACGGACCAAGTTCTGAAATGATTCTCAACTACAATTTTTGCGAAGGTTTTGCATTTACTCTGAATGATGTTCCAACTGCATTTTATTTACATTTACTTGACTGTTAGTTTGTACATATCTTTCTGGAATCTTCGTGATTTCGTTAACATGGAAATTCCACGTGTGACGAAGACGACGCTAATTGTGTTTTCCAAATTTTCTCAATCGCCAATCAGTTTTCTCCGGTGCATATGGACTTTCTCCTATTTTGTCGTTAGCGCGCTAATTTCAGGGAGGGGTACACAATGATCGAAAAAAGTGTTCGATGTACGAGTTCGTGGAATCCTGTGGAATCTTCGAATTTTCTGAAATGACCCACCAACGATATTACAGAGCAAAGCCACTTTCACCTTGGCTCTTTAAAGACTCCAGAATTTATAATATCTCGAGTTCTAGAGACTTGATTGCAGACAACATTGTAAACATTCTTTGTTCACCTTCAACGACAACCAAGTTACTTGCAATGCATAAGCACTCAAAGATGATGCTATAAAGGGTCTAGCAGGATAAGCATGGACAAACGACCCCCGGATCGTTTTTTATTTTTATTATAAACAAAATTTGTTATTTTTGTGCTAAATAGAAGTTTTTATTTTTGTGTTAAACAAGGTTCTTTGTCTGAAAACCTACTCTGCAAAATTTTAGATCTCTACCCCTTTGTTTAAGGGTAATACGAGGGCAAACTCCCTAAAACTGTTTTATTTATTTTCTCAGTTATTATTTAAAACATTTAAATGAAAAAAATATATATGTAAAAGAGTTACAGGCTGGCTTTACTTGAAATATTTTTTCCAGAAATATAACTCAATTGTTAAGGGTAGAAAAAAATAATTAATGTTTTGGAGATAGCTTTACAAACAACGTTTAGGGTGACTATCTTATAAAAAATCATAAATAATGCTCTATTATAGAATTATTATATGAACAATATAGGGGTTTAAGCCACTTTCACAGCTCGGCATGATAACACTTAACAAAAAACGCAGAATTAGTTATAACTACCACCAGTGGCTACAACGTACTTGCAGAAGAAATGGACACTCAAACAAACAATGCAACTAAAACTAAAATAATAAAACCTTTTGTTGATGCACTAGTAATTGATTTCCTAATCGAACTATTAGATAAGATAGCAGAAGAAGGAAATTACACCATCAAGCAAGTAAAAATAGATCAAGTCAAAATACAAACGAACAAGTCGGACATACTCTGCAAGATAACTCAAGCGATGAAAAAGACGAATGCTGGTTATCACATATATCAGCCCAAATATGAAAAAAAAGTTATGAAGTAGTCATCATAAAACTATATCCAAAAATATTATCAATATTACAAACAAACAGCAATAAAACAGCCATAATATAAGAGAGATAAATAACATAACAAAATATAATACAAAACAACTTCTACCATTATTTTTTATAGAACTAAATACCAAAAACAAAAAGAATATTTAAAATTAACAAAGTATTAAATACCGTTATAACAATTGAACCACCATGACAAAAGATGGAAAAGGACATACCCCAATGTATACGATGCCAAAAATATGGACATAAATAATTACTGTAACAAAATTCCGGTGTGTGTGAAATGTACACAAAAACCAATCATCGAGCAATTGCTCACAACAGGAAAGATTAGACAAAGTGAAATGTTATAACTGTGAAGGAAACTATCCAGCCAGTTACAAAGGCTGCATAGTAAGAAAGCAGTTACAAAGCTTCCACCTTTCCAGCATTTCGACATAAAGCAAACAACGAAGATTGCTGTCAAAAAATCAGTAAGCCCGAGTAAATAATAAGCAAAAACTTTGAAATAAAGAATAATTGATACAAAACGTGACACCAGAATCTATGCACAAGTGACTTCTCTCCACCAAATGCCCATCAATCGAAACCTACAGTGGGAATGCTGACTTGACTTTGAGATTAGTTTTCACACCTTTAAAGGGCGATTAGGTACGAATGAATCATGCCGCTATTCTTATCTTGGATTACTCTACAAACCCACAAAATTTCATTCAAATCCGTGAGTTGCAGATCGCGGTATTCCTTTTCTAGTACAACTTATTTGTTGTATAAAATCGTGCGGAATGAATTGCAAAGTATTAATCAATACAATTATTTTTCAACAATTGCATTTAAATTTTTATATTTCAACTTTAACTACTAGTCCTAATTTAAAGTAAATAAATGAAAATATGCTATGTACTATATATAACATTGATATTTTTTATCAGTTTTCTCAGCTAAATAAGTACATCACATATTTCACATTTACAATTGTACATAATTCATGATCACACTATAGGACCGTTAAAAAGAATAATGCTCACCATGACTAGTGCCACGATAGTACCAAGTGTCGATCCGGCCAAAACATCGCTCCAATGATGTTTATAATCAGACACACGTGATAATGCTGTGAACCAGGCCATGAGTAGACACAGCAGTTGGAAGAAGTGTTTCAATAATTTACTACCCTTCCATGTCATCCTTAATTGTAAGTAGAGCTATAAAAAGGAAAAGAATACAAATCGCATATCGTTCAAAGAATTATTACAAAACTGTTATTTTTTAAACAGCAGCCTTTTAAAGAAATTAAATTTAAATTAAATTTATGTATTCATATTTGAATACTTCTTTTATCAAAATTCAACATGATACCAAATGAACAACAGAAACAAGGAAATCGTATAAACATTTTTTTAATAATAAGTTATTAAATAAAAGTGCTTTCACCTTATACATACATGTATGTATGAAAAAAATTAGTTAATCTCATTTAAAAAAATTAAAATGACCTAAATCTTTTATTGAAAAAAATGTATTTTTGTTGTTTGTTGACGATCGGCACCGATGAATTTTTGCTTATATAACATTTCTTTCTCTTGTCAAACTACCGGAAGTATCCCAACAATGATGTTACACTGAACACTTTGCACATAGAGCAGGTAAAAAACATTGTCCACTAAAATATTTTCGTTAAACAACCGTATGTAAAATATCAAGTTTTTTCTTTATTTTTTGTTTCTATATATCATATTGCAACGTGGTGTAAAATACATTTTTGTTGCTCGTTGTATATTTGAACAAAGTACATATGTAGAACGTAGGGATCAAAATTGTACGGATGTCCGAATATTTTTGTAATCGACTGTGTATACATTTTCATAGAAAATAGTTATTCTACAATATTAAACATTCCATATTCATTAATATTACACAATCATTCTCTTTATTAAATATTCTCTGTTGATAAAATGTTGAATATAACAAAAGTTCAGTGGTGTTGCATAAGTGTTATTTCTTACAAATATTGAATGAACCTACCTGAAATGTAGTTATGTGAAAAGAAATTAAGCGCTTACATACAGGGTGTACACACTATTACTAGCGAGTGTTTCTTTTTATTTTACATATAGTAATTATTAGAAATAAATGGAAGAGAAAAAACTAGTATTGTTTTTTACAAGCAACGCAATGACGTACGTAATCTTTTTTTGTTTGCACTAATTTTTTTAGAAATGAAGACGACTTTTAATTTTTTTAAATGGAATGCTATATATTTGTTTATTTCATATGAAATCGTTCGTCACGACAAATTCATTCGTATACGACACAATAACCTTTGGTTATACTAGATCAGAAATAGAAGAAACATTTTGAATATTTCGTACTAATATGTTAGAGTGAGAACGCAAACACTTTTACCTTGCCTTCTTCTTGCGGACGAACAGTACAAATATTTCTTATTTATACGAATTAGATGATGTCATTCACTATTAAACTATTCACTTCTTTTTCCACTATGAAGAAACAATTTCAGTATCATTTCGTAAAGTGATATCGTAATGTATCGTTATTCAGTAGACGAGAAGGTGGCTATGGTACGCATTTATTACGAGTGCAATAGAAATAAAAGACGAAATAAATTGTTCTCACTTTGTTTTTTCTTTTTCCCTTAATTCTTCGTATCAAATATGGAAAAGAATAACTTTAATACTTGATAGTGTAAAATAATATTTTATCATATACATTATAAGAAAAGAAATATTAATTTTAATTAACTATTAATGACTATATCCGCTATAAAATGAAATTGACCTATATTTGAAAATATACATATAAGTATCAATATCTGGATAATGTTTTTAACCACTTCAATTATAAGGAGTATACGGGACTGTACTTAAAAAATTGCAAAGAGCAGGTCAGTTCCTACTGTTTTAAAAAATCGAATGTAATTGCTATGACTTGCCCTATCATAATTCAAGCATGTCAATCGGGATTATAAAAAATGAACTGTAGATATACTTAAAGAGAAAAAATATCTTTCCTCTAAAGTCAAGCATTACGTGAACATTTCATTGCTACCACACGAATTTCTCGCTTCAGAAAAAAAGAAGATTATGGAACCAGGCGAATGTATATAATCATAAATTCCATGGAATGAGCAACGAAAAAAAGAAACTTACCGCAAGGTAGATCATCGTATAGGCCGAGAACGACGAATGTCCCGAGGGAAAGGATAATCTGAAACGATCGACGTTATAAATTATGCTATGTCAAATGGATCTCATTCATCGTTCATACAAAAATGTTTTCTTTTTTCATTTTCTTTTTCTTTCTCATTTTTTTCTCTCCAACTCATGATCGTCATCGTCATATACAAGCATCCTGTAATGGAACCCTATTAATTTTATCATGATTAATTCTAGGGCGTGTTCCGCGGCGATTATAATCGATCAATGCATACCCTGAAGCGTGGATCATAAAGATTCGGTGGAAGTTCTTTCGATGGGAGTATGCAGGAGAAGAAGAAGAAAAAAGAAAAAGAAAAAGAAAAAGAAAAAGAAAAAGAAGAAGAAGAAAGAAAAAGAAAAAGAAGAAGAAGAAAGAAAAAGAAAAGGAAATAGAAAAAGAAAAAGAAAAGGAAAAAGAAAAAGAAAAAGAAAAGGAAAAAGAAAAAGAAAAAGAAAGAGAAAAAGAAAGAGAAAAATAAGATGATTATAAACAAAAAATGAAGAAAAAGTAGGAGGCTAAAGAAAAGCCAGTGATCGTGGGGACTAAGCTTCTACCTGAAAGAGTAATTGACAATCACAAAAGTGAATCTTTAAGTTGACATTCTCTATCCTTTTTCTTGTATTTAGTTTTTTTTTTCTTATTCTTTCCATTTCCACTTCGTCATGACAATATTTACCAAGTTCCATTTTTTTAACCATTTCAATGTGTGCTTGTAAGTTATATTGTTTTCATTGATTGTTTAAATAAGTAATATCGAAAAAAATTACTCTTATTATTATTATATTAAGATACATAATATGTTAGACAATGTTGCCTCTGTGTTCGTGTCTTACTATATTTTTACAAACTAGAGGTACCATTTATTGAGAGAAATGTAAATAATTATTTTTCTGAAATTATTTAATAAATTATATACTAATTAATAACTATTATACCTATCTGCTAAAGTGGTTTAGAAAAATGTTAAAATATCCGCAAGTTACTTCCTTTCATGAGATCAATAATATTTTATTTTATAAAATACTCTGCTTTGCATTATGATGTAGTTCAGTTTAAATAGTATTTTATCCAAGATACAAATTTTTAATTGCTTGATAGAAAAAAATATATTTCATTTCAAATAACTTTATAAGAATTTATATTATTACATATTTTCATTTATTACATATAAATATAAACGTTTGTTTGCCAAATTATCACCTGTAGAAATAAAAAATTTGTTAATTTGATATTTTCATCATCAAAATTATATTTTAACAAGGCATACGAACTATAATTTTGAATTAATTTACCATTAATTTACCATTATTCCAATAGTAATTAATATTCTGTTTCTGGTCTAAGTACCATCCTCAATTTATGCAAATTTCTATTTACATTTAATTACTATATCACGTCAGTACTGTTATAATTAACATGTGATAAATCAAAAATCTATTTAATTCGTTAACCAGATCTTAAAGATCATGCAATAGAGTAACAACAAAATAATAAAATTATCTGCTTAATAGAAAGCTAAATTGATGTTAAAATTACTATGAATAATAACATTATTAAGAAACTTTAAATTTATCATCATACTTTTCCTTCAAATCAGACCATAAAATAAAATTTTTGTGTAGTTATTTGATTAGCATCGTTTTGTACGCCTTTAATTCAATCCTTTCACGAATTGCGTTTGTAATGTAGAACAAATACATAAACTCAAAGGTGAACACAACGACGTCAATACTGACAAATATTTTTAAGAAAGTGCATGTCTGTATTAATAGAGTATTACAAAGTTAGTATCTCAGCTTCGATCTTTCTTTCGCCGATATTGCCAAACGAATTTTAGTTCCGATTAGCCATAGGAACAAGAGTAGGCTCCCCCTTTTTTAATACGTTCTCTGTAAAATATACATTCTTTAACAGTGCAGGGAAATAGCGACCATTATTTAGACAAATAATATATTATCATTCATAGATCTGCACTCGTGGTTTAAAAAAATAAAAATAAAACAAATTGCACGTTGCACATGGATTTGCGAATCCGTTTCATTGTACATAGAATTCATGAAAGAACGAAATAAGAGGCATACAAAATGATGTTGAAGTAATCGTAAAATAAATGCGATATGTTTAACCCTTATGTAGACAACCGAAATGTTTACGCTTACCCCAAGCGTTCGATTCCAGTATATCAAATATAATTTTACTTTCATACTTTCCCGTAACTCTCAGGTTTTTCTTTCTGTAGTATATCAAGTGCTGTTTTGAATAATTTGAGTGAAGCAATTACTCAGAACTATAATATAATTCAATGCTAAACTCAATTGTCCGTGTCGTAATTTTATATTTTGCATAATTTTATTGTTAAACTTCCCTTCATAATCATCCAATTACAACTTGATTTATATGGGTACCCGGGTAACTGGTTGTCAATATAAGAGCTAATGTAAACACATTGTATCAATTTCCTTACATTACAAAATAAGCAATAAAAATACAAATTCCAGAAACGATTCAACGGAATTTCTGCCTTAGGAAAGTAATGCACTGTATATAATACGCACGCGCAATATCTGTTCGCCTGCAACAGCAACTATACATACACTCGCCGCGGAAAGTATGTTGACAAGCATAAAAATGTAGTTTTTTGCATTTAAGTAGAAAGTTTTAAGGTGAATGAAGTAAATAATTGACACATATTAATATATAGTATCTAACAAAATATATATTTAACAATAAACTATATCAGATGTTTTATAACTACAAAACAGTCACTTATAATAACCGCACGTGGAAAGTAAGTTGACAAGAATTGATCTTATAAAAAAGCAAAGTTTGCAATAACAAAGAATACACATTTAATATGAAGTTTGGTAAACTCGGTTATTTATGACCTCCTGAAGTCTTTTCGGCATACTTTGTATTAATTTATTAATTGTATTTTGGTCTATTTCGGACCATGCTTTTAATAATCCCCTTTGAAATAAATTTGTATTGTTTCTACAATGTTCAGGCACATTTCTGTCCAAATAGTCCCACAAATGCTCAATGGAGTTCAAATCGGGACTCTGAGCTGGCCATGGCAGTAAATGAATATTATTTTCATTATAATATTTTTGTGCCACTTTGCAAACATGTTTTGGATCATTGTCCATTTGTAAAATTAAAGTATCTCGGATGTTCATTTTCTCTGCGGAATCTGTTAAATTTTGCTGCAAAATATTGACATACCTTTCTCCTGCCAATATTCCTTCTATAAATTGTAGATTGCCTATACCAGTCGCTAAAAAGCAGCCCCACACTAAAACAGCACCACCTTCGTGTTTTATGGTTGGAGTAATTAGTAAATGTTTAAAACTTTCTCCCACTTTTCTGCACTGTCTTCTTTTGTTCGAACGGAGTTCAAACTTTGACTCGTCCGTGAATATTACATTTTTCCAAAAGTCCATTAGTTTATTTACAAATTGCTTAGCAAATGCTAATCGTCTCTGAGCTTTACGTTTACTGATAAGTGGTCGTTTTCTAGACACTCGGCCATGATAACCTGCTTCTTTTGTTCTCACACGGATTTGTATTTCTTTGATAGGAAGATTCAATTCAGATTTCAATTGTTTTGAAGAAATATTGCGATTTTTGAGTATCTCTCTCAATATCATGCGATTTTGCCGCATTATAGTTTTCCTTGGGCGTCCCAATCTCGGAAGATTTTCGGCAGTACCGTTAGTTTCTAAACGTTTTACGGCCTTCCTAACACGTTCTGCCGATACATTAAAATCAGTCACAATTTTTCTCAACGTCTCCCCTTTTAAACGTCTATTAAATATTCCAGACCGTTCGGCAGGTGTTAGTTCTCGGATTTTTGGCATTCTACAATAATATTAGTTTCTACGTGTGAAAACGTTAAAGTAGTAAATAAAACGTATAATTTAGAAATTAATCAAACTTATAAATTATTTATTACATTTAATTTTTAAGAAATTAGAAGCTAAATATATATGTCAACTTACTTTCCGCGGCAAGTATACGTATACACGGTGTCAAACGACGTGCATCAGATAAACTATTCCTTTTTTCCAATGTTCCCGAAATCTCTTGAAAAAGTTGATTTTATTGATTAAAGTTCAGAGAATTAAAAGATATTTTTTCCAAATTGTTCTATGGGTGAAGAAAGTATGAAATCAGCTCTTGAAACTTCAATATCGTGTATTCTTATATTTGTTAAGAATTTTTTTTTAATTTGACATTTATTTGTACTTATATATAATAATTATAAATAGTTATACAATACATATTATATCATGTGGCTTTCGTTATATTAGGCGACAAGTACCCCAAGAGCCATGTAAATGTTGTTATTTACTGTGATGTTTGTGTGAATAGTGTTAGAAGTTACATTACCTACAGGGTGTTTTTGTTTTAGTCTTTTAGCTATACTGCTGCAACAATTTACTACTAAGATTATGGATTTATGTAAGATGCAACTCTGATCTTATATTTGTTTGCATAATGTTTAATTAGAGAATGAAGAATGCTTCTTAAATAGAAGGGACATATAATGTTTTGCGAATATTGTAACTTCTAACATACCAGGGAGCATCTATGATTGTACAAAGAATTTTTGCTTGTGAACTTTCCATTTTGTGTATATATGATTTAACTGCCATTCCCCAGAGTTGGATTTCATAGGTCCAGATTGGTTTAATTACACATTTGTATATTAGGATCTTGTTATTTCTATTGAGTTTGGATTTTCTGGATATAAATCAGTCTAATGATTTTTTGACTATTTTGATATTTTATTTTTTGCTTGATATTTTGATTCCAAATGAGTTTGTTGTCCAAATTTTTAATCTATTTTAATCCCAGATATTTTACTAAATTGGTTAGTGGAATAATGCTATTATGTAGCTGTAATTGAAAGAAACTTTACGTAGTGTGAAAATGAGGTGTGCACATTTTGTTATATTAACTTTGATTTTATTGGATTCTAGCTAATTTTCAAGCAGTGTAATATGATTCTGCAGGCTGCTGGTAGCTATTTTGAGGTCTTCATGTATGGAGATAATTAATCTTCTGTTTGCAAACGTTGATATTTGTGTAGTATGGTACGTAGATATATCAGCAGTATAGATAATGTAAATTAACGATCATTAACTGTTGTAGTTGTTGTGGCCGATATAGCTGGCTGTGTTATTGGATTTGGATTTATTTGTTGGCTTGATGTAAAATGGTTCCTTAGTGGCAAAAAGATTTTAACTATCATTTGTTTACTGATAAGACAGCCTTTGTAATTAATTAGGTGTTTGCTCTTGCCAATTCACACACTGAACTTCTATGCATCCTCACTGAAAGCACTATGATATTAGATGGTGTTGAGCACACTTTACACAAGCTGGTTTTCTATTACAATAATTTTTTGTATGACCTAGTGTCTGACATCCCATACACCGTGGAATGTCTCTTTTGACTCTCTGTGATTCTGTTGTTACTATTGTGTTGCATATTAGTTTATTGTTGTATACTAATTTATTATTAGTTGCTAGAGCCAGTTCGACTGAAAATATTGGCAAGGGAATAGAGGTTCTACTTTTTATTAAATCTAATGCATTTTTATTAAATATTTAATGCATGATGACCTTTTTTCTCTAGATCAGATTTGATTTTTTCCGGGTCAAATTTTAAAATTTTGAATACACATTCGAAAAGAGTATTAGTTTTAGCTTTAAAAAAGAACCTAAGATCGAAACACTAGTTTTGAACAAAGCCGAAATAGTAAGGTTAAAGTGAGGACATGTCATGTAATTTCGTCTAATTTTTCAAAACTTTAACATTAAATATCTCAAAAACCGTTCGAGATAGAAAGCTAAAATTTTACATAATTTATTAAAATATAATTTATTAAAATGCACTTCAACTTGCGTATAAAGCGTACATATAATAAAGAAAATACAAAATCTTACACTTTCCCATATTTCTTAATAACAGTTTTTAAATGACTCAATAAATGAACATAGTTACGCAGAAATCCTCCCTAAGTCAGAAATAAACAATTTTTCAACTGTTGTTTATGTGGATGTGTACTAAGCATGTTTAAAGTTAAATGTAACTTTTTTTACGCTGTCTATATACAAAAGGACTACGAACGCAATAAAACTACAGTTATTAAAAGATCGCAATCAAGCAAGTAAGCCGGATTAAGCGATTCCTGGAAGGCACAATTGAAAGAAGCTAGCATGGTAGAAACTCATGGTAGAGTCCGGAAGATTGGGAGACACTGGCTGACGAATACCCTGTTCTGTTGAATGAACTGAAGAAACCAGAGGGTGAGACGTATGAATGAATTCTCTGTGAGCTTTTATCGACGATTCCTCAAATCTTTCTGTATATAAAACTGTTCCATCGTGCACCCGAAACGGATGACCCACGATACGCTAGAGTGTGCCTATATACAGTTACCCAATTCAATATTCGGACATTCCTGGAACTTGTGAAAGTATTACTTTATATATTTACTTAAAATGTGATTACCAAATTTTTTGATCCATGATAAGTTAAAGCACATATTTTAGTTTACAAATATGTAAACTAATTACATTATTTTTTATTGTTTTCTATATAATAAATTATAAACAAAATTAGACTCAATATTGATGTCGAAAAATATTCGGACATGTAGCATGTAACATTGCTTATTCACTCTAGAAACCCGATTTGTAGTTCCCTCGTGATTGTTTGTAAACATCAAGTGTGCGTCACAATTTAGTGAGTGATCAATTTTGTAACAATCTTAAAAATAAAAATACTTTGTTTGAAATTCAACAACTTGTAATATTTCATGGAGAAGAAGGAAATCATATCGTGAAATTGGGAAATCACTTAATCTAACTAAAAACGCGGTTGCGGTTATTATAAAAAGATACAATCGTCAAGATCTCATTGAATCTATTCACCAAAAAGGACGCTTAAGACTTCTTGATACTTGTGATAAACGAAGAATTATTTGAAAGATAACGATAAATTCAGGATTAAGTGCTTCTAATTTAACTGTAGAATTGTTTCAAGAAACTAGAAGAAAGTACACGTGAATATAGTTTGTAATGTTTTGAAAAAGAGTGGCTATAACTGTAGAGTGGCTTGTAAAAAGCTGCTTATAAATGAAATCAATCGTAACGAACGTTTAACTGTCGCTAAGAAATTTATTTCTAAGAATCAATCATGGTAGAGTGGCGTTATTTTTGCGGATGAAACTAGATTTCATATTTTTGACTCTAACAGATGAAAGTTAGTGTGGCACAAACCAAATTAACAATTACAAATAAGTAATATTAAATTGACCGTGACGGTAACGGAGACTTGATGAAATAGGATTGTATTTCAACTGTCGTGAGTTTTCCTAGAAAATGATAATTTATTTATATCCTATGTTAAGATTTGAGGAAAATTAATTACATATATTAGATTACACTTATTTTACACTTTCATCGTACCCTATTTAATTTGTTAGTTATTTCGTGTTTCTTCTGACTCAATTGTGCACCATATTTTAATGTACGTGTATTTGCTACAGTTCACACTATTACAATGCTAATTATATCCGTCATACAGAAAACATGCAAAAACGTGTTAATAATAGCTTTCAACAGACCGTTGTAAAGAACGCGTTAAAGTTAGAAAATTTGTCAAAACGAGGTCTATAACAAACGGTGTTCGAAACAGCATAATTTTTTTTTTTTTAAAGAAAGAGTTTCTATTCGTGCTATATCAGAACTATGTGTAGTAGCCCAATCAAGGGTAGACAGAAGATAAGGAAGAAGTATGGCGATAATATTCCTGGGTCTTCTATAAGATGTCCGAAAATGCTGTTAAAATAAAGTAAGAGGAAACTTACACGTTTCCTTATTACAGAAGAAGCAAAATCAGCAACAATGACAGAAAATTTATCGAAAAGTAAAAAGTGCGAAGAGTTTTAAGACAAATAAATTTTAAGACGACTGAAAAGAAGAAAAAACTTATGTGGTCTAAGAAAAACATTACAGTTCGGTTGACTTTCGCCGAAAGATATAACAATTGGTCAGTGGATAATTAGAAACGTGTTATATAGTCAGACGAAACAAAAATAAATTGATTTTCATCAACTGAACGTCAGTGGTGTTAAATACGCGAAGTGGATCCCTACAGAAGCGACATGTAAACGAAATCGTTGAATTTGTGTACGATTTAGGATCATTAAGCTGTATCAATGGGAGAATGAATCAATACATGTATAAATAAATATTAAATGAAAAATTATGGGTAGCTATAGAGAATATGATTAATGAAAAAAGAAACATCATTTTCCAACGTGATCGAGATCCAAAACACATAGCAAAAAGTGTACAAAACTGATCGAAATCGTTATCATTTCAAATTCTAGACTAGTCAGCATAAAGCCCAGATCTGAACATTATAGAAAATCTTTGGGTAATACTAAAAATACAGTTGCAAGACACATACGATTCTCCATCTAGCTCCGATCAATTATAGGAAAGAACTAAAGAACGGTGCAATTCACATTCGAGATGAAAAATAAAAAAGAGACAAACACTAAAGGAAAGTACAGATATTATACACAATACATTATAAATTACAAATTGAAACTACACTAATACGCTGTAAATTAAAATTAATTAATTGATTATGGTAAACTAAAAAGGTGAAATTAAAATAAGCGCTACTTTCGCTTATAGCGTGAAATAGTTTTTTAAAAGTTTCACTTTTGTTATCGAATTAATTCTGTCCTCCTAAAGCTATCTAGCCTTCTTTCAAAAATCAGTAAAGGTACGCTTGGCTTCCTCAAGAAGAAAATATGCTCCAGTTTGTTAAAATATAACGTGATGGTGATAGAAGGTTTATTCAAAAAATAAAATTTACGACTTTCAGCTTTCTTTACTACTACCTTTGTTTTCTGTGTCTGTCTCGAAATTGACAATGAACAGGCTCGATATCTGAAACTATGTTTTTAAGCAAGGCTATTACAATAGCGAAAGTGGAAACGGTATTCATCAGACGTATCTAAAAAAACCTTGAAAGATTAACAATGCAAGGTTTGAAAGGACAATATAATTTCAGCAATGAAAGCGATACTTCTAAGGAGCTGCTTAACGCGTTCACAGTTATAAACTTTTAATAAACGATTTAACTTATTTTTCTTTAACTTTTTCAGTTTTCTGTACTTTTTAGTTTTCATTCCGTACATATGCGTGTGTCTGTGAATATTGTAGTGTACAATGATTCTTTTTCAGTGATTGTGTGTATTATGTTTGTTGCGTTTACAGTATAATATGGAATACATATTTGTAAAACTTTTCAACGTACACCTGTGTTATGATAAAGCAAACGGTAGTACCGTACAAGTCGGTAATACATTTTACGGCGCCGAATGTTTCTGTCTCTTCTTTTCAACGACTTATACGAAATGAAATGTCTGCTCTCTACCCCCTGCGTCTTCCCCTAACCTATATTGGTTGATGTCAGCAGGTTTTCCTAACTTTAGTTATATTTTTAAACGTTAGTAATTAAAACAACGAAGCCTCAAAAACAATTTTTTTATTTTTTATTTTTGTCTTATATCAGCTTCTAGAATCGTCCTGTATATCTTGCACGCCATTGAATAAAACTTGGTTTATTTTCGATTATTCGGACTGATTAAAGAGTTTTAGCTTGTTAGTTAGCGTTCAGCATAAGACTAACTGGAAATTTAGAAGATGGTTAAAATCTTAGTTACTGGAGGCGAAGTTTTTGGGAGGTGAAGAATTGGAAAATATAGGAAATCGGTTAATGGTTATAGGGCGTTTCTTAAGTAGATGGAGAGAGGATGAAATTGGTGATGGAAGGATGAGGTTTCTGGTATTTGTGAAATCCCAGTAAAAAAGAAGATCGAACGGATGGAAAACTTGAGTTTAAAATAACGTCGTTCGGTTATAGGTTTACTAAGGGTATGCGCATTTAGCAGTCCCCTTAATCATATGGGTCTCAGCTTCTTCAGATTCGTTTTACAACTCTTATTGTTAGAAAGAAATGTTTGGTATGGAACAGAGATAAAATATCTAACCTAATCATCAGAAATTTTTAAGCTTTAATTTGTTAATGTAAAGCACTGTAAAAATTATTAGTTACAATTTAGAAAAGTCAGTAACTCTCGCTAGTGTATATAGAATATTTATATAAAATCTCGAATCAACTAATTTTTTATATATAGAGAAAAGCAGTTTCATTTTTTGCGTTTTAAGAAAGAAGCGTATAATGTCAAACATGTTTCAAATCATAACATTAATAATATCTGAAATATTAGTATAAAACTTTACACATATAGGGTCTTCCAATAAAAGCGATAGAGTTGAAATAAAACGAAAAGTACGGAAGATAATGTAGTACTCACTGCTTTATTTTAACATACATTTTATGGCATTATATATGAAATACAATATCATACAAATGATCACCACGATTGCGTTTGGTGAAGTGAATACGACAAACCTAATTTTCAATTACTCTGGCATATAAATCAGGTCGTATCTCACCGATAACACGAATAATGTTAGCTTTGAGATTATCAACAGTTTGTGGGTTGTTGGAATAAACAAGAGATTTAACATGGCCTTATAATAAAGATCTAATGCCGTCAAGTTGCAAGATCTTAGTGACCAGTTGACAGCCGTATTTCTCGGTATAATCCTATCGTTGAACTTCGATCTCAATAAAGCGATAGTTGCAGCAGAAGTGCGGCATGTGGCACCATCTTGTTGAAACCACTTTTCAGACAAATCAAATCCATCCAATTCACGCCAAAAGAAAGATGATTCATCGAATGGTAACGCTCATTAGTAACAGTTACAGTTGCACCTTCTTCATTTTCAAAAGAATAAGGGCCAATGACTCCACACCAGTAGAAAAACCACACCAAACACTAATTTTCTTTGAATACAATAATCACTCGACTATTGATTGAGGATTCCCATCTCCCCAAATTCGGCAATTGTGTTTATTGACAAAGCCATCCATTCCAAACTAGGTTGACCATAAATTGAACGAAGTGCACGAAATATTTCTCGAATTGAACAAGAAATTTGATAATAAATTTTAATAATGTTAACGCGTTAAAGAACTGAGTATCTATCCATGATGACATGCCAAGCACTACTGCGTACAAATATCACGTGACAATTGAAATATCTATTGCTCTTATTAGATGACCCTATACATTTTAGACAGTATACATTTTCAGAAAACGCAAGCAAACGGTGCAGCAATGATCCAGATAGTACAATATGTGATGAGAAACATCCTATTACATATTAGCTGCTTGAGAAAATGCATTTTACGGTGACGATTTAGTAATGCAATGATTTAAGGAAAATAAATTGCATGTGTATTGCTTGATATAAAAATCAATTAATTAATAATAGTTGCATGTATTGTAGATTACTCGTCAATAGACATGGTACTTACTTCTGAACCTTTATTTTTCACAACTAAAGTAAAAACGAACGAAATGTTTAATAAATGATATATTGTTTCATAGATAGGGTAAGGCATGTATAACGTGACAGCTCGATGTTATCGAAAATATTAGCGATACAAAAATATATTGTTAAGAAAATCTGAAACATTCTGGGTTCATATGAAATGGTCAAGGACATTTCAATGTTATCAAGTTATCACCTTTTTTTTTTAAATAGAACTACGTGTATATTTTTTAATACACGTAAGTAGAGTCCACATCAAGATAAATTCAATGATTATTTAGAACTCAAGGTTACTGAGAATTACAGGTAAAGGAAAAGTCGTTATACTTTTTCAAATAATTCTATTTATAATATTAATCATTTGACAGATGCTTACTCCCAAATTTGTAAATATTTCGCAATTCTTTTTTTTTATATTGCCTGGCAACGTCATTACGATGTTTTAGAATATTCTTGTTGTTAGTTATAGTGCAATTAAAAGTACTTATATTCGTATAAAGTACAAAGTACTTATATTCGTGAAAAATGAGTTAATCTTAAGAAACTTGTGACATATTTATACAAACAATATTGTTAGACGAATGCCGAAAAAATTATAAACGTACAGCACGGTTATATTCTAAGCGTTATCCTAATCGTTTACCTAAATCACGAATATCGTTCTGGAAACTGAAAAAAACATTTCCTTTATTGGGACACTGTACATTAAATTTGAAAGAAAGAAAAATCAAAAACTGGCCGCGACTTTGATCGACCATGAGTGACTGTAATTGTTGAATTCATCTTGGTATGGACTATACTCATCTGTATTAAAAAATACATAGTTCCATTGAAAAAAAAGGTTATGATTGCGAAATCTCCTGACCCTTTCATATACAAAAAATTCAATTACACGAAAAATTTTGTTCCTTAGAATACTTGAGGTTTTCTTACATTATTTTATACTACCAATATTTTCGATAATATCGAGCTGTCGCACTTCGTGTATTTCATCCTGTATAAGATTCATCTTTCCCTATCATTTGGTGTATTGTCAGTTCCAAATACACCCTGTATAAATCTTTTCCGGCGGATCGTGTAAATCACATAAACACGTCATGGTTATGATCGAAAGAAATAGCCGCCGCGTTGGCAACGCTATGAATGGTAAGGCAGAAGTGAAAAAAAAAAATACGCATACGATTGGTTAATAGCGAGACATTGTGGCTACAGTAACAATAACTAGGGTGTGTCCACGATAATTCGTCCGTGTAATAGTGTTTCGGTTGTGGATCTCAGGGAGCTCCGCTCGATTCGAATTGAATTCCGCTTATGCGAATCGCCACCGGCGCAAGGCCTCTCTTCATTGTCGTTTGCCGCGGCTGGCAGCGCTTTTTGCTCGTGACTGTTGAAACCGGCCACGAACCACACTGCTCCCGGCAAAAAATCGACCAAATTCCGCTGTGAATAAAGCTTACGTACGCACGCACACAGACGCGCAGAGCAAATAATAATGTCTAGTCGATCGAATGCATGCTGCCCGGGGATCAAAATGATTATTGAGGCAACAATGCACGAGAAAAGAATAAGTAGCAGGCAACGACTTCACGAACAAGCACGCCTCGAACGTATGAAATAGAACGATAACGTTACAGTCGCAGAAAAATGCAGTTAAAGTGGCTCGATAAATCGTCGATTTTAGCCAATTAAAGGATTAATATGTAATTATTTGTTTCATGGCGTCGATCATATAGAACCAACATAATTTACTCTTCAGAATTTGATAAATTGGAGGAGAATGTACTCTTCTTATTCGTATTTTCGGCCTCGTATAATGTATTAAAATTTGATGTGTAAAGATTTTGATTCTTAGATGTTTGTATGTTAATTCGTACGAAAGCTATAGATACGTAGTGGAGTACAAAAGATAATTCTATGCTCGTAGAAGTCATCCATAATTATATTAATTATATTGTGCAATGCTAAAATCTACATAGGCTTTCAATTATATTTTCAGTGTTATGTAACAATCTATGGAGTGGCTTAGAATAATTTCTGAACTGAAAGAACTAACAAACATTCTAGTTTTCATTAATGCTGATATTATTCATATTATTTCGTATTATTTAACCATGTTTTAGCGAACTTTATTTAATCTTCCAGTAAATTTACTGTTTTAATCTCGACAAAATAGAATGCATTGTTTAATAGCGTAGTATACATTTTTTACGTTAAATCGTATTACATTGATCTTACGGTTGGTTTATTACTGTTATTATACTGCACTATTATCATTATTTCCTTTCTGCACCTTCTATTTTATTCTGTTTAATTTCTGTAAATTTTAATGTTTATTCTCTTTAAAAACAATTTTAATATCCTTTCTTTAATAAATTCTTGCGACTTTAAATATAAATATGATAGCGTTTATTTTTTCATTGTTGTATTAACTTCAATCAATTTTCTATTGTTTAACAAAGAATGTATTTTATTAGTTGCTACTTCATAAATATAAGCCTTGATATCATTTTAATTATCAAAAATAATATGAAAAACAATTCCATAAAAAAGATTCATCGTATAGCATACCATGTACTTACATATGTACACTTAAATCACATGTCAAAAACGCAAAATGTGAACGTACAAAAAATATTAAAATTTATTTTTATATTGCATCCCAATGTCGGAAAATTTACTGAACCTCCAAAGCTTTCCCAGTTGCTGTATCAAAAAAAAAAAAATGTTATATCTATGAATTCGCAGTAAAATATTTTTTTGAAAATTGTTCTTCAGACAAACTAAAACATGAATAAGTGTGATGAATCTGACTGACCGACTCTCGTTGTTTCTTTTTACATTCTGGTTATTAAGTATAGAAAAATAATGAGCATGTTCGCTTTCTTCCATCAACTTTAATTCTACGTTCCCCGTTTCGCAACTATGTCCACAATTGTTACCGTCACGCGATCCAACGTTTTGCGATCTCTGATACTGCAAGGGTATTGCCCTGAAGAACCTTGATCCAAGACCTTCAATCTTGAATTAAACGCATCAATAGTTCTCACTATGTGTAATACTCGCGATGCAAATTCAAAATTTCATGGAGAAAATTTATTAATGGAATAAAATTATTCCAGCATGTTTGTATTACTATTGAAATAAATCTATCCATGTCAGTTTATGTGAATCGGATACATCCTGTACAAGATAGGCTCAGATCAGGCAAGCGATGCGACATCGCGTCCAGCGTCGCAGTTTCGCAGTGGCGACGCTGTACGATTCAGTAGGTTTATATTTCTAATCATAAACATGCTGATATCGCATGGTGTCATTGTTACGAAATCGCAATGACGCATATCACATCATTCGTCTGCACCAAACCTCACTAAAATTTTACCTCGATAATAAACTTTTCACTGTAAAACACAATGGAACATATGTATACTGACATGCTGCCTAATAAAGGGATGCCACGAGGAAAACTAGATTCTACTCTCTACGGTTTTTACACAACCGATGGGTAATGTAAACCACATTCACTGCTACATTTGCGGACGATACCGCAATATTAACTATTCACAAAAATCTACAAGTAGTATTTGAACTCTAAAGGACCGATCTTAATACCATCGAAGAATTGTTCAAACAATGGAGAATCAAAGCTAATGAAAATAAATCAACATAAGTAACCTTTACACTAAAGAAAAACACATGTTCACCGATAACATTAAATAATGCTACACTGTCACAAGTAGATTCTGTTAAATACTTTAGGATACATCTAAGTGCATTGGAAACTCACGTGACGAAAACACATCTGGCAAAAAATAGAAAACAACTTGGAACTCAATTAAAGAAAATGTATTGGCTACTAATTGTAAGACTAAAATCCAAATTTTTCTTTAAAAGTAAATTAATTGTATATAAATGCATCCTCAAATCGGTATGGATATGTAGAATCGAACTTCGGGAGAAGTTATCTATCTTAAGCATAAAAATATTAGAATGATATCACTCAAAAACCCTTTGACTGATAACACAATGCACTATGATTCGTGGCCAACAAACATATTAAAGAAAGATCTTGAAATACATCGTTGGAACTGGAAATTGGAAACTATAAAAATAAATATTAAAATAGAGTGCTAAACCGTCCGAATAAATTTGGTACAAAAATACTTGAAGGATACACGAAGAATACACGCGGGTTAAAATGCTTCAAAACCTCAGATAATAGAAACAGATTCTGATGTCATCCGTAGATATTATTAAGCAAAGAGGATAAAAAAACAATGGACAAATTATCTATAATTTACTATTTTTAATACTATTATATATAAATCATTTGTTTATTGTTAGTTTATTACAGATAAGAAATAAATAAAAGGAATAAAAAAAGAATATCAGTTTACAGTTGTCATGTTACTTATGTTATTGTTGCGGTCAACTATATGAACAAATGGAAAATATAGTTTCGGGCACACGCACCAGAGAGGCTATGTTTGAGAAAGTCGTTTTTAGCCTTTTTTCTTAATGAAGATGCGAACAATGCATCAAGTCAAGAACTTTCTCTCATGGCCTCAGTAGCGTCAGCGGATGGTATAAACCGTGTGCTTCCGAAGAGCTGACGATGCGAGGCCTGGCCAATCTGGAAACTAACCACGTCATGCGGTCTGAGTCTAGAGGAAACTGCCCACATTAGACAACAACAAACGTCACCGGCACAGATCGCATCCGTTTTCCCAAAAAAGTTCGCCAAGGGAAGAATTGGTAATTTAAAAATTATTTGATTGGCTGAGAAAAACGAAGTTACCAACGGGAAAAGCATTTGTGAAAAACTAAAAGAGATCAGTTGTGAATGATGTCTCCTAGAAGCATTGTATATTGAGTCTCAAAAATACGGCGAACACTGTGACTACTTGCACGGAGAAACATTCTCTTCGTTATCATCACATTTCGTTCAATTTAATTTCCCTCTGGCCATCGTGTAAAACAAACGTGTTTACAATTTCAGCGAGCTTCACGTGTTAACAGTTTCTGTTCTTACACGAACATGCTACCGAATATCTTAGTAATTATTAATTTTGAACCTCATTTCCATTAGTACTCTTTTACGCGAATTTTGATGCTTTATTCGAATTCGAAAAGAAATAATAGGTACTCGATATAAAAAATTGAAGGTGATCGTCATATTCCAATAAAAAAAGCAAAGTAACAACAAATCGATTACAATACTGTATGTCCCCCTGAAACCATCTAGCTTCTACTGGGAAACATCTTGTATAGCAAATAATTTACAAATTATTTAAAGTCGTCATACTACGAAATTCACTCTACGTAATGAATCTTAAACACAACTGCATAAAAAGATTAAATACCCTAAAAGTCCTATTTGCGAAAAATTGAGGAGCATTATGAACAAAACTGAACATTTATAAAGCAAGTAACAATAAAAACACAATGACTTTACTACATCTTATTTAAATATTAAGGACACTTTGTACAAGTTCAATACTACATACTATAAACGAACAATATAATTTCAAGGATATACGGGGAAATAAGTTAGAAGAACCGAAACAGAGCCAAAAAAATTGCCCGATACTTCTCTTGAGATCTCCTACAAATTTGCAGTTTAAAAAAACAATCCGAATTTCCGGGTTATTGAAGTTCCCTTGTAAGAGAGTTTAAAAACGAAGGATGCCAAAAAAAGAAAGAAAAGAAAACGGAAAAGATTTAGAATAAGTGGAATCAAATGTGGTTACGATCTAATTGCTTAGACAACTTCACTAATTAAAGAGCAACATTTGCTCAAGGAACCCAGCAATTTTCCTGCCCCTATGACATATTAACTTTTGTAAGACTAAAAATAGAACATATTAAAATCGCATATCACTATTTGATATTAAAAACCCAACGCCCTTAATGTATCAATTGTAATTTGGAGTTTACAACAAAGCATCTAATTCATGAATGTCCCGTACATAGAAGTCTACATAAAAAAATAAAAATATCTACAACCATAATAGAATGTATAAATGACAAAGAACACCTTAAAAGTTTTGTCAATTATACGTCCTAAAAAAGTCCAAATTGTTTAAAAATATTTAAAATATGAAAATAATTTATATATCGTATACATATGTTTATTTATAACTGCTTTTTTTTCTTAAATTTTGTTGTTGTTAAGAATGGCTAACAATTCGGTGTGATACTAAATGAATGAATAAATAAATAAATAAGTTGCGTTTTAATTTTAATTTAATTTGCGTCAAAATTTAAGTCAAAATATTCTTTAAATATTTCCAAAATGTTTTAAAGTAAATACTACTCGTTGACATACAGTTAGGAATTAAAAAAAATATATAATTAATTTAATATAAAAAAAAGTCTGGCAAGGTTCAAACCCGTGTTCAAGAAGTTCGCATCGATCCCATAATTAACGCTTGTGTCGAACAAAGTTGTTTCAAATACAAATTACTTTTTCGCCTGAAATACCATGCACAAAACAGTATCTCATTCTTTTTTAAACTGGGGTATGCAACAGAAAAATCAGCTAAAGTTCACAAGCATATACCTCCGCAATTTGAATGGATTAACATTTTTTTCAAAAATCTTACGTACTATTACATAAGGAGAAAGAAGCAAAAACTGATCAGTCGAATTTTGCATTTAATCCTGCGACGGTCGCAGATCTAAAAATTCCTTCACAGATCGCGGTGTATCTAAGAGATACAGTAATTTAAAATTCGTACTGTGGTGATCATTTTGGCAAAAAAAGCTATGCAAATGTTTAATTATATTAAAATACGCACAAAATATAGATATAAAATATATATAATAATTACCAAACTAAATATAAAAAGTGAACAATTAAACTAATCAGAAGTCTCAGTTTAACTTAAACTAATCAGAATTTTCAATGGAGAGATTGATGGATTTATAAAATGATTTTAACATTCATCACATATAATGTTATTATGCTCAAAACATAAAACTGTATCGCAATATTTACAAGAATACTTTGATAAATGCGTAGCAAGTAGACCATCCTTTTCTGTTTTTGCTCGTCGTAGGTACATTTGTGTTTATATCCTTATTAAAATTTTCCTCGTTATACTCAATGGAAATCTTGAATTCTTATATGCATAATATTATATTTACCCATGGTAATATTTGATCGCCTTCTAATTTTATCTAACACTAATTGTATTATTAGATTCCTAATAAATATTCTGCGTTGTATTTTCACATTTTGATTAAGTATATGAATAATTTGTCTATTGAGACATTATACATATATACTAACTATTTGATTAACGGTATCAACACTTAACTTTATCTGATTATAAAATTGTATTATTTCGGACTTTTGTGAACATGCATTGTAATTGTATGTTTACTAACTGCATTGTCTAAATATCTACTTGAAGCTAATATTACGTTTTTAAAACAGGCTGTTATTGCTATACAGAATATCTCCATAGAAATAACAGCCCGGTCGACATCCGGTCCCGAGCAATGAACATATAGTGAGTGAATGTATTAAATAACAGCTACTCTTTGTCGGTAAGTGTCCCTATTTAAAAATATTTTTGATGTATCTATGAGATCAACCGCGACCGCCGCAAGGTTAATTTAGAATGAAATGTTTTTTTTTTGATAAGCTATCGAATAAGCACCGTAAGATCAATTTGATAAGAGCACTTTTCAACCTGTTATCCTGTTATACCCTTTATTGTATTTGTATTTCAATTATTTAATTACATATGTATACAATTCTATTTCTCTCACTTTTTGGGAAACGAAACTAACGAAAACTGAAGTTTTATTAAATTTTACAAAAATTATAGAAAACAAATTTAAACAAATTAAAAAATTAGTATTAATTATATCTTACATTATTTTTATCTGCTTATAGAAACAACAATAAAAACACAGAGAACCTGTTTTATTCGATTTAACACATAAATATTGTTACCATTAATAGAATATTTATTTTCAAAATTTAACTTGAATATTTTTGTAAAGGAAATATACGTAATAATATTATAAGTAAAGGGTTTACAATGGCGTTCTTAAACTTTATTAGGCCTCTACAGAAACAAAAGAACCACTATAAATGTAGCTGTTGCATATCATTTTCAATGATACTAATAGTTTTGCTTTTTCTGAATACTAGGACACTCTTTAAGCAAACATTCCACTACTAAAAATAACTTAGTTATGTATGTATAATTGCAGACTTAACCTTCTATGGGCCCGTGTAACTTTCAGGTCACATTTTAATTTATCGACATTTTACGCAGAAGTGCAAACATTATAAGCCGTTGTTACCTGAAAGTCACATAGTGAATATATTGCAATAAAATTGTTTAAACGGAAAAATTTGTTTTCATTTGCATATATAGGTTTATAATTGCTGATTTTTCGTTCCCCCAATTTTTTTGGATTTAAAACAAAAATTCGGCCCATAGAGGGTTAAGTTCGTATTACATATACAAGATGGGATAATAATTTTGACCACCCGGAGTGTTACCGTTATTTTTTGAGATATGAAAAAACTTTATTCAGAAAAATTATAGGCAAATCAAGCACTGCTATGTAGAGGCAAACGATTTGGCCGTGAAATTGATTCATTACGTCCTACTCTGTGCAGCGTCGTTGATTTCTATCTTTGAGAAATGTCAAAAAATATTGTGTACCAGGTAAAGCCTATGGGGCTGATAACCCCACAAGATATAAAACAAAGAATCATTGTAGCAAGTCAATCAAACCGTAAGTGATGAGAAGTGTATAGATTTCAACAGTTTGCCAATTGCAATGTTGTATGAATACAAATGGACACCACTACAAACGGTTCTTACAACATAAGAATCGTTGGTTTACTCCTTCATTTAACATTGGCTTTCTATAACTCGATATTGCTTCGTTCATGAGAAGAAAAATGTTCGAGCACAATCTTTACATTTTATTAAGCGAATCAAGAATTAATACTTAATTATTATAAAAAACCTGTTTAGTAATAATATAATAGTATAACAACAAAATGCGACAGTATAACAAAAAGGAACAAATAAAAACAGATAAAAAGAAAAACAAATAAAATGAAAAGCATGATGTTTAAAAAATGCTTAAAATTGTCGACATCCCCTCCATCTACAAAAGTAATACTACCGGTACGTTATGGTCTTCTTACAAGGGACATCACCCAAACGTTATACGCCGATTTCGATGAAACTTTTATATGTTGTAGAACTTGAAAAAATATTTGACACGTATTTTTTTTTATGTGCGAATATCCACTCTAAAGAGGTGAAAACAGCTCTTAAATGTGGGGTAGAAGAAGCTATTTTTACAAATATCTCGGAAACTATTAGCCGTAGGCAAGAAATTCGAAATGCGAATTGTGCTGTTTTAGAAGGCCAATAATATGACGTAAGCAGATTTTTAAAAAATTAGTTTATTTAAAAAATATGTTAAAAATTAACATGTTTTGCAAATTTTTATGTAAAATGTTGGACTATTTTTATCAAATTTCACATATGTAAACTACAGTTCTAAACAAAGAATACAGATAGATCGGAATTTTTAATTTCATTCGTGCAAAAGATATTGTTACGATTGGAATTATACGCACATTTTATACCTGTCGATTCCCTTCGGATGCACGACTGATTTCTATACATAATATTCGGGAAATTGTATTATATTACATATTTTTTATGATCTCTTGGATGGCAAAGGTTAACACAACAGGTAAAAATGTTCACTCTTATTTTACGTTTCGTATTACTTTACTAACAATTAAACGGAGTTAATAATCAAAATATCATATTACTGTAAAGCTTAAGAACTATACTTTTAACACCTGTCAAGAGAAAGATATAAATCTTAATCATAACTTTAGAATAACATTATATATTGACAAAATTGTTTCCCTATTTATATGCTCGCCACTGTAGATAATTGGAAAAAAATGACACTATTCTAGTAAAAAATTATTGTTTACTCAGAAATGATATTTTTCTAAGTTAGGTTAAAGAAACATTTTATTTAACTCGTCGAATACTACAGTCCCGTGAATTCTTAAATAATATTATTTAAGACAGGGATCAATTCTGTTGGCCTCTTTCGTTTTTCTCCTTCGCCGCTTTTACACACCAACGAACCCTACTAATTGTAAGTGAGACCCTCATACGTAGTGATTCAACTGGTCAACGTATAGGCGCATTTTTGCCAATATGCCGTCTTTGTTTTATGTCTCGCGAGGAAGACTTTCTCCGTCTATTCCTTCTTCTAAGAAACTGCTCTCTTGTTCTTCTTGCTGAGATAATGTGCTCTGTTTGCCCTTAATATTCCGATATCGCAATCGAAATTGCAAACTGATTGTAATGTGTTTTAGTCAGATAAATAAGTCTTCATTTCTAGTACTATTATTAAAAGCTATTGTTATTATTCAGTAATTGTGAATAAATAAATGTAGATATTCATACCGTTTATCCACGTATGCATGTGCAAACAGGACGATAGATCACTATAAAGGTCAATGCAAATTTTGATTTTTCTAATTTTGATCCTTTCTTTATGAGAATCATATGAAAATGAATTAGTAAGATTCTCTAAATGAAAATGATGTTACCAGGAATCAATTTGAATATCTCGGATAGCGAAAACGGGCAATTTTCAAGGGTAATTTAAGTCGGATTACTGTTAGGTTTAGTCCGATTCATGTCTTCTTTCAACTAATTTTCAGCGGAAGAATCTGACCAAACCATTGATATCATTTTCATAAAGATAGCTCGGCATTGAATGATTTACTGTAACGTGCGCGGTATCCCTTTCAAGAGCAGCATCGCTCTTACTGTACATGTTTTATATCACTTACGCTATATCTATTCTCGTTTAGTTTTATGTATAGCCGTGCATATGTAAGTACGTGTGCATGGATATGTGCCGCAGTATGGCCAGCGTAGTTTAAGAGTGGAGCGGAAAGATTCTATTTGACGATTGCTAAACTGTCGGACGGAACAAGTGAAACCGAAAAATGATGGAGGAGAAAATCACGTGACAGGTTAACAGAATTAAACCCGACTATAATATAAGAAACATAGTAAATCTTTCATTTTAGGGACTATATTCTTGATAGCTGGAACTATGCTCGCCCCATTATCTGTTATTATTCATTCAATATAGTGATGCGTATAGCAGCAAGTTAATCAGCTGTATGATTCTAGTTCAGCTGTCTTCTGGCAATATCATAATTCATTATTCTTGTGCCTTTGTTACGAATCTAGTAACAATGTATTTATTTATTTATTGTACCTCTATTTTTTAATCAAGCCATTTAAGAAATTTATCCTGAAATATGGGAGTCTGATAATGTAGTAGACAAAATTACGCTAAAATCGTGAACATTTTACTGATTGCAGGCGCGTGTTGGATAGAAGCTTTTTAAATGCATACTCCAAGTCTCTGTCCTCGGAGTAGGCAGCATTGACAAAAACCTGAACAACTTCAAGTCAATTTTACTCCCGCTGAATAGAAAATATGCGAAAAGAAACGCTCACCTGATTTCCTTTAGGAATTTCGACGAGATCTTCTCGGTGCAGGAATAATTCTCGATATATCGGTGCTGATTCTCGATCAAGCTACAATTAATATTAGGCACGCAAAGAGTCATAAAATGTGGTCTGAGACGGCCGATCGTGTATTTTGCGATATCAGTAATTAAAACTGTGGTTGCCGCTCCAAAACCGAAAACTCCAATCTGAAACATCGAAAGCCTGATTATAAGAAATCGTGGACGTATTACAAATATTTATAATCATAATCTGTATATAAAGTGTCTCACACAACTCGGACAAACTGTTTCTTTAAAATGGTTAATAATGGAAAAAAGTGTTATAGGAGAAAATTAAATCGTGTCAAGGGATGCATATCCTGGAATTAAGTTTATGAATTTTTGTGTATGGGTGTATCCCATTGTACACATACATATAATAGAATGTATGTATATAATATATGTACATTGTACATATAATAGAAAAGTGCTATTATACTTGAAATTAACTACATTATTTCAGTGTATTAGCAAACGTCATTGCATATTTACATTATAACGAATTGTTCCTCAGTTGCACTATAAAGACTTCTTCATTCTTTTATTTATGTTAGTAACTCATGTATTAACGTGAGTTATGTCTCTTCCCGTAGTTTTTAATATTTCCAGAAAAATACGTTGTTGAATGTTTCAAGCATTGACAATGTGACAATAAAAAAATCGAGTAGTAAATAAAATAAAGATAAGTAAATCTTACACTGGGTGGTATTAAAAGTGGATTCATGTTTGTAAACATATAAGTGCGTAACAGAAAAGTACAGTACTGAACAAAATTATAAGACACTTTACATATTTGTATATTTTGTATATATAAATGAAATAAAATATTTTTTACACACCATATATGTTACATAGCATCTCCAAAGTGAACAAACAAAATCCTAAGCTCATGTAACGTACAACAAAAAAGTTAGAGGAAGGAACGTAAATACAAGTTAGCTCTAGTTGGACAAAATTATGAGACACATAGTCCATTCTATGTATACTGGATTTCTATCAGTAGTTATTCGAGTGCGAACAAACGTAGAAATGAAAATTTTATACCATTTATTTAAAAGGAAAAAATTTGATGGAATTGTTCTGTTATGGAAAATTATAGTACTAGCAAAACTGTAAAGTTATTAAATAGAAATCATTATGCCATATATAATATATTTAAAAAAGCAGAAGTTTAAGGAAAAACTAGAAGTGGGAGACCTCGTGTTACATTTGTAGACGACGGACAGGCAATTCTGAGTGTGGCTTCAAATTTTGAAGGGATTGTAAGACAAATCGTCGAAGGAATAGGAGTATAAACAAATTTAAGAAATTGGATGGTTCCTGAATTATTATTTTGAAGATTTAAGAAAAGAACTGCATTTAAATCGCCGTCAAATGGGCGGTGGCAGTTCTATGGTATGCGCCGGGAATGGATATCACGGAAAAACAAAAATTTATCAGGCCGTATAAATAGCAACAATTATATTAAATCTACATATAATTATATTAAATCAGTTAAATAAGTATGCAATTCGTATTATTGATAGTAATTAAATTGTTCAACAAGAGAATGCTACAATTCATACCGCAATATCTATTTAACAATTTTTTATTTAAAAAAATTTAAAGATTACTCGACCTAAATATTATTGAAAAGGTGTAAGTTGATTTATCAAGGCGAGCTTATGCAAGTGAAAGACAATATAATAATATAACGAATTAAAGGGAAGTGTTAATGAAAATTGTAACGAATTAAGTCAGAATCGAATAAAACAATTATACAAAACACTGCTAAATGTTTTATTAGACGTAATACAACTTTTGAGTCTTTTTTCATTCGGAAATCTCACTAAAGGTTAAAATATTTTGTAATGTATTTCATGTAAAATAAATTCCAATTTTTGTATTATTGTCTTATAATTTTATCCAACCAGAATTAACTCATCTTTACATTTCTTCCTTTAAGTTTTTTGTTGTATGTCACAGGAGTTTAAGATTTCGTGTGTTCAATCTGAACATGGCGTGCAACATATAAGGTGTATAAAGTGTCAGTTTTCTTCTTTTAAATATACGAAATATTCGAATATGTAAAGTGTTTTATAATTTTGTCCAGTACTGTGTACAACAATTTACCCGTGAAAATTTCCTGATAAATAGAACTTTTAAACTGCAAAAATTTTTATACTAATAGTTTTAAGGCATAAGTACCTCTGCATTATTTTTGTAGATAGTGAAAAATATATCAACTGATATATCCAAAAAGATAGTGATTTGCAATTGCAGTTTTCTGATGCGCTGGCGCACAAAAATGTATAAACTTACTCCCAAAATATGCACACTTGACACTATTCAATATTATCCTATAGCATTGTTTTTCAACTATCGCCATTTAAAAGATACAGCGTTTCTCAGTTACGTGAGACAATATATATGTATACTAGTACACTAATTTGCAATATGAACTTTCAATTTTGTAAGTTAATTAAATAACCTATTATTAATTATAAATTACTCTTCATTATTGATAAATTTAAAGATATAAAGTACAGTGTGATAAATACATACAAGGTGTTCGACAACCCTTGGTAGAAAATTAAAAGAGCGATTCTAGAAGCTGATATAAGGCGAAAATCAAGTATAGAAAAGTTACATTTGAAGCTTCATTGCTTAATTATTCATGTTTAAAAATATGACTGTAGACTAACAAACCTCTTTATATCAACGAGTGACAATCTGTAACAACAATCTGTAACAGTTTATCTTCATTTATGTTTACAACATCCGGAATATTTTACAAAAATAGAAATTTAACGTCATGTTTACAATTTTACATGTTTCATCAGAGACAGACTAAAAATGAAATAGGCAGTGGGGGAATGAAACTGTTAACAAATACCGATTATTACTCCCGTAGGAAACGCTTTCACAATTATTTCTCAGTTTATAAGTTCGTTTAGCCAAGTCATCTAAAATGAAGCCGTTTGGCGATGATAAGAAACACAGTATTATTTCTACATGTGATAAAGGTATTTCGCTAATGCGAAATTGTATGTCATATTCGGACTGAAGATAACAAAACGCCGAAGATCGTAGCAAAAGAAGTTAGTGTGGATGCTAGTGAATAGATCATTCGCCGATCTTTAAACAGAATTGGTTTAAAAGCAAAAGGAAAGGTACGTAAACCAGCTCTTTCGAATAAAAATATAAATTTACGAAAAAATTCGTTGATACGTACAAAAAATGAACCATAGAGGATTGAAAAAGCGTCATTCGGACTGATCAAACAAAGATAAATAGATTTGAATCTGATGGAAGGTCCTGGTTCTGGACATCCGATACTACAAACCGTTAAATGAGAGATGTAAAATAGACTATGAAGTTCGGGAGAGGTTCTACAATGTGTTGAAGTGGTTTTACCCGTAAAGATATTGGTCCCTTACTTAGGATCGAAAATATAATGTGCAAGGAACATTATTTAAATATTTTACAAACCAATTTACCGTTAGTTATTAGTTCTATTGGAGACGACGAAGAAGAAATCAACTTTCAACAAGATGGGGACCCCAAACACACGGTAGAAATAGTAAAAGTCTGACTTGAAAACTAAAAGTTTTCTGTTACGAAGTGGCCACCAAAAAGCCCGGATATAAACCCAATAGAGAACTTGTAGTCAATTTTGAAAAGAAGGCTGGCAAAATCTGATACTTCACCTACGGGTATTCATGAGCTATGGAGGATAACAAAACAGGAATGTTATACATTGAACCAGAAATTGTACAAAATTGAATAACCAGTATGTCATGCAGACTAGAAGCATAAAAAAAAAGTAAAGGAAAATGGACAAAATATTAATTTAAGACTACAGTTTGACAACAATGTTAAAGTGCAAAATTGCAAATATGACGTTAAGTGTCTATTTTTGTAAAATATTCCATATGTTGTAAACATAAATGAAAATAAACTATTACATTTACCTTGTAATTACAAATACCTAATCTCGATTGATCAGTTCAAGAATTGGTAGTACTATCTTCATTTTTATGAGACAAGCAGTGTGTGTATACACTTTTGCTCGTTACTGTAAATCAAAAGAAGACGCAAGGGCTACAGTGGTCCTTATACCCAACGACACACGGCAGTACAAGTCGGTAAAAAAGAAATCTGACATTCGAGACCATACACAACACTGCTACGACACCTTATAACAGAAATCGTAGATTAAACATTAAACTTACCTAGTCGCTGAAATCCATAAGAACATATCGAAATGTACTTCATGTGATTTCCGAATAGAGAGTAAATATCTCTCCCCGCTTATGAACTTATACGGATAAATAATTAAAAAATGTACACACGCAATTGTCCACGAAGAAGTACTTACACACATGCATCATACGTGTTTATACAGGAATCTGTACTTCACGTGTATCCATGGCAAGTTCACTATGCACATAAAACACACAGTACATAAATAATATGCACAAATCATTGAAAAATAATTATTATGCAATACGAAGTTCACACACACACACGCATATACGCAAAATCAAAAATAAAAAAGGAACATGAACGGTGCATGTGTAAACGCATATATACGTTTTACCTGTATACTAATACCTACGAAAAGAGTATACGTACATTATACAATTTTCGCTCAATGCACTGCGTTTATTGTTATTGAATATACAGGGTGAGTTTCCTAACATGAGGACTTCAAATAATTCATAAGTTATTCGTTGTACCAACAAATGTTTCAAACAAAAGTTACATGGTATCTAGGGGGACATACAGTGTTCTAATCTGTTTTTTATCTTACTTTTTTATTAAAATATTAGGATTGCCTTCAGTTTTTTAAATGGAACGTCTAATACTTTTTCTCGAATTCGGATAAATGTAATAGTATCAGATTTAACGCCGCTCGATTATTTCCTTTGGGGAACATTAAAAACTGAAGTTTATCGCGAACCAACAACGACATGCGAAGATATACGAGAACAGTTATTAGTGTATGTACTGTAATAACTACAGAAACAGTGGAAAAAGTTCTTCGCTCACTGATAATTTGATTATATAAGTGCATTGACTGTAACGGACAGCACTTCGGACATCACTTGAAATAAAATTTGTTTTAAAAATATCTCAGTAATTATTAATTTTAAGTCCCACTTTGTATATACTTGTAATACTTTTTTTTACGCAAAATTTGATGATTTATCCGAATTCGGAAAAAAATATTATACGTTCCATTTAAAAAACTGAAGGTGACCCTAATATCTCAATAAAAAAGTAAGGTAATAAAAAACAGATTAGAGCACTGTATGTTCCTCTAGATATCATGCAACTTTTGTTTGAAACATTTTCGTACAACGAGTAACTTACGAGTTATTTGAAGTTGTCATGTTAGGAGACTTACCCTGTATATCGAATATCGTGAATTATTTTGATTTTTGTAAGCATTTCTTACGCGAAGAAGACACGTGCATTTTTAATTTTCAGAAATCATAGATTCGTTTTCTGTTAGAGCATGCCGTAGTCAAAGGGTTAATGGACAATTGCGGTATATACATTTATAAATTACTTATCCGCATAGGCTCGTAGACTGGAGGAGAAGACATTAATCTTCTCCACTCGGAAATCTCATAGGGTGAGGTTCGATATGTTCTTATGGATTTCTGTGAGTAGGTAGATTTAATGTTGAATCTACAATTTTTCTTATGAAGCGTCGCAAAATCGTTTGCGACGTTGCGTGTCAATTCTCTTTTCTACCAACTTGTACAAGGTAAGCTGCCATGTGTCGTTGGGTTTGAAGCCCACTGTATCCTTCGTATCTTCTCTTGATTCGTTGGTGTAAGACGAACTGCCAGCCTACAGTCATATGTGTAAACATTAATTTATAAACAATGAAGCCTCAAACGCAATTGTTTTATTCCTGATTTTCTTCTTAGAAAGGGCTTCAAGAATCACCCCTTTCATTTTCTACTAGCAGTTGCCGAACACTGTATGTGTCCCAGCAATAACTTTTCTTTTAACTTTACTGCAAAAACTAATTAAATTCAGCGCACAACTTCTTCGGTAAATCAATGTTATGCACTACTATCGTATAAAAAAAAAATTTGAAATATCTATAAGCCTTAAAAATTTCTAACGTATTCGAATAAAACAGTAAAAAACATCTTTTAAATATTGACAGAAAGCATATATTTCACAGTTCACCTCACAAACGTGTACACGTAAAGGAAAGGAAGGTGTTAACAACATAGGATGAAAGATTATTTCCAACACAGTTGCAGGCTTTACTGCTTTTATAGGACTGCGCTTTAGATACAGTTACTTCCACCTGAATTCATATATCATACGGACCATTAGAATCCGCAGAAATGTTTTCACACTTTCTTTAGAAATATTTTCTATTTATGTTCAGTAAAATTCATTACTGAACTATTTTACATCTATTTGCAAAGCAGTTTTATTTTTCATTGTTTATAAATACAGAGAATAAAAAAAAATGTTATTATCTATAAAAGCCATATTTGTACATAAAAGAAAAAACATATTTCATTTAGTTTTATTACTTCAAATAATCGATTTAGTATAGATTGACCAAAGAGTCTAGCGGGATAAACATGGGTAAATGGCTTGCAGACCATTTTCCATTTTTGTTGGCTACTAAACAATATTTTTTGTCTGAAAAACCATTCTGCAAAATTTCAGATCTCTATCCCTTTGTTTAACACTAAAACTCCCGAAATTTCATCCTACTTAGAACCCCGGTAGCGGTCATCATAATCGTATGTTATTTTCCTGATTTTATATATATTTTTAGCAAACATTATTCTTTAATATTAGTTTATTAAGTTATATTCGACAACTTTCTTATTAGTTTATAATGAGCAGGTTATATCTAACCTGTTTTATTTTAAATTCAAAGAAACGCACGAACTGAATATTTTCGACACGTTTGATCGAATACGTCTGCACCATATTTTGTATTATTATGAAAAGCAACAGTCTCCGGCAGCGTCTTTGTGTGATTTTAATCGATGCTGACATCAGTATGCATAGTATTCAGAATTAGACTCTTTTTATTGCGTTTACCTTGATATGTTGTGAGTGTTCCGCCAAATTCATTTTTCAAAATTAGCGTATAATACAGTGATGTTTCTATAATTTTTATTTTATTAGGAATTTCTCTTCTAATACGATTAATTGTTCCTGCAAGTCTTGTGATTTCGGCTTTCAATTTCATCGTCAGTCCATTAGATGTAAGCAGATTGTACGTAGGTACATTTCTAAGTACGGTATCATAAGGGTCATAACCACGTGCTCAGGAACAAAATCATGCTTTGATCGCTTATCACTTTTTCCAGGAAAAGGAAATGCATTACACATATACTTTGTTTCCGCGTCACACAATATCCAGAACTTAATTCCAAATTTATCAGGCTTATTAACCATATACTGTAAAAATAGACAATGGCACTTTGTGGGATATAATTGTTCATCTATGCAGAGGTTAGTACGTGAAATATAACAGGACGAACAGTTTTCGATAACTCCGTTTCGAACTTCCGATGCTAAAGCAAATTTGTCATTTTTCAACCGTACTGAAGTCTTAAATATTTCAGTATTTCTAGAAATCTATCTCTAGGCTTTGTTCTAGAAAAAAACAGGTGACCTATTTATTTTTGCTATTTCTAATGTTTGAGCCCCCAATGCATCTCATGAATATACTAAAGCTAAAAATACTTCAAATTCTGCTAAAGACAATGACCATAAGTTGTTATTCAATCGTTTATGTGCCTCAGCCACAGTGCATTTTATTATAATTTACATACTGTGCCGTCAATGAACAACTATTAACTGAAACGAATGACTGTGTGTCTGCGATATAGTGGAGTGTATGCAGCTGTAAGCAGGTAGAATTAAATCAAATGCCGATAATATAAGCGAAAAAATGTCTACGGTCTCTATACCAGTCGCGGGGTTATAGATAGTTTAGGTCATACTTCCGTACGGAATACACATAGAAATACAAAATTTTCTATGGATAATGTTTTAACGAAAATATGAAAAGTCACGGAGTACCAATGTTCTAAAATAAAAAATACCAAAATAATGAAGAAAGAAAGAGTAAAAACGGTCAAAATGATTGCATCCGGAGTTCTAGTGTCAAAGAGTAAAACTCCTAAACTATTTTATTTATTTTCTCAGTTATTACTTAAGATATTTAAATGAAAAAACGATGTAAAAGAGATATAGACTACCTTTACTTGGGATATTTTTTTCAGAATTATAAATCAATTATTAAGAATAAAAAAAATAATTAATTTTTGGAGGGTAATTTTCACAAATAACCTTTAGTGTGACTACTTGAAAAAAATCACAAATAATGCTCTGTTATCGAGTTATTACATGTAGAAGTTTCAAGTTGGTCAGGTAAGTGGAACATAGTTAAATAATTTAAAGAAAATTGAAATATTATGAATTGTCAGAAAACGCGCCTGGGACAAATCGGGATGAGTATAAATATTATGAACACATTTGCAAGTCGAGTATTGTTTTTTTTTATCTTTAATAATTGATTTATAATTCTGAAAATATATCCCAAGTAAAGCTAGTCTATAACTCTTTTACATGTTTTTTTTCATTTAAATAGTTTAAGTAATAACTGAGAAAATAAAACAATTTAGGAGTTTTACCCTCATATTACCCTTAAATAAAAGGATAGAGATCTGAAGTTTTGCAGAATGGTTTTTCAGACAAAAAGCATTGTTTAGCAGCCAACAAAAATGGAAAATAGTCTGGAAGTTGTTTCACCCATTTGTTAGAGCCTTTGTTTATGATGTCACTATTAATATTTTTCCATTCCAAGTTTAATTTTTCTTTGAATTAATCCACATTACTTATATCATATTTTCGTATTCTAGTTTTTAAATCTGTCTATAAATTTTCTATAGGATTTACATTTAGACTTTGTGGGAGTGTGTTCTTTACTTTAGGGTAATTGTATAACTATTCTCAAATTATACGAACTTTATGTTTAGAATCATTATCTTGGTAAAAAACTATCATTAGAAATTCACAAACTATTTGCACTGATCTTTAAATTTTCTTTTAAAAAATTATATATTTATGCTTATCCAGGAATTCATCAATAATATTCTAATACTCCAACTTTGACTGCGACGAAACAACCCCATACCATAACATACCTATCCTCGTATTTTACTATAGGCTAGAGATTTAATTTTTCAAGGCTGGTATTTCATTTTCACTATATAATTTGTCGACCATCAGATTGAAAGACATAAGATTTAGATTCGTCGCAAAAAATTACGTTTGCTTGTTTCATACGTCTATTTTACGTATTGATTTGCAAATTGTATACGTTTTAGTCTGCTTGATTCAGTAATGTATGGCTCCTTTCTGGCAATTCTTCCATTATAAGTATCCATATTTTCTTATAACACGACAAACTGTTTCGTTATTGCCGTTTTTTCCTATTTGATATTTTAGCTTTGGTACAATTTCCGGGGCACTAGTTTTAGGATTTTTCTTTACTATTTCTTAAATTCTTCATTCTTCATGATCTGTTAGTGACTTTCTGTTAAGATTTCAAAGTTTATTTACTACTCTGTTTTGAGTTTTTTACCTTTTGAGAATATACTAAATAAATAATAAACCGGCTTTTTTTTTAACAGTATCGCTAATTTATTGTACACTTTTTCGATCTTCATGACGACTTACAATTAGTTTTCTTAACTCAATCGATGTTTCTTTATCTTTTCTGCCCATTTTGCATGTACATGTACTAAATACTATTGATTACTATTTTGGCTAAACAAAATAATAATTGCCGATTATCTTCCATTGCATGCACAATAAACTAAAAATCCTGATATAATATAAACATTCCCTAAGATGCATGTTACTGTTTGTTTGTTGGCGGTACGAATGCAGCTTGATGAATAGTGACATTCTTTTCTTATTTATTGTATTTCTAAATTGTAAAAAATAAAATTGTGTTATAAATACATACACAGGGTGTCCCGGTTAAGTGAGTACAGCAGGATATCTCGGAAGGAGTTGTAGTTATTAAAAATATGTTCGTACAAAAGTTGTTTGGTAGGACGGGTTACATCATGTAGTAATAATTGTTTTCTTATGGGTGGAGTAGTAGAGGAGATCTGAAGGTCAATCTAATTTTCTTAAATGGAATGCTATATTTTTTTCTTCAGAAAGTAACAGCTGGCACTAAGACAAATCCAAAGAGGTGCTATAATGTAGTATTCTGAGTTCGATAAAGGTAAATCGTTAACTTATGTTTACGTTGTGCATCGGCTGACGGCAGACAGCTAGCAACCGCTGCTGAGCAGCGTCGAATGCGTCGGTATCAAGTTACTGCAATTATGATATTATAAACAGAGATTGAAGATTATTGCTAAAGCCATAAAGTATCAATTGCAATTTTCACTTACTAGTTAAATAATTTTTTATCCTTCTACATGTTCACCATCATTGGAAATACATATTTGTAATCTTTTTAAAAATTGTTTCTCAACACTTTTTAACATTTCCTCTGATATTGATCTGCATGCGGTCGTAATTCTTGTTTGTAAATCATTTATGTTTTCTACTGGTGTCTGAAAGACTATTTCTTTTAAATAGCCCCACAGAAAAAAATCACACGGAGAAAAGATCTGGCGACCTTGGAGGCCATGCAATTGGTCCGCCACGTCCAATCCATTTATTTTCGAATTTAATATTTAGCCCGTTACGAACTGCTGTAGCATAATGGGGAGGAGCTCCATCTTGTTGAAACCAAAGATTTTGTCTTTATATTATTGGCATTGCTCAGCAGCGGTTGCTAGCTGTCTGCCGTCAGCCGATGCACAACGTAAACATAAGCTAACGATTTACCTTTATCGAACTCAGAATACTACATTATAGCACCTCTTTGGATTTGTCTTAGTGCCAGCTGTTACTTTCTGAAGAAAAAAATATAGCATTCTATTTAAGAAAATTAGATTGACCTTCAGATCTCCTCTACTATTCCACCCATAAGAAAACAATTATTACTACATGATGTAGCTCGTCCTACCAAAGAACTTTTGTACGAACGCATTTTTAATAACTACAACTCCTTCCGAGATATCCTGCTATACTCACTTAACCGGGACACCCTGTAGAATAGTGTAATAATGAATTCTGCTAATCTTAGATAAAAAATATCCCTAAGAAAAGTGTACTTTTTTTATTTATTCTACATGTCCGTATGATGTACGAATACAGATGGAAGTAACTGTATGTGTTTATTGAGCAACAAAACATTAATCTACTATCTTACTAAATACAAGTATTTTTCAAAACATACCTTTTCATATGCACTCCACATCCAAGGAGGTATATCGTAGCCAAATAATATCTTCGGCGAGTCTGATTTATAGTATTTCGCATGAAGATATTCACCTGCTATCATCTAGAACAAAATAGTTTTATTCACATCTGTCACGACTTTTATCATTATTTTATTACACTGGAAATCATGCATATTTTTCACAAATCTAATTAACTAACAAATACTGGATTGAATAAACTATTATCTGCGTAACTTTAAAAACAATTGACATCATAAATATGTATCTGAATTTAAATATTTAACTACACTATGATATTTGGAAGAGATTTACGATTGACTACAATTTATCATGTTTCTTCTTTAAGATAAAAGAAATAAAACATATAATCTATCAACAATGTGTTAAAAAAGAATGGTCAAATGTATCGATAGATTGATACAATAAAAATAAAAAAAAAAAAATCAGGTTTCTAATTCTTTTTTTTCGTTTTCTTCCGATAACTGATTTCACCGAGTTTTACTAGAATATGTTTTTAACATAGCTTACGTATAACAATAGATCTTTGTAGTATCAATGTGTAATTAATATATAAAACTTATTATATACATTTTTTAGAAATTGAATCTCTTCATGGGTAAAATATGATCGTGAACATTAATGTACTAGCTAAAGAACGTCAAGATAAAATTAATACCAGCTCATACATAACACACCTTATAAGAAATATTGTCTGCAATGAAAACTACAGATAAATCGTTCTATATAATTAATGCATTTTATTTACCGTACCGTCGCGTCGCAAGAATGAGATAGAATTTAACCGCAGATTGAACACTGCTCTTAAAGACGATCAATTTCTCTCGCTATTATTCAACGCCATCATATTCACCTCTTCTTACTATACAGGGTGACCCTAGCAAGTAAGTTCTCAAACGTTTCACCATTACATTCTAAATACTTTTTCATACGTTTCTGAATATTTTTCATTATATGTTTAACTGTTCACATGTAAGTATTACCATGTTAACGTTGAATTATCCTGTTGCTTTCATGTTTACTAACATAGTACTCACACTTCATCATAACTCTTGCATTCTTACTTACACGTACATTTCGTTCAATTGATAACCATGTAGTTTCGGAAGGTGTATCAAAATGTTTCTGTTAATAACCGTATCGCAATGGCTTGTATGAGTAATGAAAAAGGAGAGATACTTATTGTCTATATTCAATGCGGTGAAAATTCAACAGCTGCTGCACAAATATATTTGCAACAATTAACCTACAATCGCAGTGAACATACTTTAAAATAGATAGAAAGGAACATAAAAAATTATGGTTCATTTCAACAGACTAGCAAATATTGTACAAAGCCAATTATATAAAATTAAGATATTAATTTACAAGTATTAGACATATATACGTGGAGATCAATCCTTCGGCTTCAACATACGTAAGACACAGGGACGGAATATCCTCATTCCATAGTTATCCAAATGTGGTTACGCATCTTTCAATAAATAGCACTGTAAAACAGTTCAACATATCTTCTTTAACATATCTTTTGATGGTGTCAAAACAAATAACTCATGTACTTGCTGACTGTCCCTTCAAAAGTCCCTTCCAGCAATTCGTCACTAGAACTAAGTTCACCTTCTCCCTTCAAATCCAATCCTTATAGCTACACCTACAAAATCTGTTACAAAAGATTTCTAAAAGAGAGCCAGTCCAGTCAAAAACAGTCAGTCCAAATATCCATACCATGTTTTCCTCACTTCGCGCAGTTCGCGTTTTGTAATACGAAATCCGCGTGTAATAAGGATCTCCGTCGCAATAATTATTATATCGTTAGAATCGGCGTCAGCTTCCTCACCTAAATTCCAACACTATAAACAAATCACCATGAAACATTTTACAGTACAGCAACGTGTGCATATTGTTAAAATTTGTTATCAGAGTTCAAGTTCTGCTTGAACTTGTTTTCGTGCACTCTGTGAAATTTTTGGTCCACCAAATGGATCCTCTGAGCGTACAATTCGTCGAATTGTGAAGAAATTCAAAGAGACCGGATCGGTTTGCGATGCAACACGTCGTAAATATCAACGTTAAACTCACGCTAAAAATATTACTTCTGTTTGTGACAGTGTGGAAGAAAATCTAAACCTATCAATACCTCGACGTTTTCAACAATTGCGACTTCCATGCAGTACCACCTGGCGTATTTTACATAAGGATTTAAATCTGCGCCCGTACAAGAATTAAAGCCTAGAGACCATTACACGCGTCATAAATTCTCAAATTAAGTTTTGGAGAACTTACGAAATGATAACAGTTTTGGGAAGAAAATAATTTTTAGCAGTTTAGAATGAGGTCCATTTTTTTCTCGACCGATTTGTTAACAAGCAAAATTGTCGTGTCTGGGGAGATGAAAATTCTCGCATGATTCATCAACAAATGATACATTCAAAAAGGGTGACAGTTTCATGCGGATATTGGGCTCGTGAAATTATTGAGCCGTATTTTTTTGAGACAACAGTGAACGGTAAGCATTATCGTCTCATAATAACTATTTTCTTTTAGAACAAATTGAATGATACGAATGTGGACGACATTTGGTTCCAACAAGACGGTGCCACATGATGATGCCATCGAACGAAAAAAAGAAAAATTTAATAGTCGGTTAATTTCACAAAAAGGAAAACATCAATTGGCTACCAAGATCGTGTGATTTAACACCGTTAGACTTTTTTCTAGGGATTTTTAAAAAGTAAAGTCTATGTCAATAATCCAGAATAAACGACGAGCTAAAAAACAGTATTACAGCTGCCATTGATGAAATTGAGTCCCAGATATATATGTGAAAATATGGAAAATTTTGTCAAACGTATCGAGTTCATAGAAAAAAACTGAGGGGAGCACTTTAATGATATTGTATTCCATGATTAACGTCATGAAATAATCTTCATGTTAAAATCAAGAAATATCTCAAACAATTTGTGTTTTATTTCAATTTGAAGATGTGACAGTTAATTCGGATAACCACATAATATCAGTCAGAGTTTGACTTTCGCATATTAAAATTCCAAACATTTCATCCATATCATTACCCTTTAGGATAGATTTTACATGCGGGAGATAATTTACGAAGAACATGGTTTTATTGATTTTTCTTATGACACAAACTACTCGATCAATTTTGTAGACATACGTATGTATGCAATAAGCATGCATAAAGGATAAAACATCCACATCTGAAAAATTGCACAAACAATTAATTAAGATATAGTATCAATATGTAGTGTGATATCATTAATACGTGCTTTATCGTTTCGTATCTCTTCCTGAGTAACAATTTAAACAGTGAACCATATCGACAGTTCTTGAAGTTTACATTGCCCAACCTGTTACATGATGTCCCGTTTCAAGTACGATATAATCTGAAATGCCATCAACAAGGTAAGCCCTAAACATGAACTGACCAACTTTCTTATCAAAAATCAATATTCAAACAGCTCGTAACCAACTCACATAATTCATTCATTCGCACGTTTCACGATCAATACCTCGTATATCGATCTGTTTTAACCGTTTGGCTGCTGATGGATATTTCCGGACATATGCCAAAACTGCGGCACTAATTGCGCGTGTATGGGAAAAAATGGAAAACACCGTTCATACAATAAATTCACTTGTATTGCATTGCAACAACAAAAATTTAAAAAATACCATTTATTTACATAAATTTGTTTTATTTAATTTTGTGGATAAAATTGGTAAAAAGCACTTATAACTCAGTCAAATTAACACAAATAATTTTTTATGATCTTTTACACGGGTGGTTTGCTATACAAATCGCGTGAATTCCCTTTTTACAAATAGAGCAAATTAAGTTTGAACGTGTAACTCCTCTACCTTGGCATAATAAAAAAGAAGCGCTATCGCGCTCTTCGCATTTTTGGCACAACATAAGAGCGGTCAAACGGTTAAGCAGACGTCATAACTATTATAAGAGAAATATTTAGTTATTGTATAAAGGCTAATATCTAATTAAATAATTCTGGTAACAAATAATCATTACCAATGACATAAATTTAATTTTAATTATCAGTAATCAATATAAATAACCGAAATACTTTTGGGTTACCAGTAACCATTATTGATGACCGAAATTTTATTTTAATTACAAATAACCATTATCGATTACAAACGAATTTTTCGGTCACTGTTAAGCAATATCAATGGCAAAAACTTTTTTTGGTTGTATTCCACTACAGATCGTTGTTACTAACATTACTATTGATTAGAATTCATTGATAACATACAAAAGATTAATTATGAAACTTACATACTTTATTAAGTAAGAAAATGTATAAAAATATGTGAAACAAAGAATAGAATAAAAGTATTGTAGAACAATAATTTTATCAACACTTCTATATACTAAAGTTACACATGTTTTGATATTTAATATGTAAATTTTGTATTTAATTTCATAAACCTAAATTTTTATAAATGTTTTCCAGATAGTTTCGATCGTCTGTTGTTTGGCATTATTTTAAGAGCTGAAAACACTTCTTCCACGCTAATCATTTGGGCAACAATCATTTTCGAAATTTGAAAGATTTAGTTAAAATAGGTATATCCATACATTGTTGTCATTTAATTCTGCAAATAATGCAATTTTCTCATTAATTTGTTCAGTTTTTAGAGTGAAAGGGCAGTTGACGAAATAAACATGGATGCTACTTGTACCGATAATACATCAATTCTAAGTATAAGTATTACTTCTTTATTTCTTCTGAGAGAATCAATAAAAGAAGTGGAAATAGCCTTCTTCCGATGACGAATTAGAAGATAATTCTCATTTTTTTAAATTCCAATCGGTGTATGATAAAATCGAAAATTACAAGAGAAAGCCTAACCAACACCGATACTAAATTAATAATCTTACTAGAAAGAGGAAACGTATGCGATACCACGTGTAGCAAAAGTAGTTATAGTTGTTCACGCAGTACCTGCCATACAAATTAACAAAGGCAGGGCATTTTCAGCTCTTAAGGGGGCATACCTCTTAGACAGTTACAAAAATACCGATTTTTTAGTTAATTTTTATATAAATAATTAGTAAGTGAAAAGCTTCAATTTTCTTTTAAGAACACGTATGTAACATTCCCTTTTATTCTCCTTTTTTTTTTATTTAATTAAAAATGTTGCAAAATGGGTGAGTTATCCACTAATTCTGAAAGATACGAGTATGTGTGTTGGAACATTGATTATTGCCCGTTATCGCTGTCAAGGACTAGAATATCTAAAATAAAAAATTCTTCTTGATTTATAAGTAAAAATGTATTATATACAATTTAGCATAGGACTTTTCAAAAATGTTAATAATTATAGAAATGGTAATACCTTGAAGAGGAAACATTTTTTTTTACTAAAGATATCAAGATTAAACTGTTATTAAAAATTAAACAATTCAGAGATTGAAAAAATCCTCAACAACACTGTAGAATGTTTAATAAAGAATATACCCTTAAAATTTTGAAAGAAATGAGACGTGTAATTCTGAAGATTTTATGTCAGTCAGTTCAAAAAACAGTTCCGAGGAAAATGTAAAATAAGCTTTAAGATAAGATTCTCTTCTGATAATCAGAGATTTTTTATATTTTAACGTCAATCTACTATTGAGAGTTCATACAGCAATCCTTCTGCTTTGAACCAATACATTCTTCCTTCTGTAGGGTGTTCGGTAACTGTTAGTGGAAAACGAAAGGGACGATTCAAGAAGCCGATATAAAACGAAAATCAAGAAGCATACAAAATTTGCGCTTGAGGTTTCGTTGTTTAGTTATTAACGTTTAAAATTATGACTGTAAGCTAACAATCTTTCTTAAACTAACGAATACAGGTCAAAACAAAACATAAGGGGTACAGTGGTTTTGAAACTTAAAAACAGATTGCCGGCACCATTTTCTTATGCAAGTTGTCGAAAAGAAGACAGAAACATTCGGTAGCGTACACTGCATTATCGACTTCGATAATCATATCATTTGTTTCACCATACACGGGTGTATGTTGAAAAATTCTACAAATATGTATTTCATGTTACACTGTAAGCATCACGAACATAATACACACAACCATTGAAAAACAATCATTGTGCACTACAAGGTTCACAGAGACACACGCGTACGTACGGAATGAAAACTAAAAAGTACAGAAAACTGAACAAGTTAAAGAAAAATAAGTTAAATCGTATTAAAAGTTTATAACTGTGAACGCGTTAAGCAGCTCCTTAGAAATTTCGCTTTTGTTGCCGAAATTATACTGTTCTTTCACAACTTTCACTGTTAATCTTCTAACGTTTTTTAGACACATCTGATGAACATCGTTTTCCCTTTCGCTGTTATAATAGCCTTACTTAAAAGCACGTGTGTGTATGTGAATATTATAATGCATAGTAATTGCTTTTCAGTGATTTGTGTGCATTATGTGTGTTTTACGTGCATAGTGTACGTAGTAAACATGTGTAAAGCGTATGGATTCCTGTATGAACATGTATAGTGCATGACTGTACTTTTTTTAGGGCGATTGGAATGTGTACATTTTTTAGTTATTTATCCATATCAGTTCACGAACTGGGGGAGATATTAATCTTCTCCACTCACAATCAGTAATAACATCTAGCGCAATTCGATATGCTTTTATAGATTGTAGCGAGTAGGCAGATTTAATGTTTAATCTGCGATTTTTTTTTATAAAATGTTGCAAACTCGTATATGTATAGTGCCGAATGTTAGTTTTCTGTTTTACCGACTTGTACTGTCGTGTATTGTTGGGTTTGAGAAGCACTGTGCTCCCCTTATCTTCCCTTGACCTATATTCGTTGGTGTAAGGAGGTTTGCTAAGCTACAACCATAGTATTAAACGTTAATAATTAAACAACTAAGCCTTAAACGCAATGTTTGTATTCTTGAAATTTGTCTTATACTGGCTTCTAGAATATGCATCCCTTTCATTTTCTATCTCCAGTTGCTGAACACCCTATATATCAGGTGATCTCCATAAAGTTTAGAGTCAACTACAGCTTTTGTTATTTTATTGTCTCCATCCCTTGTATGAGTACTGTATAGGTACTGTATGATAAGAAACCTTAAAGTACATTCTTGTAAGCAATATAATAATGCTCTAATACAATATTTCCGTTTCATCGGATCTGCGAAAACATTCAGCATGACAAAATTCCCTTCTGTATCTATTGCTCTAACTTTACCAAATATTCGATTTTTTAAACATCGCGCTGACATACATGAAACTTTAAGAAAATTATTAAAAAAGTAATCGGTTTTTGAAAGCTCTTAAATTGATGCTAAACGACTGGAAATGCAAATTATCTGCACAAAATTTACAAAAACCTAGATTTATGAGATTAAGTACAGAATTTACATATTAACCTTTTAACTAGAGAAAGAGAGTTAATTGATGAATCAACACTTAAAACACAACAGTTTATGTATAAAGGTGTTAATTTTTAATTGCACTGGTACATCGGTATTAAATATAGAATACATCATATCGACATTTACAAAAATCAAAATGAAATAATTAGTTATTATTTTCATTAATTTTTAATTATAAACTGGAGATATTTCGTTTCTGTTTGAAAGGTGAACATAGTTAACAGACTAAGTATTAATACACGTATAATGTACGCAAGTGTTAATAAAAATATTTATGCATACAAATTTAAAAAATATAATATTAATAAATATAATAAAATACCTTTTATTGTATCCTCTATTTTATATATTTTCATACTGTTTCCTTATTCAATAAAATATATAGGTTTTATAAATAATTCCTTTATGTTGCCAATGAATGCTAATTATTATTATAATTTTTGTTCTTATAGTTAATCATTAGGAAATTTCGCCGAAAAGACGGTTAAAATTGTAATTTCAACTTTATTTTGTTTTTAAAATTGTTTATAAATATTGTCAGCCTTTGATTTCATCTTTGAGTTTACATGTTTATTTTATATTACAGATACAATTCACAAAAGAAACAAATTAGTGTCATACAAAATGATGCGCGTAAAATAACTAGAAAATAAATGTGACATATTTAATGTAAATACATTCTATCAATTTGGTACGTTACAATAAGCAATAAAGATACAAATTCCAGAAACGCTTCAACGGAATGTCTACTTTAGAAAAGTGATACATTGTAGGTAGTGCGCATGCGCAACATTTGTTCGCCTGTTAATAGTGATTACACGGCGTCAAACATCATGATAAACTTGATCTTTGTTCTCAATATTCCCGAAATTTCATCATTTTGAATAATTTATCTTTCTGATCTTACAGATAATTTTATCTTCCAGATAAAGTTCAGGGAAATCAAAGGTATTTTTCCAAATTATTCCATGGGTGGGGGAACTGTAAAATCAACACGTGAAGCTTAAGCATCGTATATTGTTGTATTTGTTAACAATAAATACAGTTTTATATAAACATTCGAAAAGAGTATTTCTTTAGCTTTAAAAAAAAACCCAAGATCGAAATACTATCTTTGAGCAAAGCTGAAATAGCAAGATTAAAGTGAGGACATGCCAAATGATTTTGTCTGTTTTTTCAAAACTGTAACATTAAATATCTCGAAAACCGTTCGAGATAGAAAGCTAAACTTTTACATGATTTTGCTTCTCGGGGTTATCAACAAATTCTGTAAGTTTGGAAAAAATCAGTGTATACGACCGCAATTCTGTACGCTTTGACGTGTAAGCTAAATTAATAGATCAACTAAAAATTAATATTTTTTAATCATTCCATTTTTTGAGAAATTTCTTTGAGATTTGTTGATAACGGACTTCCATTTAAATAAAAATTAATTTTCATTCAATGACGCTTTTCTAAAAAAAACTTTATAGTAACTATTATTTTGGCTGTTTGATTTAAAATACTTACTGACACTGTAAATTTTGAAAGATGTGTAAGAATCTCGTAAAGTATTAAGTTTTCAACGACCTTACTTTGTACCCTGTTTTCGCAAAATAATTCAAAAAATCAATTTATACAAATAAAGTGAAAATTGTGTGGCTCTATTAAAGAAGAAGAGTACACAAACACATTTTGAAAAAGAATATGATATTTGCCCATTTGCTAGAATTACCATGTATTAACTGATCAATCAAACAATGACAAGAGAGAAAGTAAAATGTTTAAAAACATGAATGCCAAGAAGTTCAATGACCTCCGGCTACAGAATGTGAATCATTAATCTGCTTCCACGTGTTCTAGCTAGACGCCCTGTTATTCTCTCAAAGATCGAATGCCTCAGAGACAACCACTGATATGTAGGATTTTCCAATAAGAGCGATAGAACTTTGAACTGAAATGAAACGAAAACTACACAAGATAATCTAGTAATCACTACTTTATTTTAAAATACATTCGATGGCATTATATGTATATGAAATACAATATCATATAAATGACTACCACAATTACGTTTGGTGGAGTGAATACGACAAACCCAATTTTCGATGACTCTGGCACATAAATCGGATTAAGTTCTATCGCTCTTATTGGGAGATCCAATATATCTATGTATATAATCTGCGATTAAAAGCTAGAGAAAAGACGACGGATTCGAAATTATTGAGAATTCCGAAGTCGATAATCTTACCTCCGGCTTTTACCAATCTGTCACCACACTAACAAAAGTAGGTTAAACGGTCAGATTCCAAGTAAAAGCTGTCTTATATGATACACAGCCGTGAGGGGCAAAATGAATGAAATACGACAGGTTCTGCCGTTTTTACCTGTTTTCATGGTTCTTTCTTCCAGCCCCGAGGGGAAGAATGACCGCGAGAAAAAGGAACGAGGACTATCTTTGAACAATTCATTTACTTATGGAATTGTGCGTTTTAGCCTTGGTGCGGTAGGTAAGCCTTTTACGGGTTTTACCAATCATTCTATGGTTACGAATGAAAAGAAAGTAATCATTTGGACTTATGTTTTAAACGACCTTCTATAGAAGTTGGAATAATAAATTAAATGGATTTTATAAATTCATTTCAAACAAAAAATTCAGTGTGGTCAATTTCTTACATGTATGTAAGTTTCTTCATAATGGAGATAAAATTAATGTACTCCGAATGAGAAAGTACAATATAATACAATATGTACTTGCTGAACTGTGTGGTAAAAATATTTGATAAATTCTAAATAAAACCGAACCTGTGAAAATCTAAATAGATTCTTTCCATGCTTTGATAAGAGTACACTGATGGATAAAATTATTAGACACCCTAAACATTACTAAGATAAGGATTTAATATCGCATTTATCTTAAACAGCGTTACAAAGAAATCAAAATAATTTATTTTTAACTATCATCTTTAAATAAATTAAAGGAATATTACAACAAATTTTCAATTTAAACAAAAATAATACAATTTAGCTTGGAGAAAATTATAAGACACTAACATTATTAATAAAAAAAATCTATATAATTAAATAAAATTATAAAATCTTTTTTAATATTAATGATCTGTGGATCCTTCTTTGTTTTTGAACCATCTCGATAGAATTTTATGTAATTCTTTTATAAAACTTTGATCCTTATTTCTTCGTGCACTCCAAATCGCTTTTTTTAGCTCCTTTTGCTTGACACCTTCGTATACCATTTTGTTAAGTTTTCCCCATACATTTTCTAAAATGTTTAGGTCCAGAGACCGTGCTGGTCCATCTAAAATTAGTACGATTTCAATATTGAAAAAGTCTTTTATAATTTTAGCCGTATAGACAGGTACAGTGTCATGTTGGAAAATGACATTTTTTCCAGCTATTCTACTGGCACAGTTCTGAATTTGTTCTATGATTAAGTTTAAGTAATCAGTACTTTTCATTCTGCCATCAATAAACTTGATTTTCGTCTTTTCATTGTGACTAACATCTGCCCATAACATTATAGAACCTCCACCGCATTGACGACAACCTAAAATTCTCTCATCTTTTCGAAGGTCGTGGAAATAGTATTTCCAGCTATTAGGGCCATCCAAATTCATTTTTTTCTTATCAGTGAAAAGCATTTTCTGCCACTTTCTTTTCCATTGAAGATGTCTAAGAGAGAATTGTAACCAGTGTTATTTGTGCACTGCTATTAATGGCAGTTTAATGGCAAATCTTTCTCTTCTCAAGTGCTTTGCTTGCTGTATCGTTCTTTTTACAATTTTCACCGATACATTTAAATTACATTTAGCTAAAATTTGCCTCGGTGTAAGGGTTGAATACAATGCAGCTTTCAAAAGTTCTCTTGTTTCTGGAAGACAAAGTTGGTGGTCTTCCCGATCTCTTTTTTACTCCGTAAATTTTGAATCAAGTCAGAAATTCGGTATTACACACTGACTTCTTTTAAGTCAAATTATTAGGTAATGTTAAGTGAAATTTGGTTTAAAATTTTTTCTTTTTGCTTTGCAGCATTTCAATTTTTTCCCTCTTGTTTAACAATTTGCCTTTCGATATGTTTTTAATTTTATTATTTTTATAACTTCTAATTAGAAAAATCACTTCAACAAAGGATTTAGCAGCCGATATACGTGAATACAGTTGATTCAATGACTTTCTGTAAGAGACTAACACTGTTGTCTTATAATTTTGACACTTATTAGTTTCGTCCATGGGGGTAGTTACAAGGAAAATTCGGACTACCAGTTTTTGTTCTATTTTCTCTATTTAATAGTACATTTAAACTAAAAAAAAAATAATCTGAAACATTAAAAATTTAGAAGTATGTGTTAGAGTATTTTTTCTGATTCTTTCGTTACAAATCTCAGTTATGAAAAATAACAAATTCATAGTATTATATTTTTAAATTTGTACTATTTCTATATTTTTTTAGTAAAAGTACCTGGAAATAACTCACTATCCTCTTTTTCAGATTTTTCGGTGAGATGCGTCATTGTCAAAAAAATTAAAACTGATTTATACGAACTATTGTACTCAGCAATGTAACGTGTGTTGTTGACAGACTTACTCCTTTTTTATTACTAGATATTTGAAAATTATTTTATTTTCAATCGTTTTATATCATATCTATAAATGTGGTTCTTCCAAATTGATTACTCGAAAAAACCACTTATTGGAACGGCTTTGTTCTTCCTATTAGTTCGGATAATTCTACTGTATCAAAAAAACATAATTCGAATTTACCTATATGAATTTTCACTGTTTTCATTTAAAAGTGTTTTTCAATCTTTGCTTTGAATCATTACTTTGAAACAGAAACTTTTTAAACTGACACTCATTGCAAAAGAATTCTATTAAAAGTATATTAACACATAATTGAATCATTAAAAAAATTACAAACAAATATAGTTGGTTCAAAATTGACTTAAATTTGAAGTTCATTCTAATGAAACATTCATTTTGTTTCAATTAATTTAACTCGTAATTCTCCTTTTTCTCGTACCTTTTTAGTGGGAGTAAATTTAAATATCAGTTTCTTTGTGAAAATAATCAAAACTTGAAGAGATTCTGCTTGAAGAACAAAGAAACGAAAACTTCGTTCCGATGTTATAACAAGCCTCAGCAGTGCTGGAGAGAACCACTCTCAAATTCTTGGGAAGACTCAGGTAGAAAATTCGTGTGCTAGTGAAACGGTTTGACGCAGCAAACGCGCAAACAAACGACTTCAGACGGAATTCTTGTGAACAGCTCAGTGAAGAAGAGGGATCGTTGCTAACAAGGGCCCGCTTATTATTTCAAGTGCCACTATATACATATGTATATGTTCACGGACAGATCGAATAGCATTTTCATTGAGGAACAAGAAATATTATTTGATTGAGAATACAATCCTTAAAGTGATTCAGTTTACAAAATCATAAAATACTTTAGTTCTCTCACGAATGTGTTCCTCGCAAATAATACCCATTTCCTTTACCTACTCTTTTAGAATGAATAAAAAAATGCATATTTTATTTTATGTGAAATTGTATAACTAATAATAAAGTGAATATCGAAGTTAATAATAATGATAAGTATGTAAACACTTCATTAATAAATAAGAAAAAAAGTTGTTCCTGCTCTAAGCACATGAAAAATGGTTACGATATTCTGTTTTTTAATACTGCATATGTTTCTAGAAAAATAATTCATTTTTTGTCACGGATCATTCAATTAAAAATATTAATTAGATTTATTTCCAAAAGGATGAAAACTCGATGTTTGAATGTACCGATTCCACCTAAAATAATAAGTAATAACATATTAAAATAACAATATTATACCCTACACTTATGTTAATGAAACATAAGTGTGTGCATGTATAGTTTCTCTTTATTGTTCATCCTCAGGTTCTAATACAAAGTAAGTGAATATCTTTCACTATATCTTCTTCGAACTGAATGCGAACGTAACATAAGATGCCAGATTGATATCGGGATCTTGGAAGAATAGAATTTGTATAGCGAATCCAATGCAGAAGATATCAAAGGGGTTTGAGTAACTAATGTATGACAACTGTTAGTTAATGTTGGTTAGTGTGTCTGAGAAGCTAGATTCTTATCTTAGCGTGTATTATGGTCGAAAGAAGCATCCGTATAGTTTCAGCACTATTTCAGCACAATTCTATTTTGACAGTTGATCAAAAAGGTCATAATGCTCATTACTTAAAGCTAATATAACGTCTTTTAATAGATAAATTGATATTGCAGTTAGAATTGAAACTAACAAACACAAAAATTTGTACTTACATCTCATGCAAAAACAGTCATATGTAAATATAATTACAAATAGATGCAAACGATATTTAGAGAACGTTATTTGGCTACATCTATAACAAGAAGCAGTCTTCACTTAAACGCAACATCCGGCAATAAAATGTCAAAAGGAAATTTATAACTTTTTCGATTAGTAATAAAATGTTGTAAGTGATAAACATATGATTCGTTTAAAATTGATTTCACAATTTAAACATTCAATTTAATCTTTTCCATAAAATCAAGTTACTATTGAGCCATACATCCCGCGGGTTTTTATATTAATGGAGTAACACAATTAAAATATTACACAGCTTAAAATCGAAATACGTTAGAACTACTCTGACTTAGGTATCTTGTACAATTTCCAACAAATAAATTTAGTATTTCCTATAGCACCACCAAAATTTTTTACTTCATCAAAGGAAGAGATAAATACATTATCCAACTACTGAAAATATAAACATTTATAAAAGGACAAAATGTTTATATGAAAATAGTACAAACTATAAATGCAAAATATAACTTTTGTCTACAAATTTTTAGTCTTAGAATATCAATTATAAATTTATACGAAAAATTTATACACTTACTTAATAAATCTTGAAACGAAGCCCAATATTTATAAAAGCAGGCAATTAAACAAGAACGATAATGTAGAAAATATGTACCTAACTTAGATTTAAATATTTTTTAATTATCATATTATTAAAAGGTACTATCAAATGTATCAATAAACTCTATTTTTTAAATATTTGCACACTCTTTATTTTTTCTTTTTATTATAAAAGAAAGATTAAGTTCGTACAACTTTTCTCTTTGAAGAAAATTATATTATTAATTAAAAAATATATTTAAAAACATTTTATATACAACTGTGGTATACACACTTAGTTTCAAATTTAATTCTGTTTAGAATAAAATCTACAAAGAAAATTTTGCATACACAATTTAATCTTTTCCACAAAATCTTTTCTTTCTCAAACGTACTCTGTATTACAGTACGTGCAATACACCGTCACTTTACAGTGATAATCAATTTATAGTGTTTAATAAAAGTAAAGAAAAATGTAAAAAGATTGTGACATTTCAAAACTTGTAATGTAATCAAAATATTCATATTTATGAACAATTAAAGAAAACTAGCAAGTTCGACAATTTCGTGTTATTTTTGTAGAAAATAGGTAAATATCCACTTCAACACCTTCGACCTCGTTTATGGATACCTTGCTAGGCAGTTCAAAATAGCCAATGTCGTAAGACATATCATGCAGGATCTATAAATATCGTTAAGTTATCTATGGAATTCGAACGATTTTTCAACGACTCCTGTGTATAGGACACATGTGGAGGAAATATGAAAATATTCCCAGAAGTGATAAAGAAACTGCAGGGCACATATACATCTGTTCAGTTTCCTTTAGTGGGTAACGACCCTTCGTAGTCTGACCATGGCAGAGTGCAATTTTAAAGGATGCAAATAGAGGATGCAGTCTCTTCTGCTCTCGTGCTACTCGGCAAAAATACATCGACATGCACGTGCACCACTTCCAGATACCATAATTCGATTCCCACGACCACCGAAACTTAACGAATAACTCTTCTTTCTCCGTTGTATTCCATATGTGCGGACATGCTTACATGCTCGCACCTATATGCACGTTTTCGAAATTATTTCGAACACATCTAATGATGTATTAAATCGACATAGAGACTCTATCTGATAAAGACGAGCAACGAGCAGATAAAGAACAGCTGCGCACTGGTATCGTCAGGAAACTAGATAAAAAGATAGGAAGTTTTTTTTCATTTCCTCGTGAGATTATCACTTGCCAACATTTCAGCTACTAGAGGCATGTCAATCTGTATGCGGCTGGGAAAGCTGACTGAGATCATTTTTTGTCTGCAGGGTGTTTGATCGTATTGTAGCCATGCGCTCTACAAGCAGAGATAGTAGAAAGATGTACATAATAGTAATTGTACATACAAATCCAAAAATATTTGTACGTATATACATATATGCATATGTATCTTTGTGATATTCAATTTGAATATATGGCAATCAAATGATAGTCGTACAAGTTTTCAATATATATATATATATATATAAGGTAATAAAAAACAGATTAGAGCACTGTATGCCCCCCTAGATACCATGCAACTTTTGTTTGAAACATTTTTTCACACAACGAATAATTTACGAATTATTTGAAGCCTCATGTTAGGAAACTCCCTGTATAACTTGGTATGTTTTAAAAATGTTGGACTTTTATACATATATCCATCCGTGTATATGTATAAAGTACACATCACTTTAATCAACATATTAATACACAAAAGCATTCATACCAGGTTCCATAAAGTGAATTTTAGTCGAATTTAAATTGAAATTTGTTTTATACATTGTTGGAAAATACAAAATATATTCGTAAGGTTTTCAACTTTAATGAGAGTCGAAACGACAAGACTTCGTATGCGTAGGGTTGCCGTCTGTGTCGAGAACATCCTGCAAAGTACGACATTTTATTCCACTGTGGAGAACAGACTTTTCGGCACCGCGCGTTTAGTTTTTGCCGCAGAACGAGAGAAAGGAGGTCATAACGCGGTCTGAAGAGGCGTGCTGATCCAAGATGGAGGCATTATTATACGAGGAAACGGCGAATAAACGCCTTGATCGGTAAAAACCTAGACTTCAATATTTTTGAATTTAGATTTTAAAAAACTCTTTACTCTTAGGTTTCCTACCTTAGTCTGTTACGTATCGTTCTTGTCTGGAAGTTGATATTCTATGCCGCATTCTGAAGAGAATGAATTAAACGTAACTTAACACGCTTATTACCACCAGAAAATCGGTCATATGCTAGGCAGTACATTCTGAACCCCGCATACTACACTGGTGGCAGCGAATATGTTAATATGAAAATTTAAATAAGATAGTTCTTAAGCAACTGGAAATTACTTCGAAAGAACGTAATTTACCTACTTTGTGCCTAGAAATACATCCACATACTATTACTGATCCGCCACCGTGTTTTATGGTAGCCTGCAAATGTTTTCAGCTCTTTTTGCCGCTTTTTGCCGCTTTCTCCAACCTCTCACTCGTCACTACTTCCTTTTTTTAAGATAATAAAAGTATACGTATATGTAAATAGCACGTGAAACTAACGAATATGTCTAAAGTTTTTCCTTTCTTTTGTAATAAAAGTTCCGGGATAAATATATGTAGTGCTACTCTTCACAGTCCTCTTTACAGAGAGTAACCTCGCCTTACCCTCTACGTAGTTAGTCATCTTTCTAAATATTGCGATGACACCGAGTCATCGGCTACCGTTACAATCGACAACAGAGCGTCAGACTCTTTGCCATTGATTCGAAACCATAACAAATACAACTCCATTCATCGGTCTTCGAAACCAAATCCACGCTCATTAACAAATACAGTATTTCGGTCATCGGCAGTGTCAAAGTTTATAAAATTCAAATCCAAACTCCCGCATATTAACCTTACAAAGGAATTGACACTAACAAATATACAGGATGCATCCAAAAGTTATGCACTGTATGTAAAAAAGGGCATGGCCATGGCTTTAAGGGATGAGTCTACACCTCTAGATCAGTGGACAATTATAAAAAAACTTCCCGCGAAATTGTTTATAACAATGAATGTTAAATTTTTTTTTATATCAATCTATTCTGCTCGACAAGAAGAGAAAAAGTTTGAAAGGAGCCCACATGCCACAAACAAATCATTTTCGAGATATACGTTGATAAACTTCTGTCACAATTTAATTGGGTAGTTATACGTATAAAATAGGACCGACTAGACATGTAGTAGACGCGCGATATAATCGTGTACGTGCTTCTACATAAACGACGATTAAAGAAACAGCAAAGTTTTGAAGGACCCAAAAAATGTACTGACTCGAAAGCAAGCTGAACCAAATGACTTTTTTCTCCTATCTATCCAAATTGTAAACATTCGATACCAGAATTTAAAGCTGTTATGAAATACTACTAATGTTATTAAACTTTCGAAACCCATTACTTTACAATATTTAATACACAACACACTTATATAAAAAACAACCGTTCCGATATCATTAAATATAATGATAACATTTTCACTCATTAATTAGATGTTCACACGATTTATACTTTGATTTATACATCTTGATTTATACTTCGGAAAAAGTTTTGCCTGTCCACTTACTTCCATGTGTCCACTACCACTATTTACATTATTTCGTAATCTGTTAATTTTTCATGAATTTTATATATAACAACACACACGACAATCATAATAAAATTACTATTAACATTATTTATGATACTAAAGCAACTACTATTATTATTCATATAGTAACTACAAATACTAGAACTAAAATGATACTAAAATAAATATCTAAAGAATGATAAAAATGTATCTGAAATCTGTAATAACTTTGAGGTGCTCTCTCAACCGTTGTCAAAATGTCTCTGATTCCTTTAAAAAAGTTTCATTTCATTATAATACGTATTTTTACCTAACCTTCAAACACTGAATTTCACTGTGCCAAGATTGTTTCGACTTTTCCTATTGTCTTATGTTTCCTTTAATGATGTGTTTTCCTCAAATATTACGGATCTGGTTTTCATCAACATTCAACGGCAAGCAGAAAATAGTAAGCTGAATAATAGCAATGCCTCCTGCCCATAACAAAAGAATATTCTGACTTTTAAAACGCACGCTTTTCCCCAGAACAACAGTAAGCAGAAACATTAGAGTTGTTTGCCAAGCTGCTTTTCATATAAGCTTGATAAATTGATCTGCTACGTTTTTTAAATTTTACTGATTTTAGCCATATATAGGCAGATTAGATTTATTTAATTCCAAATTTTTTACCATCGAGTGTAGGGCGTTTTCGTTTTTGAAGATAAGTGAGTGATCCATAACAATTTTCGTAAAACGTACCTTTATCTTTCAAAGTTTACCCCTCCCCCCCAACTTTATTTTTCGAAAATTTGTAACCACCACAATGTAGGACATAAAAACCACACAACTTTGATTTAACACTTTTTCCATATCTTGTACTGTTTTGTAAATACATACATATATCCTATAGTATGAAAACTCACAATTTCTTTGAAACGGTGTTTTCACCCCTGCGGCCTTTTCATTGTTGAAATAACATTATTAGTGTCATTTGTACAACTTCTCTCGTAAATAATATTTTGGTGTGGCTTATAGGATAATCATCTTAGTAGTTCGTAGTGTTTAGTGTTTGCTCTACGACTAATTACACTAGTTTACAGCCATTTTGCACACTGGATGCCGCTATATGTTTCTTATGTACTTTGGTCCGCTAAACTCGAAAATCGCATTAAAAAATTTTTTTATGGATACGTTTTCGAGATATGAATTTTTTAATTTTTGTTTGAATTTTCTCAGAGGTAGTTTGACTATTTGGACCATATCTCGAGTTAGAAGCGACCGATCTGATCGTAGAAGGTACTAAATTAGAGACAATTGAATTGTCAACAAATATTACTAACATTATTTTCCAATCGCTTTAATAGTTTCATTGCAATGGACCACATTAACGAAAAAAAGGTGTGTTTCTTTAGCCAAAAGAAAGATTGAAAACTCACTCTATCGCCGGGAAGAAGTAGAAATCGTAGAAATATGCCCAGTTTGTTATTTTTTACGTAGAGTTTGTACTTTCACGAAGAGAACAAAGTATTTGTGAAGAAAATTCATGGATAAATACCGAAGTTATGACCAAATATGTGAAAGTAACGAAATTCAACTTTTTCTCAATATTTTTATTTTTTTCCTTATTTAATAAATAATTAAATATTTCAATATGATAGGAGATGTTTAGAAATAATTTTGGCTCCTGCTTTGTCTTTTGTTATTTTTGGAATCCGTTTCTCTTATGAGGAACCAAATATAATCTCCCATCATTCTCTCGTCCCAAAATCCCTGGTAGCGCCGCTCAATAGTCTTCATTTCTTGGTGGAACCTCTCACCATGCTCGTCACTTACGTTACCGAGATTCCCCGGGCAAAAATTCAGGTGCGATTGCAAAAAATGAATCTTCAGAGACATATTTACGCCTGTTGGAAAAATACTTGTCATCCGCTGAGGCTGCAGATTGGAATTCGTTTAAGTTAATAGTTTCGAATTTCCTTGGAAACAATAAGAGCCCGAATTACGAGATGATTGTTGAAGATTTACTCCAGAAATATGCAAGAATAGGTATGGAATACTGTCATTCTACTTAATTCTAAAATTATAACGAAAAATAAAAAGAATAGAAGACATATAACAGAAAACGAAATAGATCTAGATAATCTGGATAATTACGAAGTTCCTGAATACTTTGCAAAATGAAAATCAAGTATTATTTTATTTAATGTTCATACAAATGTAACAGATATACATTAGTGTAATAAACTTCATGTTTTTATTAACTGCAGTAAATGATACATCAAATGAAAAAATGAACTTGTTCCCTCTATAAATAGTTGAAATTTATGTATGTAGTTCGATTTACTCAAGCGTATCCTGGTGTTCGAATATTTTCGCTAGTCACTGTAACTGAAATTTGTCACACTGTACTCTTAAGTCAGAAGGAATCGCTGATTGAACAAATACTCGAATGATAGCTTGTTGTGAATATATTTACAATACAATCTATAACTTACACAATTATGTTTTTCAAGTTCAAATTTTATATAATGTGTTTTCTTAATGAGTATTATATTAGAATGTTTTACTAGTCTTCATGATGATGGCTTACGCTCCGATGTGCACATCCTGTTTCGAAACCTGGTATATATACTCTAGAAACAGAAATTGGTGAAGTCAACAACCGCGAGCTTCTACAAAATTCCAAACTCGGTGCTTCTCATGACAGGCGTGGATAAAAAATCACAAGATTCTAAAAACCTCCGAATGATCGTTCCGCCGTATGACAAGTGTTAACCGTTTACCAGGAGAATATCCGGTGTTAGCAATCTCCCGTCTGCTTTCGCGCCAACTAGCTACGCGACTTTGTTAATATATTGCTTCAAAAATGGGTCGTAATAAACGAGCACTAATATGTTTTTTATCATTAATTCTTTCCTCACTTCTACTTGGCTATCATAAATTGTTTATGCTGATTAATTAAGTGTTGATTAAACAAGTTTGATGTCTTTAACACCCGATACAAAGTTGATACTGATTTTGGCTGGTTGATATTTATTTGTTATGTTGGCTATTTCTGACGATTAGGTTACGCTTTGCTTGGTTTGTTCTCTTCCTTCTGGCCTTGCACACAATTCACTTTTCAGCTTTCATGCATGGAACGACGCAAGTACATCTACATTGTTATAGATTCAAATTTAAACTAAATTTTAAATTAATAGTATATTTATTTTTAAAATTTAATTTCAATATTCTTATAAAGCAAACATAAATATTAATACTATGAGTAAAAACTTGCATATCATTTTCAATATTAATAGCTTTACTTTTTCTGTATACTAGAACACTCTTTAAGCAGACACTCCACTACTAAAAATAACTTACATAACTGATATTAACTTTCTTAATTATCTTATATTTAGCATTTAAGGTTAGTAGGCCTTTCTCCACTGACGCCATTATCATGGTATGTGTATGATTACAGTCTTAACTGACGCCATTATATACAAGATGAGTTAATAACTTTAACCACCCGGAGTATCACTGTTATTTTTTGAGATATGAAGAAACTTTATTTACAAAAATTGTAGGCAAATCAAACACCGATATGTAGAAGCAAATGATTTGGTCCCGAAATTGACCCATTACGTTCTAATGTGTGCAGTTTCGTTGATCTCTATCTTTGAGGAACGTCAAAAAATATTGTGTACCAAGTAAAGCCTATGGGGCTGATAACCTCACAAGATATAAAACAAAGAATCATTATAGCAAGTGCTAGATTCAAACCGTAAGTGACGAGAAGTGTATAGATTTCAACAGTTTGCCAATTGCAATGTTGTATGAATACAAATGGACACCACTTCAAGCGCTTCTTATAATATAAGAATCGTTAGTTTACTCCTACATTTAACATTAGCTCTCTATAACTCGATATTGCTTCGTTCATGAGAAGAAAAATGTTCGAGCACAATCTTTACATTTTATTAAGCGAATCAAGAATTAATAATGAATTATTATAAATATATTGTTTAGTATGTGGCGGTGATGTAGGAGAAGGATGAGGTGAGATAGAGAGGATCGACGGAAAAAGAAAAAGTAGCGTTTCGTCCTAGGTCTCTCCTAGTGGACTCATCAGTAACGATTCCTAGGAGACCCGTGCCTTAGACGCGGAAGACTGAGGAATTTAGGTTAGAAGGTGTATATACAAATAAGACTTTTTGCGAGGACTGACGAAAATGACTGTCCGTCCGTCCGTTCCTCTAGCGGTGGTGCGCGGAAAGGCCGCCACAAGTAATTATATAGGGTCATCCAATTTAGACGCCTACATATTTCTTTTTAATAAAACACAAATTATTTGAAATTTTTTGCAAGTTATTTTTTTACTGCAAGTATGATCTATTACAATTATACCTAGAATAGAATATTGTTTAAATCTACATCACGATTGCGTCTGCGAACATCAATTCGATTACCGAAGTACGACTTCTCGACATGTTGCTGAAGTTATTTCACCAATTGTAACTCGAATGTTATTCTGCAGGTCATTAATTGTTTCTGATTTGTTAACGTAGACTCAATTTAAAAAAAAAAAAAAACCCACAAAAAATAAATCTAATGCTGTTAAATCGCATGATCTTGGAGGTTAATTGTAAACTGCATTTCGTGAAATTACACGTTGACGAAATTTCGATTACAAGAAATGAATATTTTCTTGAGTTGTATGACACGTAACACTGTCTTGCTGAAAATAGACATCAGACACATCAGTATCATTCAATTCTGACCATGAAAAGTCATTCAATATTGATTGATTTCATCCAGCATTCACAGTAACCGCATTTCCAGCATCATCTTCGAAGAAAAATGATCCAATGATTCCATTTACTTAAAATGCGGGGATTTTCATCACCTCAAGTACGATAAGTTTGCTTATTAAGGAATTCATCCATTATGAAATGATAAATGCCATTATTAAACAAAATTTTGCTTGATAACCATGGAAGAAAGGACGCCCATATTTGTAATAAATAAATGCGTTGTTATAACGTATAGCTGTTCATGATTAAAATTGTACTACCTTCTATTAAAACAAAATAGCTTATGTTCTTTGAAAATACGTGACGTGTAAACATTATACAGTGCTGACTTCTAAGCATAGCATTTGGATAACCCTTTACAACATTCACGTACATACGTACTAAATCTTTGTGGAATATGCCTCACAGATTCACGCGTTAAGTTCATTAATCCCGATAAAAGAAATATATCAGTTCACTAATCCCGATAATAGAAATATAAAAGTTGGTTTAGAATTTAGTGGTTAAGTTATTATCCGAGTCGCTCTGTTTTAAGATTCTAGGATACGGGTTGTATTGTTTCTCACGATTCTTTTACCAGAAAGCACCCTTACTGTTCCCATACTGAATGTGGTCAGTTCCATTAGAAACAATATTCACGTCCGTTAAGGCAACGCAACCCCGGGTTGCTTGTCATCTCCAATCTTTCTTATACATTCTTCTAAACAATCAGACCTATATACTTACATTCTCATTCTCTCTGACCACGCGCAGGATAATTTTCTGCCATAAATCGTACAGAAACAAAATAGCAACAGGCTAATTGCTTTTGACAACTCTTAAAAATACAGCTGTACAGAAATTGTTGTGTGAGAAGGTCATTAAGGTACTTTCTGTGCAGTATTCTAGGTAGAAAGGCTGAATATGGTTTTCAGGCTAAGTTACTAAGGTGATAGGATACTTAGTCTTGTTTTATACTTGCCATTTAAACGTACTATTTTTTCTATTATGGATTTAATTTTAAAATCTTTGCATACCTTGTCGTTACACACATACCATGATACATTGACTACAGTTCTAAACATGATGGATTGTAATGCTTCTAGCTCTGTTATGTGGCTTTCAGCTGCCATGCCTCACAATTCAATTCTGTATGCCCAAATTGGTTTAATGATTGCTTTGTGTATTAACAGTTTGTTTTTTATATTTCATTTTTAACAGTTGCGGATTATCCAGTGCATATCTTATCTTTAAGTCTAAATATATACTTAAGTATTTAATTATTTTAATGTTAAATATAATGATTTGATATAACGACTCGATAATTTGAATCTCGATGTGTATTAGCGGAGGTAATTGGTTATGTTTATTGTATATATTTTATTTTTATGGTATACAGCTTTCCTTAAAGGTCCATCTATAATTTCTGATAATATATTAAATGAAATTTTAGAGGATACATACATATGTTTGTCAATTTGTCTTGATGTGAATATCTGAGCCATTTTAATTATAGGTTCTTAGGTGGACTAATTTTAATTTGTATTTGTAGCGCGTTCTCAATAATTCGTCGACGATTTATCAATTTCTATAAAATCTATCATAGTTTTCATATTGTTATCTTGAGATTTGTTACCACACGTACACTGGGAGTAACATACGCATAAACGCACTATTAATTAAATAACTTTGCGTAAACAAGTCCTACCAATTCAACGGCACGTTGACGACTGCATACATAGGTAAATTAAAACAGTGTACGAAATATCCAAACAGTATTTTTGTGCTTTATTATTAGGTATGAAGGCAATAATACAAGTTTATTACTTTAATTTTTATGAAAAGAAATCTATTTCTTCTACAACAGATCAGGCGCGTCCCTCCTCTTTTATTTAGTAAGGTTTATGACACAATCGCAAAGAAAGGCTATTTTTAAGATTTTCGATTTTAAAATTTCGTTTTAACGCTGTACAAATTTCGATTGTAACAGTGGGTGTACCGAAGAGTACAAATTTGGTGGAAATTAATCTGGTGGAAATTCCAGACCGTTCTAAAAAATCAGCATTTAGCACGGCCGATCAGGTATCACCCCCCTCTTCCTAAAAAAAGCGCACTAAGGAGCGCAATTGTAATTAGCATTATTCGTTGTAAGCAATCAACGTGTTATTCCTGTTTGCAGCGTTCGAGCGGTTGCTGAAAGAGAGTCTTCTCGTCGACACCGCTCGAAGCAGTCTGTCTGCAGACGCGAATACATAAAGATCTATCGATCAATCTAACAGTCTTCCGCTCTTTCGAAATTGTCGACCATTTCGAGACGATTATAATACAAGTCTATTGTTCAGGATAACAATCGAAACAATCACTCAATATTAATTTGGCGAGTGAGAGGTAGTACGTGATTACACGTCACGAAAATCACGCGCTCTCTCTTACCAAACCTTCTTTTAGTTTATATTTGGGAAAGGTATACCTATACCTCTTTATACATAATCATAACAACGTGCATAGAAAATAAACAAAACGAAAAAAAAACAAATATCAGCATTCACTCATACTAAAAAGATGATTAATAGCTTCATTTCCCTATTTATATTTACAATAATCTTTCTTAGTATGTTAACTCATTTTTGCGGTCTCACACTGCACACATGCACTCAGTTCACGAAATAATTTAACATTTACCATACTGATTCTGATTCAAATATATACCTACCTAGCAATCGATACTTGCACCATTCGACACGTGTACACCCCTCCCTCTATTTACGCAGCACCTTTTTCACACGGCAAATTATAACACAATTTATGCAGTAGTTTTTATGCGCGATGTTAATTTACGCGGTCAGAATATATATTTTCTTAAAAATTTTAAAAGTAACAAGTATATACAGTAACTTACTCGGCGATGTTGAAACGCGTCAGTGCTGTATGAGATAAAGATAAAAGTACATTACGTTATGCTAGTCATCATATGTGTACTTGCATAAAAAAAGCATCGATAAAGCTGTTACGTCCGTAACCGCCAAGTTTAGCGAACTTCTTTTATCTTCGGAGAATCCAAAATTTCGATAAGATTTAATGAAATGTTGTAGCGAATATCAGCAAATTTATGAAAACTTAGTTAAAGAAAAGATTGTGAACGAAGAAATTAGAGATCCAAAAAAGATAAAAAAAAATTAACATTAATAATAAAAATGATGTCGAACTTCCAAACATTTCAAACGATGAAGATGATACGTTTGTGCCAATTAAAAAGAAAAGGTTAATTGTTTTGAATTACAATAGCGATAGTGACATCAAATAAAATTTACTTTTGTTTTTTTAACTGAAACGTTATTATTTTTTTTCTTAAATTGTTTGAAATAAATATGTATTTCTAAAACTTATATGTACTAGTTTTTTTTCAATATTTTTTTCTTTTGTACTGATTGACTTTACTTACGCGATTTTCATTTGCGTGAAACGAATCCACGTGGAACGGATACTCCGCGTAAATTAAGTGACGGGTGTACCTTTTTCGGTGCCAAGTACTTAGATATCACAACCGAAAGTATCAATGGCAAAAGTACTTGGTATCGAAACAAAATATCAAGTATAAAATATTAACATTTATTTCCATGGGGTTATCCCCATACAGACCTAAAAATTTCATTGCGCACAATATGTAGGAAAAAAAGTTATTGTTATAATAACGACAATTAAAATTCCAAATGTTCCATATTTTATATATCGATTACATGTAATTTTACATAGGAATTGATTACCGTTTTACAATATAAATGGACGGAAAAGTATTAATTTTCAATATATTACTTAAACAAATGGATCTTTTTAAAAACTTTTTATGTACGTGGATTTTTTATCGATAAATGCACATTTCGTATATGTGAATCATTTTTCCAAACTCAATACACGATTTTCAAGATATTAATGGTTTAGATTATAATAGTTTTGTATATATTGAAAAAAAAAACAATATTTTTAACTCCCTTGTTAGACATCCTCACACCTTAAGAAAAGCAGCCTAACCACTAAAACACGAAAACCGAATGCGACGGCTACGTAATAGGCATCGTCTATCGTTTCTTTTGGTGCGGGGAAATCGAGATTCGCAGCTGGTGACTCACCGTGCATATAGGAAGGAAAAGGCCAACGACGTAAAGCATTGCACTGGTTACCGTCGACGCGTGGAACGGATGATATAACGACTCGTCATTGCAAAAGAATCCACGTTTGTACGGTTTACCAAAGAGGTAGAACATCAGTACGGCCATGCTCACTGAAAACATAAAACAGATAATCAAATTTTAATTGCCTCTAGCGATCTCACATCTAAACGAACATGCGCGTCATCGTAAATGCATAAGGAAAGCGGAAATTTACAGAGTTCGTCTAAAATGGTGATACATCGTCCTTGATATGAAGTGGACATTTTTGCATTACGAGATCACAGCCTGTGTAAGTGTAAATGTAAGAATCTCGCTTGTACCAGACTGATTACGGTACTGTGTATAATTCAAAACGTATTATACTTACATTTTTTACATGGTTACTACTCAACTATTATGCATGCCGTTTAAATAACAAATAAACGCGATGAAATAATAATCTATTAATAGAGAGATTATTTTTTCATTGGCCGAGTGCTATGATTCGTTCAATGATAATAGATATTGACATATACATACATTATGTAGTAATGTATAAGTAATTTTGTTTTTCTTACGCTATTTAAAACATGTAATGGAACTAAATTTTATATTATAATCTGTGTTACGAGTACTACTCCAATTGTATAGGACAATCAATCACATAATAGAATAAAGCTAACTTTGATTTTTACAATTATTTGATACTAAAATTTATTTAAAGTACTGTGGCGGTCCTTCGGCGCTCCACCAGCAGAGGGACAAACTCAGCTATTCTCAATAGTCCTCGCTAAGACTCCTATTTGTATGTATACACCTAATCTGAATCCCTCAAACCTCCGCGTCTAACAAGGGGAGACCACGTCCCATGGAACACCGATTTTTTTTTAATTTAGCACAGATGTTCTACTCGGAAAATAATTAGACCCATATTTTGCCAAAAGTGTAGATAAGCCCCTGTTTTCGAAAAATTTTGAGTTAAAAATCAAAGTTCTCCGATCGAGCTGAAATTTTACACAGACGTTCTACGTGTAATTTCAGGGATACATATTTTTTTATTTTGCAAAAAAACAATGTTTAAACAATCGGTATGTGGTATAACTACCATAAAGTTAGCACTATTTTCGAAGTAGCGGCGTGGCCTGGTGGATAGCGAGATGTATCCCCGAGGCATGGATCTCCTAAGATGCCTTACTGACAAAGTTCACTAAGGAGGTCCAAGCATGAAAACGCTCCTTTCCTTTTCCGCCTATCCTCTCTATCTAAGTTTTTCCTCCTCTTACACCACACCGCAATGGTACTTTTAACTTTTCTAGCATATCCGTAAAAACAAAAAATGTTTTAATTATTATTAATTCTTTATACTAATATCCTTTTCTTAACAATTTGCTGACACTTATCTACAAAAATTCACCGAAATTTTTCGTTATATACATATACATATATATTTTTTTTAACACATCACGATTTCCCCTTTTTCTGATTGCTATTACACATATATGTATTTATTAAAACTTTTTAATAAAGTGAAAAAATTAGTGATCGTAGTTTTGAACGTGTATTCAAGACACATGTGTAGACGAAATATGTGTATTGAGTAATTAAAAATCCGTATTCTTAATATACGTATACATGAATATTTACCTAAATACAAGCGTGCACATGTGTTAACGTATCTTAATTTATGAAATTTTTAGTACACGAATAACCGTGTATTTAGACACGTAATTTTTAATATAATTCATGTATACCGAAGTATTCCAGTATATCTACTTAAGTAATTTGCCAAATCAAAATTACCTTCAATTTTAAACAAAATTACCGCTTCATAAATTACCAAGTTGTAGATAAGAATGACAAATTTTAACATAATATAACGTAAATAGAAATACAGGTGAAACAGAAATCTCTAAATACACGGGTACCCATGTTCTAAAAATTATATGAATTGAAATACGTTAATTAAACGTGTGCAGGTGCATTTAATATACGGGTACCGGTTACACGGATTGTAGTACGCTTCTATTTAATACATGTATACACTGTATTTAAATATATGTAAAATAGGGACTTCTAAAAAAAATCCAAATGAAACGAAACATCGATCAACAACACTACTTCGTTTCAATTTAGAAGCAGCTCATTTAATCGTTGTATATTCTATCTCGGTTAATTACATACATGCACGACTTTATCAATTCCGATTATTCGTCCCTACAGTCTGACATAATAAATATACGCGAGCAACCACAGAAACGACCATTTTCATAATTTGCTAATCGCTAATAAGTCTACCACTAGATTTTCAGCTGGTCAATTCACACTCGCATTCTCGTGTGGTTACTATAGTTACGTCAATTCCCTCAACATTTTCATAAGGCGATGGGAGGCTCGAGTTCCTTTCAAAATTGACAAGTAGCCATTCACATATTGGTCAACGTGGTTTTTAATGTAATGGTTTTCCATTATTTTTGCTATCTACCATTCCATGTAAGATTGATGGTTGTTGTATGTCGCGGCTATCTAACAGGTGAAGACAACGAGAGCGCTAGAAGTATCATTAATACACGCCAGAGAAATTATGGTATAATTTTGCGAAACATTCCATCCATTATCCTTCGTAGTTCACTGGAAAGTCCTCAGGAACCTTGCTTCAGCTACCAAGAAGTTGCTGAACCGAGTCAGTTATTAAGATAATTATCAAGTTGCTTTTACCTAAGTAAAACGAGGTAAAATAGAGAGCAGATTGTAACAACTGACATTATTAAATAACACGTGATCGTTATTTATGTAGCTAACTGCGTTCGAACCGAGCAAATTTAAGCGAGTTGCACATATTTTACAGGGTAGCTAAAGTTCCATAATCATTCGCCGGTACTTGTGCCCCGAATTTATTGCTGACCACAGGAGAACCTCGTAATATTTAGAAATATATAGATTATGTTGTGTTTTTAAAACTATTGGCATATGCTCGCCGTTTTCTAAGAATCAAGACGGTTTTATCGCCATTCGTTGAACAACAGACAGGGAATAAAATTTTGCAGATAATCGCTCGAAGCTATCCTTAACTTTTCCTATGTGGAATCGAGCATCCTATTTTGTTCCGTTCTTTCCAATTTTAGTGTTTAAAATACTTATTCCTTTCTATCGAGTTATTTTATCAATCGTCTGCTTAATTAGGGTACAAATAAGTATTAATTATATAATCATATAATTATATATGTATGTAATTACATAATCATATTAATTTTAATTCTTCATTTAACTTATTAATACCAATTTCATAAAAATGAGTAATTTTTCAGCAGCTTAATTAATGTCAAGTATGCAAAAACATTTAAAATAATCTAACACAAAAAAATTTGTACCTAATGTACATATAATTATATAAACATATTACTGAAAGTGTATACAGCTATAGCTAAAATAGAAATATACCTAAAATATGAAGCATATTTTAAAAAAGCTCACTTAATACGGATTAATGTAAGAAAGTATCAAAGATGACTTGAAAGATTAAAATACTGATTGTTGTATTATGTTTACCAATACTTCAATCAAAGACGATAGAAAAGGTCGACTTTAATAGGAGACAGCACGAAACTTCATTGAAATTAAGTTCAACTCCAACGCCTGTGATTCCACAAGCGTTAATGATAATTAGTATGTGTTATCTCCCGATTTCCGTCATTCACATAATTAGGTTGCACGTTTATCTGTACCACTACATGTAGTTTCGTAATATCCGTTCTGAATAAAATTATTCTATTTAAAATATTAAATAATGCTCTATGGTAAATCCAACAAACAAAATGTGGATAAACATTTCCATTAGTTCTCCGTTACGCTTGTAGAAACTTGTTTGCTTCATCTTTGTAAAAAATTGAAATCATTGAAATAGATTAGTTTCAACACTTTGAGGGCGGATAACAAGTTTTAATTCACATTCGACAATTTGAACGTAACTGATGAGTTTCAAATAAATAAACTACCATTTCTTCGTACTTCTTTACTTAAAAATCGTAAAAAAATTATGTTTTATGCCTTCAATATTTATTTGATTTTTTTAATAATTTTACTTCCAATTTAAGTTTCCTTTATAATTTCACTTTCATTCAGTTTCAAGTATGATTAAATAGAACTCGGTTTCCAATATTAATCGATAAAACAGAAATTCGTGATGTATAGTCACTTAAATAAAATGATAATTCTTCAATCTAAGTTTACTGAAACAAATAATATATCTATTAAAATATATGAATAAAAATGTTTTACGATCCAGTTGATCTAAAATGTCATTACATCCTGTTTTTTTTTATGTTAAATGATAACTTCTTAAGAAAGTAAAATAATATTACATAGCAATAATAATTGTTCTTAAAATATTTCTCGTAAGAAAATGTAACAATACTATATTATCACTATTATTATAACATTGTATTTTTGCTAATCTCAATTTTTGGATATAGCATCTATTTTTCAGAAGCTTCTTGAAATTACATAACACAATTCTTAAATCAAAAATGTAAGAAGCAAGCAGAATGTAGTTACATACTCTTGCTCAATATACGAACGAAAGTACCAAACTATAAAGCATCCGTGCTGTTATTTCGTCCAATAAGATGATATGGAAAGAGAATCATAAATATCAACATGTTTCTCGCATTTCTCGCTACCGATAAACGTAATCGATACAAATACAAGCAAGTTGCAGTAACAGTATCCATGTCGGTTATCTTTTTGGGTGTAATAATCGCGTTCGAATGCACTTGGTGAATGCGTGGTTATGCAAGGACTGATAACTAACACAATACGTGTGCATTATTCTGAACTGGAAGGGAGATCACGTATGTATGTACATATGTACATATGCATGTATATATGTATAGTCTAAGCAAAACAAATTTAGATCCGCCTTGACATCCATTTAAAAGCATAGGTATGCTTCACGATGGTTGTCATCACCGCAAATTTCTGCAGACCTGATGATTAAAAACGAATCAACTATTCGTCACTATTGTTACCTCAAGCTACCATTTATCTATCCATCCGAGTTAATAATAAATACACTTGAGCGGCCGATATTTCTTGCATAATAAATGTATAAATTGCTCCTCCATCTTATAAAAGGAATATTTTACATCACATATTGTACTTACTTGAAGTACACTGAACTATGTATTAATTATACTATGATATTTTGAAAATGTTCTAAATATATATATATATATATATATATATATATATATATATATATATATGTACTCGTTCGTTACATAATATTAATGTATAAAATAAGGCTTATGATGTTTACATTCCATTGAAATTATGTAGAAAAGATACTTATAATGTATGCATTCAGTAATTGAAATTATGAAAGTCGCGAAAAAGGTAACTGGTTAATTTATGGAATAATTACTAAAATAATGGTTATCGAAGACAAGTAGGCGTGTGCAAGGTCTGCTACTTCTAATTTATCGCACAAATTAACTTTTTTTCATATTCATGATTTATATCTTTATTTATGCGAAATATTACTGTAAGGAAATGGCATTGGAAATAAGTGGAAATAAAATTTTTAAATAAAAATCAAAATTTCAAAAGATATATTGTTCTTATAAATATAATGCTGATTTCATTGACAGACTATTACTATTGAGAAAAATATTTTTGATATTGCAAATTGTTGAATTTGAAGTAAAATTAATATTAAAATTCTTTATTATACATCCATGCAAAATTAAAAGATCGCTGAAAATTTGTAAATTGCTATAACTTCTTGGAAAAAAGAATTGTACAACAAGCCACCTGTGCTCGTTTTAAAGCGTGACGCCTCAACCTTCATAACGCTGAGTTCATCTTTTTCAAAGATATTTTTACAACATGTAACGGGTGAGAAAGTGTAGATAGTTTTTTTTTCGAAAATTTTACAAATTCAAACATCTCCACAGATATTAACAAAAAATTTCTAATTGAAATCACCATGAATTTAAAGATTGAAATCTTCCTTTCACAACGATCTTTAAACAAATTATGTATGATTTTTTTCGCCATTTTATTTAACTTTGAACGAAAAGTTATGCCGCCGTTATATATATACTTGCGGACAAAAATTTCCGAACGACAATGTTTTTCGTGTTTCATTCAGTTTTTTTATATTTCTCTTGGAGTTGTAAAAAAAGAGTAATTATGTAGGTACGTTAACCGAGAATTTAATGATCTAGAAGAATTACACTAAGGCAAATTTCCAAAAAATATATTTACTGTCTTACATTTAACTTGTACATATTCGAACAAAATACAGCGCGACAAAAGTTTCCGAACGATTCAAATACACGAAAAACACCGTCAAAGTCGGGCGGAAATGTAATGGGTTAGAGTTGGTTTTCATAGTTCTCTTTATCGTATTAATGATAAAATAGATCAATTACAGTATCGAAACATCTTAGAAAATACAATATTGCCTCACGCTACTGAACACATGCCAGAAAACTGGATGTTTTTGCATAGTAACAATTCCAAACATACGGTTGTAACATAAAAAGACTAATGTTTTGGAATGACCTGCACAATCACCAAACTTTATAAAGAATCTGTGGAGTAAAGTGGAACGATTAATAAAATTTCGAAAATAATCAAACTCGGACAATTTATTTGCAGAAATATAGAAAAATTCGAATTGTTTATCAAAATAATATCTGAAAAAACGAATTAACAGCTTGCTAAGAAGATGCTAAGCTGTTATTGACAGTAAGGAATATGTTACAAAATATTAATGTTTTTTATTTAAATCGTTCGAAAACTTTTGTCGTACTACAGTTTACTCAAATATTTCCAAGTTAAATATAAGATAGTAAACATATTTTTTAGAAATTTGCTTATTTGCATATTCTTGTAGAACATTAAATTTGTTGTTGCATCTACGTAATTACTTCTTTTTCATAACTCCAAAAAAACATACATACATGCAGAATTAAATCAAACATAAAAAACGCGAATGTTTGTAAACTTTTTTCCGTAACCGTATATAAATGTATGTACAGAGACTTACAAAATTATTTGCTCAATCGAGAATGTGACAAAGATGAATAAAATAATGAGTTTCAATACTGCGCTAATATGGGAAAGAAAACCAAAGAAACAATTTTATAAATTAGAAAATTTATTTATTTTTCATTGCAAAACTGGAAAATCACTCAAAGAAATTGAAAATATTGTTTGCAGAAGTTATTCTACAGTACGATACATTATTAAACGATACGAATAGGTAGGACGAATACAAAATAAAACCGGTCGCCGTAGAAAAAAATGATTAATTCATCACAGAAGCGTGTCATAATTAGAAAAGTAAAAAAAAAAACCTAAAATACGTGCTCTTTGAATTCTTCTCCAAAGTTTATCTCAAAAAGATATTTCCAACGAAACAGTTTGGAGAGTACTACGAAGTAACGAATACAACAGTCACATTTGTAAAAGAAAGCCGCACATGAATGTACTTAATAGAAAAAAAAAAGAATGTAATTTGCTAAAGAATTTATTACAAAACTTTCGGAATTTTGGCATAATGTCATATTTTGCGACGAAAGTAAATTCAATATTTGGAGTTCCGATGACCATCAAAAGGGTTTGAAGAAACCAAACAAGAAGCTGAAGGCCAAAAATCTTTGTCGTATATTTAAACACGCAGGCAATAGTACAGTTATCAAACTGTAAAAAAACTGCACTATATTTCAAGAGTGATGGATAAAATAATGTATTTGAATATACTACAAAATAACTTGAAGCAAAGTACTAAGGAAATGGAGATCCTAAATACTTATTACTTTTATCAAAACAAAAACCCCAAACACAAGGCTAAAATAGTATAGGAATAGTTATTGTGCAATTGTCTGAAAATAATAAATACTTCACCTCCACCACCTGACCTGAACCCTAAAGAGATAATGCGGAATCAGTTTGACATTCGCTGACATTCTTTATTATAAATAAAACTGAGTTGTAAAATAAATTAGAAGAGGAATGGCAAAAAATTGAAAGTGACTATTTAAAAACTATAGTACAGGAATCTGCACAGGAAAGATTCATTGAAGTATTAACGAAAAACATTATTCTATGAAATACAAACTTTATCAGAGAAATAACTTTTGTAAAGTGTGCAAATAATTTCGTGCCGTACAAACATGTGCAGAATTTATTTTTTTCGTAATTGAAAACTACAATTTTCCAATATTTTTTTATGATTTTACTTTACAGTGTAAATTATATATTTTCAAATAAAAAGATATTAAAAAGTCACTTACAATTAGTGTCTCATTCTTTTATTCATCCTTACCACATTTTCGACTGTGCGAATAATTTTGTAACTCTCTCTATCTAGTTCCAAATAAATTGTTTCATGACTGCAAACTTTTAATCTACTTATTTCATAATATTATTTGTATTTTGAGAATAAATAAATTAAATATTTATAATATTTATGTACAAGATAGACCACAAAAATTAGATTAGCTACATATCTTCGTTATTTAGGGGTGTAAAATAAAATTGTTCAGAGCAAAGTAAACTGTTCAAAGGGACAAGTAAAACTGTAGAAAAAAGCTTGCTAGGTCTCTCAAATTTTTAAAGTGGTCGATATTTTTCTCAATAGAACCTTATACTATATAACCATTATAACATTAACAATATACCATTTGGATCATCTAATTTAGAAATATCTCAGTTATCTAATCGAAAGTACCTCATATCAAATAAGTATAATACAATACTTACATATGAATACAAAAATATATATGAAGTGATGTATCACAGATACTTTTAGAAAATCTTAATTATCTTTAAATTAAAATATTTATATGTTAGAAAATATTAAGAAAAATGCAAATTCATTTATATGCTCAAATTAAACAAATTTTAATCGAAGTGCAAAGCTAATTAACTTCCACAATTATCGTTAAATATATTTAAAAGTATTACTTTATTATTTTTAAGATATTTAAATTTTTATCATTTTTTATATGGAATATATAAAGGTATTTAAATTCTAAATATTCGTAATTCATATTTTTTCAATCTAAAAGCACAGTATTTCAAATATTAATTTATTGCATTTCACATATACTAAACCTTCGTTAAAATGACTTTTTATTAACGTTATATTTACTACAATATGTAAATTCACCCACTTTAATGTAGAAATATTAATATTTCAAAAACTTGTTTCTGAGGGATTAAATCAGATGGAGGGTGCACCAATACCAGGGTATGTACAGGTGTAAGCTTGTTGAGTCCAAGCATTAACCTCGTCACCTATGATTTCTTTTGCTGACTATGCATCTAAGCATCAGCTACTTACTGTTTTAGCACTATTTTGCGTAAGAAACGCTAATGTATTATAGATTAATTACAATTAACAATCCTGTCTTATAAATTATAAGGAAAGTTAGAATTAAAATTAATATTTGTGACTAATATAACTGTTTTTCTCGAATCTAAACCAGAATCTATTATATCACGAGTCTAACTCGTTGTTATAGGGTAAGGAATTAAAGTCACGTCATATTATTGGAGACAAGAAATTACCCTTAGTTTATAATACCGACAAATTTGCTATTTTTGAGAATTCGAACTTTTCATTTCTTGGCTTGCCATTAAATTTACGATCAGGAAAAAAACAGTGCACTTAATTGGTTTTCAAGTATTCCGCCTCTCCTGCCCAATAGCATTTGACGTATGTATGTATCATAATTTTATTCTTTACACCAAGAACCACATGGCAATGGACTGCCAAGACCTAACGGACTTTGAATCGCAATGACCAGCATATGGATGCTGACATCCGTTACTTGTATGTACTTAATGCACAGGCGAGTCGACACGATGTGCACAACTAACTCAAGACGCCCCCGACACTTTTACACCTTTTCAATTGGACAGAACACATACTTGCTTTCAGTACATGACTCATTTAAGACCCACCCTTTGACAAACGGATTCGTATAAGGGAACGAGAACAGTTTTCACACACAGATTCATAACAGACACTAATGTGTACACAGAACTCAGAACTGAACTAATCGTGGACTTGGTGTGATTCGTAGAACTCTGGAACATTGAACTCGACATTCAAACTAGAATAGAACTTTTGAACCCACATTATTATTAACGTTACCATCTGTATTAGCGAAAAAAGAATAACGTTATTTGCTAAATACTCAAGCTTCATCCGTAGTATGGAGCCAAAATACACATACAGTATTTGTTTTCACAAGATAATAAAGGGTAACGGGATGAATTCAACGACATTATAGTTCATAATAATATAATTATTTTTTCCAAATTATTTATTTTGTTATATATATATATTTTGTGTGTGTGTGTGTGTGTAATAATATATATGTAACTTTCTATCATTCCTCCACCTTCTCCTCCAACATTACCGCCACAATACCATTAATAAACTGCGGATTTTTATGCAAATTCATATTTTTGAGAATATAGTAAGAAAAAGTAGAAGTTTGGTAGAAAATTATTTCACCCATCAGGTATTATAAAAAAAAAAATTATGTTTTTTCATATTGCGTGTATTCTATGTGATTTTGCACCTTTAAATTTTCTGTAAATACATAAAAATCCGCATTCTAGCCAAAATACTAATTTGCCCACTTCTGATGTTGAAATACATTTCCAGAACATTAAACTTCCGCCACCATGTCACACAGTTGATCTGAAATTTTGTATTTTGAATTCCTGATCTAATTCTCGCCGTATCATTTTACGTCCATCGAACCTGGAAGCGTTAAACTTGCTTTCGTTCACAAAGATTTCGACATTTGTATTTTTCTTTGAGAACAAACTCTTTAGCTAATGTTAATCTTTCCTTCCTAGTTACCTCATTAACATATGACTTCTTACGAGGTAACCTGCCACTGTAGTTACTTTCTTTCAATATTCGACGAACTCTATTTGTATGTACCACCTTCTCAGTCTCTTCGTGAAATTGTGCCGTTAATTTAGAAGCACTTAGAGTTGGATTTTTTTTATTTTTCTAATTATGTTACACGAATTTATCACATGAATTTTGGACATTCTTTCTGAGCAACTGAGTCTATTTGATCTTCTCGAATATGTATTCGTGTAATGCCTGATACTATACTTCTGTTCAAATTTAGTAATTTGCCTATTTCTCAACATCTTTTCCCTCTTTCTCGATGAGATATAACAAGTTGTCACACAGCATAAGAAAATTTTTTACTTTTTCGCCCCATTTTTCTTAAAAACGTCTCACATTTTTTAAATCAACACTGAAATTGAGCTTTCAAAGCACGCTCAACACTTTACAGTTTATAAACAATAACGATGTATTCAAACACGTATATACATATTTACAAGTTGAGTCTCGTTGAGACTGGACGCCCCTTGGACCTGACTTCCCTGCCACGACGATATGCCACCACTCTGCCAATTCGAAATTTCCAAGATGGACGGTTTTCTCGTGGCCCATGGAGGACTGTTCAAGGAATAGAAACTTTCTCATTCGCTGGATCAGTACACACGTACATGTCACACTTTTATGTAAATTACGCATTCAAACAAATAAAACTGACACTTTAAAGTATGTACATTGTAAGGCACAGTAAAGATTCTGTGATATACTGCACACAGACAAGTTCATACATTAAACGCTATATATAGACAAGCTTGTAGTTAATAATTTTCTACAAAAATACACCACACACGTCAGAGCTGCATAGCTTACATTATTCATTTCTAAATCAAACCAGCAATAATCACGGTATTCAAGGACGACGAACATACCGCTTGTACAAGTTTAGAACGCAACACTTATTACTTAAAAAATCATCCACATTAAATAAATAATTATATTATTATAAACTACAATGAGTGTTCTGACAATAACCAACAGTTAATCCATTAACACCTTTATTATGAACAAATAATTACAGCAATAATTTTTTGAACACCAACGAGGATTAATGTGAATATGCAGGGAATTTAACTAACAATAAGTTGGCCGTCAAGACAGCATGCTTTGCACCGTCTGAATCTTTTGTCAAGCAACGTTACATAATCCCAGTCGTCGATGTTATCGCGTGGGGCCAATACGATGATATGTATACCCAATTTCTACGATTATGTTAGAAAAGAGAGACCTATGCATTCTTTCTTTTTCACATGATGTGAAGTACTTTATATCATCAACATAATCACGTGTGACCATAAACGAGTGAAATAAATATTTCACGCCTGTACATCACATAGTAAAGTCATGTATCAAATGACCTCGATTTCGGCTGTAACCTCAATTCGTAAAAACCTCAACGTTGTCCGTCTGTTTAGAAACTGAAACCATTGTGTACATACAGTGTGGAGCTCATATAATTATAATACAAGTCTTCGCTGTTTATAAATATCTGAAGAAACTGAAATGCAAAATTTAACTATTTTGAAAGATGAAAAAAATGATAAAAGCAAATATGTATTCAAGACCATTTTTATAAGAAAAATAAAAACTGCTTTAATTTTAATTATATTAAAAGTGCAAGTTGCAACATTTTGATAATTAACAAACGAAAGTCAATGTATCTTAGGTTGCTATATTCATCTTACTCCTAACTATCATTGCACTAGAAAAAAAACAAAACGGGTGTTTCCTTTATTTTACAAAATAAGAATATCTCATGGATGACTGAACCTATCAAAAAATGTTTTTATGAAAGTTCTTTGATATGAAGGGGAACTTTATCTGATGCAAATCAGGTTTTTGCAAATCGAGTTGCGAAGGAAATTTTACAGTCACATTAATTTTTTTTAAATGGAACCATATATTTGTAATTTTTATAGTACGATAGCATTTGTTGAAGCGAATTCAACGACCTACCATCTGAGATTGTTTATTATTACAAAATGTTATAAATTATATTATAAAGTCGAGAGTTCCTAAGGAGTTAAGTAAGCTTGAATTACTAGTTGACGTCTATTAACCTACACACTTTAGATAAAAATCAAACTTCTCGTTTTTCTTTATATAGGGTCATCCAAATGTTTACATCTCGTGTCTTTTCGAATGACATAAGCCATTCCGTTTTAGTAGAAGGTAGTACAATTTTAACCATACACAAGTACATATTGCAACAGCGCGTTTACTTATTACGAAAATAAGCATTCTTTGTTCCATTGTTTTCAAGCAAACTTTTGTTTTGTGATAAAGCTCATTTTATAATGGATGGATTCGTTAATAATCAAAACTGTCGTATCTGGAGTGACAAAAATCGTTATTATTCATGAAAATCTCTACACCCAAAAAAAAATGTCATTGTTTGGTGTACATTTTGGACAAATAGAAATATTGGACCATTTTTTTTCGAGAATGATACTGGACAAATTCTGTTTCTGTCGAAATGCTGTTACTGTCAATATTAAGCGATACCAATCATTATTAAGTGGCTTTTTATTGTCAGAATTGAATCATATTGATGTGTCTGATGTCTATTTCCAAGCAAGACGGTGCTATGTGTCACATAACTCGAGAAAACATGAAGTTTTTGTAATCACAATTTTATGAACGCCAATTTCATGAAGCTTTCAATTAATTTCCAAGATAATGCAATTTAACACTATCAGATTTTTTTGTGGTACCTTTGAAAAGTCGATTCTATGCTAATAAACCAAAAACAATTAATGATCTAAAAGAATAACATTCAAACTGCAATTCGTGAAATAACTCCAGCAGCATGCCGAAAAGTTATTGAAAATTTCGATAATCAAATTGATGTCTGCAGACGCAGTCATGGTACATATTTGAATGATATTCTGTTCCATGCATAATTGTAATGGATCAACTTTCAATTAAAAAAAAAAAGTTAGAAAATTTTAAACAATTTGTGTTATATTAAAAAGAAACATGTAAGCGTGTAGGTTAGATGACCCTATACTTTTTCAATTACCAAATGTTACAAATGTCAATCTGAATTGTGAAATCTTATCTATTTTAGTCAAAGAGTAATAGTGTCTGGGAGGTGTGTGACAATTTCGTTTAACTTTTTTTGAGTTTCCAAAAAAATTCAATTAGATAAGATGTCTTCAACTGCTCAAGAAGAAATGTTGAAAATGCCAAAAAAGAAATTTCCACAAAGAATGAAAAGATTCATTTTGAACAGTGGTGGACACGTCGAAAGATGATTCTTATTCTTTCTTTAATTAAACATTAGTATAAATAAACTCGGTTTATTTACGTTGGTAATTTGAGAAGCATAAAGAAAAATAAGAAGTTCGATCATTGTTTACAGCATGCAGACATAATCGTCGTCAATTAAAGATTCAGGCTTACTTGATTCCTTGGAGACTTATAAATTTATAACAGTGTACAACAATAAATAACCTCTTACCTGAATTCATATCAACAAATGCCATCATACTATGAAAACAAAAATATATATGGTTGCATTTAAAAAAAAAGAATTTGACTTTGAAATTTCCCCCACTACTTCACCTGTGAAAAAGCAATTTGCACCATCTGAAGTCCTCCTTCATACCAAATAACTTTCATAAAAACATTTTTTTAATAAGTTCAATTCTTCACGACATATTCCAATTTTGCGAGATAAAAGGAACACCCTATATATGCATTATTCCATTAAAGAAATAGTATTGCTATACTAATTAAAGAATACTATTAAAAAAAATTAAAGAATACTATTACTACGTCGAAAATATGATCATAAGAAGAAATTTTCTCTCGTACCGTGTTTGCTCCTTCCACTAACGTCAATTTTTATAAAACCAATAAAATAAAAAATATTACGGTGGCCTGTTTCTAGTGGATTGTTTTACACAAATCTATTTTTATATACTTTGTATTCATAAATTAACATTGCACAAAAGAATCTATTAGCATACAAACTAATTTGGCTATTTATTAATTGTAAGATAAAAAACTTTCACATATTTTACATTATCATAAAACTAAATTGTGGAAAGGAAACTTAGAAACCTGCAAGCCACCACGAACTTCGAGAAAGAGTATCGTTCGTTTATAAATATGTACGTAACAATAGACACTTTCTAATGAGTTGCAGAAATGTGATAGAAAGCAATTTATCACATTGATGCATTTTGTTGTACTATTCCTTCTTTTTACGCCTTTCACTACATTCTTGTTAAAATATAAGCTTGATATTGTATTTAAAACACTTAAAAATTATATACTTTTTATTAAAATTCTTTTGATCTATTACACTTAAATTCTAAACTGATTACTAGGTTATATTGAAATTACACTTTAATGACAAATAAAATTACTTAACATCCTAAACATATTTTATTTATAATTATCTCTTTTCTGGTCATCTCAACGTTTTGTTTTAAGAACTTTTCAATTTCTTTACTGTAAGATATAAATGAATTAATCGTATATTTATGATCATGAATTGTTTTATAGAAAATGAAAAAAGTTAGTTTGTTAACTTAAACAACTTGATTATATAATTCACTTTCTACTATTATTATAGCGACAATATTTAATATTATTCAGTAATGAAACTTGTTTAATTGGTTCCATTACAAGCTACTACAGAAATCCGAAAAAGGAAGAGAAAAGACGATGCAAAATATAAGAGGATATTTTAAGTACAATAAGTATATATGTACGTGTAATTTCCTCATTTTGGTTTATTACTTTGTTTTACAAGTTTCTCACAATATTGTAAACTTGTATTGAATGTTTTTAATACATGTACATACATAATATTAAGATCTTTAAGAAATCTTATTGTAACATCAGTTTTCTATATTTTATGCTTATGTCTTTGCAATCATTCCAATTCGTTGTAACTTACCACTCATCCGATTATATCAGTTGATTTCAACTTATAGACGTAATCGTATATTTTTAAATTGTATACTCGAGTATTTCGAGAATAATTCTTAGAACTCTTTTTAGAACTACTTCAGTAATTATCTTTTGTAGCTTCCATTTATCAAATAATCTTCAAAAACTGATTAAAACCAACTTTTTTACAATTTTTTATTATGAAACGAATAAATATAATTATCAGTCCAATAATAATAATTTTAATAATATTAATAATAATAATTTTAATTATAAATTAAATAGGTTACCCAAATATTATTATTCAAGGTTAAGTTTTAACCTTTCTTAAGATTCTTTCAAGTAAGAATTATCTTATACAAAAATAAATTAACGTTTTCCTCTATTATCTGTACCCTTCATAATTCTTAACACAGATAACGTCATATCATCCTTCCTATACAAGTACCTATTCTTTTACATTCGAATAGATTCCTCTTATCTAAATAAGTACATTAATTAAAATATATCAACTAATTTGTATCCAAACAAATACGGTTTAAAGTACGTACATTATGTACAATATATTCATGCAGTGAGTTTTCTTAACCCTTTAGCAGTGTAATAAAATCATGCATTACGGTAAAAGGAATGTATATTTTATACGTGCTTTTTTAATAACTGTGTTATGTGTGATCATTTTTGAAGCACGAAATACATAACCATACATCATAGTTCGAAAAATAATATTTCGTTCCTTTCCAACTTTCTTCCTAAAAATCTCTCTCGATATAAACTAATCAGTTCTTGACGCTCTGCCCGTGACAGTCACGGGATAAACTGTTAAAGGGTTAATACATATACTCCTTCAATCGTAGTAAATTTTATTAGTCAATAGTTAAATTTTAAAAGTAAAAATGGAACAAAATAATTTTGAAAAGTACAAAGCAATCATTCTATGTGATGAATATAAAATAATAGTTTCTTTTACAAATGAAACGTCAATAATAAACATAAATAAAAATACGCTTAAATTTTTTAATCTATTAATACATCAAATACACACAAAGAATATTAATGTAAATAAATCACTCGAATAAATACAATTTAGAGAATATTTACGATGTAAAAATAAAATTACTTCAAATTAATAGTTAGGTCTAGCAAGTACATATATGGAATTATTAAACTAAATAATTTGCCAAGAAACGTACACAATTTCATGTTGTCTAATCAGTGTACAATCAGAGTTATATCAAATAATTTTCAACATGTCATACAACAAAATCATTTTATGATTCTTAAAATAAAAATATTTTATATATTTTAATAATATTTTACTTCGAAAAAAAATGTTCTAACCATTTTTTGTATATACGTATATAATTTTGTATATAAATTCTTGCAAATAATCCTAATGGTTTGAAGCAAATGTTAACCTTACTGTCGTACCTTACTTTTTTAAACAGTTTCAATATACCTGAATAAATGCATCTGATTATATACGATTCTAAACGATTGTAAATTAACAACATTTTGAACTTATCATATTAGTCTATTTAAAAAATTAACTATATAATAATAGATATAAAATACTAAAAGACGATTTATCTCGTCATTTGAAAATAGTTGTTAAATAAATGAATCACTCATTTATCAATAAAATTATTTGTCCCTAATTGTGTCATTATATTTGTATTAGAAATTATATTAAGATATAATGACACTTGATTACTTAGAAAATAAGTTAACTTAAATTTTGTAAATGTACAATGCACGCAGCTAACCAGCACCTTTGATTTAAAAAATGGACTATTCTGCAGATTAACTTAGACTAAACCTGACTTGAACTATATTTATAGTCTATACCTACAGTCAGTCACACATGTCTTCATACATCTATTCAATTGTATACATATGTATATTCAACTTACCAAAAGAAATTGAAGTTGCACGTTTTCACAGAATCATTTATGTTTTTATGCCAACACATACGTATATATAACCTTACGTTTGCTTGGTACATGTATTCATGTATTTCCAAAAAAAAATGAAGGACCTAAACATTTTATCCACCAATGTCTACATACATTTGTCAGAGTTATAAAAAATCATAAAAAAGAAAAGATTTAATATCATTAATATCTTGTAGACCCTCTTTTGACATCAATAACAACTTGCAACCAGAAGGTTGCATCGGTAAGATTAAAGATTTTGTTATAACTAGTGTAATTCTTTCCCAGGTCATTTTTAAGTAAGTTTTTAAAGACTTTATACGTATAATAGTGTATTTCCTTAACCGATTGTTTCATTCGATCCAAATATATTCTATTGGATTAAACATCGGCAACTGAGGTGGTGTACATAATTGTTGTGGTAGATTGTATAATAACCATTTCTTAACAATTCAGGTCGTATGTTTCGAATCATTGTCCTGTTGAAAGATACACTGATATTCGAGACCCAAACGTTGAATAATTGAAGATTGTAAATTATTTCGCGATATGCTAAGATATTAAAAACGATCCGTAACACATTTGATAAATGACAAATTTCCATTTCCTGCTGGTATTAAATATTTAGAGTGTGTTTATATGTTTCGTTTACGCCAAAATTTTTCTTTTCGTACGTATCCGAAAATACTATATATACTCTTATCTGTAAACAAAATTGTTTTTCTAATTTCAAAATCTCAATTAAATATAGCTATTACTTGGCAAATATAAGCCGTTCCTTCTGATTAAGTTTTGAAATAAATGGTTATCTTCTTATTGTTTTTCTGCAAAACCCAGCCTCTTTTATAATTTTTCTGACTGTACCTGGATTATAAGTCTTCCCTGATACTTGTATAATCTATTCTATTAACTTAAGTGTACGTATTTTGGTACCCTCTTGTATTTTTCTAACTATGATGCGAGCATCTTGAGCATCCCTCAAATTGAAGTTTTTTATAATCAATTGTACTGTAACCCAACTCTTTCCGAAAATCAAAATTCGCATTTCTAAAGAAATTTCTTTCCTTGGTGATATGGTTATGATGCACTGACGAAGCGCTTGTTAAATACACTTTGCTTGAACTTGATTGAATCGAAACTGAAATTTATGAAACCGAAATCATATGTTTATAGAACAAAAATGTAACGTTTCTATAGAGAAACTAAGCTGTATGTAGCCTTTCGAGAGATAAATGTTTCGATTTCTTTAATTTCTTCCAGAAATATGTGAATATATCAAGCAAATATAAGGTCATGTGTTGATATAAATGTATTTATGTACGTCTCTCATTTCTTTTGATAAGTTGGATAGTATAATTCGATGGGTATGTATGTATATGAAGACTTTTATAACTGACTATATCTTATATTTGACAACGAAAAGTGATTAGAAAATACAGACATGTTAATAAAGACTTGTAACGAAGTATACATATCAGGAGTAGATGTGTTCGTGTGTGGAACAATGACGACGATTCCAACAAATATACATTTACCGATGAATAACGTTTAAAAATCTTTCGAAAGGTGAGACATTCTTGTGCACGCTCGCTAACGGTTTCGAAGCAATGAGATTCACGAAGTGTATATATCGCGTTGCTTCACGTTGCGGACCTTGTGTCCTTTTCGCCTCGATATTTCATGGTTCACAAACACACCATTCCTAACACATTTTATTCGTGTGTACGAATAATACTACATAGCAACACTCCTCTTACTGCCTCGATCGACGCTTATTCATGACTTTGTAAAATGCACACCATATAGAAATAAGCGTACAACGAAAGAGGAGGCATGATTGACGAAAGAAATACGTTAAACCACGTGAAATCGAAAACAGAATGAAAATAGTTGTCAATTATATGTAAAGTGATTTTAAGACAAATTATAGAATTGTTTACATGATGACTGTAAACACGTTCATACACACGCTCATTTACTCATCCTTTAAACATATATCCCTCTCGCTGATAACCGTCTAATAAAAATAGCGATTTATTGTGATAGTAATACCGCGGAGAAAATACCTAGACAATTACTTAATATTCAATAACTCATCGTACGTCCAATACAGAATCGGATAAACACGAATTGACGCTACTTCTTTAAGACGATGATTATCTGAATAATAACTTTAACGTGACTAACAATATGAAATTACCGATAGAGAAAAAGATAGTGTGAATACGCACTGTCTGACGTATAAAGAAACGACAATAAATTTGTCTACTACTTATTCGGTATTTCGCCTGCCTCTATCGAAATGTGCAAAACTATAAGCATCGCATCCCATACCTATTTTTCTAGAATACCCTATTAACAGTAAATATACGTGAAAATAACGTATATTTATTACATTTTGAATACCATATTTGTCTTATTATTTTAATTACTTAATCTCAATTAATCAGTCGAGAAATTTATAATGGTATTGTTTGTTTATTAGACAACTACCGCAGTGTATTTCCATTTATCTTTGTCATTATACATTTTACAATAAAAATGTATAAAATTATGACTAATGAAAGATAAACTCTTTTGTGCGGAATGCAGACTTTATTTAGGTATTAACATAAGCTCTGATTTGCATAATATTTGTATTTCCTCATGCTTATTCATCGTTCCTTTCCTTGTAATAACAACGTATTTTTTAAGCAAAATGTTGTACAGAAAAAGATTGAAACATCAAGAAACGTTCTACATTTCAATATTTATATTACAAGTTTATGACGTTGCTTTCAAAATGTTTTCAGTAGATACTAAATATATTCCTGTACCAGTATTTTCTTCTTTTCATTTCTGTTATCCCTCGTAAAGCAATGTCACGTACATTTTCTTTCCTAACATATTACCATACCAAACAGTTAAATTTTGTTATATTATGTTCTTTGTCAACTGAATTATATGATATTACAGCATAATATATATGAGTGTCTGCAACTAGCTTAAAGCGCACATGAACTTCAATCATTAATTTTTTACAATCGTTAGCCACCTACTTTCAAAAAGATCTAGTAATGGATTCAGTTCTGGAGTCCTAAAAACTGGCTAAACACTGTACAGTAGATATCGGTTCTTTTGCTCAATCCTCTTAGGTACATACATAGATACATACAGTACTGAACAAAATTATAAAACAGTTAACATATTTGTATATTTCGTATATATAAAAGAAGAAAATGAAATTCATTCTTCAATTTTCCAAATAGACCGCAATTATTCTTTCCTAGTCGTAGTTAAATAACACGTATTCGACTTCGCGACAAGTACTCTTTCTCTTTAAAGAACTCTACATATTCATAATATTCTTTAAATTATTTAACTACTTATTCATAATATTCTTTAAATTATTTAACTATGGTCGACCTACCTGACCAACTTAAAACTTCTATATATAATAATTCGATAATAAAGCATTATTTGTGATTTTTTAAGGTGATCACTCTAAGGGTTGTTTGTAAAAACCACTCCTCAAAAACTTAATTTTTTTTTCTATCCTTAATAATTAATTTATAATTCTGGAAAAAAATTAAGTAAAGCTAGTCTGTAGCTCTTTTACATTTCTTTTCATTTAAATATCTTAAGTGCTAGCTAAAAAAATACATAAAAGAGGTTAGGGATTTACACTCTTATTACCCTTAAACGAAGAGGTAAACATCTGAAATTTTGCAGAATAGTTTTTCAGGTAAAAAACAATGTTTAGCATCCAACAAAAATGAAAAATGACCGTTTACTTATGCATATCCTGCTAGGCCCTTTCGATTGAAATACACTTAATGTCCGAAATTTTTCAATTTTATTTATTACATGAAAAACTTTTAATTCTTTAAAAGTTTATACACACAATTAAGCAATAAAAATTAATGTCTAGTGGACCAAAAAGTTTCATAAATTGAAACATACTACATACATTAATGATACTCAATTAACCCTTTGCGGACGAAGCTGCTTATGGAGCGAACGTTGCTGTGGACGAGGAGTGTCGGCGCATTTTGCTAAAAGTAAATACTTACCTAATGTATATGTTATAAAAGCTAAAAATTTTATTACATATAGAAAATGTGTTTTGCCAGATTAGTACATTTTATACCTTTTAACATTTTTTTACATATATAAAAATATAAGATTTTTATATATGTAAAAACTTCGAACGCACAAATAAATTTGTATACGAAGTAGATATGTGTTGACTTCAGTAAAAGACTGACAGCACAAAAAGAAATGTGGGTTACGGTACTCATAATCGAGTTTTTATAAAACTTAATATAGGGAAATAAGCTTTTTCTACAGGATGCATTCTGACTCTGTGTATATTATACTATTGTCTTACGTGCCTTATTCCTTAAAAACGATAAATAAGCATGGGCGGCTATATGCTGACACGCGTCTGCAAAGGGTTAATTACCTATCGCACTAAAAATTAATTAAATAATTAACATTCAAAAACTAATAACAAGAACAGATAGCAAGATATGCTATTTAAAAAATTGTAATAATACTATAAAGTAAAGAATAAGTTCAAATAAATTATGATTACTCTTTTTAAGTGGATAAAAATTAACATTTAATAAACTTTACCAATTGCAATTATACATTATTTTCTTTCAACAAAACAAATAATGAATATTATCAAATCATTTTGCATTATACAGGGTGTTCGGCAACTATTAATAGAAAATTCAAGGAGTGTTTTTAGAAGCCGACCTAAGACGGAAATCGAGAATGAAAAAAATGCTTTTGAGGCTTCATTGTTTAATTATTAACGTTTAACACTTTGCTGACGCGTATCGGCATATAGCTGCCCATGCGTATTGTATAATAAACACCCAGAACTAAATGCAGCTTATAGAAAGAAATGCAAGCATTCTCAGAATTTAAACTTTATTTCCCTTTTTTAAGTTTTATGAAAACTGGATTATGAGTACCTTAGCGCGTTTTTCTTTCTTTTCCGTCAGTCTTTTACTGAAGCCAACACAGCATCTGATTCATATAAAAATTTATCTATGTGTTCATAGTTTTTACATATATAAAAATTTTATATTTCTATGTATACGATATCTAACGCATCGGGATATTATTATGACACCTGTTCGATTAAACCAGGTTTGCATATAGAGGCGACTGCTATAAAAAGGTATCATAAAATGCTGCAGTATAAAATGTACTGACCTAGCAAAATACATTTTCTATATGTAATAAAATTTTTAGCTTTTATAATACATACATTAGACAAGCATTCACTTTTGGCAAAATGCTCCGATACCCCTCGTCCACGGGAATATTCGCTTTACAAAGAGTTCCGTCCGCAGTGTTAAAAATTCGACTGTAGGCTGGCAAACCACCTTAGAACAACGAATATAGGTCAAGGAAAAACACGGGAGGTACAGCAATCTTCAAACAGTGATCTCAAAAAACACATGACCGATACATCACTTTGTACAAGTCGTCTAAAAAAAGAGACAGAAATATATGGCACCGTAAAATGCATTACCGACTTGTACAGGACTATCGTTTGCTTCATCATAACACAGGTGTATATCGAGAAGTTCTACAAATGTGTGTTCCACATTGTACTGCAAATGCAACATACAGTATGCACACAACAAAACATAATATACTCGAATCACTAATAAACAATCACTGTACGCTACAATATTCACAGACACACGCACACGTGCCAAATGAAAACTAAAAGACACAGAAAACTGAAAAAGACTAAAGAGAAACTGGGAGAAGTATGAGTACATGTCTCAAAGAAGATAAAAGGAGCACCAAACTAGGGTACACGCAACCAACGGTAGCCGGACGTCATTTGGAAATAGGGGAGAAGATTTTGTTCGACAGAACAAAAATTTGAACCAGATATGAAGGATACTTTTCCCGCAAATATAGGGAATCCTTGGAAATAATGAAAAATTCTAACGACATCAAGGACAGAGGTTACTAATGCAACCCTATTTGGAATACCCTTCTCCCGTTTTTTGATTGATCGATCAATTATAAAAATCAATTGATCAAATCAATGATCCGGAACATGTACATGGGTATATATAGAAGTGAACATTCTGACGCATATCGGTATCAGTGCATCTTCAAACTCTGATGAAACTAACTGCAATGCTGGTGAAACATCGGAACGAACTTCCTTTTGGTCACGACTTACACTCGGAAACCTCAATCACCACTACCTAATAATAACATTTTCCGTTGTATCTAGACTATTATGTGTTATTTAAACAATTTGATTGTGTTAATACCTTCCTGCGTTGTAAATCAATAGTGTTTTTAATTATGACTTCCAATCTAAAGAAAGGAAATAAAGAAACAAAGATGCACAACAAATCTAACGACAGAAATTCGATCAACAAACGATCAGTTTGTGTGTGAAGGGTATGTGCGTGACAACAGACGAATAGTTTCTATACGAGGAGTGGGGGCATCGTACTTCTAGCTCTAGAAGCAGCGGTGATAAAACTTTAACTTACCGAAGTAAACTTCGACTTGCAGAGATCGAGCTTCTTTGAATTCAAGTTACAGATGCAAAATAGCGCGCCTGAACGTGAAGAACATGATTCGAGTTATAGGAAGTTTACATTTCGAAATACAGAGGTTTTTACAGTGAAGCAGAAGAGAATGAATTCTAGTCTTATAGAAGTTTTCGAGCTGTAGAAGTTCGAGTTAACGAGGATTTACTATATTTTCGAATTATATACTGTTTACTCCTTGTTTGTTGCTTTACACTCTTTATTACATCGTTAATTTGTACAATATTTATGTAATTAATTGTAACATGTAATGTTTAATTACGTTCAACTTCCATGTTGCAGATTATCCAGCGCAACAAAGATGAAAACAAAAATACTTTATTGCATACTCTTCGTACTAACATAAAAGTACCACCATATTAGCATAAAATGAAAAATGTTTTATACTGAAAATAAAATCCATTAATGTACAAAAATAAATCAAAGGAATTGCATGTAAATTATTTTGAATATCACTCTGCACTTTATAAAGGGACATTCGTGCGAAGTATTTAATACCATAACAGACCTATTCAGGCATTTAATCAACGTGATTTTAAACAACTAATTTGCACTTGCCTCTTACTTGCCTCTTGCAATGTGGTTTAGGAAGGCCTAACAGTGTGTAGATTCCGACGAAACTGTCTGCAATGCCCTACATAAAGTCAAACCTGTTTGTACTGCTTAACAAAGTTTAAAAGGGTGCAATTATTAGAGAGAATCGTGAAAGACATGCTCCACTCAATAACACCAGTTACGCTGCCTGAAAGACCGAATAATGCAGAGCTCAAAGTGAACAGTGCGTTAAAAGGCACTGGGTAAGTGTAAAAAAAAAAAGAAAAAAAACATTTTAATTTCGAACATCGATTCTTTCCTTTCTTTATATTTCAATGTTAATTATTCTATAGAGAAACTTTCCATATTTTGCACATTCTTAATATTATTTAAAAAACTGGAAAAAGATTTTTACGTACTTTACATTCTTTCTTCAATATATCTTTTAAACAGAAAATGTACAATTTTTCATACGATTATTTTGAATATGGTTTTATAAAAAAATAAATAATTAATATTGTACACATTTATTTAAAGTTATATTTTTTTTTTCAATGAAAATTTTTGTTATATTTCATACATTTTTTTATATGTTATTTATTGACAAAAAGTCTTTACTTAGAGTTTTCAAATAATCGATTATTAATCAATAAAAATTCCTATAATATATCATAAATCAAAAGTTGGAATTAACAAAACTTTTATCTAGATGATTACACGGGACAAGTGAAAACTTGTTTACGCATGTGTCATCCTAATTTTCCTATTATTTAATTTGAATCTTTTAAATATTAACTGATATCTTTCATTTACTATTTATGAATAAATAAAAAATGAACAATAAAGGTGAACAAAACCTTAAGCAATATGTTACACATAAACACACACAAATTTTTTGTACTGATAATGATATTGTTCATATTTAACATCAAGCTCTATATTAGATCCTTAAGTAGAAGAAATTAGGTACTATTTGTTCACAAATTAGCGAAAGAAAAGGTTAAACTGTTTTAGCGCAGTGCATTAATTTCTATATAAATTAATCGTACAATATATTAAATTAAAAGGAATGAAACATAAAATAAAATATTAAAGTTTATCTGATATTCTGCAAAATATTCAACGATATCTTATATTCACGAAAAAATTGTGATTAGATAAATATTGTAACGTGGCGTGATAATTGAGAATAACAATTATCTTTTGAAAATCTTAATCATTCTATTAAACCAGATCATACAGTAATAATCGATTAAATTAATCGACAAATTTTTACTAAAAAATCTGATAAAAACAATACAAGAAGAAACATTAGTAACATATTATCAGAATTTGATTCGTTATACATTTTAAAATACCGTAAAATAAACGGATAATTTTTTTGTATCTCTTATAACAAGTGACGAGACGAAACAATTATCAAATGAAAATAAATATACCTAAACTAATGGTTTTTTGGAAATATGAACAACTGGACCGATTAATGTATGACAAAATGTATGATTCCGTGTATAAAAACATTCGTGAACTTCATATATCCTTTACGCGTTGAACCACGAAAAAACTAATCATATCAAATTATATTCCCCATAAAACCATTCAGTAAAATTCCTCATAAAACCAACCAGTATTTGAAATATTTTTTAATATTATCAAAAGCAAGCAAAATATTGCAAGTGATAAAGTTAAGTGAACCACCCCGTATATACATAAATGTACTTCAGGTTTTGGGGGAAGAGTTTGAAGGGAGATTCCCAACTGTCGGATAGTCGGCATCCCTAACCCCTGCATTATTCCAGGGAGTAATAGATCAACACACGCACTGCGCGCATGCGCACACGCTCGCACAATATATATACATATGTACACACTTCCGTCCATAAGTAACCGAACACCTACCAAATTCATGTAAATACTGTATTTATGCTACAATAATATACATATTTCTCAATGAAAGTAATTTTTATTGAACAGTTAGTTATAGTAGAGGATATAGAGAGCATAGTATATACAATTCTTACCATCAAATGATATAAAAATGTTCAAATCTTCTTTTCATCGATATGTCCTCCCCGTTGCGAAATAACCGCTTGTACCAGTCGAGGTAGTCTTGCAACAAGTTTTTGTAATGTTTCTTTTTTAATTTCTTCCCAAATTGTTTTCAACATTATCCATAACTGTTTTTCACTTTTCGACACTTGTCTATCCAATTCGTCCCACAACTTCTCAATTGGATTAAGGTTCGGCGACTGTAGGGGTCACCGCATAATTTTCACTTTATTTCTTTCTTCTAGTTCCTTTAAACGGTTTTTACATATTTTTGCACTGTGTTTTGGATCATTATCCTGCATAAACACCAAATTATTTCTAATAAGTCTTTTCCCTGAGGGAATCGCATCTTCTTTTAGAATATGCAAATATTGTTCTTTTCGCATTATTCCTTCCACTTTCACTATATCGCACACCTTATTAGCTCCAAAAGAACCCCAAATCATAACTGCACTACCACCATGCTTGATTGTAGGCACAGCACAATCTAGAAGGTATTTTTCATTGACTCTTCGACGAACGAAAGTGCACCGCTTGTTACTAAATACTTTAAATTTGGATTCTTCTGTCCAAAGAACTTTTTCCCATTGGAAAATGATCCAGTTGGAATGTTCTTTAGTCCATTCCAGCCTCTTCTTCTTATTTTGTGGCCTTAGAAGCGGTATTTTTACTGCCATACATCCTCGTAAACTCGCTTTTAATAATCACCTTTTTATCGTGGTATTGCCAATAAGGTCTACTCTATTTTCATTGACTTTTGCTGCAATTTCTTGTGCAGGCATTTGTCTATTTCGTTTACTTAGAACTTCGATGTATCGATTTTCTGCATCGGTGGTCTTTCGAAGCCTGCCTGATCTTTTTTTCGAAGATAAATCCTCCGTATCACGATACTTCGCTACAGTATCGTAGACCATAGAGTTCGAAATCTTCGTTTTTGCAGCTATTTGTCTAATAGAATAGCCTTCATTACCTAGAAATATAATAGCAGCACGTTTTTCTCTTGATAATTCTTTTCCAAAACTCATCGTTGCGATTACTAGCACTCTCAAACTTAAACTAAAGTTTTCCGAACGTTTGCATCGTGCTGCTCTCGTATTCATCAATCTTAAGTGGCCGATATCCAATGTATGGTATTGAAATGCATATGAATACATATATATGTACAGATAAACATACTAAATAGATCGCACTGTGAGAAACGAACGGAAGAGAGACAAAATCGTCTAAAACTTGATATTCTCATATCGCTTCTATATGTATGTTTTCGATTATTTATCTTTATAATAACTTTATCAACGCTATTTGTTAATAAATATTGCTTGTATTGTCCAAGAGCAACATCAAGGTTAAAGGACAACATAATAAATCCATAAAAGACAGTAAATTTAAGAAATATTTATACGAATTCCGCAAATACGTAAGTATCTGGATACTTATGGACGTGTGTGCGTGTGGGCGTGTGTGTGTGTGTGTGTGTGTAATCTAAATTTACGTAATTTTTCCAATTATTTTAATTAGCATAAACAATAAATAAATAATAAATAAGAGTACCAAACAGAATAGTGAAAATGTCAGATTACTTTAGGCAAAAACAATATATGTCCATTAGATTTATGCTATTTTGAATAACCGTACTGAAGTTGCGATATTTTTCCCAATTGAAATATAAGCTTTTATACACGTGTATTACTATGCCATGGAAATCTTGAAAAAATAAAACTATTTTAAGGAGGGCCCTCATGTATTTTAGAGAAAAACAAAAATGATTTATTTAGAGGTTCCTATTTAACATGTATGTAAATACACGTGTACGCGTATGGTAAACGAATCTGAATCACAATTCTTATCATTTTTAATACATAAGTATCCGTATATTTCTGTTTCACATGTATTTTTTGTTACAGTAAAAAAACGTAAAGTTTCGTGTCTCACCTCTATACTTTGTTCAATGACTCATTCATGTTTCAGTCTGATGCGATGAAGGTATTTGTGTGTGCAATGTTTTTAGAAGTAGTGACGTTGCCAGTAGACTCCGTACGACTCTGAACGTAGTTCATAACTTTTTTTCGCTGATGATTAAAAAAGATGCAAATTCGGTTAGTTGATTTCACAACCATACTAACTATCCGTGTAACTAAATATCTGTCGCAATCATCTAAATATGCATACATGGATACATAAACTTTAATCTTTAATTTCCTAATATACACTACCGTCCATAAGTATTTGACCACCTTCAGTTTATCGAAAACATACAAAATATATTTGAAATAGAGCATCCCAATGTAATTTTTGTCACAGTATTTCTTTCATATACTCGTATAAAGATAGTAATTAATAATACAGATGATATTCAACGTCAATTACTGTGAATAAAAGAATACTAAGAAAAGTTGAACGAAAAGTGGTCGAGTGAACGCACTTGAGTAGGGTGTTGAAGTGTCTCTACGCTCTATCTGTTCACTATTGGAAACTTTAGGTAATCGAAAGAGTTCTTTTGTCTACGTTCTGGGGATTTGTATACATTTCTTTAAGTGTTTGGCATTCGTTAGAGATAAATATGGAGCTAAAGCGATGCAAACTTTTTCCTTGCATCAGTTCGAGTTTAGCAGTGCATTTGGTAACAGTTATAGCGAGTAGAAAAGCGTTCTTCTATATTAATTTTAAAGAAAGAAGGATATTCAAGCCGGCAAATCGCAGCCAAAATTAATGTTTCACGATCTGTAGTGCTCTATACGATTAAAAACTTTATGAACAGACACTTGCAGCAGTAAGCAACGACCCAGAAAAACTACAGAAGGTAAAGATCGCTATATTCGCACCCTTAGCAAAAGAAATAGACATATGATAGCACCAGAAATTACACATGAATTAAATCGGAGTAGAGAGTAACAGTCCTGTGGGAGTAACAACCGTAAAAAGGCGATTATTAGAAGGCACACTACAAGGTTGTGTAGCAATTAAAAACCGTTTGTAAAACCTCAGAATAAAGCAAAACGGCTTTGATGGGCAAATAAACATGCAAATTGGACAATATCTGACTGGGAAGGAGTATTGTGGACCGACAAGTCAAAGTTTAAAGTATTTGGAAACAAACGTCATGTTTTTTTACGACGAAAACCAAATAAAAAGTTATTACCCCAGTGTGTTATACCAACTATGAAGCATGGAGGGGATTCTGTGATGTTTTGGGAATGTTTTGAGGTAAATAAAGTGGGCAGTTTAGTGAACATAGATGGAATTCTTCAGAAAGAACAATATTTAAGAATCTTACAAGATCATGCAGTACCGTCAGGAACAAAGCTTATAGGCGAAAACTTTATTTTTATGCAGGATAACGACCCTAAACATAGTGCAAAAGTGTGTCAAAATTATTTAAAACAATTAAAAGACATTAATAAACTTAAAATTATGTAGTGGCCGTCACAATTACCGGATTTGAATCCGATTGAGAAACTGTAGGATGAAATGGATCGAAAAGTCAAAATAAACTGTCCCAAATCAGAAAAACAACTGTGGACTCATTTAGAAAGTGCTTGGAACGAAATTCAGGAAGAAACGTTAAGAAAACTTGTTAGCCGTCATTGCCCGGCGAGGTGGATATATCGATGAACGAAGTATTCAATAACTTTCATCTATTTACTAGTCAATCTACTTAATTTATATTAATCAATTTATATTCATTCTACTTAAAAGTATTCACATTATAATCTTGATATAAGCTTTTAGATTCGATTTCGCTAAGTGGTCAAATACTTACAGACGGTAATGTACGTTTCTCGTGCTATGTATGCACGTATATTTTAGTACACGTTTAAAACCGCGATCTTCAGGATTTATTGAGTATATAAGTTATTTCTCATTGATCCTGACGTACGATCATTTTACAGCAGTTGCCGATAAAAAATGAATTGCGGAATACCAATCCTAATATAGGTATACTAAAAAACAAGGATCCAGAAGGTGTAGATGGAAAGATACTGTTGAAAACTGTCAGTATGGAACGCAAAGAAAAGAAAAATAATAATTAATGTATACTTTAACGTGGAATTACTCAGTTTATTTTTACAGTTTTATTTCACATAAAATACATTATATCAATATACATATGTTAAGTAAAATATATAATATTACTTCTGTTGCGACAAAAATATGAAATACAAACATGACTATTAACTTTCTCACATAATAAATCAGTGAAACTAAAATTTTTGTGTTTATATTTTTTACCAGATACGCATGGAATGAATCTTGTTACTTCTGTTTTATTGTATTCTTACTTTGAGAAGAAAAAATTGTTTTGGTGCACCTTCTTTCTTCTAAGAATACAAATAGCGTCTTTCAGATCTCAAGTAAGGTATAAACTGAAATTTTTCGAAAATATGACTTATGCTATTTTACCTGACAACCATAGATATGTGATTTATATTTCATATGATGTGATAAAACATTTTGTATTGATTTTTTTTTTAATTATTTGGTTTACTTTCAACGTTCGACATCTTTATCTAAATACAGAAATCTTGATATCTTTCAGTAACAATGTATTAATTTAATTGTAACATTTATTACGATAATCTTATAGTACACTATTATATAGCATACATTACTTTCTGAATGTAATTATTCAATGCAAACGGCATAACATTAAACAGTAAATACAGGAATATTTATTAAACAAAAAATCGATAAATAAGGATAGAAATACAATTTTTGTATTTTTCATTTGGATTCTAAACATAATTAGTATTGTATGCGTGCAGAAAATATATAAATGCTTCAAATATATATACATGAACGAATATATTGACGTGAGGAAATAAGTACATGAAATATACATATACGTATTTAATAGTAGCGTAACGTAAGATGTAGATTTGAGCACTAATACTATTAATTCTGTCACTAATACACATTAATTCAATGGTTTATTTCATATTGCATTTAAGATAGTGTATTATTTAGATACGTTTAATTTATTAACACTTTTCCTCAGTTATCAAAGACAACAATTTAAATGTACGATCATATAGCTATTTATACTTATCTCTATCATTTAAATTATACATTCATACCAATTACTTTATAATTAAAATAATTATTTTAAGTATAAACCAGACATGTATCTCAAATCAATTTCTTCCATTATAAATGAAGCAAATTTAATTTAATCTTATCAAGATAACATTTTACTTAAATATTATAACATAATATTCTATGTTCTACGTTATCGTATATAGATTTCCTTCCATCGAAGAAAATTGATAGTCCTCGTTTAACTATCAATATTATACCTTTCTACGATAAAATAGTCCCTGTAACAATGTAGAGACAAAAAAAGAAAAAGAAAAATGAAAGAAGCAAGGAAAATGTGGAAAAGGAAAATTTTGTTCACATGTTGAACTTGAAAACAAACGTCGCAAAGAACAAATAAATAAACACCTGCAAGCAACTTTCAAGGCGAAAATGTGATCGGCCTACTTCCCACCGTAAATAACATTCATTTTTGCGTTATCTGGTTTTCATCTCTGCCCGGAGTCTCTCCATTCTCCACAGACGCGTTTCTCTTTACCCAGCGTGACACTTCGTCTTTTCCCTTTTACTCGTGGTTCTCATAAGCCTCGTCACTTCCACTTAAAGATTCTCAAAAAACTTCGCGACGTATTTCTTGTATCTTTTTTCTCGTAGGACGTAAACTATCCTTAGTCTTAACATTACGAAATTGCTACACTGAAGCACGAACGATCATGCGGATAAATCAAATACACCGAGAAATCTCGTTTTTAACTATAAATTCTGTTACGGATAAATAATAACACTGATGTAACGAAAACGATATGAAAGTATAAAGAGATGAAAATTTAAATTTAAATCATATTTATATAAAAATTTATATTAAGTGTCTGCAGTTTAGTTTTATGATGTGAATAAATAAAAACATTTTATTTGCAAAGAATATAATTCTATTCTTTTATTGTTTCTGATTGTTTTTATATTTAAAATCTCTGATAATAATAAATTCATCTATCATTCTTCTAAATTCTAATTCTAAATTCATCTATCATTCTTAACTTACTTTTCTATTCTATACGGGACATTGCAACATGAAAACAGACGTGAGAAAGATAGAATTTCGAGTGTGATTCTACACAAAGGTCAATCTATACGAAACAACTGCTCCAATGTAGGAACTTGTATTAGATATAGTTTTCTTGTATGTATGATTCCCATGGACGAAGATATTATGCATCTCATTATGTAAGCTGCTTTATTATTATAATTATAAAACATAAAAGATTAAAATTGTTCTAAATAAACCAAAATTTATTCGTGCCATTTTTATCCTTATTCTTACTTTCAATTTAAAGATATTAATCGATACTGCAATGTAAATTCTATTATAATTTCATTTTTATAAATTGTACTTCAAAAAATACTAATTTATTTGAATATGAAAAGTACAAAAAAAAAACTATTCAACTAAAAATAGTTTAACAAAAAATGTATGATATTAAAATCAGTTATATTAAAGATTATGTATCTTTTAATAAATTAAAAAATAATTATACATATATACCATAAACCCACTTTTAGGTCAATTAATAAATAAATATTTATAATATTTTTACAATTTTGAAAAATTGTGAGAATTCTTCTTTAAATACTAATTTAAATTTAATGATAAAATTTTCTCTTCGATTTTAAATTATTTACATAACTAAAACTTTTTATTAAAAAGTAAAAAAATCAATATAATTAATATGCTCATTTGAACTTTTTACGACTTACAAAATATTATAACCAACAACATCAATTCTATCAAAAAAAGTTTCTTATTAAGAAAATTTTTTGTTTCCTCCGAAATCGCCTAAGCTTGCATGAAGTAAAAAGAATATCGAATAACTACATCGTACCAGATAGCCTATTAAACGAAACCATGTCACCACTTCTCAGATTAAATCGATCGAGCTAAAGGGTGTTGCTATTCTCCTGTATTTATCAAAATAATTGCAATTATTTTTCGAGTCTTATTTCACCATGCTAAACCAAAATATTTTACCCAAGAATCCATTCGTTCTAGTTAAGCAAGAACGTGCACCAAGAAGTTCGCAAAAAATGTAAGTTAGAAACTTTTTCAAACCTATAAATACAGTTACTAGTAATATTCGGATATTGAACGTGCTTCATTAGATTATTTAAGTTTGCATAAGTTACGTTAGAATAACGTAGCAGATGATTGATTTACTGCTCGTGCAATGAAAATCTCGAATCTCGAACTTCGATAAATATCTGTTATAGTTCGTCTGCATTCCGTTAAAAATATTTTGTAATACAAGCTTACCGAACTGAATATCTAATTAAACTAATTAGGTAAGATGCAACTTTACAAGCATAATGACAATACACCGTTCTTAACATTATTCCTGACGAGGTAAGCACCTGTCAATTTAAAGGTTAGCTCGATTGGAGATCAAACAAGCCGCGTGCGGCGCCTTGACTGTCAATCTGACAGCTGCTCGATATAACGTAATCATCGTTCGTCGTACCCTTCTACTGTGGATACAAAGAAATCTCTCGACCCAGTCGGTTACCGCTTGTATTACGAATAGGGCAAATATTCTCGTGACTTGTTCGCGCATCTTATAACGTAGACATATATACACAGAAAGTGTTGATCAACTTACCGATGAACAGGCACACAAAATCTATAATAATCTTCCGTAAAATCATTCTCGACAACCGATCCATGTCGATTTTAACAACAAAGTGTCCTTCTTTGTTTCACTTTCTGTCCGTTTCGTTGAAATTGAAGAAATACTGAAGAGAATTATCAGTAGTAGGTAAATGCACACAAACCCAACAGATAGAATGAAATAAACACACAGAGAAGAAGATTTTACGCGTCGTCGTGTAGAAAAACTAGAAAAAAGAATATTCCGAGAAACGGTTCGGAATAGACTGAACGACACTCGCGAATTTACCTACAAATAAGCACACAACCGGCCCGATCGAGATCCGAGCAACGACTGCGGCTGCGCCTCGTTCCTGCCTCGTCTGCGCATACAGCGCACGTGCCTACTTGGCTTGAATCACAGTCCGCAGTTTAATAATGTGTACTCATTATAACGTGCAATAAACATGAAATATAAGTCTACCCCATGGAACATGAATGAATGTTCACCTTTGCAATTACATTATTTCGTTGAAGTGGACGATCGTCCGCTTACGACTCTGGCACATATGTATGTACAATCAAACGTTATACAATGGACGGTATAAAATCTATAACAATGTTCACGAAAGAAAGATTTAGGTGAAAAAGAATTGTAGATTTAGCGTTTCACATTTAAGAATGAATCAATTATGAATTAAAGAAATTCTACGTGAATATAATGTCGTAAGATGTATGTTGAAAGATTTGATTAACATAACGCGAGTAACTTTGAAAATACTGGTTAACAAGCCTGAACCAACAATCCTTTAATAATTACATTATGGGAAATATTAATTCAAATAAATACTTTAGTTTATATATAAATGAGAGGATTTCATTGATTCACTAAAAATATACATAGTAAAAAACTTTATTCCCACGAAGAATATAAAAAGCATTTTAAAAAAGAAATCTGTACAAAGAACTAATAAAATAAAATAAAAGGTGATTTCTTTAATATTGAAAGAGTACTGTCGCTCGCTTGTATCGAAAATTGCTGTAATTATCAATATGTAGCGTTATCTAACATTATCAAACGATAATAAATTTTTGAAATAACTATCATAATTTGTTGCACTAAAGAACAAATGCTAATAGAAATTAAAAAGAAGGGTGTTTAATAATTAAAATTAAAGTTAATTAAGTAATCTTACAAATGTGACGTTATTTGTCTTTTAATTTTAAAGTAATCGTAGTAAACAAGCCATATAAAGCAACCAAATACAAGCGATTTAGTCTAAAGACATTTAAAAACATCTAATTGTCACAGAAAAATTTGTCTACGAATGTGTTATAACATATCTATTAATTCTGTATTACATATTGATGATAGAAAATTCTTTGAAAAGAGTTTTTCATTTTATAAAAATGCGGAACTGTTATTCAAATATCAAATACATTCAGAAAAGTATTTGAGAATACTTCATAAAAGAATTGTTCATACATTGAAAAAATAGTTGGATAATAAGCTACAAATTAAATAAATTAATGAAAGGTTCATATTAACGTTTTACTTTAAATTGATACAATATAAAGGATCTACAAAGATTAGTTACCCCGAATGTGAGATTGTTAATTCACGATTCTCATTAATATTTCGAAAACTTTTACAACAGACACTAATACAAACTTTTCACTACAAAAACTGAAAAGAAAGTATTTAGATTTGACATGCAGAAATTACATAATCATAATCTTAATTCGAACGATCTTGCGAATGATAGGGTCATTATACAATTTATTTTACCGGCGACTTCATCAATGATTTAAAAATAACTTCAAATCTCGTTTTGACGACAATCGAAGCAAGGAGATGTAAGAAGCTGTAATTTGCAAGTTGAAGGATAACGATCACGTATACGATGTATACGGAATCACGGATTGTATTTGTCAAAATTCCCAAACGATACAGACTCTCAAATGTCGTAAAATAAGGTCATTACTCTAAGCTATTCTTATCTAATAACACTGATTGCTAATACGCATAACAGGTCATAGAAATAGTCGGGCCATTCTGTAAAGTGAAAGAAGATAAGATTACAGAAAAATGTGGAAGTAAGGGCAAATGTTGTTTAAAGACTACGCACACGATATTACCTTCCTTGTTTTTTCACCCTGTTGTAAAGTAAACCGTAGATACCTGAATGCATATTACAACCGAGGCTTTTATTTCACGACGAGATACGGTAGTTCTTCTTCGAAATACCCAACATAGATTTCGTAAGATTTAATTTGAATTAGAAAAAGTGCGAAAAAAAAGAAATTGCAATGTACAAACTATTTGCAGAAAACTAATAAAAATAAAAATTATTTTAACGCAACCATACATGACATAACAGTATTTATAATTAATAAAGCATCGTCGCAACAGTGCAATTACTAACTGTAATATCTGTTTAATTCTTGAGTATAAAAAATAGTGGAATGCTCAGAAAAGAAGCAGCTTGTGATTTTATTATGTTATTAATGTATATACATACAGTTTAATACAAAAGTGGTGTAAGTCAATTTTTCGCCTATTTAATTTGGCATCACATCTCGAAAGCTTGAACTTCGTTCTGTTTTATGCAGAAATGGTGTACGCCAGAAGAGTGTTGAATAAAATGATTATATACTTTGATTTTTGAAGGAAAATGACATTATCATCTTAAGATATAACTTTACAATAGTAAGTACAACTTTACTTTATATAAAAGAGATGTAACACCTTTCATATTATTAAATTTTAGAATTGTTTTTAAAATTAGAATTTTTACTTTTTCCCTCATTATCCAAAAATTAACTTTTGATTTACACCACTTTTCCATCAAACAACTCATGTACAAGTCCAATCTAAATTTCTAGATTTTCTTATAATTGCGTGATAATTTTAGCATGCGAGAAAAAGTGATTATTATTCCTAATAATGAAATGTCTTAAGTGGTCAAAGTTTACAAAAAACAAAAAATCAATATATATATATATATATATATCTATAAAGGTGATGGAATGTTAATTGACCATCACAGTTGGATTTTTTTTTTTTGTAAACTTTGACCACTATAGTATATATATATATATATATATATATATATATATATATATATATTAAAATCTACTTTTCGAGCTTTAAGTTTCATTAATTTTTACATTATTGTATCCCCCCATACGAATAGAAAGTAACATTTTGACATCTATTTTACTGACTAACATTTAAATATTATTGTTATTCGAATCGTGTCTTTTTAGCATTGTAATCAATAAGATTCCACGAGCTAATGAAATTCTATTGTAAATACAATTATCTAAGAAAAATCAAACCGTTAGTTCTGATTCAACAACTTAATTTAATATTCTAATTCACTTACAGTCGGTCGCAATAAAAGTTGTCCATCACTTGTTTATGATTAACTCTCGAAAAAAGCTGTGTATACAATAAATAAAATACACTTATCATCGACAGATAACGTTCTATATTTATTATTATACAATATAATGCAAACAAAAAATACAAATTTTTACGAAATAATAGTGAAAACTGATATGACATGTATATATCTAAAAGAAAACTCACAATATAAATCATCCATCTACATATACATTTGGAAAATATAAACAATAAACATAAAAATATATAACTTAGTATTTTTTTAGAATTGCCTTCGCTATCTTCTCCCGCTCTAACTCTATTATTTATTGATTTTATTAAAAAATTCAATTCGTTAGATATTTGTGCTCCTTTTCGTAAATAATGCATTTTTTAATTGCTCTTTATTGATAATATAATATTGTCGGATTTTCATTTCCAATTCATTCCATACATGTTCAACAACATTTAAATCAGGCGATTGTGCTGACGCTTCTATCAGTTTAGAGCGATTGTATAATAACCATTTCCTTACAATTGCAGCTTTGTACTTTGAATCATTATCTCGATACATATGAGTTATTTAAAACACTCAGTTTTTCTGCACTTTCTTTCAAATTGCTTTTTAAAATATTTAAATACATCCATTTGTACATATTTCCTTCGATAATATGTAAATTTCCTAATCCCGATGCTGCCATATATCCCCCAACCATAATGGCAGCATCACTATGCTTAAACGTAAATTTAAGATTTCTTAATTTCTCCAAACTATTACTTTCCTATTTGAACCATATATAGTAAATTTACTTTCATCTGTAAAAAAGAAATTTTTCCAGAATAAAAAATATTTTCTCGTGTATTTCCTAGCAAAATCTAATCTTTTAGTTTTATTTTTCGCACTTATGTAGGATTTTTTTCATGTTACCCGGCTATGATAATTACTTTTTCGTAGTACTCTCCTAATATTTTCAGAATGGAGTTTCTTATTTACATATTTTTTACATCTGCCGCAAGCTTTGGGGCACTTTTTATTATATTATTTTTTTTCATTTCTCGAAGAATATATAGTTTGCCTTAATCGTTCAAAATTTTCTTTGTGTTTTGTTTTGTTTATTCGAAATACGGTTTTCGTTGTTATATCTTTTCATAATATACTCTACTGTGCTGCGACTTTTGTTAAAGATTTTTACAATTTCTTTTTCAGAATTGCCTTATTCATAATGAAAAGTTATTATTTTACGTTTTTCTAACGTCGTTTGCTTTCTTTGATCTTTCATTTTATTAAACACGTTTAAAGAAAATACATTTGTATTGAAACTAAATTAACCTACAATCTTACAATGGTATAATAATTAAAAACAATTGACTAAACATATTTTAGTTGTGAGAATCCCCGCTCTTTATAAACGGACGATTTTTAGTTTGAGGTAACTTTCCTGTTTAAAACGGTGTGACAAAAAAATAGCGAACGCAAGATGTCAGTGAGTAAACTTGATAAATGTTATATGATAAATACATCATACAATTTTTTTGTATTCCAGTTAATTTAATTTACTTTATCTAATTTATAAATATTACAATAAGGGTGCATCGAAATGTCCGTTTGATGAGTTACTGTACTATTTTTATGAAATACATCCTTCGTAATATATTATTGCTATTAAATATATAATTTGTAACTAAATAAAATATATTCAGAGTATTATACTGATATATAATGTTACGTTAAACTTTGTAACATTTATTCTTAAAAATAAAACATAAAACATGATATAAAAAATGGGAGAACTAAAATAAATTGTATTATGTAAGATAAGAATCTTATGATTCTTAATAAATAATACAAAACAAAATTCAAAAAAACTGTTTAGATATTATGTTACATTCTATTTATAATTCGTTCAATTTTCTCGAAAAATTGTAATTGTAATATTAAAAAAAATTAATTATTTTAATTATTATTGCTAATATAAAAGTACGTACGTTTTGTATATATATACAATATTTCATAATTGTAAAATAAATAAAATTTATGTACCGGAAAATAAATTACATATAAAAAATGAAAATTTTATTTCTATCCTTAATATACGAATCATAAACAACAGTAACAAATTCTTTATGATATTAATTTTTACAAAATTATTATTTTATTTTATTTCTATACATAAGTCATTTTACAGTTATTCTATCACCTTTTTACCATTTAAGTAATATAGTGCAACGCTATAACAAAAAATTCTTTTACTTGTGCAGTAAATGAAATTCGAGTTTAATAAAGGTGTCTAAGTTATATGAAAAATGTCTGCAGTTACCAAATTTATCCTATACTGTAATAGGATGCACTCGTAATAAGATATCAACCCTAAAACACTATTTGATATTGATAATTCAAGTAGGAAAAAGAGGCAAATATCAACATCGAAATTATGTGTAAAAAGTGATAAAATAAAGAGAGTTTTATTTATCTATAATTTATATGCTACAATTGCATTATTAAAAATGATACGGTTTGTTATCTGCTACTATTTTATTGCTTCGAAATTTGAATGAATTTAGATAATAAAAATAATAATGGATATATGTATGATTATTGTTTACTAATTTTAATTAACCTAAATAATACCTTCTACAAGTTATTAGATACACTAAAAGCAATTGTTAGTCATATAAATCAGTCTAAACAAATGTTCAGTCAAAATTAAAAATTATACAAATAATTTTTGTCTTGATAATTTAAAACAATAAATGTTATTTTGTAAATTAATTATACACAAGAATAACATGTTATATTGTATTTATTATAAGCCAATCATATACAATTACGGGTACAGTGCAAAATAATAAATCGCGTTCGCCCTTTTGAAATTGTCTTTCTAATATTCAGCATTTCCAATAATTATTACTAACAACAGCGACAATGGTCTACCACCTAAAATATATACAGAAATAGATCTAGGTATTCATATTTTAACAATTAATGCTGATTCTAACGGTTAAGTACATTTTATGCCTCTATTAAAATTTCCTTCAAACCACCAAGTTCACCATAAAAATAATCGACATATTAATTAAAAGATATATTAATAATTGGGAAATTATAATACTATATCAATTTATCATTTAAAATATCTGGCACCCTCCGGTAAAATAAATATCTTTTGTTCAACGACAAATTACATTTTTAAACTACGTGTAACGTTTTATATACATAAACAAAAGTTTTATACTTGAAACAAATATTATCACTTACAATACAATTTTAGCTGTATTTAGTAGATAAAATTCGTTTAAATCGTCTTTCATAACTTCGTCAAACAAAGATCTGCTTTTATATATTTATATGTTAGTATGAATATATTCAACTTTTGAAACATCTAATTGCGCATCTACATCGAGAATACTTGTTTTATCTACTTAATCCACGTCTTTTATCGAGCCTCCGAACGTTAGCATCACATATATAACAAAAGTATTGTGTAATATGAGGAGATAAAATTATCTGCACATAATAGTTTCTCTAACTATACTCGATACTTTGTACGTAGATATATATATTTACATTTTTATTCTCGATTTTATCTGATTTCTTTTCGCCTCTCATTTATTATTTATTTATGCACTATTAATTTACATTGATATTATTAACGTACACATATACGAAATTTGATTGGTTCGATATACACTTGATTTACACTGGCCTACTATCTTTTCTTTTAAAATAATTACAATAGCAGTAAACAGTTACAGTATTTTACGAAGTGAAATATGTTCCAAATAGTATAGTGGCTTAATTAATTGAATATAAATGATGTACATTTATTTAATCCATTTCTTATCATCTTTTGTTTAATTTAAATATGATTAGAGGTATTTTCACAAATCATGAAGAAAAACTTACAAAGTATTGTTACTTAAATGTAATATTACATATATCACTTAAACACAAGATATTGTCACTGTTAAGTATATGATACTTAATATTTACAAAAATTATTCTTTTCCTTAAGATCGCAACGAAAAGTTTAATAATAAGGAAATTATAAATAAAAACATACACATAAAACAAACTGTTTACACAAACATTATCCATTTACATAGAAATGGTATAATTACTTCCGTTGTCAGCTTGTGCAATCTATTTCAATTTTTTTATTACCAATAATCTAATAGTTTATTGCACTATATCGTAAGCTAAAATAATGCATTTAAATTATTTAATAATATTGTTGCGCGTAGTGCATTTTTATACACTGCTAATACAGTGTGATCGGGATAAAATCCAACTTTTCTTTACCGTTGGAAATTATTGATTTATTGAATAAAGCCGCGATTTTAACTAACTAATAAACCATGACATTTTATAGCACAGCTATACAGATTGAGGTACATAAAACGTGGCAATTAAATATTATCAAACACTTTCATGATATAAAAAAATATTACTAAGAAAAATTGAAGTATTTTAGAAAACACACTTTTTGGTGTAACTTAAGTGTTTAAACGAAATTGCACATTTTTCAATATACATAAATGTACTTTACAACTTAACGAATTCAATTGTACATTACTATAATCATCATAAGATTATTACTCAAAGTCAATCAAAGTCACAGGTAAAGAAAAGGTAGTTCTATTCTTTTAATCGCATTTATTTGTAATATTCTAATGTATTTTTTGTTTCCTATCGTTTGAGCAGATATTCGAAGTGTTGACCTGCAATTTGTAAATGTTTACAAATTGGAGACCAACATTTTGAACATCTCAATTAATTATAATCCAATGGCTATAATTTTGTTTAAGTGTAGGGTAATAATCTTAAAATATTTGTATGCAAGAAATTAAATTACGTCAGAAAATATGTCCCCTAAAATACTTAAATTGTTCCTAACTTTTCTTTTAATGTCATCAATATTTAAATAACATTAAATTGTAACGTTTTACGTGTGTTGCTCTATACATATATTACATAAAATCTGTATGCATTTGTATTTAGTAAAGTGCTTGTGAAGTGTTGCAAAACAATATCACGGTATCATCACCCACACGCAACAATATGTTGTTTTCGTAATTTACTTCTCAAATGTTATTATAAAATACTTATCACGAGCTAAAAGAATGCTTACAGATAATTTCTAACTCTAACATTAAAATTCTTTTCTTTTAAGATTTTACACAAGTATTAGAAAATAAAAAAATTAATGTGAGGAATCATTAGCATGCAAAGTTGAAATTAAACATTTTATCATCAAAACTAAAAAGAAAATATGATTCACAAATTTAATCTAAATTAATTCTGCATGGCACAGTAATCAAGGTTATAATATCCTTGCGCATGTTACAAGCTTTATTAAATATTAAACACATTCGTACATGTACTCGTATTTTTTTCGTTGCATAACATCTGTATTATTTGTAATAACATTAAATTTCTTTCCACTGCGTTTCAAAAAATTACATTGCCCTTGTATATGTAACTTGAATTAGCAAGCCTCTCTTTGGTCGCTTCAAAAGACTTTGGTTACCTTACTCATAAAAAGTGTTATTAATTCCTCTATGTAAACTAATCTCAAAAATTGCAACTTCTTTGTATAAGAAAGAAGAAAAACGCAGTAGAAAATGCAAATAGTTGAGAATAATAATTCATTTTGCTTTTTTCAAAATTTCAACATTTCGACCATAACAGCTTTTTTTTACTGACTATTAATGCTAAGGGCATCAAATACTATAGATTTGCATTTGCAAAAATAATTTTACAATAATTCAATCTCTATTAGTCATCTGCGTGGCTCAGAGGCATACGCCGTAATAGTGCTGTCTACGCATCCAGCTGCTAGAACCACACGATAAGGATGGAAACTTAGACAACTTACAGGGCTTATACGAGTGGCCATAAATCCTTCATGAAATTTTATTGTATTCAAATGTTGACCCATTGTGTTATACACGCTTATACAATGATTTGACGATCCACTAAAATGTAAGTAAATAGTATTAAATAGTGTTAAGTAAATACGTTATTATTTAAATGTTTGATATAATAAATAATGTAATTTAATTGAAATATGTTTTTAAACATGTAATTGTTAAAAGTATTTCAAATTTATTTGAATAACTTATGTAAATCTGACAACAAAATAACATTAAATGTAGCAATATTTAAAACTTACCATGCAAAGATATCAGCCATTTCATGTGCAGTCAATGCTGTAATACCATGCGGCATCTGTACAGTACTTACAGAAGAATTTTTTCTAAGGTCAAATATTCTAATATCTCCTGAAGATGATCCAGTAAATAACTGTGGTGCAGATCTTTCAGTTTTTCTCAAAGAAGTGCCTAGCACCCATGCTGTATGCTCTCTCCATATCATAACTCTTGATTCTAATGGAGGTAATCTTCTATCAAATAATCGGACTGAACCATCTCCACAACCCACTGTCATCATTGCACCTACAATATATAATAAAATGAATACATAATTAAATGAAATACTACTTTTATTATACAAAATTATATATGAAATATAATATAATCGAAAGTTAAACATCATTAAAGTGTATAAAAGTTCATTCTTACCACTTTTTTTATTATCAATCAAGAAATATACAAGATTAGTCTAGTAACTGAACTGGACTCTGTTGCCATTGAAAACAGAAAAAAATTGTAGAGGAAAATTTGCTTAACATAGCTTAACAAGCTCTATCATTATATAGTACAAATTTTTACAGAAGTGCACGGGTGCATTGAGAAAATTACAACTACATTTGGTATTTTAATGGAATTCCATATTTTTGAATACACCAATCGATGCAATTTTTCACTCTTTACAAAAAAAAAAACACTTATTCCTAAAAAATATTAGTTCAAAAGTATTGCTGTTCTAAATTTTCTTAATTACGTTTCTGTCTATTAGCTCATTTTCGTTAATGTATTGTTGTGTAAGTCTCTACTATGCATTCATATGAACATAAATTCACTTCTACTACCAGTCAGTCATTAATAACGTTTTTAACGATCATTTTTTACTTTTTATAGGAATACTTAAAAAACAAAGTGCATTCTCGACTTATTCTCAGTGCTCAGACACGTTTTGCTAGAAATATACAAAATTAAGGAAAGAGAAATAAGTTATGTATAAACCAACATAAAAAAAATGTTTAGGATACAACAAAGGATCATTTGAGCATTTGTTATAACATAAATTATAACAAACGGTCGTTAATATATTAAAATAATGAAATAAAGTGAAAAACTGCATGAAACAGAGTATTCAAAAATGAAATTTCATTAAAAAACCATATGCAATTACACTTTTCTGATGCACCGATGCATTTCTGCCAAAAGTCACACTACACGATAATATATTAGATAATGCAAGATTTTCCTCTACTATGTTTTTCTATCTTCAATCGGAACAGGGTTATAATCTAAGCAGTTACTAGACTTGACCTGTATAACTCATTTAAACTACACAATATGTATTATAAATATTTAATTTGAAAAATACTTCATAGCTAACATGCGCAATGCATTAATAATACGTTTGAATACAAAATTTTTTGCAAAATATACTAAAATATAGTTAAATTGGCATTAATAAAACAACTGTAATATATTGACGTACAACTATCATATCATTACAATAATATAAATAACTAACCTACACCATCAACGTCAATGCATGTAGCACAACAATCAGCACCTGTTGGTATATCTTGTTTCTTTAATTCCGTCTCCGCATCCCAGAGTCTAACAATGCGAACATCACCTGTTACGGCTAAGGTAAGTGATTTTTGCTCCCACTTACTAACTAATCCAGCTGTTGCTACAAGCAATTTAAATTAACATATACAGCTATAATAAATTTTTAGTTAAGGAATTAGACACGCACCAGTTGTAGTTTTTGTTGCAGGCTGTATATCAGCTAATGCTTGCCAAGCAGTAAGTAAAACTGGATCACGATTTAACATACTACTATAATTTTTCCACACCCTGACTGAACCATCATCAGACCCAGCCATTAATAACGATACATCGTGAGCGTTAATAAACTCCAATGCTGTAATACGTGATGTTTTATTTCCACGACTAGCACAGTAAGTTAATCTCGTTCCAGTTTGACAATCCCATACCCTAACCACGAATAATATTGTTAGATAATGTTTTATATAATAGTAATAGAAATCTGCTATATCAAAATTCAAATACCCAAAGAAATCTTTCAACGCTACAGCCAAATGTGGTTCAAAAGGATGAAATGTTAAGACTTCTGGAGACTGCGGACATCTTGTGTGAAATACTTGAGATTCTACTCTACTTTGTACTGCGCGTAATTGTTCTTCTCTTGCTTCACGCCTTTGTATTTTATTTCTTAGATACCTAAATATTAAAATTTTGTTTCAAATTTTGCGCACACCATAACTGTATTACCAATTCTTACCGCCACTCTCTTTCATAATGAGCTCTACTTTCCACATCGTTCATTGATTCAATTTCTCCTTCTAAACTAACAGGCTGAGCAAACTGAGCACAACTCCATTCAACAAACTGTGAAGTCGTTAATGGTGTTTTAATACCAGTAACTTCATCTGCTTCTTCTGATATCTGTAGTAAAATAACATTGCAACGATATAACGATCATGTAAGCAATATTATAGTTTTCTTAACCGATATATCAAATAACTCTGACCGTATTAGGAATTGGCTTTCTTGAACGATTACTGTGCGATGGTATTCTTGATGAACGCAAAAGGTCTGTTCCAGAGTTTACTGTAGGAGGCGATTCTCCTTTACTATTGCTTTTTTAAACATAAATAAGTTAAATATGCAAATGTAGTTGTGATAGGTACAAATGACTAAATGGCAACTAACCTTAAGTATGTAGTACGATTTGATGGGGAAGGTGGAAGAGACAATGATGAAGATATTTTTGTTTCAATTACTTCTTTAGGTGCAGAAGATCCTTTAACCTATATCAGAAGAATATTACATCATTTTATTCTAATACGAATTTGTGTTTCTAACAGATAATTATTAAACAGAATAATTATTACAAAACTATCATGTGTACCTGACTTCGAATATGATTAGTGACTATCTGAGACATTGCAGCAACTGCAGGATGAGGATCATTGTCAAGGCTACATAATCCATGCCATAGTTTCATATATACACTACCATAGGAAAGACTTGGTAAGTTTCCAAGAGAACTGTGCCCTACAAATAATAAAACATAAGTTATTGTACTTTATATTTAGTATACAAAAATATCTGGTCTTTACGATGTGCTTGAAGGTAACGAAGTAGTGATATAGAATTAGCTACAAATAAAAATTACAAATCTAGAAATGAAAGATGAACTATGTACGAACATGCAATGGAATTTCCAATCATTATTACCAAGTGACTCGCAAGGTTTCCTCACGAACTCCCAATTATTTCCTGGCATACGAATGAAACAATACAAGGAATTGTTATCGAAAATCCGATAATAAAACTAGAAAATCTAGTTGAAAACAACACACTTTATTACTTACCTAAACTACTAATAGACGATGAAGATGACACTCTCTTAATACGATCTTGACCAAATCCATCTGTACTGTCTACACTGTATGTATTGTTTGGAGAAAGAATTTTTAATCTATCTCTGGAACTAATACGTCGCATTCCACTAAATGGTGATAATGTCTCCACTACTAGGTCCTTCCGGCTATTTTCTTCAGCCAATGCTAAAGTTACAAAGGAATTTTCAAAATGTAAAACCATCCATTGTAGTGCTACTACTAATTCCTGCAAAATAATTTATATTTTCTTTACATTAGAATAACAAAGTCTACCATAAGGATTATATATTATTATGTAACAAACTTACATACTTTTCTAACTAAAGGACACATATCATGAGATATAGTATTAATGAGCGTCATAGCAATAATTTGATCAATATTATTTGCATGTTCACTTCGTGTTGTTACGCTATTTATAAATGTGCCCAAAGCATAAACACTAGCTGCTCGAACCTATGCAATTTTATTTGACTTTAAATGTATTAATGCTATTATGTATAAATATTAATAAACTAAATAAAATGACATATATTCTATACCTCAGGAACAGAATCCTGTAATAATGTAAATAGTTTCTCGTGAGCAATGTCTCTGACTCCACACCATCTTGCTTTATCATAATTATGCCAGAGTCTTGCAAGACATAAGCAGAGCCATTGTCGTAATAAAGCATTTGAATCTCCAAGTTGTTCCAAACAAATTGAAACAAGACTACCATGGTTTGCAGCTACTTGGCCTGGTCGATATTCATTTACAATACTAGCCAAAACAAACGCTGCTAACGTTCTATGTTCACTCTATAATAGAATAAAATAAGTATAGAATAAAAGACAAACTCCATCAATAAGTAGAATTAAATATAATAATACCGGTATAGAAGTATCCTGAAGAACAGACAGAAAATATTTGTGCCCACCATCTCGCACAAGGTCTGCTTGACAAGTCTAAAACATAATATATATATAATTTTGAAAAACATAATTTCAAATATTTTCAAGCATTCCATGTTAAAACTTACACTATCAACCGCAAGAATTTTTGCCCAAATAAAGACAAGTAATGGGCGTAGTTCTCTAGCATTACTTTGAAGTAATTTTAAAACATATGGAAAAATGCCTACACTAAGAGCCAAGTTTACTGCCCATGGACCAAGGTCAAGAAAACGTCCTAATAATTCCAGTGCTCTTAGTCTATGAACTTGACTTAATAACACCTGTAATACTATTGGCAGTTGCTCTGGAGGATTGCGACTTTTAGAACCTAGTGTAAGCCATACTTGAAAGGCTGTGAGTTGTTCTTCAAAAAAAGGAGAATGCACAAATTGATCTTCATTTTCAAGAATAGATGGTAATTGTGCTAAGCAGAGATCAAGAGCCAAATCCCATGCTTGCCACATAGGGTGCTAAATTAATGACAAATAAATATATTTATGATAAAACACTAATAAATATAAAAAATGTCTTAATCTCTAAAGAAGTATTTAAAAATATAACAATTTCTATTAAAAACTAATATACACAATATTAAAATCTATTTACCTGGTAAGTAGGTGGCAATTTTGGACAAGAAACTGGGGTGCAATCATATGAGCGAAGTATTCTCTCAGCAAGTAAAAAATTTCTAAATAAACTAGCAACTAATAAATCTTGTCTGAATAATCTCTGGAATAAATCTACAAATCAAATATATTTAAAATTAGTATTTTTTACATATCTTACAAACAAATGGATCATATAAACTTACCCCTAGGCAACGTGTTCCATGCTATTGTGTCTGTAATTGCTGTGAATATCCAATTAAGTTCTCCTAACATTGTTCTTCTATCAGTCAACTGTCCTGGAATTCTAAAATTTATTTAATAATTTCAACAAGTTATTAAAGAAAACACTATATGTATATTTCTTATAAACATTTAAAACATTCTTACTTGTCAATTAAATCTAAGGATATTTTCGGCACTAATTTGGACGTATTTTGCATTACAAACCTAAATAGGAAATGAATTTTCAATTATTATAAAAATATGGTGTTCCTTGACGAATTATACTTTTTATCTTACCATCGCAATGCAATTTTTATCGGAGTTGTAAGGCATGATGTAAATATATCTGCTGGTAAATCTGGATTCATAGGCAAAATCTGATTAGCTGCACATGCTGCCAATTGAATACAATTTTTATAAGATGGTGCTGTGGCACCTGTAACTCCTGTTGCACGATTCTGCTGAACTGCTTGTTTTTCCATCTGTGAAGTGACATTTTCAATATGCTTACACGTAACATTTACCTTTAACCAAAACCTCTGGAGAATTTTCATACCTCATATTCCTTTTCATGTTGTTCTGCAAATTGTTGAAAAGATTCTACAATAATACCTGCATTAGAACAATCATACACATAGATACTAGGTGCACCCATCCATGTCTGTAAATCATACACAGACAAAGGAATGTATTGTGTATATGTCTGTAACAATAATTTAATGTTAAAAACATTTCTGAAATTATTACTTAAAACTTTAAAGCATTCAACTTTACTAACTCTATTAAATACCCATATTTCACCATTACTAGTAGGTTTAGGAACACCATGACCATTATAATGAAAAAGAACTCTTTCTTCTTTTGCATTTCGTCTTAGAGAAGTACATAATTTTTTCACCTCTTCAACAGTAGGATCTAAACTTTGTTTGTAACGAGCTCTTGGTTGCCATCGCTCGTACTGTTTTTGTAAATTGGAACCTATAGTTTCCAAAGCTTTTTGTGGACTCACTGACAAAGGATCTGTGAAAAGAAAATACAATTTATTTTACGTTAGTATCAGTCTTAATTACATTAATTATATGATGAAAAAGTAATGTAATTTGTTGTAGTTATATATACTGAAAAATTACAATAAAAATGTTAAACATGATAATCTCTATTTACTATTTACTAATATAACTATTAGATTACATAATTGTAAACATAATTCAATATTAATGGAAAACACAAAAAAGTAAAATATTTGAGACAATATCAAAGAAAAAATAAAAAACAAATTTAGTACAATATTTAAGGTCTAATAAATATGACGCCATCTAGAAGTTATTTACTAAAATGGCATTGGTTTAGAAACACTGTCATACACATGCATAACCTTAAAATACATTACATAATGACAATGGCAGAGGGGAATTGTGGGGATGTAAATAAACTAGAATAAATACCGATCCAACACTCGAGACGTGCACATGGTTGTGTCTTGACAATATCCGGTGGATCAACACCAACATTTAAACATAAAACTAGAGCCACGCTCACAGTTTTCATCTAAAAAAATAAAAATTTAGAAAACCATTGTATAAAATCAAGTATGTAATTTTTCAGAGTACATCAACCAACGGGTAACTAAAAAATAACAAACCCGTTCTTTCATCCTCCACGTTTGTGTAATACAATTCACACCCTCAATTGTCGCCGTATGGCGTGCCTTACAAAATGCAAGTTGCATTTTCCAATCATCTTCCTCCGTCAATTTCGAATTTTCTTCCTCGTGGCATGGTTTTGAGGCAATTACTGACATGGTAAGATCGTAACTCGAAAAAAATTTGTATCGCACTCTTACAAGAGACACGTTACGGTTAGTTATGATCATAAAATGACGTTACATAAATATAAGGAAAAACTATCAACTGACAATATTCAATAAACGACAACTGCACAAACGTCTTTTAACAGAGCACAATTTTGTAAGTTTATTTCAACGGCTGCCATCTTACATCTCTAACGATGTACCAATGAACTCTCACGAACACGTAGGTTATTTAGTCACAATAATCGTGTTCAGATAGTGCCACTGGATACCCGCGTTACTTTTCAACTTTTGCTTTCTGTTCTTAGACTCGAAAAATTATATATACATGACGGAAGATAATTGTAGTAGTTTTTATAAGAGCATTTTTATTTATTAAATATCATTTAATAGGTCAATTTATAATTGAATAATTTTAAATCACAATCTAATTTGTCCATTTTAGTAAATTGTTTTAAATATTTTATAACGTGTAGGTTTAACAGTATATAACGACTGCATAAATGTATCTATATATGCATAAGCACATATGTATATGTAAAAACCATATATTATTCACGTACATATCATTCTTGTTTACCAAATTTATTAAATTATGGTTCTATTGTGATACAAGAATTAGTACAAGAAGTAGTACTAATAGTCCAGTAGTAAGAAAGTAACCCTTTGCCCCAGAACGAGTTAGGCTCGTGGTATAAATTCTGATCAATGTATAATAAAAAATATAATGTATTACATTAGCTTTTTCTACATAACACAATATTAAAATGATAAATAGCTGACACTCACATGTATAGTCAGCAAAAGAAATCATAAATCAGGGGGTTACATACTCAGTATAAAATACGCGTTTTATAAAGCTTTAAAAAATTAGAATTAAAAAAAACATATTAACATTAATATTAAAATTTCACTTTTACAGAACACTAAAAATAAGATTTCATTGCATACTATGTTCACAGCCTCTATATACAATTTTTATTTGTTCTATATACAATCTTAACTTTATTTATAAATTGTTTTGGAATGAATCAACTCATATACTGGTGGTATAGTATTGATCATTTTTTAATTATTTGGTACTTAAAAATACTGTAAGATAATTCTGTAACCTTCCTTGGAATCTATTTTTTTAAACTCCTCTTTAGTTTTTTTCATTTTCTGTGGCCTTAATTTAATAATTTTCCTCTTCTCTTTGAACATCACTGAAGAGTTTGAGAATTACTAATAGGTTTGTAACCCTGAAATTTATAACATTTTAATTACTTCATGAAAAAAAAAAAGAAACATAGGATATGCAAACAAAGTAAAATGTGAGAAAAAACAAACACAATACAGAAAAATAATTAAAATACTCGAGCTAATTTCAAAATATAGATACGATTTAAAATTTAGTGCATAAGGATATAGAGAAACGCACACACACACACACACAAAATAGTTAATATGGATTTTTGCAATATGTCATTAAACAATCAGTAGCAATCAAAGACTATGTAGTTTGCACAATCTGTACTTGTTAGTGATTCATGCTGCCATAATAGGGCTGGCGTACACTTATCCGTTTGCTTCCTGGTGTTAGGGCATTATTGAACGAATCTCTTAACCGTTCTGTAAATGTTTTATACTCCATTTCTGGATTATTTTGACCAAAATCGAAATCGGCAACTTCCACTGTAAATCTTGCTCTACTTTGAATGTAATATGCAATGCCAAAAATAATTAGTACCACTGCAGCAAGTGAGCAAGAAACAGGTACTACAATAACTGATAATTGTGGTTTTGTTGTCACTATAAAATATATTTAATTTAACCAAATAAATTTTATATTATAATAAATGTTATGATAATATAAACATTATAGTTTTATAATAAAATATAACTAGTATACTATTAATATTTAATACGAAACATACCTTTATAAATATTTATTGTTAAGGGATAGATTTGTTTGCTGACATCATTATTCAACATAATTAATATTGTATATATACTTGGTTCCAAAAAGTAATGGATGATGGAAAAATTACAAGAATAAAGATGATCTCCACTATCACACGTTTCATTTCCAGTAACATTATATTTTCCTCTATAGAAATAAAGGCACTTATTAAATGGTCCTGAACCTTTACATGTTACATTGAGCGATAACATATCCCATGGTTGAATCCAATTTGTACCTTCTACTGTTATATTCATTATAGGTGCTACAATGTTTATAAGTATAAATTACTGTTACTTATATCAATATACAATACATTACGTTATACACAAATATACATGTATGTAAATACATTATATGTAATATAATTATGTTATGTATCATAGTAATGTATAATACTCACCACGAACATCAATCTTTTTTGTGAAATATCCATATGTTTTATTAGGATCTGGAGGAATTATTGAAGAATTGAAACAAATATAAGGTAAAGAAATATTTACACTGGAAATGCTAGTATTCATTACATCATTTGAAGGTATAGGTGTTACCATAGATGCTAATGTTGGCTTTATAATTATGCTATTATTAGGTATGCTAGAAGTTACCATTTCTTCTGCTGTAGTATTTAAAATTGTAATATTTGATACAGTTGTCTTAGATGGAATAATTGTTGTGGTCGGTGAAGTAGTTGTTTCTGGTAAAACAGTTGTTTCTGGTGAATCATATGATGCAACTACTAAAGCTTCTAATACATGTGAAGTATCCGGATTTGTAAAATTATACAGAAAGTTTAAGTCATTTGTTTGACCAAAATATTTACAATCTATAAACCAATAAATTGATACTGTTGTGGTTTTCATTAAATAATCCATATCTCCTTTTTGTATATTTATCGTTACATTTGCTTCAGATGTCGAAGAGACATATGTATCTATTAATGTTTTGTTAGATTGCTTAATTTCAATGTCTCCATTGAGAAATTCTATAAAATGATATTACCCTGTAGTAATACTTCACACAAAAACATTAATAAAGAAAAACTTTAAAAATTTTAACTTACGAGTGACATAAAATTGAGTACGAACACTGGTAAGTCTTGACCACCAAAAAGTATCCCATTCACTAACAATTACTTCAACTTCGTATATTCCAACAGTATAATTTTCACGAAGAATATTTAAACTCCAATATGTTGTTGTATTTGATGTTTCTTTTGTCTATGAAAATTCGAAAGTAACAGTTAATATTTAAAATTCAATAGAAATAACATTTTTTAATAAATCATACATTAAAGTACATCAACATATGAATATAAAAGATATTGTATTACACAAAAATGTGTTTTTATTAAAAATATCTTATTTTAAAGGTATAACTATTCGCTATTAAAACTGCAACAAAAATCTTAAACCATTGAAACTTTTCAATGAAATGTAGGGTAAAAAAGCTAACCTCGTATACATGAGGAGTTAATGCATTGTCACTCCACTTATATTTAAATGTTCCTGATGGTCTTTCATCATTCTCAAAGAAATCAGCTTTAAATGAGATAGTTCCGCCTAATACTACAGGACCATCGTGAGACAATGTAATATTATATTTCTTAAAAGCATTAACTGTAACACAAAAAATGAATAAAATATTTTAAGCTTATTACAAATTAAAATAGCAGAACTTGTAGGTAATTACAAAGTTGAAAATTTTATACAAAAGATTTTATCAAAATACCTTGATAAGTAAATAAAGTATACCAAATAAGATTCCATGAAAAATGCACTAACTGCATTCTGTATGTTGATGAAAGATCACATTTATTTTAGAAATATATACACTTTGTAAATTTATTTTTAATCGATTTGCAATTAAATACGTGTTACAATGCTCCTGACCATAACACCATTTTAGTACTAATACCAATTTTTAGTACTAACACCAATTTAGTATTAATGATTGCCAACTGTTTCGTATCATATTCTTTATGAATTTTTTATATCAATCACAAAATTATTAGAAAAATTAAAAACAATTATTAAAGAAATTTTTTCATATTTTATTTCCTTTCGCTTCCTGTTTAGTAAGTGTGTTAAATTTAACATAAAATTGTCAAATAAATTCTCTAGATTCAATAACCTGCGTTCCTAGTGTTGCGGATCTTCTAGTTATTTTAAGGGAACAAGACACGGATTGCTGTCCGTGAAGCGCTGACCGCTCTACTCGTTCGTGTGCGCGATTATTTGCAACGAATCTTAAGAATTTTAAGATAAATTAAACTGATTAAACTTTGTAATAACTTTTAATTAAACAATAAAATGAACTTGAACAAAACTTGGAGTTTATGAAATCTGTTTTTCAAAGATACGGAACAAAACCGAAAGAAAGACCAGATTATACAATGTGTTCAGAAAGACGGTACGTCAGCGGTGCACCATCGGAACATTAGAAAGCATGGCTTCGTCAGTGTAAAGTAGAAGTGGACAAATACCGATAGTAACCATTGATTGTTACCGATAATTTAATGTCCAACTATTGATAATTATTGATTATTTCCGATAGATTTGTAAAATAGGGGAATATACACCTAGCAGGGTCATAAAAATCGATTTTTCAGTTTTCACATTTTCTGAAAGTTTGACATGTTAAGAATATCTGGTGAAAATTTCAAGTAAAAATACCAAAAATTGACGAAGTTATAGCTGATAGAGTACACGTGAGTATTTCCCCGAAGGCTCCGAGTCGTGGTGCAAGTGGCAACAAACAAAAGCTAAAGGAGAACAGGATAATTTTCGTTACGATTATTCGGCATTACCGGAATCGGTCTTAAAGGTCATCAAACCGATATACGAAGATTTAAGTAAGGACACGTTACTAGAGCGATGTGTTGGTGGCTATACGCAGAACAGCAACGAAAGCTTGAATCAATTAATTTGGGAAATAGCTCCGAAAGAAATGCACAGTGGGGCGCTTACTGTTGAAATTGCTGCGTACATAGCTGCGTGCATTTTCAACAATGGTGTAACAACATTATTACAAATAATGAATGTCATGGGAATTTTGCTCGGACCGAACGCACATTTATACGCCGCATCTGAAGATGACCGCCGCGTAGCGCAAGCCGAACTACGTGCGGAAGAAGGAACAAAGGAAGCGCGATTACGGCGTCGTCAACAAAATTTAGAAGAAATGGGCGTACCTTCCACTTCAGATAACATATATTATGGACCTGGTATGGATGACTCTATGTAAGTTGAACAAATTTCATGATTTATCCATCGACAAACTTTCAAACGCGTTTATCTTGAAACAACGTTTTTGAAATCGGTGACCAAAATATCTCGAAATCCAGTAAATCGATTAACTTGAAATTTATTGTGGTTATTGTATGCATAATTATCTAGTCTTTGTCATAGGATTTTTCCCCTACGATTCTTAGTTTTTTTTTTTTTTTTTTTTTTTTTTGACAGAACACGAACAAATTTTTGGCTGAAAATCGCTATTGCAAGTTCAGACGCTCGCCATTTTGTCAAAAATAGATATTTTTAAAATCGGCTATGACAAAGACAAGATTGTACTATCTATTTTATAATCCTCTGTGTTTTTTTGTAACAGATAATTTTTGACGAAATGCCACTGGTCACTGATTTTGGTGTTTTTCTTGCGGTACTATATTAACGACGTGACTACTACAGGAATTTTCAATATTTTTAAATAAAAGAAATACAAAAACATTCTCGAAAGTGTATATTTTAAACCACAGACAAAAGCAATCCGATAATTTGAATAGTTTCCCCACAAAAAATTCCCGAAAGTCAGCATTTTTTCTCCCCACTAGGTGTATATTCCCCCTTAATCTGAAGTGTTGCCCCCTGGTCTTTCCATAATAAAAATATACATAACTAGATGAGAACTAACGGAGCCATGCCACGGGGCATAAACGAATAAAGATCAGCAACTGTTTTGTTCACGTAGCTCATGCGTCACATCTAACGAAGTTTCTCTTTTGGCTTACATATTACATATCGTGCGATGTTTTTTCCTCGTGGTATGAGTGAATTTTTATCTTCCGTTATTTTCCTCGGGAGTATACATACGGTTTCTGTATGGCTCATTTACAAATCGGAATATCAATCGCCGATAACACTGATTGCAATGTAAAAGATAAAATCGCAACGCCGTCGATGAGGAAATCGGCGCTGGTGTGGTGAATTACTTCCTTGATGCAAACTGAATGCGATGCGTGGTTATATTTGAATTAACAAGACTCTTAAATTCTGGATTTTACAATTAGTACTCTAAGACTGAATTAGAGGATTTAATAAGAACTGAATTTAAATAACAAATATATTTTAATAATAAAACAAAACTAAATAAATATAATTAAAAGATAGTGTCTAAAAACTAGAGAGCAAAGCTTGTGACTTAAAATAATGATTGGAATACAATTACGAATGAATGCCTAAGCATGCCAATAATCTAAGAGTCAAAACCCGAGTGATTATCGTTGCCCGGGAAAAACAATTAAAGGGGTGATTAGTGAACAAATGAATATTATTTGAGTTTTCTAGGCGCTTTCTGTGATTTATGTGTACAATAATGGACGCATACACTACGTCGATCGCTTTATGTACAATCTATGATTTCACAGCATACTAACAAGGGACATCACCCAACGTTACACGCCGATTTCGATGAAACTTTTATATGTTGTAGAACTTGAAAAAATATTTAACACGTATTTGTTTTATGTGCGAATATCCACTCTAAAGAGGTGAAAACAGCCCTTAAATGTGGGGTAGAAAAAGCTATTTTTACAAATATCTCGGAAACTATTAGCCGTAGGCAAGAAATTCGAAATGCGAATTGTGCTGTTTTAGAAGGCCAATAATATGGCGTAAGTAGACTTTTAAAAAAGTAGTTTATTTAAAAAATATGTTAAAAATTAACATTTTTTGCAAATTTTTTTGTATAATGTTGGACTATTTTTATCAAATTTCATATATGTAAACTACAGTTCTAAACAAAGAATACGGATAGATCAGAATTTCTAATTCCATTCGTGCAAAAGATATTGTTACGATTGAAATTATACGCACATTTTATACCTGTCGATTCCCTTTGGGTGCACAACTGATTTCTATACATAATATTCGGGAAATTGTATTATATTACGCTCCTAGAGTTTTCGGGACCCAATGCTGTAAAGTCATTGTTCTATTTCACTTTATCTCGATATGCTCGTCGTCGATCTTTGTCGCTGGCTGTAGCCAATAACAGCAATGCATGTGGTAGCAGGAGAGGTAGAACAGAGTGAGAGCATAAATGTTTTCACTCGCCAACTGGCGGACGGATAATATATGCCTACATGTTTATGTAGGTGTTTCACATATACATTGCTTATATTATCATTTATAGCTTTTTAGCGTATACGATTGATTACTATCTACTTGTTTTTTCAAACTAGGAGATTACTATTCCATTTCTAAAGTTCCCCACTTCAGAATTGTTGCTCGAATCGGTATAGGTTATTGTTCGAATATCGCTCCGTGCTCAAGTTCGATCACTTCATATAGAGCAACTTTTGAAATCGGCTGTGGTGGAAGAATAGTGAAAAAAAGAAATAAACAATCTAACCGTCAACATACAAACTTGTATGCCAACATTAATTGTTATTTAGCTTTGTGGTTGGTTACATATCTAAATATATAAAAAATACTCGATACTTCAATGGTTATTTAAAGGTTGCCTTTTAATTTGCATTTGATTATCAAAGATGCATGTGTATTATTCAATAAAAATATTAAAAAATTTAACTATCTAAAAAAAAAACAGCCATCTTATAAAATTTACGATATTTAACAATATTAAATATGATATTTAAAACAATTCAATTGAAAGCTTTAGTTATTTACAGTAAAGAATTTATTTTAAAATGTAGTAAGGCACAGAAAATTTCAAACTCTGTTCTTAGACAAAGTTTACGTCAAGTATCTACATCTTCTGAAAATATTAGTTTCCTCGAAGAACAGTTAAAAGAAGTTTTCAAATTTAAAAATACTAATGTTAGTAATTGGATTATTGAGGTTAGTAATATAAACTATTATTTCATGTTTTCTACATGACATTGAATTTTTAATTGTATAGTGGAAAAACAGATAATACACATATCAAGTATACAAAAGTACATATTAAAAATATTGTGAAAGTAAATAATTAAAATAAATATGAACCTTATGATTATTTTGTTTACATAATTTATTTAAAAATTATGCTTCAAATTTTTATATCTGAAATACAGATGATTAAGAAGTATTTGAATGCTTAGTTTTTTACAGTAACTTTACACAAAGAAAAGGTACACTAACAGAAACTATACATTAGTAGTCTATTAGATGCAAAGATAACATGTACATTGAAAATATCTAATAATGGGCTACAAACAAATAATACAATAAACAAGAATTTAAGGATCAAAAAATATATCTGTATACAGTATATGATTGCAATAATAAAATTACATTTATTTAGGTTCTACATCACAAAGTAAATTATTTAATATTTTTTATTTATTCCTGTGGTTTCAATGATATTTTGTAATATTCCTGATATAAATGCTATCAACTTCTTTGTTATTTTCTTTGATATTCTTAACCATTTCTCTAAAAGCATATTTTGTCAGATATTTTTATAGAAGTAAACAGACAAATTTTTAATTAGGTTTATATCTGGTAATTAGATTTATATCTAATGTTACAGAACACTACATATCACATTGTTACAGAACACTACACAACAATCACTGTCCCATTTTTATAATATATTTCGCTGACAATATCTCATTCACTTTCAATTTAATTAAATTTTCTAATAAATTAGTATACTACATCTCTTTTACTTCCTATATTACTTTCATATCTTCATAGGAAACAGTCTAGGATCTGCAACCTAATCCCATAAGGATCTGGTCAAAGAAAATAATTGACATTTCAGTTTGTGTGGATAACAGTTGCCATCTACATGATTGCTCCAGAGGTAACAATTGGATGAAAATTCTTTTGTTGAAGCTGAGTACTAAATTTCTTCCACACAACTTTTATTCTATCTAAACTAAATATCTTAAATTTACTTTCATCCAAGAAGTTAATATTTCTTAAAATTTCATTGATTTATTCAAATATGATTCGGCAAATTTCAGCAGTTTCTTTCTATTTGTGTTAGTTATAAAAGATTTCTTTCTCATAATTCTGTTTGAGGAGAATCCAAAATATTTCTAATGGTTTGAGGATAAACGTTTCTCCCTAATGTTGGTATGATATTCGCAAATAAAGTTCAAACACTTGTGAAAAGATTTCTTATAGTTTTTCTTATAACATTCCACTGCTTTCTAAGTGTGAATATGTTTGGCCATTATTTAATTATGGCTTTTTAGGTGTACTTTTGATGCTTTGTATTTTTGATAATCTACATAGATAGTTGAAAAAGTTGTATTTAAAATTTTACTAACACTTGAATAATTTTCCACATGTTTACATAAAAAAGTAATTCTTTCCTATTTGGATATAAATATTTTGTTTTCCTTTTGAGCCATGATTTCTTTGTGAAGCTTGAAAATGTAACATTTCTAGAACAGACTAAAACCAATAATGTAAAAAATCTCTTGCTCACAGTTTTTATTCATCATAGCATTGTTGCATGTAAATTATAATTTTAGCACTATAATCACAAACATATAAATTTTTTTACCCACAAATTTTCTTATTCAATTTTTTAACACATTAAGAATTTTGCACGTATAAATTATTTCTGTGTAGAGTATTAATGTATAATTTTTGTTAATGCATTCACTTCTTTGTGTAAAGTTATTGCAAAAACTAAGTGTTCAAATATTCTTTTTTATACATTGTATGTTAAAAATTTATTACATTATTACAAGTAACAGTCTTTAATTCTTTTAAGATAATGAACATAATATAAGATTAGAACATACTGGATGTAATGTACATATTTTAGTAATAAAAATATTTTGAACTTTGTAGATATATTTATTTTTCAATAAAAGGTATTATTGAAACTCTTTATTTCAGTTATTTATTTCAAATAATCTTTCTTTATGTGTAACCAAAATATATCAATTAAAATTATTGCTTGCATAATAAAGAATTTCATATTCACTAATATGATAAATAAAATAATATAATAAAGCAAAGAATTAAAAACAGTTGAATAAAAGATATATTTTCCACATGTCAAATCCCTATTTTTATTTTTACTTTATGGATATAAGTAACACATAAGCTAAATTTTATGTAATAAATCTGTTAAGAAAGAAAACCTTAATTATATAACAATAGTACTAAATTCTATTTCAGAACAAAGCACGTGCTTTATGTTATGAATATCAGAAAAGTAATAAAGAGGATAAACAACAAATCTTATATATATTGGCATCTAAATATGCTGTTCAATATGATGTTGTATGTAGTGTAGCAGAAAAGTTACTTTCTGCAAAGGTTTGTACATTATTAATCTTTTTTTATTTTGCTGTTGTTAATACACAAACTACATACTTTCTTTCATTTCATATTAATTTATTTACTTCTTACAAAATAAAAATTTCATAGTACGTAAACAGTATGTGTGTTATTTGCCTTTTTTATTTTAGTCTGATAATATAAGGCGAATGGTTTCTTATGAACGAAGTTTGAAAAATGTTTTAACTCCAGATTATCAGTGGCTGTTTATTATAATCGGAAGACTTGAAAATGGTGTAAAATTTCTTGTTGATTTAAGGACAGATATTTTAGTAAGTAATGTAAAAGGACCTGAATTTCAAACATTTATGGTGATACTTAGTCAAAAATAAAATATTGAAATCATTTGTTATTTTTTAAAGTTTATTTAATGATGTATAAAATTATAAATTGGATATATTATTTGTACGTAAATGTTTTTACTAGGAATTAATATTAAACAATAAAGAAACAAATGAAAATATTACAATACAGCAATTAAATATTACCTTGCGAGATCTTTTACTGCTTTGGTTTTCAGTAGGGTTTCTACATTTAGAGAGAATAACATGGCAGACTGCGTGTGACATTTTGCAAAAGGTATATACATAATATATTCCTTGTTATTCAGATTTAAAGATTAAAACGATTAACAAAAAATAACATTTGAAGATATTAAGATTTCAGATTATGAAGCAATACATCCTATAAAAAATTGGTTGGATTTGAAACAAAGAGTTGGACCATACAGGAGATGTTATATTTTTACTCATCCATCTATGCCAAGGGAACCTCTTGTTGTATTACATACAGCATTATGTGATACTATACCAAGTATATTAATAAATAATATTTTATACATGTCAAATTATACATAACAATACAAAAATAATGCATATTGTACATTGTTTAACATAAAATATATTATTAATATAACATTAATTTATAGATAGTATAAAAGGTATTGAGGAAGCAAAAATCAGAATTCTTGGTGGTCCAAAAAAAGAAATAACATTTTTAGAAGAAGACAAATGTAAAATAAAAACTGCAATATTTTATTCAATAACTTCTACACAAAAAGGATTACAAGTAAATAAATAGCTTACATATTTCATAATATGTTTGTTTATGTAACTTATGAAACAAAAGTGCCTATTTTGTATTATTCTAGAGTATTGAACTTGGTAATTATTTGATAAAAGAAGTAGCAAAAGAAGTGATATCTGAATTTCCTATGATATCTGAATTGTCTACTTTATCACCAATTCCTAATTTTAGAATTTGGCTTTTAGAAAAGACAAAACAAGGTAATTATCATTAATTTCTAGGAAATAATCAAAATATTATATATTTATAGTTGATACTCTTTAGAAGTAAATAGTATCTTCACCAATGAGGAACAAGAATCTATACAAAACATTTTAAAAGAAGAAAATATTACACTGGGTTTAAAGAAAATTTTTAATAATTCATTATGGACCTGTGATATTGCATTATGCGAAGTTTTAAAAAAACCATTAGTTCGAGCATGTGCTTGGTATTTATATAAAGAAAAGAGACGAAACTATGCTTTAAACAGTGTTGGTAGGTTGTATGCTAAACCAATTTTAAATATACATATCAACATATTCTTTATGCCATAGCAAACTTTCATCTTCGCAATGGAGCTGTTATGTGGAGAATAAATTGGCTAGCTGATTTTTCACCACGTGGTATCGCAAATAGTTGTGGAATTATGGTAAATTACAGGTAATTTTATTTTTAATTAAAGTATAATGTAGTTTAACATATTTAAAGCATTTTATATTCAATTAAATATTTCTTTTCACAGATATTACCTAGATGAATGTGAAAAAAACAGTGAAAATTACATTCAAAACTATTTTATAAATGCTTCTGAGACTGTAATTAATCTTGCTACGAAGCATGAAAAAATTATGAAACAAATTTTATAAGTACAAGAATTTAAAATATTTTCCAAAAATTTTTTATAGGTAATATATAAATGATGAAATTATATATTAAGGAACAAAATATTTTAAATAACTATAATTAAATTTAAAAATAGACAATCACATATAAAAGTTTCAGTAATTTTAATTTAATAAATATTTTCAATTTACAAATTTACAATTCGAAAAAAACACATTAATGAAATATTAAAAATTGACACATATAAACAGAAATAATTAGAATGAAAAAGTAAATAGTATCATAAATAATATCATAAATAGACGGCGAAATTTCATGCACGTAAAATATGTAAAGGCACGCATATATGCACAAAAAATATGAAAAATATCTACAATTTGAGGGTAATAACTAAGGCAAGGTAATGTTTAATAATTTTGTTTTAACCCCTTGACGTACGATTTTTTAATCGCTACATATGTTAGTCTCGAATATTTACTATTCCAATATAGTGTTACATAAAAGAGAAGTTAAATTATATACAATTTTAATTGACTCTTAAATTGAAATTAAAATTAAAGAACAGAAATATAAATTTGATAGCCATATAATACTTCTTTTGTCACACCTTCACCATAATCTGCATTACGAGTAATTACGACTTAATGAATAATAATTATGAATAATAATTACGACGTAATGAAGCACCATAACTTGAATTACAATAAATTACGAGCAATTTTTCATATTTATAACATTAATTGTTGATGTTTATCGATTAATATTAACTTGTATGGTTCCACAACACAGGATGTAATGGATGCATGTTTACTCGTCTACTCTTTGTACGTATGCTGATTTGTCTACTCTACCTATTGGTAACAAAGTAAAGGAAATGTGGTTATTTCACAGTTGCACATTTTTTCTGCTCTTAAACTTGCTATACATTAACCAATTTTATTGGTAGTTTCATTGTGGAAATTCACACATGATGATCTCCTGTATTTGTTTTTTGATATTCTGGATAGCTAAATCATAATAATTATTTAAATAATTTTTTCTTAATGTCAACTCATTGAGAATAGTGCAGCGTGTATATTTTGATAGAAAATTTTTCTATGCTTCATTATTTAGGCATCCTAACCTGCTTACATTTCTTTTTGAACTGCTTGCTATATTTTTTGAATTTGCAGACTTGTACAAGTTGGATAATATTTACAAGTTCTTCTTATGGCAGATAGTATTTATATTTACCGTGTTAATTATCATTTCTTTTTGCATGTAACTTTGTTAATAAAATATGTCATTAATCTAACAATGTAACTACATATGAGCTGTTTAATGCAAAAGCGACGTAAGTCAAAACAGTTTATTTCTGGATAATGAGGAATAAAGTAAAAGCATATAATCATATATTTTGATTATTACCTTAAAATATAACTTTACAGTGACTTTTTACATAGAAGATTCATTCTTTGATGTTACATCTCAATTTTACAAAACCTTTGCTTTATTTAATCTTCTTCTGACATACACTATTTTCTGCATATAACGTCCACATCATTCGAGTGGCTGTTTCTTATGCAGATATCTAGGGAGAAACTAATACAGTTACCCACAAAATTAACACATTGGTGTCGGGGCATTTGGAGACGCATTTGTGACACGAGTGCGGAGAGATTTTCTTTTAATTGTGTTAGGTTGGATAAAACTTTAATTGAATTAAAACCTTTGGCAATTTACACTTTTCAACATGGAATTATCAGAAGTTTCTAACATTTTTTTTTTTTTTTTACTAAAAGATAAAAACTTAACGTTCTTCCCACAGTTGTGTATTATCAAAGTTTATTTCTTCTTTGTATAGTTGATTTGATTGTTTATCTACTATTACTGTGTCTTCAATATTAGAATTCGATATGGCAAAGATTTTCTCTATCCAAGCTTAAGTTATATTCATCAGAAAATGATGAAATTTGATTTTTCGCCGTGTATTAAAATTTGTAGTTTCAGCGTCGATAATTACGAAATAAAACAAGAAAAGTTCCAAACATATAATGGTTTCAATTCGTGAAATATCTATTATAGCGTTGATGAATGTAAATTGAATCATTTATAGCGTTTCGTGAATTTATTTTTAGTCAGATATGTGAAAATCTCAATGACGTATTTTCGCGTTATCCGACGTCAATGTATTAACAAATAAGCATACACTTATGATAGTTACAAAAATCGGGGGCAAAATTGATGAAAATATAGATATTTTAGTGCAATACCGCAATATGTATTTATTGGAATAATTTAAATAACAATTGATAAAAAAGTTTTTGAATAAAATACTAACAAATACTGCTACTTCAGTGACACAAAATTGAGTATACACATTAGCAAATCTTCAAATTACTCAAACTGCATAAGTGAAATGGTAGTACTATTGATGGGTAGTCTCCTAAAATACAATAATAAAACCTAATAAACAACTAAAAACGAATGGCTGGTTGTTAGCTGTTTTTCAAATATTAGTAATAAAATGGCCAATGGAAGCAAAGAAACATCTTTCAATACAAAAAATAATTATAAAACTATACTACAAAGGAAAATCTTTGAGGTAAAATTGTTGGTAGGATATATTCCATAATTCAAAAAATTATAAACAATTATAAAAAGGTTATTATCTAACATTGATAAACGATTTGTACGCGCAAAAATTAACATAGATCCATGGACAAATGTAAGAAATTTAACTGTAAAACATTATGTAAAACAGTGTCATAATAGGACAGCCAGAAAAAAGCCATACATTTCAAAAGTGATTATTATGATACAAGTACATATAACTGCTAGACAAATTGATTTAAAAACAGCATTTTTTAACATGTTCATTTATTACCTATCCTAATTTATTATATAACAAGAATCAATAATATGAATGAAGTAACACATAAAATAATAGCAAACATACATTTCTCGAGTATTTTATAAGCAGACAAAAGTATTAGTAGAGAGTAGAATAAACAATGTATGTATGTATCGTCGTCTTTTCCGACAATTACCTATTGTCATTTGGAAATAATGGTAAGGGATCCGCTGTTAGTCATTTGTTATGATATTCGATCATTTAAACTAGAAATTTCAATTGTTAACAAGCAAAGAATTAAAATGGAATAACAATGACTAGGAAACTAAAAGAAACAACAATTGAAGAAAGAAATGTGATATTAAATTTACATAACATGTGTTATGCAAATTATTTAAAAATAAAACAAATGTTAAGACTTACATAAGAAATGGTTGTCCTCTCAAACTAACAATTCGGGGAAAAAGACAAATTATAAATATAGTAAAGAAAAATCTAAAACTTAAGTAGTCTGAAATTGCATCTATGATAAAAGATGAGTGTCAAAAACAAATAAGTACCAAAATTGTATGTAGAACGTTAAAAGATATTGGTTACTCTGAATGTGTTGCACAAAAAAGCCTTACATCAGCAAAATAAACTAAAAAAAGAAGAAAAGAACTCGTAAAAGAATTTATTACGAAGGACATTCATTTTTGGGACAAAATTATATTTTCTGATAAAAGCGAATCAACATTTTCAAATCAGATGGAAGAGTATTGGTGTGAAGGAAGAGCAACACAGAGATGAATCAATGCAATCTGCATACCACTATGAAACATGGAGGTGATGGTTTAACGGTATGGGGGCGTATGGCGACATTGGGTATAGAAGAACTTATGTTTACTGATGGCATTATAGATAAACATGTATATTTAAATATATTAAAAAAAATTTGTTGAAGTGTCCAAAAATTTAATTTTCTCAAGAATCAAAATTTAACAAGTTATGCAATAAACTAGGACAAATAATAAATGAATATCAAAAAATTTTGTCTTTAAATCAATTTATTTAGTAGTTATAAGTATTTGTATCAAATAATCATGCTGTGCCAATACTTTTGTCCAACACTGTACGTTTCGTAGCGTGGCAATCTCGATTAATTACTCGCCCGTACGCGATCACCGAACGCAGATTAATATTCCTCAGCTAGGGTTCTAAAGCCCAGCTTAACTTTAGGTCTCGTCGATGGTCGCGATGCGTCGATTTCCAAATTTCTTTAGAAATCGAATGTTTCTATTTCTAGTCTCCGAACGGTTGAGATTAGATTAAATCTTATACGTTTCGAGACGAACGAATTCTCGAGTTTCGGATGTGTGGCTTCTTCGACGATGTTCGAAGCTCGAGGTACTTTCTAGAAGTCCCGTATTGCCTTGTCGGTGTTCGCCACGGCACTTTCAGGTCGCATCGAATGCGCTGATTGGATTTTTCCTAATTTCCAATCAGCGTACGATTAAAAATTCGAAGGCGTTGGACGACGCCCTTTGGCCAGCCCTCTTGGTGCGGGGGTGAGGGCTATGGCCTCGTTCGGGGGAAGGTCCTCGATGGTTCGACGATGACCTCGGGAATTTCCTCTAGGTTGACCTTCGACTGCAGAAACCGTTATGAACGAGGTTTGGTCGACCTTTCTAACATTCCCGGTTTACGATATGGTCGATTGTTTGAACGAACGAAAGTGAAAGTCTAAGCTATTGTTTGAAAAACTTGAAACGACTGAATACATTTTACTACTGTAAGGAAAATCAGAATAACGGTGGTGAGCGGTTGAATAAGAAATAAACGTGGGCGGTTAAACAGAGTGAATGCTTGTATTTTGAACTGTACTTCGCGAGTGCTGATACAATTCTGTCTTCCCTGAAAAATCCTAGTCAGGAGGACCCCCTTGACAATATGGTCTTTCTTAGCCTTGAGGCAGAACCATCCCTAGGAGGTGGAAACGCAGCGAAAGACTGCACATGGCCCACTCAAGCCTTCACTTTTTGGACTTTTCTAACACTACTCTTAAGGTGAAATTGCACACTATAAAAAAAAAAAATAAACTAAAACTCGAAAAAAGCTAATCGTGAAATTAAATTTGTAGACACGTCCATGTCGTAAACGGACCTTCGAGAATTTTTACCATATTGTTCCGCATCGGACGGAACACTGTATATCTGTAATGTTATGGTGTTGTATCAGAGCAAATGGTACCAGAAATATGGAATTTATTAATGATACAAAATATATTCTTTAAATATTTTAAAAAGAAATATTAATGAATTAGCAGAAAAATTGAAGGGGTCATATATTTATTATTCTCAATAGCATAACGTTTCCGAAGCATGTATCGTACATAGTGCAGGAATGGCTCTTATATAATATACCAAAATTGTTAAAAACCCTTCCCAATCCCCTGATCGCAATCCAACTATGCGAAGAATGAGAAAATATTTAAAAATAATATAGCTATTTTTTATCAACAAATTAATTCTATCCATAATCATTACTGCGACGTTCACAATAATTGATAATTAAAAGTTTTGCAACGAAATACTAATATGATATATTAAATCCTATATATACAATATAATGCCATAAGTATCCATGTGAACACTGAATTTTACGTTACTGAAATAGTAATAGTTTTATACTTTCAGTTACATGTAACTAAATAATCAATGTTATTCAAAAACTTTTTCATGAATTGTTGTCTAAACTATTCAAATGAATACATATTGTGTTATTGTACTAAAATATCTATGTTTTCATTCATTTTTCCGCCGATTTTTATACCCAACGTAAGTATGCGCTCAATTTTGTGAGTAACTGTACTTGCACCATTTCTGCACAAAACAAAATGAAAGTTACATTTTCAAGACGTACAAAACTTTTGCATTAAACAGCTCATATGTTCATTACATTATTAATACTAAGATGTTTGTTGTAGACTTTTTAATAAATAATTACTTCTCGCAGTAAAATTTGAGTCGTTCATAGCTTTAATCCAATTTTGTATTAACTGCTGTTTATTTTTCTTTATTTTTAGTATTTTTAAGTATAAAATTATACACAAGTTACTATGTACATTTTTACACTTATTATAAAAGAAACTTTTCAAAAGTAACTGTTAGATTGTTACTAATAACAATGCGTCAACTAGTAAGCAAAAATGAATTGTGTTATGAATAACAAACACTGCTTTTCAGAATAATAGAACGGACCGGATGTCATCGGGTCCATAGGCTTGTAACTGTTTATACCTAAGGCCCTGGAAAATAAACCGACGTTTTCCAGGTCTCCTTTTCTAATTGTAAGTGGGCAGCAGACTTTCTGCGCGCCCTTACGAGTTTTGACTCTCACTTGTTTTACAATATTTAAACCGTTAAGACATCCTCCCACGCCGCTAAATAAAGTTCCTTTAAAAAAATCACAGTCTCTCACTTTTGTTTATAACCCATTTCGAATAGTAACGTCACAATTAAACTGTTTTGCGGTATATCTATTCATGTAGGTATATATAGGGTGTTTCCGAAAATGTAGTCATAACTTCGGGGATAGATTCAGTAGACTAAAATAAGAAAAAAAGTTCATATGAATATATGCCCGGTATGACCTTGTTTCTGAATTACAGCCGTTTTTGTCTTCCAGTAATTCTTATGACTCTGTTGATTGCTTCCTTTAATTGTTTACATGTAACGCTTCTTATCTCATGCATGATCTTCTGGTCTGTTGTGTAAACAGTATTAAATGCAGGTCCAGGAAACGAAGATTACCTTTTTCCAAATAGGATTGGACACAGATCGCCTTCGAGTGTGTAGTCTACATTTCAATCAGTTTAATACATGCTCTTGATGATAATAGCACGTATGGAAATTTACTAATGCATTTCATAATAATTTGAAGTGATACTTTATATAAAAGGAAGCCTATATTTGAGCCGAAAGTGGTCGCTTCTAACAATTTCTATGAAATTTATTAAATAACAAGTTTCACATAAAAACGGCTATAATTCAGAAACAAGGTTGTATCGGGCATATGTTCATATGAACTTTTTTTCTTATTCTAGAATGCTGAACCTATCACCGAAGTTATCTCCACATTTTCGGAAACACCTTGCACATACGAAGCGTTGCATTAATTGCGATTTTTAATGTCATACGATAACTTGACGATTCGTCTATAATCGTAATCAAATACATACTCATTAGATATTATATGAATCAAAGAAATTTCATATATGTACATATGTACATATGTTTTTCAACTGAAATATCCAAAATACATAAAATAAAAAATATATTTTTCGAACCCTCTAATAATAATATAGGATCATCCAACTTACACATCTACACGTTTCTGTTTGAAAAAATACAAACTACTTGGAATTTTTTCAAGCTTTTTTTTATTGAAAGTATAATCCGTTACAATTATACATGGAAAAGAATACCATTCAAATGTGTACCACGCATGCGTCTGCAGAAATCAATTCAATTCAATTTTCGAAATTTTCAATGACTTTTCGACATATTGCTATAATTATTTCACGAACTACAACTCGAATGTCCTTTAGTAATTCTTTAGATTATTAATTATTTCTGACTTGTTAACATAAACTTGATTTTTCAAAAAAATCCACAAAAAAATCGAACAGAAACCAATTGAAATTTGAATTTTACGAGATTGCACGTTGACGAAATTTCGATTGCAAAAACTGAATATTTTTTTCAAGTTGTGTGTAGTACCATCTTGCTGAAAGTATACAATTACTCCTACTCGTATTCGTGCACCATACGGACATTTAGTATAAATAAAATAAAACACTTTTCTTAGGGATATTTTTTATTTATGTTCAGCAGAATTCATTATTATACAATTTTACATCTATTTACAAAGCAGTTTTGTTTTTAATTACTTAGAAATATAATAAATAGAAAAAGAATGTCACTCTCCATAGAAACCGTCTTTCAGCTGTATTCGTACATGAAGGAAAAACCATGTTTCGACTACTGAAAGTAATAAAATTCGACTAATTAATACTTCGTTTGATAACCTTTGTGTCTTATTACTTTAAGTAATCTATTTGGAATAGATTGAACTAATTTATTTGTAATGTCACTACTCAAGTTATAATAGCCACTCTCAAGTTATACGAACTATATTCTTGGGATCATTATCTTGGTAAAAAATGAAAACATTAAGAATTCCCAAGCCATTCTCATTGATCTTTAAATTTCCTTTTAAAATGTTTATATATTTATACGCTTCTATGATTCTATCAGTAATGTACAGATTTTCAACTCCAGTTGCGGAAAAACATCCCCACATCATACCATACATGCCCACCCCCGTCTTTCACTATAGGTTGGAGATTTAATTTTTCAAGGCTGGTATTTCATTTACGCCATACAATTTGTGGACCATCAAATTGAAAGACATTAAATTTAAATTCATCACAAAAAAATTATATGTTTCCAAGTTTCATTTCACGTATTTATTTGCAAATTGTAAACGTTTTCGTCTATTTGATTCATTAATGTATGGCTTTTTTCTGACAATTCTTCCATTATATCCATATTTTCTTATGGACGAACTGTTTTGTTACTAACTTTTTTCTCTATTTGACTTTTTAACTTTAATACAATTTTCGAGGCACTAATTTCAAAATTTACTCTGAATATTTACTTTATCTTTTTTAAAATTCTTCATTCGTCACGGTCTGTTAGTGATTTTCGAATTTTATTTTCTATTCTATTTTCAATTTTATAACTTTTTATAATGTACGGAATAGTAGATCAACTTCTTTTAACAATATCACTAATTTGATGTAAACATTTTCCATTTTCATGATGACTTGTAATCAGTTTTCTTAATTCAATTGATATTTCTTTACCTTTTCTGGCTATTTTGCCTGTTAATATACTGAATGCTATCGATTACTATTTTGTTTGGACAAAAGAATAACTGCCAATTGTCTTTTATTTCGTTGATAATATATAGGAAATCGCCGATATAGTATAAACATTCTTTAGGATGCATATTATTGTTTTTCCTTTATGTACGAATACGGCTAAGAAATAGTTTTTATGGATAGTGATATTTTTTTTCTAGTTATTGTATTTCTAAGTAATAAAAAATAAAACTGCTTTGTAAATAGATGTAAGATAATCTAATAATGAATTCTACTGAACATAAATAAAAAATATCCCTAAGAAATTGTAAAAAAATTTTTTTTGTACTAAATGTATGGTGTGTAAATACGAGTGGTAGTAACTGTATATAGATATGTAAGTCGGTGTCACCGCTTCATGTTTTAATTTATAACCCTACTATATCGTTTACATCAATTATAAGAGCATTAGTGGCTTTACGTCATATAGTTGCACGTACCACACGCAAACGTAATATGGTGCTAACAAGGAAACCCTGCAGGTATACCTGCCGGGATTTAGATGAAATTTCGAGGGATGAATCTAGAGGTCAAAAAATTGCATTCTATAGAATATTTCATTCCAATACGTAATTTTTATAAACAAATGAAAACGTTCTATAAAACCTTGGAAGTAACGTTTAAAAAATTGCAATGGGTCAGCATCTTAGAACCACCGCTGTTTTGTAACAGGAAGGTATAAGTTTTCAAGTATCCTAATAGAAAGAATTTTTTCGTTTCTATTTTAATAATCAAAATATCGTACTGTTTTATTTGATAAGCATTCCAGTTCATTTATATACATTTTTATGTTCAAACATATATATATGTATATACATACATATGTATGTATATATATATATATATATAAACATAGGTTACTATTTATTCACTTACATTTAATACATAACTTTGTTACTTTTTGCATCAGTCGGGAAACATACTTCATTAATTTTAAGAATTCATCCTTCTAATTATTAATATTGAGAAAAATCAAGAATAATGGGAGGCTACCTGCTTCGTACGTGTCAATTTCGGAACAGTTGATGAATAAGGGAATGTATTTTTATTACATCCATATATTTATGAAAATATAAAAACATTAAAGAAGTTTAATAACTGAAAACTTAACATTTCATCAATTAAAATAAAATTGAAAAAATTCCTTCTAAGAGGAAATTACAAACGGAGACTGTACTCCATTCACGAAATAAGCGCTTTATACGTCGATCCACTGGAGGTTGCTGAATATTATTTAAATTGCCGCAGTTTTATAGAACTAATTGTATTTATTTTTGAAGAATGTGCATTGAAATAAAATATTCTACAAAATGTCATTTTTCAACTTTTAGATTTATTCCTTCAAATTTCATAAACATCCCCGAAAGACAGCTATAAAGTTTTCTTGTAAAAAAACCAACATTGTGCGGTCTGCCAACGGTACAGTATAGAGGTGTGCGAAATATCAGAAACCCGATACTCAGGACAGGTGAGGTTTCCAATAATTTCGGAGATCCTGAAGGTGTCGGAATTCTCGAGAATGTCAGGGATTCCCGAAAGTACCGGGATTCCTCGAAAATATCTCCCGGGAATTTTGGACATTCTCAAGAATCCCGACACTATCGGGAATCTCGAAAGTTTTAGGAATTCGTCCCGATCCCGAAAAAAAAATTTCCGTTTCGATCTAACCCGATATTTTCGGGTTCACACACACTTCTAGTATAGTATCATCGTGGTCGGTAACGTTGCTTTTATCCATATATATAAATGCACGTTTCTTTGGATGTACCTGTTAGTGTCAAAAGTATGAGCAAAATGTTACCTAACTCTGAAACAGTTGCAAACAGGAGTATTTGAATAAAAGGAAAGCACAAACCGGAAACACATTGTAAAAAAAACTTGTTATTATTGTCCCTAGTATAACGCAAGCTTGTACTTAAAATATTGTTTTGAAGTTTACCTCACAATAAGAAGTATATACTTAAACAGTATTTAGAATATCCTCTACAATCTATTTTGTCACATGTAAAAGTTAAAATTTACGGTATTTACTAAAAAATAAAAAAAAATAAAAATATGAACTTTACAATAAGGAAAGAACGGATACTTTAATAATTTTTGTTATACCTGCAAATAAAATCATAAAAGCGCTGCAAAATGCGTGACAAAGTATAATAGCTACATACTATACTTTCGATAGATCGGTAAAAAAGAACATGACGGCTCCATGCGGGAGTTACTTTGCTTGATAACAAATTCTTTTATCTAAAATCGTAACAGAGATATTAAGTGTTCTGTTTTTCACGACTTACTCCATATAGTACGATTTAACTTTTCATATAGTTTCCAATTTTGTTGATGCTGAAAACAATTTAAGTAACTTAAAAGCTTGGAAACATCTATGTTAAAAAAAAAAGCGATCTGTGCTATACTTTGTCTTTTTTTAGATTAAATATATTATTTCAGACATTTTCTTACATCTTCGATAATTTAAATTACATATAAATATGTTCTATAAATAGTATCAAATAATAAAAGTCAAATTAATCCATGACCATTTTATAAAAAGTAAATTACGTTTTTTAGTAGTTGAAAAATTCTACATTCTTAAAGAATAAATAATCGTAAATATAAAATATCTGAAAATATTAATTTTTGACTTACTTGAATTACTAAATTTTGCTTAGTATTAAAACTTTTTGTTATTTTATATACATTGCAAAGATATTAATCATCCCTATATCAAAAAGTACTTTATTCTACATATAAACGCCTATACATTTAAAATGTATACTATCACCAAAATATATTATCAAAATCATTATCATATTAATGTCGATAATAAATTTGGGTGCATTGTCATTTTTAAATGCAAGTTAGTAATTAAAGAACTTCATTTCTTTACTCTTAAAATTTTATGTTTTTATTAAAGATTATTAAATTTGTTCATTTATACAATAGCTGTTTTCTGTTCAGCTTAAAGACAATACAATGGTCTGCAAGCAGATCTGAAATAAATATAAATTCTCAATTATAAAAATATTTATTCTTTTCTTAATATAATTTAAACCAAAATATTGTGTTCTTTTAGATACCTGTAGTCAAGGCTGGGTTTGGTGAAAGTTTGTGGGAAGATGAGGTCTACTTTCTAGTTTTGTATAATCCAAATGAAATTCTTTTGCTACTTTTCTCCAACTTTGCGCATCAAAATAATAATAAGTACCACGTTCGTATGTTGATGTTTTTTCTACAATTCCCAATCCCGGTGCTTGCGTTATCCAAACTTTTTCTTCCATATGGTATCTCCACTCTCTACTATACCTTCATAATTAAATATATATAGGTTACTTAAATCTAATAGTAAGTGTTAAAAAATTTTAATATTAAAATTTCTTACAACTCAGCTGCAGCTGCTAACTGCAATACATCTCCAACATTTGTATAAAATATATAAAATAGTAGATCATCCTTGTATCTATTTAATTTAACTGGTGCTAACTTATCCCTAAAATAAGCATAATATAAATTTAATTGTTATGATCATATGTTAGAATCATAAAAATAAACATAATAAAATAAAATACCTGATAGTGGCATTAATAAGATATTCTGGCGGTACATGAAAATCAATATCTTGAGGTCGACATGGTGTTTCTGCCCAAGGACCACCAAAATTTTGGTAAAGACTTTCTGGTGAATTGAGATTTAATCCTAACGCTGTTAAATCTTGACCTAATGCCAACGATACTAAATTCGGATCTGTTTCAGCTGCTCTAATAAATGTCAAAAGTCCAACTATTCCAAACTGATCTTTTACCATACTTGCTGGTATGTTAGTCACCTTGCCTAAAAAATATAATAGTAAATTATTTACATAAAATAAAACAAAATCACATAACATATTTTTATAAAATGGAAGTATTAAGCAAAACATTTAACAGCCCAGTAATTATAAATTAAATAAAATTAAATTCCATATTGTAATAGTACCATCGGGAGATGTTTGTATGCCCCTTTTAGATGATTGAGATTTTTCAGATCCTGGTGCTCTGTTTGCCTGCAATACATCTTGTCCAATTTCAGGACCAAGTCCAACAGGTATATTTTTATCTCCAGAAACACTTCCACCTGGTGATGGCCCTTCTCTATTTTGTGTTCCTGGTAATGCTGGAAAGTCTTCAGAACTCATTGTAAATTCACTTGATTCAGACGTCGGTTGTTTTACCATTCCAACTAAAATCAATATAAATATTTATATCAAAATTATATAAAACTTTAATTATAATTATCACACTTATTCAAATGATGAATTTGGTTGTACACATTCTTTAAAATAAGGAAATAAATTATATCAAACTATTTGTACATTTGCTGTATGTTTATTTTTATACCTAAATTATTATTAATACAAACCATAAGGTTGCTTCCCTGGCATAGGACTAGGTTGTGGCATAGAATCACCCTGTCCTCTGTTTGTTAATGAAGGAAACTCAGACAAATCCAACAATGGAGGAGTATTTGTATCTCCACCTCCTCCACTGCCAAAAACAGAGTGAAAATTATTGATTTGAGATCCGTAATTACGACTTTGAGGTATTCCAAAAGTGCCCATGCTACCCATTGGATTTGAGGTTCTATAAATTTATGAAGGGTTACCATACAACAGGTATACAACAAAACACACTATATTATAACAAATAATACGATAATACTAATATTATAAAATATACATAAAACATTCTTCTAACTACTTGGAATGGGGAACTAACCCAAGAGCAGGCATTGTACGTCTATCTGTAAAAGCTCTCTGCCCAAACAGTCCTCTGCTGCCCATAGGAGAGAGCTGTTGCTGTTGAGTTTGATGACTATTTTGTCCACCTCCTGCTCCTGATGCTCCAGGGTAAACGTTAGTAACTACTACTGCAGCGTTAGCTGAACTTGAAGTACTTGCAGATGACCCTGAGAACATGCCCGAGGTAGGTGTGACATGACCCATAAGGGTCGATGAATTTAAGCCCCCCCCACCACCCGTGCGCGATGTAAGGCTTGTGTTCGCAATACTGCGTGGTGGTTGCTCAAAGTTCAGGTTGGCCATAGCCTGCTGGCTCCACTACAAAATACCTGCTAGGGCACACCAACACACTTTTATGTCAATTATCACAATCACTTGTTTTTTATTGCATCACTTGTAACTTGTTCAATTTCATGGAACTGACGAAAATCCATGACAATAACTCCTAGTAGCAACCTGTAATGATGAGGTAAAGACAAATTTTATAATAGAATTAACGTGCCATTAGTTACTATGGAAAACTTATTATTATTTTCTAATTTCAATTATATCTGTTTAATTTTTACCTCTTTATCGCAGCACCACAGCAATAGACATATCAAAATCGAAGACAGGAAATGAGAATGAACCTATTGGCAAGTGAACAATTTATTTTCATGAAGATGCTATCTAAGCATTACTTCAAAAAATTGTACATATGTATATAATCCCTATTATTACATGTAAAATATTTATTTACTTCTAAATGTACTTATGTAAATAGGTAATTGTATATTATATTACGTTATAACATTGATAAAAACTATACTTTCAGTTTTTATTTAAACATTGAAATATTTTTTTACATTTTATAACCAAGTGTTTTTCTCATAAACAGTACTTGTATAAAAATTAATTTAATAAAAATTATAATATAAAAATTTTAAATAACATGATTTTTGCCACATAACATTTGTTATAACATGATTTTTGTTACCATATAATCTATAAGGTTTTAGAAAATACAATTGTTAAGACATACACATTTATAAATACTTATTAATTAATTTGAATATTATTTTAATATGGTTTTATATTTGTACATAAACCTATATATTGAAAAAGTAACATGATATATGATTACTGCTACTGGCAAGTACTTGTTATTTTCAAATATCACAAAAAATGACAGTATAATACTACAACTAGAATAGTTAGATAATTTTCATCATAACTTTGTTAGTGACTTAAACTTACAACCATTATTACACTACACAGAAAACTTACGGTTTTCGGAAAAACACTGAACAAAGAGTCGGTGATTTTGACATTGTGAAGATAGAAATCAGAACGAGCACAAAGAAAGCAAAGGTTATAACATCTATATAATTAAAATATTGAAGAAAAAATGGGCCAAACTTAATTACCTATATTATTGAATCCGTCGTTAAGTTACAGCACCAAAAAATTCATCAAATTCATAATAAACAAAGTAAATGAGCATACAAAAAAAAAACACAAAACGTCGACGTTGACTTAAAATGAGTGTGATAAGGAAAAAATGTTTTCGATAACTAGTATTTCGTGTAGAAAAAATAATTTTTCCGTAAAAAGTCCCAAAAGATTAAACTTTTATACACGTTACAATACTCTTAACAAATGTCTGTTTTGTCATTCAGTTTCACAAACTTAAACAACACTAGAGACACAAATTTCTGCCATTATAACCATTTCTACAAAGTGTTCAAATTAGATATTGAAATAATTGTGAAATAGATTCTGAACTACAATTAATGTTAACACTTTCTAAATATAATGCATATTTAATTATCTTATCAAAACTATGTTAATATTTTACAATATACTTTAATAAGCAGGGATATTTTAATTTTGAATATGACTAGTAAACTGTTTATTACAATCTTCAGAACATTATGCTCTGAAAGTAATTGCTATTTTTAACATAATAATATAAAATAAAATGCACATTTCTTTCTTAATAATTGCATCAAAATAATATTTTAATTATTCATTTTTTAATTTACAACGTTTTCTTTAAATAATATAGCTTATAAGAAAATGTATAGAATAGTTTATGCGAAGAATCTTAAAATTCTGTAACTACATCCAATCCGTTGTACAAAATCATAGGGATTATTAATTTATCATATTACAATTGAATAAATTAATTGTTAGATATATGAAATATTTTATGGATAATATTTAACATTTGTCTCCATATTTATAATAATAATATATATCAAAACTTGTATATTATTTGTCATAATATGCACAGTTGCAGAACATTTGCAATTACATTATTAGATAAATATTAAATTTTTTCTTTTTTACTATACAGGGTTTATCCCAAATTTTTCCTGCCAAACGGTACCAACATGTTTATTGGGTAAAAGTAAGAAGAAGATATTATATACTAGCCTGATAAGTACTTTATTAAACAGTTATAATAAAAATGCGAAATACGAAGAGGGAAGAATAATGAACTTAAAATTATTATGATATAAAGAAGGAAAAGACATTTACGACTAGTATAGACTAGAGTCTATACTATATAGAGTATAGAGTAATAAATAGTTATGCAAATTGTGTTTGCTATTTGAAGTCGTTGATGGTGTTGGATGTAACTTCTGCCATTCTTGTTTCGTATTGTAGTAACCGCAAATTTGTTACTGTTCTTCCGTATTTTATATTTTTCTTATGACTCTTCAATAAAACATTTATCAGTCTTTATTTATCTAATACTTTTTTCTTACTTTTACTAGTTTGGTGGGAAAAATTTAGGACATTTTGTGTACTTTGATAAAAAGAAGTTAAATGTAGAATATTAAACAATTTTTTATAAATTTGTTTTATTGGTTTACTAATAATAATATGAACAAATTAACTTTTCTGTTAAATTTGATTTCTTTTAAAATGAAAACATTTTTATATCAGTTATTTTATGTAAGAAGAACTTTTTAATTTATCATCGAAAACAGTATTTTAGAGTAGTTTTATGTTTCAAAAATTTGAAACATGAAATTTTTTTTGCCTTATCTAACTTCTAAGAAAAGCCTTTTTTCAAAATTTTCTAATAAAACAACACATAAATTTGCGAAAGTATTAATTCCTTAATTTATAGCACTCAAAAGGAATATTTAGGAATAAAAATATACTCTAGCGTAAGTGTTAGTACTTCTATAAGCGTACTGTTCGTCGTTATTAGTTGCATATGATTCATGACTAAATAAAAATTAAGTTTTGTGATAGAGTTTTATAAACATTTTATATTTAAGTAAGATTAAACGTTTGCACTGTGGATAAGTTGTTCCCAAAAGTATTAACGTGCTAAAAAGTTATTTATTGTGAAAAGTAGATAGAAAAAAATAAAATTAGTGTAATAAAGTGAAAAATGGCAGTACTTAGAAGAGCACTTCATGCTGGTAGTTGGTATGAAGGCTCTGGTAAGTACTATTTAAACTATATTTTTAATGTATTTACTATTTTAATGATATTTATATATTTTAATAATAGTTACTTAATTACATTTTCTTTACTTTTATGCATATATATTGTTGTATATTTTGTAATAGTTACATATGTCAGTTAATCGTTACTTTTTTATACATAACATTGTGTAATTAAAATTCAGTGTTTGTTTAATACAGTGATATACCAACATTTAAAAGGGCATTTATATTAATAACTAACAATGAAAGCTATTGCCTTTGGGTTACTTTGTAAAACCATATTTTTTATTTATACTGCATTGAATTATATATATGAAAACCTATATGTTTATTTCAATTTGTAGTTCATTTATAAATAGAATATTTGTTTTTATTGTAAGTAATACTCATTTATGTGTATACAAATATTTTTAGTGTATGTAATGTATAATTATATACCCAATGTTTTTGAATGATTCTTGATTTTGAATTTTTGTTTTGAATGTGATTCTATTATTTTATTACACGTGTATATATATAGTCAGGAATGAAATTAAGTAGATACTAGAGGTGTAGTTTAGTAAAATTTTCTACTTAATTTCTTATTGTTTTACTTTTCATAATAGCTTACATTTTTATAAATAAATGTTTTAAATAATTTTATAGAGTAATATAGTTTATTTTGAGTAAAAGTAATTGTAAACTAAGTATGAACAAAACAATGTAAACAAAAGTGAATGTACATTTTTATTTGCTTCATATTTTATATTTTTTATCGACTTTTAATATTTTGTATTCTGTTCTTTAGTCTTAATGAATGCTTATAAGTATCTAATATTTTCCATTAAATTTTCGTTCTTATCTTTCATTATATACTTCTATGAATGTTGTAACCATCGAAAAATGGTTTTATTTGACCTGTTGTTAATTGATATTTATTTATAGAATAGGGCTTACAAGTTTTCAATTGTGTTTAAGTTTGTACTTTGTGATAATCAATTCAACGGTCCTATTTCTGAAACATTGTAAAATTCAACAACTTTCCTAGCTTTGTGTATTAAAGCATTGTGTTGTGAGATAATGTTGGAGATTTGTGTGATGAAACCATTAATACAAACAGAAATTTAAAAAATGTATAAAAATTTGAAACATTGGAACATCTACAAGTCTTGATTTCATTCAGAAAATAAAAACCTCACTGCCTTGTTCGTCATACACATCCAAAATAAACTTGCTTATAAAGTATTAATACTAATTTTGTGTGTGCATGTATATGTGTAAAATATATTTTACTCCACACTTTATTCCATGTTTTATTGGGTTTGTATCAGGAGATTCTAGGAGTATATCGGGTTCTTTGGGGAGATTAACTAATCACTTTTTATTGGAAGATAAACAATTTCTTAAAATTTAATGTTTTGTACTGTAAATATATAGATTTGAAATATTAATAATAAACTTTAAATACCCCACCTTAAACTGTATTCATACATCTCCACATCATGACACCTGCATGCTTTACAGTCAGATGCAAACTTTGGTTTTTTATTACAGTTTTTGATTTCCTCTAAACTCTAGTTCTTAATCTCAATTAAAAATACAAAAAATTACAGTTATCACTGAATGTAACTTTATTCTAAAGACTTTCATTCTTAGTTATTAATTGCTCAGAAAGTAACACATTTAACGTGGTTTTACATCAGTTTTGGACACATTTGCTTTCACTATATTTTTCTGGAAAAGTAAAATTTTTTAATTATTGACCATCTTTTTTATAAAAATATGTTTATTTATTTAGCCTCACAGCCAGGATACATTGACATATCCCTCACGTGTTCCACTATGTTACCGTTCCTCTGAAACCTTATTCCCAAGTAGCTAAATTCCTTGACTTCCTCTACCGTTTTGCCTTTTCATCTTCAGTTCACTTTTTTTGCTTTTCTTCCCCCTCCCCTGACAGTCATTACCTGCATCTTTTCCACATTCAGTGACAGTTCCCTTCTATCTAAATATTTTTCTTAAAATATGCTACTACCGCTGTCATCTACATAAGTTGATAACCAGAATTTTTCCCTTCCTACTCTAATTCCTCCTATTTGGTGTCTTCTGAGCTCTTCTTCCACATCTTTGCCTTAATCTCTCCTCCGTCCAACACTCCTCGAACTTCTCTTCTTTTATCATATGTTTTCTTTATTTTTGCTGTTAGTCCTTTTCTTATTCCGCACTTCTCCATTGATTTCCATAGTTTATTTGTCTTCACAGTGTCAAACGTGGCTTTTAGGTCAATGAACATTGCATATATTTTTCCTTTTTGGCTATTTGATTTCCCTCTCCACAACATGTTGCAGTAATATGCGCTATCCATAGCTCCTCTATGTTTTCTGAACCCTGCTTGTGTTTCTGGTAGAATTCCTTTATCTTCCACATCTTTTTTAGTTCTTTCACTCTGTAGCGACGCATATATTTTATACACTATACCTAAGAGGCTTATTCCTCTGTAATTTCCCAGGTCATTTTTGTCTTCTTTTTTAAATATGGTGGTTATCACTGGCTTCTTCCAATCTTCTGGGAAGCCTTTTCCTGCTCACACCTTCCTGATTGCCTCTTTCAATTTGTCCCTTGTATTATCCTCACAATGTATCCATGCCTCATCTGGAATATTGTCCCCTCCTGGTGATTTTCTCTTCCTTAGCTCTTTCAATTGCTTTTCTATTTCCTCCTCTGTCAACCTCTCTTCATTGTCCTCTACTGGTATCTGTTCTCTTCTAGTCCCTGTTGACTTCTCATCTGTACTCTCCCCCAAGTAGCTTCTTGAAGTGACTTCTCCATGTTTCAATTTTAATTTTGTTTGCAACCCTCTTTTCCTTTCCTTATTAATATAGGACCATATTTACTTTTTTGCCTTTGTATACCTCATCTCTTCTTCCTCTTATTGTTTCCACTATTCCTTCTTAGTCTTTTTTATAATTAACTCACAAATTGATTGATATTTTCATTTTAGAAAAAGTATTTAAATATTATATTTCCTGCTTGATTGCTAGTGATACACTAACTTAAATTTATTTTTGGAGTATTATCTGAGCTTTGTCAATATTTTGTGAAATTTTGAGATAGTGTATGGTAACTTTTTTGTTTGTGATTTTACGAAGTTTAGTATTGAAACAAATTTACACACAAACGTTCAGATGGAACCAAATTTGATATAACTTTATAGTATATATAAATAATTAAAATTAATATGTATACACATTGCAAATTATATAATTTATATTATACAAGATTAAAATATTGAAACTATAGTGTATTAAGACTTTTATAACTGATTATATTCAAGGTGATTCTAAAAACTGAGATAAGATACAAATCTTTTCTTATTTCTTGTTTATTTGTGCGTTATACAATGAATATATTGTGTATTAAAAACAAAATATTTTCATTAAAATAATTAATACTAAAATTTTTAATGATATTTTTCTTTCATTAGATATCTAGTATTATTTTTAAAACAATTTTTATAACTTTAGTTTAATAAATTGGTGAAGAGAGCATAAATTAGTACATTATTATTATAATATATTTATTATTAAAGCATAAATTATTTGTAAATGTGTAATTAAGTTTAGAACTTAAATTTAAGGATTTATAAATATTTTTATATTATTTTCATAGAGATTTTTTGAATTACCTACTTTCAATATTTTATGCAGGTTTGGAGTTGAATAAACAATTAGAAGATTGGTTGGGTGCTGCAGACTTATCACATGGACCTGCTAAGGCAATTATTGCCCCGTTAGTAATTATTGCAGAATCTCATTAGTATAATCATTAGAATAATTTTCAATTAGATTGAAAAATCTTTATTGAAATATGAACAAAATTTCACAGACATGCAGGTTACAGCTATTGTGGAGCATGTGCTGGTTTTGCTTACCGCCAGATTAGTCCTGTAGTTGTGTAAGTCTTCAAATTAAGTACTACTTCAAATAAAGTAATAGATATGTTATTAAAGTAAATTTAATAAGGTAGTACAATATGTGTTTACTAGATTTTTCCTTAATTATGTGCATTTAGATATAATATTTCCAAATTTTTATTTATATTTTATACATGAGCTTTATAACAGTATAAAAATTTAGATTGGCTAATAAGATACACAATGAATTCAAAATTTATAAACGTTCATAATTAAATTGTTTACTAAATTTTGTATAAGCTACAAGTTCTAAATTAAAAATGAATATTTAATTTTTTATTAATTTGTATTTGTTTTTATATTTCATTTAGAAATATAAAGTAATCACTAATATAAATTTTTAATGCGTTTTAAATTTATTATGATTACAGATTTTTACACGAATGTTGTATTTATGTATATTTAACATGTTTGTTATGCAGCTAGTAATTTGATTTTTGTAAATGTAAATTCAGTATGTAAATCAATTACTATGTAATTATGTATGTTGCTGTATAAGAATCAGAAAACTAATTAGTTTTAAAAATTTTTATTTCAAACTAAGAGTTATTAAAAATGTTAAATTTATATGACATATTATTACCACATAGGCGCAGAATTTTTATTCTTGGTCCTTCACATAATGTGAGATTAGCAGGCTGTGCTCTTTCGTGTGCTTCAATTTATCAAACTCCAATATATGACCTGCATATTGATCTACAAGGTAACATATTAAAATCCTAATAAAATAATTTTTCCAATCATAATATGCTTTAATTGAACTACAAACATGAATTACTACCAAAGATTAGTCCAAATATAGGTTTCTGTTCATGTGATAGTATACAGAGAACTTAAAGAGACTAGACACTTTGGATGGATGAATTTAGATGCAGATGAAGAAGAACATAGCATTGAAATGCAATTGCCATTTATTGCAAAAGTTATGCAAGGGTACGTTTGTCATGTAACATTACAATTATATGTATAATTTACTATACTATAACAAGTTATTTATTATAAACTATTAATCCGAAATTATATGTGAATGCAGATTTAAAAATTCTTTTACAATAATTCCCATACTGGTGGGTTCGTTAAGTCCAGAAAGAGAAGCACTTTATGGAAGATTACTAGCACCGTACATGGCTGATCCACAGACGTTGTTTATTATTTCTTCAGATTTTTGTCATTGGGGACAACGTTTTCGTTATACGTACTATGATAGATCATGTGGTCCTATTCATCGATCTATTCAAAATCTTGATAAAATGGTATGTACAAAATAAATTAAATTTTGAATTTAGGAAATTAATAATAATATAAAAGAAAAAGTACATAGAACCATTTTAAAAATGTTACATTAAATTCAAAATAGAACAATACTCTTTAAAATAATATTTTTTGAACACAGTATCCTTTTATCAGTCAATTTTCAATTCATTTTAGCGAAATCAGAAGTCAACCTGTATGAGATTTTCCACATCACTACCTTTTAGATGTTTTAATAGTTTTAAAACGAGACTTAGCTTATATTAAGCTAATAATAATTAATATATATATATATATATATATATATATATATATAATAATTAATATATTATATATATATATATAATAATTAATAATATTATATATATATATATATATTATGATGTAATTGAAAAACTTATAGGACAAAAGAATCATTATGAAGGGTACTTTTAATTCTCCTTTATGTACATTTTGATAGAATTCTTTTTCACTTCCTCGTGTCTCTTTTTCATGATATGTCACTAGAACATGCACTTACACAAATTATTATAAAATTACGCTTATTATGGTTTTTAAATTGAAACTTACTGCAAAAGTAGAAGTAAAGATGTAGCTACCAAACTTTTATGCTTCTGTTTCTGTATAGTTTTGAAAGCAAAATTTAATTTTACTCTCTTTTTGACAGAAAAAAAAAATGTAGTCATAAACTTACTATTTATTTATTCATACTTCACATAATTAAAATATCACTTCAGTGAAATTTTAATAAAAAATATTTGTAGGGTATGGATATCATAGAAACATTAAATCCTACAATGTTTACGGACTATCTTAAAAAATATGGTAATACAATATGTGGCCGACATCCTATCAGTGTCCTTTTGCAGGTAATATTTTTTATTTATTTGAATTAATGTTTAGAATTGTTTTTTGTTTTATAAATTTAATTTACTTATAATAAATTGAGTAATAAATTTGATAATTAAGATTAACATAATTCTCAAAATTATGATTAATATATTAACAGGCGATTCATAATTTAAAGAGGAACACTAGTGGCCAAAGAATGAACTTGAAGTTTCTTAAGTACGCTCAAAGCAATCAGTGCAATAATATGAATGATAGTTCTGTTAGTTATGCCAGTGCTTCCTTGGTTCTTGAGTGATAAAATATATTTTAAATAACATTATTGTCATCTAAAGAATTTGCAGAAAGAAAGTACTACAAAAAAGAAAAAACGGCAGTAATAATCTATCAATCATAAAATGCAGTAATAATCTATCAATTAATACAATTCTTTTTAAATTGTGTTTTATATTTAAGAGAAATGAAAATATTAAACATTAAGTTGCATATTGTATTATGCAAAATTTTCTTAACTCTTTGAGAAAAAAATATATTGATATTTGTAATGAATGTGATGAGTAGAAGTATATTACTATCAAATTGTTTGATTTAAAAATATTTCGGTTTATTACTTACAAGAAATAATCAGTACTTCCAAATTTCCATTATGGAAGGAGCTTAAGTTTCTTTGCTTTGGTTAGTCATCACAGTTATGGAAATAATACTACATGCAGTACATTTCATATGTACTAAAAAAGCAGAAGGTTCAATCTATTGATGAAAAAGGGATAACAGACGAATTAATATTTATCTATATAACTTTATCACAGCTTTAAAATTTGTAGCAAATAACAAAAGAATCTGTAATATGTATTGGTGTTATTAATTTAAGATATTAAAAAAATAAGTTAATGAAATAATAAAAATAGTAATAATATTGTTCATAATTTTGACATTGTTCATAAAATATTAAGATATCAACGTTTATACATTATAATTGAAGTATATAACATTGTTTATTATATAGATTTGACAGTGTTTATTACGAACTAAAAATATATAATTAATACAAAATTATTATTGCGTATGATTTGAAATTTAATTTTTTTGTAAATTATTTACATTTGATGTTTACTTTTCTAATTACTAGGACAATAAATATTAAGAACATTAATGAACAGAAAATACTTTGACATAAATTGCATTATTTATCTCAGGGATATGCATAAGCTAAAAGCTACAAATATAGGATTAATATCTATTTCTTCTAGGTCATTAGAATGAACAGTCTGCATTGATTGATATGAAGTGAAATATTACAGATGAATATTAAACAACTTAATTATCTTTTCTTCAAAACAAAGCAATGAAATGATCTCACATCCTTCCTACCCTATACTATTTTGTTATTCTTCATTAGTATTAGGTATTATAAACAAATATTGTACTGTTACAATATCACAATATAAATATGAAGGAGAATCTGTGTGGGAACATATATTTACAATGTATTAAACTATTATTAATATTCTTTTACTTTTCACAAACTACTATACGGAGGTAGAAAAATGAATTATGGGGCAACACGGAAGCAAATGAAGCTCCTATATCCTTGTGTGCATCATTTCTTGTAATTCCACATTCAGATTTTTTATGAGTTCTTTAATTCTTAAAGTAATCACCTGTGTTCTAATATCAAATGCATTGATGCATGCTGATTTTGATAACATTTTGCAAACAGTTAGAAAATTCGAAAATATTAAACACGTATATTTTTTAGTTGTTAATATTCATGTTTAGGAAACGAATGACCTTCTAAACTTTGGAATTGAAGAATCATTTTTATTAGAATATCTCGGAAATCAATTGACATAGAAAAAAAAAAGTTAAATATGAGTTCTGTCTATTTCGTTACGAGCAATAACACGAACTATTTAGGCAAGATTATTTGATGACATTAATAGATCACATATTTGTAAGTATTTTTTAATAAAAATTGGTGAATATAAAACTACAAAATAGCTCTTACAAATATATATTTTTCCCATATTTCCAAACTTACTATAAAATGAGAAAAAGTCGATAATTTCGATAATTTCGATAAAGTCGATTACTTTCTATGAATTTACAGTTCTAAAATTTAAACAATTTCCTCTTTTTTTAAATTGTCTTAATATGAAGCTTCACCGGTCACATGATGTTGAATACTTATCGTTAAAGGCGTTATAAAATCTAATACATAATTCGCGCTATATTCAACCGTAGACAGCATTCTGTTGTCTCTCGTAATAGATAACACCCATTAGATGTGGCCCTCACCGATTTCAATAAAATTTCGCGAGATAGTAGGTTTACATCTAAAAATAAGCATACCCATCATTTTAGTCAGTAAATATCCAGTCACTTATGAGAAAAGTACTGTAAAATTTGGAAAAACCACCTAACCTGGTATATTCTAATAGTGGAACACTACTTTGAAAAGCAACCGTGGCGTAACGGTAGAGCGAGAGAGTTTAAATTTTGTCCCGAGTTAAAATCCTGTTATGGATTTTTTGTTTTCAGAAGAAAAATTGCATTCAATGTGACAATCATGGAAATGTAGATTATTTTATGCCATTTTTTTTTAACTATTTATTTACTTATTATTAAGAAAACAGTTTCATGATGGAAGTAAAAATCTTTGAAGTACACGTATGTAAGCAATACACTGTTATTCTGTATCTCTACAAGGATCTATCACCCGAAATGTTTTCATTGTAATCAAAATTTTGTAAAAATGTTTTCTACAAAACTTGTATAGTTTTATGGAGGCTAGTCTATAGTAACAATAATTTTGTTCGGTCTTAGTTTATACCATCTTCGCTGACCTTGGAAAATTAAAATTTCTCTCCAAAATGGTTATCATATACAAATAACTAAAATATAACATTTCATTTAAAAAAATAAACGAAGTTGAGTTTCTTATCTCATTAATTCATTGCAAGGGAATAAAACTATTGTTACTATAAACTGGTCTCCATAAAACTATACAACTTTTGTAGGAAACACTTTTACAAAATTTTAATTGCAATGGAAATATTTTAAGTGATAAAATTCAGTGATACATCCTGTATACAGAATGAAACTTACACATATGTATTTCAAAATGTATGCATGTAAGTACGTATTTTGACTTCCACCATGAAACTGTTTTATTGATAATAAGTAAATAAATAATTAAAGAAAAATTGAATAAAATAATCCATATTTCTACGATTGCAGCATTGAGCGCAATTTTTCTCATGAAAAGAAGTTTACGACAGAATTATAACACGAGACAAAATTTAGTCTCCTACACTTACCGTTACACCGCGACCGCTGTTCTAAGTAGTATTCCATTATCAGAATATAACCAGATTATGTGTTTTTTCGAAACATTACACATACTTTTCTCGTAACTGATTGAATAGCTATGATTAAAATCATAGGTACGTTTATTCTAGATATAGATCTATCACCACGCCAAATTTCGTTGAACGGGTCATATTTGATAAGTGTTACTCATGGTATTACTAGATTTTACTGATACATGTTTAAAATCATGCGTGACGCTTCGTATTAAGACAATTTAAAAGAAAAAGAAATTGTTTAAATTTTAAAACCGTAATTTCATAGAAGGGGCTGCAATGGCAAATTGCAAATCCATTAATTATATGTATTGCTGTATACACACTGAGCAAATTATCGACTTTTTTTTAATTTTATAGTAAGTTAGATGATATTACTATAGTAGAAAATGTATATTTGTAAATATTGTTTGATAATAATTGGTCAATACAAAACTACAAAATAGCTCTTACAAATATTTTTCCTAAATTTCCAAATCTTCCCTAATCTATCTTACCTAAATTGTTCGTGTTATTGTTCGTAAAGAAACAGACAAAAATCATATTTAACTTTTTTTTTTTCTATATCAATTGATTTCCGAGATATTCTAATAAAAATGATTCTTCAATTCCAAAGTTTAGAAGGCGATTCGTTTTCTAAACATGAATATTAACAATTAAAAAATATAAGTATCTAATATTTTCGTGTTTTCTAGTTGTCTGCAAAATGTTATTAAAATCGGCACGTATCAATTGGGTGATGTCTCATACAAGAGTAATTTATGATCAATACGATTTATACTTCGTAACATATAAAGTATAATACGATTCGTTTTTAAACTCACTTTAATCAAGAGAAACTCGTCATTCATTTTTTTCCCGCAGTTTTTTCGTGTATTCCATTTATTCTCTTTGTGATATAATGCTATATAACTCGATTAATGATCGTTAACATTTTGAACAATAGTAAAAATACATACTCCTCATCTTTGTGTAGTATGAAGAAATTATAACCAATCAGACAAATATTTCTACCAAGTACCAACTTTCTAGCTCTGTATAGTACTGATGTCACAACACAGCATTTTTGTATTAAATTGTATGTATAATATATGAGGCTCGTTTTATAATAAAACGAAGTAAATTTATTGAAACATTATATTTACATTGTTATGTTAAATATCATTTTGTCTATTATTCTTAATATTTTTATGCATTGATTTATTCATGGATCTATAATGTGTAGATTCATTTTTCAAACGTTACTTTTTCTCTTTATATATTAAACGAATAAGATTTAAATTTATATAGAGTATACTAAACTACCCAAATATATCGTTTCTTAGTTGCATAATAATTAAGAATGTGTATGTATTTATAAAGGGTCATCCAACTGCGACGCCTAAATGTCAGCACTGTATAATGTTTCACGTCATGTCTTTTCAAATGACATAAACTGTTTTGTTTTAGTAGAAGGTAGTAAATACAATTTTAACCATGGAAAGGTATATACACTGCAGTGTATTTACATTATTCAAAGTTATTATGAAAGTAGGCATTCTTTGTTCTATTATTTTGAAGCAAACTTTTGTTTAGTGATGTCAAGCTCATTTCACAATGGATAAATTCGTTAATAAGGCAAATTGTCGTATCTAGGGTGATGAAAATCTTCGTGTTATTCATGAAAAATCTCTACACCCACAAAAAGTCACTGTTTGGTGTGCATTTTGGATAAATGAAATCATTGTACCATTTTTCTTTCGAAGATGACGATGGAAATGCTGAGCGATACCAATCAATGTTGAGTGACTTTTTAGGGTCAGAATTAAATCATATTGATGTGTTGGATGTCTGTTTCCAGCAAGACGGTGTTATATGTCACACAACTCGAGAAAACATTTTTTGCAATTAAAATTTTGTCAACACGTAATTTCACGAAATGCAGATTTCGATTGTCCTCCAAGATCATGCGATATATCTTTAGATTTTTGTGAGGTTTTTTGAAAAATCGAGTCTATGCTAACAAGTCAGAAACAATTAATGACTTAAAGAATCACATTTGAGTTACAATTCGTGAATTGCTCATGTAGATACATGTAATTCACATGTCGAAGCAATATTGAAATGTTGAAAATTTTGATAATCGAATTGATGTCTGCAGATGCAATCATGATATACATTTGAATGATATTCTATTTCACATATAATTGTAATGGATCATACCTTCAATAAAAAAAACAACTTGAAATTATTAAATAGTTTGTGTTTTATTAAAAACAAACATGTAGGTGTGTATTTTGGATGAGCCTATTATTTCGGTTATTATTAATGTTGAGGAGCTCCAGTAACCCGTTTAGCAAAAAATATCAAAAATAAAAAGTGACGTCGGGAATGTATTATGCAATTCTAAGAAGCGGATGGAAAACTGCTTAGACTATAACGGAGGGTCGTTCGAACATTTGTTGTAACGTACTGTAAGGAATTGAAAAGCTTTCACTTGGGACGACATAGGGGCAAAAGGAAACAGTCCACCCATCCCCGTCATTGACGCTTACCCTAGTTCTCACATTTAAGTCGCATAGTAGTACACATGCCGCATAGTAGTACGATAGCCGTTTTTACGAAGGATCTCCTATATTCCACAAGTAACCGCGAATATTTAAATCCGTAGATACAGAAATTCTATATTCGTTCAGCAATCTCTTGAGGTGTTTATATACTTTTCTATATTTAGTCTACTTTAAATAAGGATTGTTACAACAAACTTGAAAAATAATTTGTTTAAACGAAGTCTTTATTTATAGGTTTCTGAAAAAATAACTGAAAATAGAATGTTAATTTTGTGTTTATTGTTAAATATTTATTTTACATTATATTATTAAATATTTATAAATTAAATTATTATTAAAATATTTATATTTGCTTATTCTTTTAAAATTCAAAATGTTAGTAATAAACGAAATTGTTACATGTATAAAGTTAGTGTTATATAATACTTTTTTTAAACATAATATAAAAGTTATGAAATTTTTGCATCGTTATAATATTCTGAATCCTGTATTTACGCCAATGCTTGAAGGTTCGTCGCTCACTTGCTATTTCACTCAATTTCAGAACACTTATTTGTTTTCTGTGTTACGCGATCTAATCTTTGGTTGCAAATAGCATGCTAGAGCCGAAAATGCGTGTAAAGAGAACCGGTCCTTTTTATTCTAACCAATTACCGCATTCCTTCCAAGTGAAATCTTTTCAGCTCTTTACAGTAGGTACTTCAAAACACTTACCGGCAGACCGAAATAATTCAGCAAACTTTTAGTTACGATAACTTCCTAACGAGTAAGTTTAAGCCATAAGTATATTAATACTTTTATGTAGAGCACAAAAAACTGCATCAATCAGTGTAGTCAAAAAACGTAGGTTTTCGTTTTAAAAAAGGGGTCTGCTGCAATTATCTAATGCACCGATGCATAAAAGTGTATAAGTTATTTGCATATTATGCACCGTCCGATATCACTTAACTTTGATCTATAAGACTTTCTTCTATTTCCAACCATTTAGAAGATACAATCTGTTCCAATTGCACGGGACATCCTGTATGTAATATACACAGGGTGTCCCAGCCAAAGCAGGCTACTTAAATATTTCCTTTGTTTTTTATGATACAAAAAATATTTGTGACATAATATCGATGGTTTGAAATGAGCTGGCAAAAGAATTTTTTTGTTAGGTCATTTTTCTTGGTTTTTTCAAGGTTATTGTACTTTTTTTTGTGGGAAATTTTCTTTTTTTTTTTCATTGTATCTTATGGCGAATGGAAGAGTGTATTTAAATCTTACACTCATGATCTTGAAAGGACCTTCAAGTGACTAAAATGGGATACAAAGTTTTCAAATAATTTGATTAAGTGTAATGGAAACTTAGCTTGAACAGCAGGATCACTAGATCTGACTCCACTAGATTTTTTTGTGGAAAAAATTAAAAGGTATCAACATTTTAGAAAATCTGACGAATCGTATTATTAATGCTTGTGCTTCAATTCTACCTGAAACAATTGAGAAAGCACTGCAAGCTGCAATAACACGTAATAGGAAGTACATTGCTACCGACGGACATCACTTTGAATAACAAATAGTAAGTCCGAATATTATTCAGGTACATTTATCATATTTTTCGTTTCTAAAGTCACTTGAAGGTCATTTCAAGGTTGTAAGTGACGCATATTTAAATGTATTCTTTCATTCACTACAAAATGCAATGAAAAAAAAAAACCGGTTTACTACATACAAAATAATAGCGATCTTGACCAACTTAAGAAAAAATGACCTGACAAAACAATTCTTTTTCCAGATTATTCCTCATTGCAAATTATCGATGTTATGTCACAAATATTTTTTACATTCTAAAAAACAAAAGAAATATTTAAGTGGCTTGTTTCGGCTAGTAGACCCTCTGTGTGCGTGTGTGTGTGCGTGCGTGCGTGCGTCATTTTGTATGCACCTCCAAAAAATAAACACTTAAAAATTATGTTTGAACATAGTTTTAATTACAGTACTTGTAATTATTAAAACAATTTTATAAACATTAATAAAATAACAATAGTTTGTATAAAAATATGTTGTGTATATTTATTTACTTAAAGTAACATGTTTGCTAATTGAAATAATACTTGTATTAAGGTATTACATTTACTTTTATATCATATTGTTGATCCAATCCTATGTAACAATCAGACATCAAATAAAATGTTAAAGTTGTTTGTCCTTAAAAAAAATTAAATTTGTGTAAACTAAAGTTTTATAGTTTTGTACAATAAAAAGAATATAAATAGATATAAATAATGATAAAATTACCTAATTTAGATGGTGCTATAAATTGTAGTTGATGACATTTGCATTGTTCATTTACTCCAGATGCTCGTTTTAAAGCTAATAACTCCCTATCATAAGTATTACCTAAAATGAGAAACCAACCTTCATCCTTTCCTTTTTGAAACATTGGACAGTGTGCTTTCAGATTATTAGACTTATTTTTTCTCATCATCCCAATATTTAATATGTAAGCTTGATTTTTATGGATATCTATGTACTCAGAACTTTCAGATTGTAGCAATATAAACTTTCTTTTATTTTCATCATGACCTTCTAAACTTAAAGTAATAGAGAGTATTGGCATTTCTTTTATTATTTGATGTATCTGCAAAATTATTAATAATTAATATTTTGATGTTCCTAATATTTCTTAATTCATCAGTAATTAGTAAGTATACCCTATTACATATTATATTAATAAATATAATAATTTTAATGTGTAGTAGCTTTAATAAAATATTGTATGCTTAAAATCTAACATATTTACCTGATAAATTTGTTCTTGTTGAAATTCTTTACCAAGGACCTCTACAAGTAAATTATATTTACTACGTGTAAGAGTACATAGCCCTGGAAGAATTGGTGACAAAGTTGAAAATAACTGTAAATGTTCTGAATTTACATATGGTAACGTAGTAATAGCAGATTCATCAATCCATCGAGCTTGAATAATCATCTGAAGAAGATGTATTATCATAAGTGTACTTGCTAACCATCCCTGTTCTGCAACTGTATCTATCATTGCCTAAAAGAAAATATAAACTATATATCTTTTTTTTTTTTACTCAGTTTAGTGAGTACTATCTATTTTATAAGTCCTTTACTGTTTTGTAAAAGTACTATTAAATAAAGCGATATATTTCTTTATCAATATACATACTTGGATAATCCTAATTGCTTGATCAAGCACTAACTTTAAATCAGTAATATAATCTGCACATGGTAAGGGAAGTCTTGAGAAATGAGCTTGAAGTAATAAGAAAGTTTTGGTATGTGGAGAATTATATGAGTAATTATCTACTTGGTAGCGACACATTTTGCTTAGTTCCCTATTCAATCATTATACATGTTAGAATGAAACATAATTTTAATTTTAGAAATATACTTTTTTGTTTGCTAGTAAAAATTATAACTTACTCATTTAATAATTCTTCATTGTGTCTGACTGGTAATTCATTATACTCATAAGAATTACATAAAATACGTAGACACTGTTCCAGTGTAAGAAATTCTTGCAATGATTGTTCAAACATCAACATAGTATGATGCGATAAATAATAAAATGATGCTATTTTACCCATTGAAAGTGGATACAAAATTTGTTCTTCCTAAAATCATTAAAAATATTACAAATTCTAATTGTTAATAATAAATTAATAATAACAATTTAATTGTACTCTTTTAATATATACCTTATCAATGTCTATACAATGTGAATCCATTAATACTTTTAATGTGTTGTCCACCAGTGAAGACAAGTACTGGTTAATTGTAAGAGGTTCTAAAGCATTTAAATCATAATATTTGGGATTTTTCATTAATCTTCTAAAGAAATAAGTCCATGTTAAATAATCTAAAAATTCTTGTTTATTTTTAATTGTGCCAGCCACAATTTCAGCATTTATATGATCCGGTAAGACAGCTAATAAACTTGATTCTACTGGAAATGGTTGATGCAAAAATTTTTTGTAAAAATTTTTTTTCAAATCATGTACTAAAACTACTGCTACTCCCGAATCATCAAACTGAGGTCTGCCTGCACGACCCATCATTTGAAGTACATCCGTGATGGGCATATCCACATAACGTTTCCTTTTACTATCGTAGTACTCTGTTCCCTTTATTACTACCAAATGAGCAGGAAAATTTACACCCCAAGCTAAAGTAGCTGTTGTAATTAACACCTAAATAACATTTTTATGAAATTTGAATATCTAAAGCCGTATTTGAAAAAAGTATATTATGTATGTATTAATGTCGTAACCCATTTTATTGAAAGAAAAGAAATTTAGGATCATGGAAAAAGATTTTAGTAAATTTTTTTAGTCAATTTATATGTTGCATTCAAAATATAAATATAATGTTGTTGAAATATTTTTTCTTAAAAAAAAAATAATTAATACCAAATTAAATATAAATTTGCTACTTATTTGTAAAATTCAACAATAAACAAAAATTATAAATTGTAAATATGTTATTATCGATTATTTTAAACGCATACCTGAATTTTATTATTGACAAACAATTCTTCAACAATCTTTCTATCTTTATCTTGAAGACCAGCATGATGAAGTCCAATTCCGAAAGCAATTGTAAGCTTCAAATCTGAGTCTCGTAGATGATCTAAAATGCTATTCAACTCTTCTTCAAACATGTGTAACCACTGTTTAGGGTTATTTTCTGCTGCAAGGTACGCAATTAAATCTAACGCAGTTAAACGCGTTTGTTTACGCGATGAAACAAACACTAAAGAAGGACTAGATGGTGCATGTTGTTTAATAGCTTGAAAAGTTGGTCTATTCATTGTTGCCATTCGAGGACAATAATTTTTTCCTGGGAATCCACTTATATGAATTTCTAACGGTACAGGTCGTACAGATGGACGAAAATTATATAGACCCATGTCTCCAATACCAAGCCAATTAGCTAAATCCATTGCATTGGCTAATGCTGTAGAAAGTCCAATAATTCTTAATTTTTTTGAAGTGTGACAAGAGATAAAGTTCGTTCTTGAAATAATAACTTCCAATACAGGACCACGATCTTCTCCTAATAGATGAATTTCGTCTATAATGATAAGTGCAACATTTTTAACATAAGTTCTTGTTTGCCAACTTCTACTAATACCATCCCATTTCTCTGGTGTAGTTACAATAACATTTGCACTTGCTATAATTTTAATATCTGGTGATACATCTCCTGTCAGTTCTATTACTTTTTTCCCCAACTGTTCTTCAAATCTAAGTTTCCAGTCTTTTATGCGTTCTCTAACTAAAGCTTTTAATGGTGCAATATATACAATTTTTTGTGTAGGATATTTTTTGAATATTCTAAACATAGCAATTTCCGCGGCAATTGTTTTTCCTGAACCTGTTGGTGCTCCCAAAAGAACATTATTGTCTGTATGGTATAAACAATGAAAAATTTGTGTTTGTATTGGATTAAAATGAGAAAATTTATAAAGTTTTTCAAATGATGGTTCTTTTAATGCTTTTACTGATAGTGGTTTTAACTCTAGTAAATTCGTATGTGGTGGATATATTTCAGGCAAAATTAAGTCATGAAATGTTAGAGGTAACATATATTCACAACCCAACCAGCGATCACTTGTTGCTTTTACTATATATTGAGAAGGCAATGGTTCATGTAATGGTATAGTCATTACAAGTTCTTGTTCGAGATTATTATAAACCATTTTTCTTGTTACGATAAAGTACTCATAATGATACAGAAAGTTATTGTCTGGATCTTCTATCCATATCCAAAAAGGTTCTGATGTTTTACCATGAACCTTGTCATTCCATTGAAATTGAGGGTATATTTTTAAACGTATTCTTAAAACTGTGCGGGTAATTGGTTGCAAATTAGATTCCATTTCTAATGCAGGTAATTCTTCACAACACTTTTTCACTAATTCTGCTGCATTATGATTACGCAAAATCTCTCCAATTTCTTTAACACTCATATCATTTAATCTATCAATTGTTAAGTCATATTGTTCTATTTTCTCAATAACTTCTGGAGACAAACAAGAAAATTGACACAGAGGATTTATGTGACTCCATTGTTGTATTTCCAACATTTTTGCCATTTCTAATAAACGTCCTGCCATTATTGCATTGTTTTGTCCTAACATTATTTTAAACAATGCTCGACATATACGCATTGCATTTTGTGTAATATATGATTGGTCTGATATTAATGAAAATGTATTAACTCGGCCATGTGATAAATATGTCTGCAATAGAATATTCACTTTACCATGTATATTTTCCACACCACTCTGGACTAGAAGTTCACAGTACTTTTTAGCTAAATCTTCTAACTCTTCCATTTCGTCTTCTCGCACTTTCAATTGTTCAAATTCCTGAGACTGAGATATCATAGCAAATATATCTGCTTCAGTCATAATTGATTTTATAAGTTTATTGAAAATCTCAATAGTATCATATTTAAGATAAAAGTGGCTTGCAATACGTCCCAAATCTGTTGTACTAAGGCTGTTATTACATGTATTGTATCGAATCATCTTAGCCTTATCTAATGCTCTAGCTGCTGTATCAATTAGTTCTTTCCTTTTTCGTTCTAAATTTGGATCTTCTATAGTTTCTTGATAAGGAATTCCATAGACTTGATAATTTAACTTCATTCGAACAAATAAGTAAGTATAACTTAACCACTCTACAGCTTCTTCTATATTTGAGATTGTACCTAGTGCAATTTCAGCATTTAAATTATCAGCCAAATATGTAATGAAACTACTTTCAATAGGTAATTGATTTGTTAATAACGATAAATATCGATATAATTTATTATGTGAAGTAATAATAATAGCATGGCCAGATGCATCAAATTGTGGTCTACCAGCACGACCAAAAATTTGTAAAACATCTAATATATCCAAATCAATGAAAGAACCGTGTTTTGAATCATATATTTCTGTTCCTCTTATAATAACTGCATGTGCAGGTAAATTTACACCCCAAGCTAATGTTGATGTACATACTAATACTTTGATTAATCCAAGTGCAAAATATTTTTCAACTAAATTTCTCTCTGAACGTATTAAACCAGCATGATGTACTGATAATCCACTATAAAATAATTCTATTAGATGTCTATTACGCGATTTAGGAAAAGGTTTATTTGTATATGTTGATTGACAGTCAGGAATAAATAGCTGAAGTGTATTATGTTGACTTGCTAACTCCTTTAAAGCATTTGCCACTTTAACGGTAGCATTTCGTGCGTGTACAAATACCATTACTTGGTGTCCTTTACGTAATATATCTATAACATTATCGTAACATACGTAATCCATACGACTCATTTCTTGCGATGGTGTAGTTGATTTTACACCAATAAATGTCTGACTAAGTGGTACTGGTCGAAATCGATGATCGAAGTAAAAAAGTCCTACATATGGATTCACTCTCAAAAATCTTGCAACATCTGTGTAATTTGGTAAAGTTGCTGAAAGTCCAACAATTCTAATCATACTTTGCGAAGATTCTATTTGTCTTAAAGTTCGAGCAACTAAAGCTTCAACAACAGGTCCTCTGTCACCATGTAGTAAATGCACTTCATCGATAATTAATAATTTTACAATACTAGTGAGAGAGATATCTCCAGTACCTTTCCTAGTAACAACATCCCATTTTTCTGGCGTGGTAACAATCATTTGTGTTTCCTGTATTTCCGATTTAGTTAATTGCATATCTCCAGTCAATTCACGAACTGATACACCAAGGCACTGAAGTTTTTTACTAAAATTTGCTGTCATTTCAGCTGCTAGAGCTTTCATTGGTGTTATATAAATTATTTTAAATTGATTTTTCATTAATTGACCATGTTTAATATGTTGCTTTAGTTGGTGGATTACAGTTAACATAGCAACATTAGTTTTTCCAGCTCCCGTTGGCGCACAAATTAATAAATTCTCATTAGTATGATATGCTGCATCAAATACTATACTTTGTATTCTATTTAACGATTCAACATCACTAAAAGCCATTCGTCCAATTTCATCTAATGTATATATCATAACAGGTTTGTAATTGATTTCTATTGGCTGAGAGTCTGCAATAGGTATAGAAATTTCCTCAAACGTTTCTGTGTTTTTCCTCACAACATTTTGTGGTAACATTACTTTATGTTGCGATACATAACCAGGTGTATTTCTACTGGATATGTTGGAGTCAAAAACAAAAGGAAAAGTATGTTGTATATTTTTGAAAGCAGAAATATCTTTCTTAAATATAGGTGTACAAGTTTCTACCAACGCTTCTTGCTTTTTTAAACATAGTTCAAGAGGTTCAAAGCCATTTTCTTCTGACTCTCCTTTCCCTTCTCGTTTACTGGATATCTTATTTAATTTCTTCTCTTCTTTTCGTATTTGCTTCAATAATTGTTTTTCTTTTTCAGATTGTACAGTTATTTGACCACTGATTACAGGTCTCTGAACATTAGATTGTTTTTGTACTTTTGGACCAGAATTCAAAGATACAATACTTTTTTGATGTTGAATAATGTATTGTATAAATTCAATCTGTTCGTAACCTAAGAAATCAAGTAATTCATTTTGTAAATTTGTGGAATTTTTTAATTTAGTAATTATGACTGTTTCAAAATTTTCCAGAGTCATATCTGAAGAATACTCTTCATAACATGACTTCAAGTGATTTTTATATGTTGCCTTGTCAAACTAAAATAAATTTATAATTGTAATTAAAATACTTTCAAAAATAAATATGAATAAAAAAATTTAATACAAACCTCAATTTTTAAAGGTTTTGTAGCTTCATTCTTATATTTCATTGTAAAATTGTCAGTACTTTGAATTATGCTTCCTAGAGACATGCTACGAAGTGTTTCAGTATCTGGCCATAATACTCTTGCAGATTTATACTCAAATTTTGGACTGAACAAATCATTTTCTAATACTTCAACACTGTCAGCATTTACATTTCTATTTCTTATAAGTGTTAAAACATCTTCATTTAATTTTTCCCGTATTGTTATAATTACCTGTAAAAGATAAAAAACTGTATAATGTTAATTACATAAAAATTTGTTGTAAGTAAGAAACGACTTTAGCACTTTTCTATTATTTAGAATAGACATATTCCTTAAAAACTATTATTCTTATATATAAAAATATTTTGTATTTTAGAAACGACTTACAGTAAAGCATTTATTATGGACATATACTTATCACTTGCACTTATTAATAAACACTTTCGAAATATCAATTGAAAAATCAATTAACTTATCAGAAAAAAGTTCAACTATAATTTATTGTTTTATATTAAAATTTCATTTTTTATTCAATCTTGCTAAATTATGGTTATATCCATAATTCTAAAGCTGTTTATAGAATACTAATTTAATATTTAGTGTTAGTTATTATACAGTTAGAAGTTTTTATTCTTTTTGTATTGTTTAAATAATAGTTTAAATAATAAAATTAATTAAACATGTTCAATTTCAATATAGAAATAAAAGAATATTTAATTATAATAATAATGTACATAAAAACACAATGCATACAATTGTATTGTTAATGTTATTTCTCCAAATTATTAATGATGCATATAATAAATTCAATACACTTACCTCCAATATATTAGTAGCATCTGTTAATGTTAAATTTCCTGCTTTTGCTTTTAAAACTTTAAAATTTGCTTCTGTTATCATTTTAGCATTGATTAATACTTGTAAAGTAAAGATTATAAATTCATCGATGAGTTCGAAAGGACACTCCTCTAAAACAATAAAACTTAAATAGTAAGTTTTCATTATATCATCTAAAACTGTTACGTACCAAGTACTTCTGTAGCAATTTGACGTAAGATATCGAAATATGGTAAAACATTCTTAGGTATGAATTTACATAATTCTTGCCAGTTGAGTTCACTATATTGGATAAAGATATAAATATTAATTACAAAATTGTTGTACTCATAAAAAAATATAAAATACATCAATTATACGTAAAATATGAAAGAATTCTTCTTCTATAATTTATTTAGTATTGAGAAAAACATTATTCTAGTCACATAATTGTTTCACATATGAAAAGTTAGAAAAGATTTAAAAACTACATTTTTTAATAGGTTATTATATTTTCTTATTCATATGATAATATTCATGCAAAAGCAAATAATTAAGTAAATTAAAATTAGATGTTGTGAACCATTAGATTTTTCTTTAAAAACATTTCAGTGACTTTACAAGTTACAAAATATTGAAAAAAACGTACCTTTTTAACTTGCTATTTTGTTCCTTTTGTTTTTTAAATAAATCATTTGGTTCTAATTCAATTATACTTTTAATACGTCCAAGATTAGTAAACATTCGTAATGATCTTGTAATTCGTGGTAATTGTGGCATTTTTGATTAGAAAATATATGAATATATCTTGTCTGTAAAGCAATTTGTAAGTTTTAGAGTAGTAATACAGATGAGGTATAGTTTTTGATATCACATGTTGTAAAACATTAATAGTGAAAAGGATCAGAGGTTTTATTGTGCAACATACATCCTAAGAAGGTAAATTTACGAATTCATACTTAGAACGAATCAGTCTACGCAGACAAGCTACAGAATAAATCAATCACCTTATGGGATTTTGTGTTCTACGTTCTGAAATACCGACTGTGTAAAAAAATCGGAGCTTTTGTTATGCCCTCTATGATATAGAGCGGTGATTTTAGGAATTATATTTAATCTAACCGTAAAAAATGATAAAGTTGGCAGACGTCAAAGATTCTTGCTAAACACATTGCATAGCCAGAAACGGAAACCTTAATGTAAAATAAATCAAAAATATTCAAATCGATAAAAAGTTAGACATAAGAGAAAGATTTATACTAATTTTATAACATAATCCTTCTTTATTTATGACAATAATTACTTTTTATTACGAACTGTTTATTAACACATTTCAAAAATAATTAGACAAAAATAACTAAATAATTTCAAATAAAAAAAAAAAGAAAAAAATAAATTCATCAATCTGAAGTGTGTGACTTGGTAGTTATTGTTTTCTTTTAATATGATTGAACCTTGATTCTAAGTCGGTTGCATGTATTCTTAACATCGTTTTTAAATGTTCATCAGTTAATTTTAATCTCAATTTGGACTTATTAATACTCATGATTAAGAGAATTTTTTCGCATATATTAGATGTAGAAATAAGTTCTTTCCAATTTTTTGGTAAAATAAATATTTTATTTAGAAAAAGATATAGAAAGTTAATCATCGAAATATTCGCCATTGTTTTCTATGACCTTTTGCCACTTTTTGGGTAAATTAGGAATTCCCTCACGATAAATACTCGGTGGCTTTAAGGCAATGTATTCGTCCAAATGTTTTTGGACGTCTTCAAGAGTTTTGAATTCTGTATTAGCTAGGTGATACTGTAGCAAGCGGAACAGGTGGTAGTCTGAAGGTGCCATGTCAGGAGAGTATGCCGCATGTGAAAAAAGTTCCCAACCTAATGAAAAAATCACCTCTTTTGTCCCTGCAGCCGTATGCGGGCGAGTATTGTCGCGAAGCAACATCAATTTGCGTCTGCGTTGTCCAGATAATGGCCTTTTTCTTTCGATGGCGTCATTCAATTTCAGAAGTTGTTGTTGATAGCGGTTTGCAGTCACTGTTTCACCTGGATTAAATATTTCATAATACAGAATTCTCTTCATGCCTTCAGTATCGAATTTTTTAGGACATCTGGAACGAGGTTGATCTTTCACGTTAAAATCACCCGATTTAAATCGTTGATACTAACTTCTACAAGCTCTATCAGTAACAGCCCCTTCACCATATGCCTCACTTACCGTTTGAGTGGCCTCACTCACTGATTTTCGGAGATCAAAAGCGAATAAGAGGCAATGCCGAATATGCTCCTTCGTCGGTGACATTGTTAACGATAACAAGGGGGTTGTAATGTGAAGTTTTGTAGATTGCTAAACGAGCGGAAGATTATCTTGCAACAAATGATCACAGCAAACGATTGAAATTCGTCGGAAAGAACTTATTTCTTTACCTAATATAAATGTACTTCCAAATAATAAAAACATTTGTTGAGCATGTTTGTACAATTTTAGAAAATCCTGTGAAGATGATCCTTTATAAAAATCATTTAAAGAATTGGTACAATAAGAATTCTTAGCTTCGACATTTTCCTGTAATGCGATCAGTTCAAATTGCATATCTTCGGAAATATTTTGTGGATCGCAAGAAAATGTAAATGTTTAAGTTCTTAAAATCATTGAAACGTTTATGAAATTCTTCTAACAAATCTATATACAATAACACGATATATTACGTATAAAATTTAGTATTTTTTTAAATGAGTAATTTTTAATTATATGATAAAATTTATTTATTTTTTTGTAAAAATGTAAATAATTTCTATAAATTTAAAATCGCGGATGATCTGACATCGCGAGCCGCACTTTGGGAACCCCTGATGTGGCTATCAAATTTAAAGACAAGTTAGACTCATTGCAGAAAGTACATATTTGTATTGATTTGCAAATTATAAACGTTTTCGTCTATTTGATTCATTAATATATGGCTTTTCCTGGTAATTCTTTCATTATACTCATATTTTCTTATAACACGAAGTTCCGTAATACCTTCTTTTCCTATTTAATTTTTTAGCTTTAATACAATTTTCAGGGCACTCATTTTAAAATTTACCTTTATTTTTTTTTTTAATTCTTCTATCGGTACGATCTATTTGTGACTTTTTATTCAGATTTCGAAGTTTATTTTGTACTCTAACTTCAGTTTTATAGTTTTTCCTAATATACTGAATAGTACATCAGTTTCTTGTAACAATATCATTAATTTGTTCTAAACTTTTTCCATCTTCATAACGACTTATGACCAGTTTTCTTAACTCAATCGACATGTCTTTATCTTTTCTATCAATTTTGCATGTTAATACACTGAATGCTATTGATTACTATTTTGTCTAGACAAAGGAATAACTGCCCATTAGTCTTTTACTTCATGCACAATAAATGGGAAATGCCTGATATCATATAAATATTCCCTAGGATACATAACTTGGTTTTGTTGGCTATACAAATATGGCTGAGAAATGATATTTATGGATAGAGACATTCTTTTCCTATTTATTATATTTTTAAATAATGAAAAATAAAACTGCTTTGTAAATAAATGTCAAATGTCAGATGATGTAATAAAAAATGTAAGGACATCAAATACAAAAAATCTTTAGTACTTTTTAAGGGTTGCGCGCTAGACAAACACTAGATGCCGCGTGATCCGGGTAAACCCAACATACGTAACATATGACATAGTCTACAAAACATTCATGAGTTCATGAAGTTTTAATAAAAACTATAAACATCTGTTACTGGGTTGTTATGCAAATTTTGAATGTTGCTTATTTCGTCACGCAGGACAAAAGAAAAGCGAATTGACGTACGCACCTAAAATTTCGTAATGTCAAAGGGTCTAACAGGTTAAGGGGGTCAAAAGTGCCCTCCAACCGATTTGGTAGTGCGATACGCCATTCGATAGCTTATCAAAAGAAAACATGTGACACCAAGTTTCAACCCTCAAACTCAACCGTGCGGGTAGTTACAGGGTAAATTCTAATTATCAGTTTTTGGTCTATTTTCCCTATTTAATGAATCGCAAAACTTCTGAAAAAAATCGGACATATTACACACATGAAGGCACATTTTAGGGAATTTTTTTCGATTTTTTCGTTGCAAATCCTAGCTGTAAAAAATAAAAAACGCAAAAAAATGCGGATATCTTTTGAAAAAAAAATAGCGCTTTTTTTATATTTTTTTAATAGCAGCGTCTTAGCATGATCATCATCCTCAATTTTTTTCATATTTTTTGGATTGGTGCGCCGTTGTCAAAAAAATTAAAAACCGATATTTTTAAGGTATTTCGCATGAAAAAGTAACTTCTACTTCGAATTTTTACATTTTCTGCACACAGTGTGTATATCGTGCAACCTCGAACATTTTTACATTCGAAGAAACAGTAAAACAGTATACAAATTGAAGAAATTGAATTAATTCAACTAAGAGCAATCTATGTTCAATATATGCCAAAAAATTTAACTTCTTTTCAACGGCGTCGTTGGTGGAGCGGTTAAGGGTTCTGACTGTGGAATCGCTGCCCTTTTGTTAGCCGTGAGTTCGAGCCCTGCCCCATACTCATTTCTTTTTTTTTATATTATTTTTTTCTTTAATTCCTAACTATATCTCAATAAATAGCATTTATTTAAAAACATTGTACAAATATTTTAAGCAACTTTTTTGTCTTAAAATATACATTAAAATAATTTTGGAATAGTTTTTATTGCATTGTTTCTGTGCCCACATATTCTCTTATTCACAGTACTATTTAATATTTTAAAAGTTTTAATTGCTTAAACAAAAAAACTGCTTAAAATATTTGTAAAATGTTTTTAAATAAATGCTATTTATTGAGATATAGTTAGGAATTAAAGAAAAAAATAATATAAAAAAAAAGAAATGAGTATGGGGCAGGGCTCGAACTCACGGCTAGCAAAAGGGCAGCGATTCCACAGTCAGAACCCTTAACCGCTCCACCAACGACGCCGTTGAAAAGAAGTTAAATTTTTTGGCATATATTGAACATAGATTGCTCTTAGTTGAATTAATTCAATTTCTTCAATTTGTATACTGTTTTACTGTTTCTTCGAATGTAAAAATGTTTGAGGTTGCACGATATACACACTGTATGCAGAAAATGTAAAAATTCGAAGTAGAAGTTACTTTTTCATGCGAAATACCTTGAAAATATCGGTTTTTAATTTTTTTGACAACGGCGCACCAATCCAAAAAATATGAAAAAAATTGAGGATGATGATCATGCTAAGACGCTGCTATTAAAAAAATATAAAAAAAGCGCTATTTTTTTTTCAAAAGATATCCGCATTTTTTTGCGTTTTTTATTTTTTACAGCTTGGATTTGCAACGAAAAAATCGAAAAAAATTCCCTAAGATGTGCCTTCATGTGTGTAATATGTCCGATTTTTTTCAGAAGTTTTGCGATTCATTAAATAGGGAAAATAGACCAAAAACTGATAATTAGAATTTACCCTGTAACTACCCCCACGATTGAGTTTGAGGGTTGAAACTTGGTGTCACATGTTTTCTTTTGGTAATCTATCGAATGGCGTATCGCACTACCAAATCGGTTGGAGGGCACTTTTGACCCCCTTAACCTGCTAGACCCTTTGTAGTAGCGAAAACGCATCCCAAGACGGTTTCTCAAAAAATCTTAAACTAGGACTTAAATTAGAGAGTAAAGCTCATGACTTAAACTTAGAACGATTGGAATATATGTACTTACGATTGAATGTCGAAATGTAAGAATTAATTGAGGGTTGGAACCTGAGTGACCGCACGTTGTTCTAAAAAGTCTCGTGGAACGCAGTATACGAGGGCAATCCCAAAAGTAAGGTCTCCTATTTTTTTAGAAATACAAAGAAATGTTTATTTTCAATAATGTTTACATAATTTTAAACCTTGAACATTTATCTATTTTTGGACATAATCGCCATTTCTGTCGATACATTTTTGTAGGCGCTGCAGCAATTTTTGTATGCCCATGTCATACCAGCTCGCCACCATGTCGTTCAGAAAGCGTAGTACCTCATCTTTCACCTCGTTGTCGTTGTTGAATCGCATTTCGGCCAAACGTTCTTTCAGCTTAGGAAATAAGTGGTAGTCACTGGGTGTCATGGACAATCGAATCCAAAAAGCTGTCTTTTTTGTCTGCATAGTGGCGAAGAAATTCGCGGGAAGATTCAACTCGTTGCCGTTGGTGGTCTTCCGTGAGCATTCGCGGGACCCATCTTGCACACACCTTCCGATATTGCAACTTTTCCGTCAAAATCCTGTGAATGGTGCTTCGGGAAACCTCGGGAACCAAAATGCAGAGATCATCCAGAGTGATCCGCCGATTTTCACGCATGGTTTGCTCAACCTTCGCGACTGTCCCGTCGGAAATTGACGGTCTGCTGCTTCTTTCTTCGTCGTGAATTTCAGTTTGACCAGCTGCAAACTCCCTACACCACTTGCGGACGTTCTTGATATCCATGCACGACTCGCCATACACTTCTTTCAATTGCCGGTGAATCTCAATAGTTTTCACTCCTTTTGCGTTCAAAAACCGAATAACTGCGCGAACTTCGCACTTGGTGGTAGCGACAAACGGGAGCTCCATTACAAACGGCTGCCAAGTGAACAATGAGTGTCCCAGCGATGTGTACACAGACTTTTTTGGGAGTGGAGGAAGTAATAAACACAACAATGTTTCCACTATCTGCACGAACAGTTTCGCGGCGTCCTCAGCGCTTTGGAGACCTTACTTTTGGGATTACCCTCGTAATAGAAAAACAGTTGAAAGATAATTAGTAAATAAATGAATAAAGTTTGAGTTTTTTAGATGCTTCTCGTAATTTACGTGTACATGCATACGTTGGTCGCTTTATATAGAATTTACAATTCAACAGTACTCCAGATTCCTTATCCTATATTACAATGAGCACGAGCTATACATATTTAAATATAAAGGTAAAACCATAATTATATATAGAATTATATTGTTTAATGTTTTATGAATATATACTGTGGGGAAATAGAAAGAAGTCCAGCGGGAAGAATACGAGTCTGATTAGGTCATATCTTCATACTACATTCTTTACCACATCATAGGACACATATCGTCATCATTGACTGAATGCGATAACATCGATGAATTGTATCCATATAGGGTGTTCAACAACTATTAGTAAAAAATTTAAATGGCGATTCTAAATGCCATTTGTAAACGAAAATCAAGAATAAGAAAATTGTGTTTGAAGCTTCGTTGTTTAATTAGTAACGTTTAAAAATATGACTGTAGTCTAACAAACCTCTTTATACCGATACATGACACTTCATCTCGTACGAGTCAGTAGGAAATTGATATTCAACACCATAAGCGACTCTACTATACTATGTAAGAAAAATCGTAGATTAAACAATAAACTTGTCTACTCACAGAAATCCATAAGAGTATATCCAAGTGCGCTCTATGTGATTTTCGAGTGAAGAGGATTAATTTCCCTTTTAACCCGTGAATATACATATGTATACAGATAAGTAATTAAAACATGTACGCATCGCAATGGTCTACAAAGAAGCATACACTTGCATCGTACATGTTCATACAGGAATTCACACATTTCACGTATGCCTATAGAAAATTCAAATATATCATGAAAGTCCGTAAAAGAATCCTTAGATTAAGAAAGTTATATTCTAACATTCTACAACAAATCCATGATAAATCTATTGGGAAAAAATGGGAACGGTGTTCACTAGATGTGCCTAAAGAACATTGGAAAGTTAACGGTGGAAGCTTTAAAAGGATAGAATAATTTTGACAACGGAAGCAAAAACTTTTAAAGAGCTCTTCAATACGTTTACAGTTATAAACTTTTAATAAGATTTAATTCATTCTCTAGTTTTTTTTTTAAGGTCTCTGTTTCTTAGTTTTCATTTCGTACATGCGCGTGTGTCTGTAAATATGTAGTGTACAGTGATTGTTTATCAGTGATTTGTGTATATTATGTTTGTTATGTGTATACTGTATGTTACATTTGCAGTACTAAATGAAATGCGCATTTGCAAAATTTTTCGACATACGTACACCTGTATCATGATAAAGTAAATGGTATCGTAGAAGTCGGTAATACAGTTTACGGTGTCGAATTTCTTTTGTCTTCTTTTTTGTTGACTTGTATAAAATTAGATGCCGGTCATAGTCATATTTTTAAACATTAATAACTAAACAACGAAGCTTCAAACGCATTTTTTTATTCTTGATTTTCGTGTTATATTTGTTTCTGGAAAAAATTTAATTTAAAACTTAAATTTTCTTTTAACAGTTGCCGAACATCTTGTATGATAATTTGAACGTCCAGCATTTGGAACCAACTCAAGAACCATTGCGTGCGAACGAAAAAAGAAAAAAACAACTTGGCTTTGAACATATTTTTGTACATATTGTAAGATGTTTTTATGTTTTGATGATTTTGACTAGTTCAATACAGTTGTCCACTTTTTATTCTTATTTTACAGCGTATATTTATATTATTCTGTTACAACAGAATATTTGTATTTTATTTAATAATTACATATTGTATCTATTTTATTAGAATTAAACATTTCTTATGTATTCGTATAGTTTTGCTTTTGCAAAAAGCAGCACTGCAGCATAGATCTTAAATTACTATATTTCTCAGATATACCGTCACCTAATAAGGACTTTTAAGTCCGCGATTTGTGCATGGTTAATGGTGATGATAATTAAAATAACAATTACTGTATAATTTATTCATATCATAATTGATACAAGAAAAATAACATTAAAATCAATATTCTTATATAATTTATTTATAAAGTTTTAGTTTTATTTATCATGTAAATAATGACTATGCATATATTTTTTACATATTTATGCATAATATTTTGAAGTCTTGTGTAATCTAAATATTAATATATGCTTTCTAGCACAAAGTGAAGAATACATTTACCTTTACATAGCTGACACTGTCTTAATATTACAGAAATTAAGCTACATAAATATTTTTTGAAAAGTGCGATAAGGGAGATTAATTTAAAATGAATAAAACTATACATAATAATATTATTATTAATTTCTGTAATTAAAAAAGTTTCAAAATACTAGTTAGAATTTGAAAATGTATGAAAATAAATAAAGGTTGTTAAGTATAATAAATTACTAAGGTTTGGAAAGGTTGAAAAATAACAAATATTAAACTTTTTCAAACTTTGGTACATTGTTTGTTTGGCTAAATAATCAAAATTTACTTCAAAAAAGAAATACCATTTTCTAAGTTGTTAAATAAAATACATATGATTCAATGATATAATTAATAACAAAAAAATAATTCACAGTTTTAATGTTTGCTCCATTCTGTGTAACAGCATGAAGAATAATGAATGAGTGTTTAATGTATAAAACAATTAAACGACTACATCATATTGTATAAAAATGCTAAATTATTTTTTAAAATATTAGAAGATAAAGAAAGTGAATATTTCAAAGGTCAATTACCTTTTTAAATCTTTATCAAAGTTAATGTTTTTAGTTATCATGCTACAATGAATGCAAAGATTTATTAAATTTATTGAAACAAATTAGCGCTTGACTAAATATTTGATTTGTTTGCTTTGTTACTGTTACAATAACTTTTCCAAAACAAGTAACTTATTTGTTAGTGAATTGTTTGCCTGGAATTTTGTTTGCTAATGTAATTTGTAGAATTATTTAATGTTGTACTATCTATGGAGGCATCTGAAATATCTTCGCTACTACTGCTACGAATATCACCCTCCATCTGGAAAATTGCACATTTGAAATTAAACATACTTTACAGGTATATTTAAAATATAACAATAATATCACTTACTTGACCAGCATAAAACGCATTGTATGCAATTTTAAGAATCAAATGTGTCCAAATCATATGAAGAAATAATAATAAAATTAGCAAGGAATTGAAAATGTAATATGCTGGGAACATGGGCACTATCTTAGGTGCATTTATTGATGTGCTGTAATATATTTAAAAAAATAAGATAAACAATTTTTGATTATATTTAAATACACCAAAGGTCAAAGAAATGGGACATACCTATAAATTATCCAGAATGGATAAACACCAATACGTGTGATAATCCACAATATTGTAAAAATTACAAATATACAATCACATAATTTTTGGTACTTAGCATACTTTGCCATTTTTGCTGCCTAAAATATACATATAGATGTTACATATATATACACGAGTGCAAAATATAATAGTTATATGTGCATAAATGCACACACACGAGCACGCGAAGGGGGGATGCTATGTAAAAGGTGTCTTTTAACGTGACGACTTCAAATAATTCATAAGTTATTCGTTGTACGAAAAAATGTTTCAAATAAAAGTTACATGGTATTTAGGGAGGCATACAGTGCTCTAATCTGTTTTTTGTTACCTTACTTTTTTATTGAGATATTAGAGTCACCATCAGTTTTTTAAATGGAACGTATATTTATTTTCGAATTCGGATAAATCATCAAATTGTGCGTAAAAAAGTATTATACGATGTAGGACTTAAAATGAATAATTACTGAAAAAATATTTTCAAATTAATAATCTTTTATTAGGAAATACGCTTAGTCAACATGATTTTTAACACGACTTTGTTTACGACGGCAGGTCATGTTTGTAAATATGCTTCTTATTAGATGTTAGAAATTCCGCTCGATTATTTTTTTTAGGGAACATTAAAAAATGATTTATCGCGAACCAACAACGACAGCCGAAGATATACGAGAACAGTTATTAGTGTATGTACTGTAATAACTACAGAAACAGTGGAAAAAGTTCTTCGCTCACTGATAATTTGATTACATAAGTGCATTAACTGCAATGGACAGCACTTTGAATGTCATTTGAAATAAAATTTGTTTTAAAAATATCTCAGTAATTATTCATTTTATGTCCCACTTCGTATACTTTTTTTACGCAAAATTTGATGATTTATCCGAATTCGAAAATAAATATACGTTCCATTTAAAAAACTGATGGTGTGACCCTAATATTTCAATAAAAAAGTAAGGTAACAAAAAACAGGTTGGAGCACTGTATGTCCTCCTAGATACTATGCAACTTTTGTTTGGAATATTTTTTCGTACAATGAATAATTTACGAGTTATTTGAAGTTGTCATGTTAGGAGACCCACCCTCTATACAGTTTAACACATTGCTGATGAGTAACATTTGCTGAAACTTTGTTATAGGATGGAATGTTTTTGCAATATGCAATTTATCAATTTCTTTTTGTAATTAATATTATCGTAGTTTAGACGATAAAACTATTGGTTTTTAAATGAAAAGTATTGATTTATAAAATTTTATTGATTTTAGTCTGAAACAACGTTTCAGCAATTAAAACATAAATGTCAATGACCTAATCTGAAACGGGGTTTTATATCATGTTATAAACCATGATAAATATATTGTATTCAAATGTTTCAGTTCTAAATTAGCGATACTAGTATATATATTTTTTTTAATATGATATTAAGTGATGCAGCTTCCTTTCTGTTACTTTAGAAATTATCAATAAGTTTCATTTGTTCGCAAAATGAAAATTCTCGATCACGTCAGTAATGTATTAATATATAGACGTTAATATTTCGAAAATCACACTAAAGTAGTAAACATATTTTTAGAAGTTTACATGAAATGTAGGAGGACACTAGTACTAAATACACCAAGAACAAGTGTTAAGGTCACATTTTTCTTTTCTACAAAATGATACAGCAGGGTGAGACAAATTCAACGACTTTACATGTTGCATGATTTTATTGAAAAATGTAACGATAAAACGTAAATAAACATTTAATGAAATAACATAGACTTTTCACACTAATTTTGGAAATGCTTACAACCATGTAAGATTATGTCAAGAGAATTATTCAAACGTATATTGATAATAAAGTAATGTATTCGTATATTAGTTAGTTTAATCGAATGGCTATTTTTTAACATTTGGAGGTCGCTACTCAGGATTGTAGCGATCACTACGAAATACATATATTACTTCATCAAATGGAACCTGCATTTACGTTTCTTCGTTGTATTTTCTAATAAAATCATATAACGTCGTTGAATTTATCTCGTTGTGCTTTATCATTTTGTAGAAAAATATATACTATATATCACTTAAAAAAATTTAACTGATCTTAACCTTTAATTTGATAAACTTACATCTATACATACTAGTAACAACTTCCATTTCATTTCATTTTCAAAAAGCAAATTTTTCAATTCAACCTAGTTTCCGAAATATTAACATTTATGGATTAAAATGGAACACTCTGTATATATGTAATATAATATTTTATACTTATGTTGTAAATGTAAACATTGTTTAATAATTGAATATGTATTAATGCTTATACTTACTTCTAGAAAAATATCGGCACAATCATGTACTAACAATACTAATGTACCAATTCTGGTCAAATTGCCAACCCATGAAAAACACATTAATATAATAGTAGCTATGTGATGAATAAACATTTGCCAAAAATCTTTTCTTCTTACATCAAAAAATTGAGAAAAACTTAATGACCAGTAAAATGCCATTGATATCATATAATACCACCATACATCATTTGAAACTGGATGATATGGATAATTATAATAGCAATGGTTAATATCCCATAACCATGGCTTATTCCACAAAGAAATGAGTCCATAGAAAAATGAATAAGTATAATACAAACATCGCCAGCTGCAACAAAAGAATTTATTAAACAGTTAGAAATAATAGAATATACATTTATGTATAATTCTATCCAAATTCTATTTTGTTGTAGTTTTATGTTATGTAAGTAAACTTAAAAAATTGTTTTTTATGCTTTATAATGAAAAGCTAACCTGTTTTCGCAAAATTTTGTAAGTGTTGATGGCTTATCCTGAGTACGTCTTAATCGCAACCATCTTTCAACTTGTCGTTCAGACCAATCTAATTGTTTAGCCAGTGCCAGAATCTTAAAATATATTCATATATTACAAAAAAATCCATACTTAATTTCTCAGTTACTTTGACTTAGATTACATGAATCTGTTCAACAACCTAATATTAAATATATAATTTACAATTCAACAATTTTTTTACATGTAACATAGTATTCTTCAAAATTTGTAGTTTATAGGAATATTTTACCAAATAATTATTATTTTTCTAACTTATATTAACTAAATAAAAATGTAGAAATATCCATTATTACAAATATATTAGATGTGGTTTATAAATATAAGGGTATAAAAGGATACATTGCTTATTTTTATGAGAAAATGCATAAATAAAATAATTTATATATTTATAATTTATACATTTTTTTTTAATTATTCAAATTTTATTAATAATATATTAAAAAATGGGTTGAAGTGTCATACACTTACTTGCTTATGTTTAATTTTTCGTTTAGCATAGGCTTTCTCTAATATTTCATTTACCACAGCTTTCTTTACTCTTATATTTTTTATACCAAGAGATTTTCCAATAGGTGCAAAACAATACCTGTAAAAAAAAATTAACAAAGCATATCATTTTACTATTGGTGTTTATTTGTGTAACTACGTATTAAATATTATTGCAACGTGTCAAACATTATATGCTTATAATTCAATATATGTTGGATGTCTAACAAAATACATAGAAAATAAAGATTTTCGAACAATGTAACAAATGTTAATACTAATATTAAGTATAAATACTAAGTGTAATAGAATTTCAGTACTATTATAAATTTCACCAACATTTCATTATAAGAGTAAAAAAAATATATCACAAAAAAGAAAACAATTACCTTTCTAGGCAGTATCTAATTGCCAAAAGAACAATTGCCATAGGTAAAGGATAAATTAAATGTTGATAGTCTGCATATTTGTTCTCTGAATTTGGTTTTATATCATCCCACGTTATGTTAGGCGGTAACCAAACATCAGTTGACCAAAAAGCCGATGACACATTCTTCAATATATTCATTCTTAAAATTACTGTAATTAGTGGTTTATATTAAAATTCTACTAAGTATTTGTTAAAAAACAAAATTAAGTGAAAATAGTTAAAGAAATACCCACTTAAACCGCTTTACTAAAGCAACCTTCAACTACCTTTGTATTCTTACACACCGCAGCTTGGAGACTGTAACTTCACATACGTAACTCAATTTATTTTTCGATAGTTGTTTCTATTCCCGTTTTGAAATTAAAAAAATAACATTACTATCTTATTTCCTTAGATTGTGTTTATGACTGATTATTGCACAATAAATATGTAGTTATACAATCATCATTTATAAATGCATGTTAAGTGCGTGTGTAATTGGTATGATAACAAACACTTCATGGATAACCTCGTCTTTGATCCCTTCTAGATATGTTGAAAATAATTTGAACTTTAAATTCATTTGTCCAATAGACAATTAAATCATTAAAATTATGATATATTCTTATAAATTGTTTTATTTTATACAAATATTTTAATTGCTCATAGGTAAAATAAAAATACATACACAAAATTTTATATTAAATTCGTACACATTCATATGCAACATAAAATTAATATATTTTAAAGTAAGCATTATATTTGAAAAATTTATATTTAATTAATTTTTAAATATTATATTTCATTACTTCTTAATAATTAGTTTTCTACAGTATTATATTAAATAAAAATAATGCTTTAAGTTTGAAAATTTTGTTCTTGTTACAAATTAAATATAGATTAAGTGTGATTTTAACAAAATTTAGGATAATTAAAAAAAATAGAAAAATATTGTATATATTAGTATAATTGCTATAATTTAGACAGAGTTTTTAGACTGTAAGAACTTGTAGACCCAAAATGTATACAAACCTAAAAAAAATATATATATATATATATATATATATATATTTGATTAATAAATAAAAATACAGAATAAGTATTATGAATATTATTTATAGTTTAAATAAAATCTTGTGAAAATATAACTGCAGAATTTAGTATTTTTAATGTGTTATAAATCTGAAATAAAAATAATTTTGGTTTGAAATATGGTTTTTTGGAATGAAAAACTTTGAACTTAAAATTCAAAATATGTTTTTATTTAAGCCATAGATTAAATAGGAGGTAAAATTAAAAAATAAAAATTAATTCAAAGTGTTAAATATAAATTAGATATTATTTTATGAAAATTTATTTTGTACTATAAAATTAATTTAGTAACATTTTGATGTGGGAATGTATTTATAATTTTTCTTATAGTTGTTAGTTGCTAGTGTTTGTTGCCTTTTAATTAATTTTATAATATTAAAAATAAGGGAATTGTGTTTATTATAATTGTCACAGTGTCATAATCATGATGTATTTATAGAATTATTATTACAATATCCTATATTATGCATATATAATATTCTATATATTTTTTTTTTTAATTTCAATTTACTTCTAAATGTAAAAATAACTTTTTGTAGTGAATGGAAATATACATGCAATACATTGTTATATAGTTAAGATCATATTTTGTTCATGTAAAATATGATTATGAAAACACATATAATTCCGTATAATTGGAAAAGTTTATTTTTATATCACATACTAAAATTTTTCTTAATCTTGATTTGCAAAAAAATATTGTTATGCACATTTATGATTAGTGGCATATTGTTTCAATAAATGTTTAATTGTACGTTGATAAATTCGAGCATTTCTCTTTTCATGAGACTTTACAAATTCTTGTTTTGTTACATCAGTTTTTATTGTTTTTCGTTTAATACCTGGTGTATGGACTAGAAAGGCACCATCTAGTATAACTAGTTTATATTTTAAAAGACACATCTCGAACATCTATAAAAAGTGTAACAAGTACTAATATATATTATGACATTTTTTGTATTTATAATTAATATAAAGTTTTATTTTAAAGTATGTATTTTCAATTATAGAAAGTTAATAGAAAATATTTAGAAAAGAAAAACTATATATTTGAATACAATTAATTAGCAATAAAGCATAGGAATTTGGAAAATAATAATATAAAATATAAAAGGATGAAATCTTTGATGTTTTGACATTGAATCAATTTGTAAAATTTGTAAGGTGAGAGTTGCTATAAATATATGGATAAATGTATACAATACCTGACTCATTTTGTCTTGTTTACCTTCCCAAGACATTTCTTCTGAATAAAAAGGATCACTTTTGGTTCCTATGAATACAGGCTCCCATCTGTGATGTGGATATTCTCTTTTTGTAATAATGAGTGGTCTGACCTTACCTGGATCAGATTTAATTAACCATCTAGTGAGACCAGGAAATCTTTGACAATGTGAACAAAGAAATCTATGGAATGAGGACATCATGTAACAGTTTTAGTTACTTATTTTTTGCAGCAATATTTAAAGAATATAATACTTGTAATATGTACAAAATTAAAATAATTTCCCTATGTGAATGTAAGACATTTTTTTGTATAATTTTATATTTACACAAACCTATGAAAATATATAGCCATCCCAGCTTTTGCTGCCAGGAGTAATTCTTTTTTTGTTGAAGGTGGCTGCTCATTGGATTCTATTTCAAATACTGGTACTACAAAGACAATTCTAGTTTTTTGTGGTCTTCCATGGATAATTTCCATAAAACCAGAAGCTAATTTTTTACTGGGTAATAATTCAATATCTGTTACTAAGACATGAGTAGTGTTTGCTTGCATTCTGGCCACATTTCTAGCTACATTAATAGGATAAGTCATCCTTCCTTGCTTCCTTTCTGTTTCTGCTTCTTTTGTTTGAAGATCAGATGCAGCACAATCACCTTGAATTTGAGTAATCTGACTCAAGGCTGGTGGACGATCTAATGGAAATATCAAATGAACAGAAACCTGCAAAATAATATGAGTTAAGATTGTAATATATCATATTTATTGTTGATTATATACACATTTATTTGTGTTTAAACTATTTGTACATAATATGGCATATATATTCAATTAAATTAATTACTTAAGTCATGTACATCTACTTATAAATATTTTACAAATATAAGAAAATATAAGTTAGTCTATCTTTTCTCTATTACTTAGTATTATATATATATATATATATATATATATATATACACACATGTGTGTGTGTGTGTGTGTGTGTAAAACACACACACACACACACACATACATATATACATAATATAATTTTCTAGCGACTCGTTTTAGGAGCGAGTGCATAGGGAAACCTTGTACATTTCGGGTTCACATCGGCAGGCCCGATCGAGGAGAGCAACGGCGATACCAGCGTCGAGACCAGGCGTGAAAATGGCCAGACTTAATGGGCCCTCCCATCTCCTAGCTAATTCCACAATTCCATAAACCTGATCTGCAGTGGCGTGCGTGCAGAGGGTCACCTGGGGCAGCTTGTTCCTCTCCTCGGTTCCGCGTAATACGAACTGTAGGACTCTGTAGGGACTCTTCTCACCGATTTCAGGACTTCCGTTGACTTTGGTAGAGGAATACAAAAGAATATCCGGTAGGCCATGGTACCATCTGCAAGAACTTTTGTTCCTAGGTTGTAGACCAGCCATGTACATGCCTGCTGTGAATGTAGGTATTCCGGCCTGTATTTCTTGCTGAGAACGTGAATAACTTTTTGGTATTAAAACATCGGTGCTACCGACTATCAGGATTGGTAAATAAAATTCGTGATTGACTAGAAGACGACCAATCAAGGTAAGTAAGAGCATTATGCTCGACCAGATTAGGAACTTTCGAGCAGAGCAACGCATTGCCCTTTTTTTTATGCAAAAGATTTTCCTCGACTCTTTGGTCAGCATAATCGTAAATATAATTTTCCATATTACGAACGTGATGAATTCATTGAACTCATACTTCTGCGCTGCTGTTACCTAACTAAGAAGCAAGACCGTAAATTTCAAATCGATATAGCGCAAGCGTACTTGGCTTCGATTAATTTGTCAGGATGTACGATTATAAAAACACCAACTTCAACTGAAATTAATAGACTAACTAAATCAAAATTTTCTATAATTATGGAACAGAAATAGAATTAAAATATTATACTATTTCTTATTATGCAATAATAATACAACATATAACCTTTTTTTTATGTGGAAGGAAGGAACTAGCAATGTTTTCAATTCTGAATCCATGCAAATGTCAATCATACTTGAGGAATATACACATGCATATGTATATATGTAAACAGATTAACATATTCTAAACAAATAATCTGTATTTCCTTAGGTTTAAATTTTTATAATTTGTTGTGTCGAAATCTGCTTAGGGGGAAGCAATACTTTGACGGGTCGAAAAAATCGAGTTTTTACATAATTTGAAAGTATAACCTTTGGAAAATGTTCTAATATTAAGCCGAAATTCAGTTACAGCGCTTTTTGTTTTTTAAATCACAAAATCTCTATGATGTATAATTGTGTACTATACTGGTGTTGACAATGACATTAAAACAAGGGTTTATAAAAAAATACTTAAACCACATTAGAAAACGTATGGATATGATATTACGTCAGCTGGAAAAAGATACAAAGGTAGTAGAGAAAAATTAACCGATGAAATAATTAATGAATTTTGCAATGAATAAATGCACGACGCTATTTGGACTACAAAAAATTCCGAAAATTGTTTACGTATACTCCGAGAGTGAGAACTGATGGTGTTCTTGATAGTGCTTTAAATACAGTGGAATGTTACAGAAATATAAAGATAAGAATCCGTTACCGTAAAATGTAATCGATGCTTTAACGTCAATTTATACTGATTTAAATAAATTAGAATTATTAGCACGCTATTTGGGTGGTTATAATCAAAATGATAATGAAAACTTTATTGTTGACATTTGGAAGCATCCACCAAAAATGTTTCAAGCCCTGCCATTGCTGTTTACACAACCGTATATTTAGCTGTTTGTTTTTTTTTCTATTCCATCGTTTGGAATAAAATCTTATTTTAATAATGTACTGTGCACGGCTGACAAGAAGTTCTGTGAAAGAAATGCGAGTGTGATTGGAGTTATATCCTCCTAGGTCTATCTTCCCTAACACAATCATAGAAATTGAGTATATACACGTATATACGCGAATTCCTCTTGCCCCTGTGCTTTCCTGCGAGACTTCTTGTCAGCAATGCATACTAAATGGCCTGAGTCAAAATTGTACGTATATATGAAGAGGTGAATCGATATCACTAATGTACGCGCAATTTCAGTGGGTAGAATAAAAAAATGTTGATCGATCAATCAACAACGAATAAAGAATACAAGTGCTATGAATCTGGAATTGACGAGATATAGTAAATCTTGAAATTTTTATGTTTATAAATAAAATAAACAAACTTAAATATTTAAATACGTTTTTCTTGAAATGATGTTTCCTAAACTTGTTACATGATTTCCTTGGTCAATTTTCAGTAAATCATATTCAATTCTCACGCAAATACGTATTCTACACAAAAATGTCTTCAGTTAAGCGTACGGAAATTCCTTTTAAATAATATTTACTATATTTTACACGTTAAAATATACTTCTTTATCGAAACTTTAAAACTTTTCCTTTCGAAATCTGCCATTCTTTTTAAAATTATTATAATTTAATTTCCGTAGTTTAATTGAAACTATGATACATTAATATAGATTACAAAAGTGTTTTAACTTTTTTCCTAGATAATCTGAACATAATCAAAGTGAGAAATTATGAGGCCCTGTTCTGTGCGTAGCATTTTAGGACAATTCCTATAAAGATTGATTAAATATTGTTGCCAGCACCCTATATGTATAAATTCATGGCCTGCTGATGCTCACCTTGGAATGAACGAAGACGATCGGTCCTTACCGACAGAATTTATCGATTTATTAAAAGATCGTTCGGAACCGGAAACTGAGACATACGTGTTCAGCTTATAATCTACATAATAACTATTATAACATGTATTAATTAAAAGAAACGATTCTAAAGATCAGTAATGAAGAAACGTCCGCGCGTCACAATATGTATATTTAGTAATAATAGAAATGATCAAATATTGTTCAATATATTTACAGGTTGTTTTAACAATAAATGACCTAATATGGTTTATTGAATTCGTCTTAACAAATGTTATCGTACTATGAAAACAAAAATATACGGTTCCATTTAAAAAAATTAATTTGACTTCGAAATTTCCTTCACCTCTCGGTCGGTAAAAAACTAATTTGCATTATATGAAGTGAACTTGAAATGATGAACTCTTGCAAAAACATTTTTTTTATAAGTTCAGTTCTTTGCGGGATATTCCAATTTTACAAGATAAAGGAAATATTCTATGTATTTAAACTCTCAATCAATAACATTTTTACGAAATATGTATCTTAGAAATAATTCACGAGAAACATGATCTTTTGGAGGGTTATAAAGTATTGCTCCCTCTTAACACGTTCGTTGTTACAGGCACAGATACGTGATTCAAAATGTGTCCCAGTGTCTACAGTGTGTGTTGGTCGGCTATATCAAATGTCGATTTCGCCACTCAGGGATACGCGACTACATTAAAATGTTTTATAGAGGCGGCATGTGCGTGCATATATGTACGTATATACCTAGCTAATAATGGGATTTCGAATCTGTAATACACGGTATTTCCTTTTTCGATGTTCAAGAGGCAGCGAACTTATTATTTATAAATTTGTACCCTTCATGCTGAATTTCTGACTGTTCTGTCAGCCTGTTTCATACAAATAAACAAATACTGTTATTCCTATACTATAAAAGGCATCATCCAACTTATCAATATTATGGTATAGTATATTAACGCATATGTATGCATTAGGCGAGTCACCGAAAATTTCTTCTTTCTAACGATACAAAAAAGTGTTCGCGGGGAAAGATACTTGTTATGAAAAGGTAATTATTGCAATGTAGATTTTTTCTCAAGTACACTTTTTCTCAAATTTCAAGGTCATCAACGTTTTCATCAACATAATTGAACATAAAACAACTAACATACGGCGAAGGTGTAAGGTGTATATACTTATTAGTAGTTTTTTTGTAACCATTAAAACATCATCGTAAATTCTTTGTTTACAAACTGTATAGGATTATAGCTTTTATCATTTTACGTTCAAGTTTTAAAGAATATGTTATAAATGGTGACCGTTGGTCTTTAAATATTGTCATTTTAAAAGTCTTAAAGAATGTCGCATATTTAGTATTTCTGGGGTAGTATTTGCATTCATATGATAAAAAATATTCATGTTTTTTGGTAATATATCAATGCATATTTTCATCAGTTGTCTATGCATTGGTGTAAATTATTATTATTACAATTCCTTATATAAAATAAAACGTTTATATTTTGAAAAAATTTTAATTTCTTCTGAAATTTCAATTAATATAATCAAAACAGATATTTATTTTAATTATAAAATATAAATTATAATTGTTGAATTCAGATATTCAATCGTTGTATTTATTTAAATCAAATTTCTACAGTTATGGGAAGTATATGTATACAGGGTGGGCCATATAAAATTTTACACGCCGTTTTTTCCAAAACCACAGCTGATATTGATTTCATTTTTTTTTTAATTAAGTGGGACAGAGAAATTAATCATTTTATATACAACAAATTTTTTTGGGACGACTATTAGTTATGAATGGAATAATAAAGTGCTGTCTAGGAGAGGTATGACTTTGAGTACAAAACCTACATTGTTTCTAAAATGATGTAGATTCAAAAACTTTAATTTTTATATTCAACACATTTTATTATTATCAAATATTTCTTTAATAAGAAGTGTTATTAACAATGATAAATAAAGTTTCAATTACTTTAACTTATTATGTTAGTTTTTACAATTAATTTAAAAATTTGCAAAATTTCGTGACTGTAATTAAAATAGCGTACCTATGTTCTTACTCAAATTATAAGTCAATGTATGTTTATGTTTATAGGTGATCATAGATCTAACGATGGTTAGTACAATATGATTAATTGATAATTGTTTCGTCTTGCAATGAAATGTGTTTAACATTTTCGTGATAGATTCCAAGGTTACGTTCTAATTTTAGTATCCCGATGAAACCATTTGTACTACTATGTATGTATGTATATATGTATAGTATACCTTTCACGGTAACACGCTACAAGCTAAGTCTATTAAAATTCAATACTACAGAGCCAGTAGTTCTTAAACTGTTCGGAGAGTTTAACGTATTGTTTTGTTCTCTTTTCTAAATGTTATAATCTCGAAATTGAGTCTTATTCTGCTTCTCATTTTCTTTCATTCGTGATATATGAGCTGAGTTTATGGGTGTGCCGACTTTAGTTCAATAATCATACACGGATATATTTTATTATAGTTAAAAGATACATGTTTATTGGATGGTAAATCGTATGAATATTAATAATGACTTCTGTCCATATTGTCATAAATATAAGATATAACATCATTCAATATTTATGGAAAACAAATTATGAAAGTATTATTTCGTAGTTTGTAGCACAAGTTTTATTTTGCAGAATTGTTTCGATTTCGAACATCAAGCATGTTAAATAATTTATGTTTGATCTACTTTCGAAGTTCTTGAACTTGCTTTAATAGTTATTATTCGATCACAGAACAGAAATTAGTTTACATTTTTATTTTATATAAAAGTAAATGTATATAATGTATAATCTGTATGCTGAAAATTTTTTCTAGAATATGCATTTATAAGAATAATGTGGCAAAAAGGTTTTAATAATAAAATTCTCATTTTCAAACATTTATTTGGAATTATTATTGAATAAAATATACGTATAAAAATGAAATCCACTCAATATAATTAAAGTGTAAATTACATTAGTTTAGTAAATAGTACATTATTTTTACTAATCTATAAAGTTACAAGTATTACATAATATAAACTTTTCATATAAAAAGGAAATGATGCATTAATTAAAGTTGTATAAATATCTAAAAATATACAAAATAAATAATGATAAATAAATATATAAAAATTATTTAAAAAAACAAACTTTCCATTGTATTGTTTAATACAAATTTGTAGACATTTTTTTGGTAACTGTATGATATATTGTAGTTGAGTTTGAATATTATGTTCATTTCTTAAAGTTGAGTTGTCATTTTGAAATAAATTTTTGCTTTTACATATTTAGTAAATATAACTTTTACATACTGAATAGCTTCTAATATTTAAACACTTTCTTTAAAGAAATGAAGCGCGCAATTGATAACTGATAATAAGAGTTTAATAAAAAGAATATAATTGTTTTTGCAAACATACAAGTGTATTTTAATTTAGTCATGTTTTAAATATAATTAGAGAATAGACATTTATGTATATTTATTTATAATACAACATTGCTGTAATTCTTGGAGTATTATTTACAGTAAAACAGAAAAAGATTAAGAAAATTAGCATTTTCGAAGTTTATATACGCTACAATATCTTTCCGTAATTTCTATAACAATAATGTGCATAGAAAGGACCGAAATAAAATGAAGTGTATGTGTAATATGTGACTATTTTCAATGTCATTTTATATATTTCAAGTATAATATCAAAATGGTGCTCAATTAACATTGTGAAACATAAGTTGATTAAACCGGATTTTTTGTGTATATATTTTTTTTGTATAGATTGTTTAAGTATTAAAACATGGAAATGATAAGATCGCAAATGGTTATACAAGTAGATACTGCAAAAAATATTATTACATGTTGTTGTAGTCTAACGATCTTTGTATTGCTAATGAAAAAGCACATGAATGAACGAGTTTAAAGCGAAAATCAGTAAACGTGATCGTCTTAAAATTTATAGTTAAAGTGACCTTGATTTGATCTTCGTCGATGAACGTGCCCCTTTTTCCAACACCGCCAACACTTGGAAATATAGCAACACCTACTAGTGGTGTGGTAGACGTTGCGAAGTTGACAGCTGTGCCATCGTCGACGATTGGATGTACTCAGAAGCAGCATGTCAGGACGGAAATGCATAGGACATTCGGATTGCATAAGATACAGTTTACTCGTAAAAACTTAGTATATCCCAAATTAAAGGACAAAATTGAACATCGTGTTACTGATCTTCAGATAAGAATGTTGGAACAACAGAAGAACAACGGAAATGAAGATGATGATGATGTAATTTGCGCGATTGGTATGACCAAATTTATTGATTTTAATTATATTGTGTAATACAATGTTTAAATATTAATAAATTAAATTGTGATATGAGAACACACAATATTTAACAATGTAGGACGAGATAAGTTTATTCAGTAGATAACGCAGTAGATTCAAACAGATAAGCGTGTCAATTTAGTATATTTTTTAACAATTCAAACAATTATTATTTTTTGAGCAAATTGTCGTTCATTAGTTTAATTAATAAACGCTACTAAGAGTAAGATACATAAGTAGGACAAAACGCAGGAATACACTTTTTTTATTTTTGTGATAAATATTCTATTTTAAAAATCAATTCTTTTTTAATATTGAAATGTATGATTTTTATACAACCACATTGTAATATCTTAATTTGTTAATATTATTATATTATTAAGTATAATATTATTATAAGCTATTATTTTTTGTATTTCATTGTGAACTACTGAGATTTTTGAAGTTTTCACGGCTTGGATTACTTCAATCATTACTAGAGGCTTCTGGGTTAGTGTCAATTCCAAAAAATGTTGAACTGCGACGTTTCACCAATACTACAGTTAGGTTCATCGGGGTATCCGCACTTAGTAATAATGTTGTGTATCAGTTAGATTCAGTCATCTAAATTATTCATATTCCGGATCATTGGTTACCAATATGCTGTTTTTGATAGATAAGCGCTGAACAATTAATAATATCGAATTGGTAACCAAAACATGAACACGACATACTTATTTGTGTGTTTTAATACTCTGATGAAATTAATTGCAATGTTGGCGGAATGTTGGAATTCAACATTTATTGGATACGGCTTCAATCTGGAAGCCTCAAATAACAATTCATTGTGAACTTTTTACTTGTGTTATTGGTATTTTTTTTATACAAGGTGTTCGGCAACTATTGAGCGAAAAATTTAAGGGATGATTTTAGAAACCGGTATAAAACAAAAATCAAACATATTAGGTTGGCCAATAAGTAATGTTGGGTTTTTCGATAAAAAATAGAAGCAATTCCTTTTTGATATAGAGAATTTTATTGAATAATGTATTGACCATTTTGATTTATCACTTTTTGCCATCTTATTGGAAGCTTCATAATACTTTCGATCCTTCCATAATCCTTCATAAATCCTTCCTGAATTTACCATCCTTTTCAGCAAAAAATCTTGAGATATGCATTTCGCAGGCCTCTAGAGAATCAAAAATTTTTTCCGTTTAATGAATTTTATAGAGAGCGAAATAAGTGAAAATCCGACGGTGCTAAATCTGGAGAATATGGTGGGTGAATAAGAACATCCCAATTCAGCTCCCTTAATTTTTGCCAGGTCTGTAGTGATGCGTGTGGCCTCGCATTGTCCTGATGGAAGATTACTCCTCTTCGGTTGGCAAGTTCTGGTCGTTTTTCTTCAATGTTTTCCTTAAGTCTTTCCAATTGTGAACAGTATTTCGCAGAATTAATGATCTAATTAGGTGGCATCAACTCATAAAACAATATTCCCTTTCAGTCCCATCATACAGATAACAACTTTCTTGGGGTGCAAACCGCCTTTGGGAGAGGTTAATGGTGTTGATCCAGATTTATTCCAATGTCGTTTTCGTGTGACATTGCTGTACACAACCCATTTTTCGTCCCCAGTAACAATACGTTTTAAGAATGGTTCGTTCGTGTTCCGTTTTAGCAAAGAATCGCAAGTTGAAACTCGATTGACTAAAATTCCTTTCGCTTAAATCGCGTGGAACTCAAACGTCATATCTCGATACCATTTGATGCAAATGATTTTCAACGCTAGATTTCGAAATTCTTAACATTTCAGCAATCTTATGCGTGGTATAACGTGGATTACTTTCAATTAGACTAGAGATTTGATCTTTATCAATATTGATTGGTCTGCCAGAACGTTTCTCATCGTTGAGACTAAAATCTCTATCCCGAAACTTTTTGAACCATCTTTGTACCATTCTTTCATTAACAACACCTTCTTCATGAACATCAGTAACCTTTTTTGCCGTTTAAACCGCATTTTTTTCTTTAAAATGCAGAAAATAAACTTTCTCGTCGCTCATCTTTAAATCAAAATAAACGCTAAAAAAATTTATCCATTCACGAAGAATATTTTTTTAAATTACACGTTGAAATCTCAGCTTTTAGATAATATATACGTTTTGTAGATTATGGATAGTCTTTTGTTTTAAAAACAGCAGCGACGCTTTCACATGGAAAAATTCGATATTACTTATTGGCCAATCCAATAAAACAATTGCGTCGTAGGTTCGTTGCTTAGTTATTTACGTTTAAAATTATGATTATAACTTAGCAAACTTCCTTACACCAATGAATATAGATCAAGTGAAGGCATAGGAGGTACAGTGGTTCGCAAACCCAATGATAGCTTACTACGTACTCGATAGAAAAGTAAGTTGACATACGGCACTGTTAACAATTTTGGAACACTTTACAAGAAAAATCGTAGATTAAATATTAACCTGCCGATTCGCAAAAATCCAAAAAAGTTTTGTGATTTTCGACTGAATTTAGCCGTATGTTCAGTAATTAAAAAATGTACATGTTTATACCGGAATTCACTCACTTTACGAATGCCCATAGCAAGTCTACAGATATGAAGTTTATAAGAGTCCGAACATGACGTATACTATGCATATAAAACACACTATACACATAATATGCACAAATCACAAAAAAACAACCATTATATACCACACGTATACACGAAATGAAAAGTAAAAAAAGGAAAGAAATTATAAAAAATAAATCGTAAATGATGAATTAAATCTACATTAAAACTACGTTAGTATATAATAAATTAAAATTAGCTGATTAATTATGCTATACTAACAGAAATTAACTGATTGATTATGCTAAATTAAAAGAATGAAATTAGAATAAGTGTTATGATTATCACATTGAGTAGCTCTTTAAAAGTTTTACTTCCATTGTAGAAATAATTGTACTCTTCCAAAACTATTCTAGCCTTTTATAAAGTCAAAAATCTATGATTGGTTTCCATAAGAAAAAAAATACCTTCTAGCTGGTTAAAACATGACGTGGTGGCTGAATGTGTATATATATATATATATATATATATATATATATATATATACGTATATGTGTATATACGTATAGTTCTACATAATAAAATCTTGGCAAAAGTTTATCAATGTATATCTTGAAAACTATTTGTTTGCGGCATATCGCTCCTTTCAGACTTTTCCTCTTCTTGTCAAGTAGAATACATTGATGAAATAAAAAATGTTGACATTAATTTTCACTATCATAAACAATTTTGTGGACAGTTTTTTTTTACAATCCCCTAAAGCCATGACCATGACTTTTCTTACATTCTTTACATTCCTGGCGAATAGTTTCCGATCACTGTTTGACTTTTTAAGTATGTCGCTTAATACAACAGCATAATGATCCAAAACAATTGCAATGCGTTTATTCAAATATCGCAAGTGTATTCTTACTTTTTACTAAAAATGCAAATATTTTTATAATGAATAAATCACTTCTCATGTTATGGATATGGAATCATTTCCAATAATTGTCAGATACATATAAATAAGTATTTTCATAATCTGACAAAGAATTTGAAATTTAATTTAAAATAGAAATTTTATGATCAAATGTTTAAACCGGTCATTTTGACAGTTGGTATATCTAGTGTTACACAAAATTGTGGTATTTTAAGGCAACTGGCATAATATGTTCGTTTGTTCTATTGTATATATTTTCCCTTAGATTTTTCTCGATGTGGAGTTTATCTGTTTTTCTCACAACAGAGAACACATTCTTTTAATTGATTTTCCTTGCGGATCTTTTCTTGTTTCTAAATTGTAAGCTGCATCTGTCCAATCCTTTTATATATTATTAAAGCTAACACCTTGAGTATATATAATCTTACTCCTTAATTAAAAGTTCCGTAAATTTTGATATTTTAAATTTTTATTTATTTTCGTTTGATAAACTGTGTTTGCGTTTGCGACAGAAATTTCAATAAGTAAACGCAGTGCTAATTTTCAATACCATTTGATGTCTTTTCGTTTGATACTTTTGCGGACCAAGTAGAGCTTACCTACTTCGGTTAAATATACCTTCAGTAACTTTATTACATATTTGTGTGTCTTATTTGGTACATATTCTTACATACAAGTTCACTTCTCCAAGCAATTATTGTTTCATTATGAAAAAATAAAGATCCAAAGATATATTAAATTGAAAATAAGAAAATAAATTGTATTTAAAACAATTCTAATTATATTGGAAGCGAACTGGTGAAGTAAAAATTTGGGCCCCGCTGGAAATGTTTCCACGTATGTATGTACCCGACCGATTTACGGTAGGTTCAATGAACGTGTGAAAATGATATAAATATTATTTTTACATTCACAGGTTTAAAAGTCTTAACCAAAGATTACGATGTATAAGTTTTAAGCAAAATTTTAATTATTAGAGATCAAGGTAATTTTCAGTCATGATACGATAAAAAAATTTGTAGTTATACATAAAAAAATATAAGTGGTATTGAAAAAATCATAAAACATTTTTTCCTCCTTCTGATTCGTCTCTTAAAACTATGTAAATTACTTTAAAAATATTTGTTACATCACAACTTGAAGAGATATTTAGGTGCTCTTATTTAAGCAGATCACTCTGTATAGTTTAATAAAAGAACACGGTGCAATTTATTATCTTTTCTTTTGATAAACAGTGTTAGTAATATATTAGAAATATATCTGTAGTGATTTAGATATTTATATTGATTAATTCAGTACAAAAATTAAAGTAGCGTCGAAGTAGTCGGAAACTTTCCGCCGGAAGTATAATTATATGAAATATGTATACGCCTATTCAAAGCAATGTAAGTATTTTATTAAATGAAATCTTTTATTAAAAATGAATTGGTATAATTGTTGCTGATGCCAATAGTTTTTAATGTCGTAATTATTGAAATATTACTTCTTGTGGAGAAGTGTCAAACAGAATATTGAAAACTCAAATAACGCCAATTTACGCCTTCCGCCTTCGACGTTTGAAAAATGAAAAACGTCGATTCGTGTTTTCTATCGATAATGTGTTAAGAGACCCGTGCCTGATTATTATATGTATCTGACATGGGGGCTGGTTAAGCTTAGATTAAACATTGTATTTGTATGATTTGAAAATAAACTTAGATAAATACTTGTGAAAGAGGTTGATATTTTACCAGTTGGTCCGTTTCTCTAGTGGTTGAGTTAGATTCCTAATTTAATTAATAATAACAGTGTTAAAAGAAAATCAACAAAAGAAGGTGGAATCAAACAATGTACAAAATGTCTCAATAAAATCCGAACACCTAAATATCTTTTTTGTTTGTAAAGATACCAGAAAATGTTTAAGACATAATTAAGAAAAAAATTGTTGCCTGTTTTGGAATTTGATCAGTGTTCAAGGCCACCTCAAAGTCATTTGTTCATACATGTTTCAATACGTTTTAATAGCTGTTACAAAATAGAATTGGAAAAAAATATATGTTTATAATTAGTACTGTTTAAGGCTTTCGAGTAGAAGCCATGTTCAAAAGAATAAATTTCCCAACATTTCTAACATTCTTAAGTATTCACGTTCATGTTCTGGATTACTGATCAGCCAATCAGGTTTTAATTTCACAGCTGATCAATTATAAGACGAAAGGAGGGTGCTCCAGATGTGATTGATGCGGTACTATGCATTTCCGTTGATATTATTAGAGTTTTTCATTATTTCTATCATTTCCGTGTATTTTCGAAGGAAGTAACCCTGGTATTTGGCTAAGATTCCGGTTTTGTCGAAAAAAATCGTGTGCTTCACAATCAATTAGTATTCTACTACTACCAATTATATAATATATAATCTAATTTGGTACACCTCTCTTGTTCTCTGAGTCACGTAGTCACGCTCTCTTCTTAATTTCTCTAAAGTAGTAAACTTTTTAACACGAACACGGTATTTTATAGACTCTTGTTGTAAAGAGCAACGGATGTGGATTCTTGAGAGAGATAAGGATTTTTCCAATGTTTGATGTGTGGTGTGAAAGATCGTTTTAATATTACTTTTCTTTAGAACTTTACCAATTCTATGCATGGTTCTTATAATATATGAGAGTAACATCATGTTGTTATTTTCTTCCTTGATATTCTGGGAACTTAGTTGTCTTGTTTCTTCTGGTTTCAGCATTCTTTCGATTATTTGTTCTATTCTATTTTTGCTAAAACTATTGTGGATTAATGTGTTCTTAGCGTGGCCAAGTTCAGACTGTAACTGACCCCCATCATAGATATTGATAGCTTAGTTGATTAATGAGCTGATCACTGAGTTCTTTTGTGTCGGATGGTGATGGTATCTGTCTGTATGTGTGGAATTCTTGTAATCTTGACGTTCGAGTTATTTATTCTTTTTTCTTGTCACTAGTACATCCAAAAAGGTTTGTTAGTTTCTATTTACATGGTGAATTATATTTTTGACTTTAGGAGATTGAGGAAGTTCAAAAAATTGGGTAAAGTTTGTTTTTTTTTAATCAGCTGTAATTCGAAACATAAACATGGATGTTTAAAAAGAGTGAACATGTTAATGCACATTATTCTTAGAGTATCCTTAGATCCTTGATGAAGCTAGTTGCAATGTCAGCGAAAAGTTGGGAAATGTCCTTCTGGACACGACTTACACCCGACAGCCTCGGACCAGTACTAACTGTAATAAATTAGGTCGTAAAAACCTCAAACTCTCAGATATATATTTCCATGTAAAAAATATTCATCTTGGAAAATTAAAAAAAGGATGACCATGGGAACAAAGTTTTTGCAGCAATGTATTTTCCCTTCAAAACAATTTGGAGTATGTGTTAAACATTTTCTAGTATCATTAAAAATAAAGGAGATATTCAAATGCTCGGATTTTATTGGAACATTCTGCATATGTATAAGAATTTAAAACTACAAATAAAACTGAAGTAAATTCTTTCAACGCAGGTGAAACATTTCTTTTAAAGATTGCAGAACTCCTAAATCAAATTATTATAATCAATATTACATGCACTTGTTATCTTCTACATTCAATCTATGGAGAAAATGTTAATAATTAATAATATATACAAATTAAGAAATTATATTTCGTATATCTTGTATTCAGCATAAACATACACCCGTATTAAACATTTATTACATCCGTCTCAATTAGAAGCTATACTGAATTTATTTATTTTTTTAATTCTAACAGCCTTACTGTAAAAATTTTGTAGAACTACATGATATATTTTATATTTACATAAAATATATACTTGCCTAAGTTTGTGTCAAACATTATTTGTATAATAGTTGTAGCATTAGAAATAACATTTATCTTTTAAGATTATGATAAGACTAAATAACTTCGACGCATAGTGATAAATTAATTTGTTATCCTTAGATACACCTACAGTAATTTCAGGAGAAATCTCTCCACAATATAAAATAATCAGAAATTTTGAAAAAACAACAAAATCCGTAGCTATTCAAACGCAAGTTGGACTACCATTACGACTCCGAGTACTGCCATCTATTAAAGATATCGCTGAAGAAAGAAATGTAAATTCAACAAATACAAAAGGATTTTCTACAATGTGGAAATACGTTAGATTTTTAGGACGACTATCGCTTTCTTTGTTCGGTAAAAATAAATTGTTATTCTTTTCTATTTTTTTTATACCAATTTTTTATAAACTTTTCATTACATATATGCTTTTTGTAAAATAAATAATTAAACTATAAGTAAAAGTTTGGTATAGAAAATTCAGGCAATTTGTTTAGTTATATTTAATAATATAGATTAATTAATTAAAGATTTGAAATCATATTTATAATACTATTCACATAATACAGGATTATTTTGGTTACTCACAATTTGGGCGTTTGTTGGTGCAACAGCGTTTTGTGCCACTGAAGGTGCACGAGAACGCGAACAAGTAACAAAATTGAAGACTATGCAGAATCATTTAGCGGTGGGTTTAGCAACAGAATTGAGACAGTTGCGTACAGAAAAGGAGGAAGACGTAGAGCCACTTTGGAGAGATAAAGTGCGACAATATGTAGCGAAACACGAAGAACTTTTACTGATTGCAGTTAATTCTGGATATAATGAAAGCGGGGATGATGGACAACTATGGACATTTTCTGGTTGCATTCTTTTTGCTCTTTCGCTTCTCACCACCCTCGGTAATTCAGATTTATTTTTTTTCTAAATATTTTCAATTATTGTAATAAATACAATCTAAATTAATATGTATTTCAAAATAAGGATACTGTTAGTTTTGAGGAAATACGTTTCTATTGTAACTATTTCAAAATTTAATATTGTAGTAACGAAGGAAAAAATTTTGGGGGACCAAGCGGAGGAGTCGTACCCGCGACTTCCGGACCGGCAAAAGCCGGGACTCCACTACGCCCATAATCAAGGCATCCTTCTTATTTTTTCCTTGCTATTATTGTTGCTTTTAATGAGAATGGAGATCCCGATACTACAATATGTTGTCCATAAACGCAGAGTGTTTGGCAACAGATGGGTATAATTTTAAGGGGTGATTCTACAATATATGATAAAATCAGACGAGAAGTCAAAAGTAATGGTTTTACTTTTCGATTTCATATTATTAATAAATACTTAGGACCTTAACAATTTGTCTAATATCAGAATATAGAGGATGTTTGGCAACTGTTGGCAGAAAATTCTTTTATTCTGGATTTTCGTTTTATTTCTTCTTCTAGAATCACGCCTTGAATTTTCTACCAATAGTTGCCAATCATCCTGTATTTTTACACGATGACTTCGGAAATACTCTTACTACAAACTCAAATCCTTGTTAATAACTCTCGCTGTATAATTACTCTGGGTTTTCCGCATTGATTTCCAACTCTTCCATTCCCACACTAATCTACCACGTGTCTCTTTCATCCATTTTTATTCTTTCATTCATTCATTCCATATCTTTTTATTTCTCTATTCTTTTCATTTCGTGCGCACATTCTTAAAACGCAGTTAGTCACGTTCACTCAAATTTTGGAGTGACCGTGTATGTACTCTTCGTTCATCCAAATACTATCTTGTATACGAACCAACACACTTTTCATTTATATTTCTATCGCTCCAGTCCAAGTAGTCTTTGTTTACGCAACTATCGCATCAAGCGATAAGCGAGCACCAGTGCGATAGTGGAGAAAAAAATTCGCGGAATGGAGGGGAAAAAGAAGGGTGGAGGTAGTTTGCATACAAAACTCTGTTGTGAGACTTTTCTTGGGTATAAATATCAAATTTCAACGCAATCAGATAATTAATTTATGAGTTATTACATAATAAGCAAGTTAATCAGGAAACAAATATCAAGCGCGCAGAAAATTTTCTCATGCCGTCATTCACTTCTTTACAAACTGAGAAACTTCAATCATTCTGGAAAAATATCAACTGTTTTTAGAAACTTTTGTCATGGAGAAACTATGGTTTATAAGTGTCACGGTCTTTTCAAACAAGGTAGAAATTCGATCGACTGTAACCCCAACTTTGAGCGGCCTGTTGAGACAATCTCCACGAAAATCGTAAAAAAAACTGAAACAATTAATACTGAAAGCTGTCTATTTGAAGATGAAACAACTTATAGTGATGTTTAGAGTATTTCCTACAACCGTTTTCAATATTTTCCATGAACATTTTGACATGTCAAAGATCGCCGCAACAAGATGGGTGTCGAGAATGTTCATGCTGCTTTAAAAATAGCAGCGTATCGAATATTCGCGCGAGTTTTTAGATTTCTGTGGAGATGAAAAAACAAATATTTTATCGAATTTTACTGGAGACAAAACTTGAATTCGTCATCATGAGTTCGAGTTGAAGCAAAAATCAACGCAGTAGCATAAAAATGCACTCTATCTATCAAGTAATTTAAACTCTCATAAGCGGCTAGAAAGATCATGGCCATTATTTTTTGAGATAAGGAGGGTATTTTACTGATTTACTACAAGAGTAAGGATGCCACAATAACAGGAAGGTCCTATACTGAGCTGTTGGAACAATTAAAGAAAACTATAAAGGATAAAAGCATTGGAAAATTTAGGACAGGTATGTTGCTTTTGCACGACAATGCACTCATAAAAGAGAGCAATGTTGCAGTGGCTGCCCTAAAGCAGTGTGGTTTCCAAATTTTCAACCACCCCTGTGTACAGTTCAAACTTGGTCTTGTCTAACATGAGAATGACCATCGAAAACGAAGAAGTTTGAGGACGATTAAGGTCTATTTATTTACAACCGTCCCATGTCCGTTTCGTGTCCCGGCCGTGCACCGGACCCAGATTGGTTACTCGAGTTTTATATGTAATAGTTTATACATCATTCATATCGTGTTCGTCATCATTCTTGTTCGGACGTCTTCTAGTCACATTTTTCCTGTTTCCTGATCTGGTCACAGAGTGGTGCAGTCACTGTACGAACTTGTATAAACATGTCTACACATGCAACATCTGTGCATGACGCTATAAAGGGTCTAACAGGATAAGCATAGGTAAACGGCCCTCAGACTATATTCCATTTTTGTTGGGCGCTAAACAATGTTTTTTCCTGGAAAACCATTCTGCAAAATTTCAGATCTCTACCCCTTCATTTAAGGGTAGTATGACGATAAAGCACCTAAATTGTTTTATTTATTTTTGTTACGTCGTAACAAAGGACGAATGCCATCATGCATCGCACTTGTAGCTTTCTTAGAAAATAATAATTTTCACCACTTAAATTCCTGCTCGTACATGCTCGATGAATATACATCTGCGTTGCAGATGTAAGTCCATCGACGTTTCAAAGGGGACACCGGAAACCAAGAATTCGTAAAATAAACTTTTTCAATGGCCTACTTCCAATCGTGGATGTAGGTCCCATCTATGCCACCAAGGATGCACCGTCGGAGTTCTTACGCAAGGTACGTAAACCTTGACAAGGACTTCGACGGTTGTAACACTACGCGAATACAATAGAAGCCCCTTTTGCAGCGTCGAACGGTCAAGTCTCGGCACTTGTGGCATGGCGCCGTTTAGGGCTAAACTCTCGAGACGCCAGCCAGGCCCTGCCATAAAGTATCGAGAAAACCGAGGACTTCGCGTTAGTCACGGAAGTGCATGGTAGTACGCGTGCCCCTTCCCTCGTTTCTATCTCTGATGGGGTGGAGACAAGGTTGACCAATTAGGTCAAATTTTGTGCTTCACCCCCATCGAAGCCTCGAAGCGGAGAGAGGGAACTCGCGCTTCCCTCGGGAGGAATCATCCTCCGAAAAGTCAGTAAAAAGCAAACTCGTCGTAGTCAAAAACAAACCTCGTCGTAGAACAAAGTCAACCTCGTCTCAAACAGAAAAGTCAAATCGTCTTAAAAGAAACTCGTCTGTGATACACACAGAAAAATCTCGATCGATCTCATCTAGACTCGAGCAGCTTCCTTCCGAAGCTCGTGGTTTGCGAATTGATTAGTCGCCGGCCGATTAAGTTGCCCGGCGAAGTGGACAGTTCCCTCGTGGCGTTACTCCGACACTCGAGTCGGAAAAAGGGCGCATCACGCAACAATTTTCTCAGTTATATTTCTCTTGCAGAAATACTCTTTTTCAGTATACATGTTTCTTGGATGAAGTCGTCCGTCAACTATCGTGGCGAATGGTCGTGTATGTTATCAATGTTTATATTCATCAATTGTAGAGATACGTTGCCTGCATTCAATAAAATTCCACAAGTGTATTTCTCTTCAGAACCTGGCTACGTAGCAGTGACATACCTAAGGAATATTATACTAAAAATAAAAGTGTTACTGGCCGGAAAACAGCTTGGACACAATACACACACATAAAACAGTTAACCAGCAATAAAGTGAGATCTTATACCAAACACTAACTTATTCTCAAATCTATCTAGTATATCAATAAAATCAGCAATGCCTCTGTAATCGTTTCAGATGCATCCATCTCAGAATACATGTGAATCAGATCTAACGATGAGCAATAATAGCGCTCCTTCATCAGCAACACCACAATTAATACTATCATCATTTTTCATCTTCTACCCTTCACAAAGTCTGACTAATATTCATCTGATTGGCGATGAATATTAGAAAATATTCACCAATCAGCGTACTTCAAATCCAACGCTTCCGAGGGCTAAGACGAGCAGTCGGAAGACAAGGAGTTCAGTTAAAACCATCATATCGAAAACATTTACGGATTAAAGCGAGCACTTAGTCATACATAAAAAGTTCACAAAGTTATAATGCCAACGAGCATTTGCCAATTTATCAGTCAGCTCAGTATAACAGTACACACGAGTTAGATCAAATACATACTAAGAGAAATGATGAGAAAGATAATTAAAGAGAAGGAACAAATAATAGAAGAAAACATAGTTGAAGATATAAAGGCAGTGAGAAATGAAAGCCAAGTTTGCAAATTTATGAAAAGAGAGAGAACGGAATTCAAAAAAATTAGAGAAGCAAATTAGAAAGCACCTGGAATAGATGGAATTACACCATAAAGAGGTTGACACAGTTCATTAAGACAATATAGATTGAGAAGGGTTCTCATAATAACCGAGAAAAGAAATAATCATACCACTACATAAAAAAAGGGATCTAGAAAAGGTGAAAAATTATAGAAGGTACTACCCTATTGAACATGGCGCATAAGATCTATGCGGTGGTGCTGAATGAAAGAATTAGGAAAGGTGTGGAACAGAAGAAGATATTAAACAAAAATAAAAAAATTTCAAGAAACACAGGAGCAAGAGTCGACGAAAGTAAATTATGGTTATCGGTGTATGCAGGCGATGTGGTATTGATAACTGATAGAAAGAATATACAATGGAAATGCTTAGAAGATTCAAAACATATATAGATCAGGAAAAGTTGGAGTTAAATACGGAAAAGACAAAAACTTTTGTATTTGGAAAAGGAAAATGGAAAAAGAGAAATAGATGCAAATAGAAAATTGTTAAAAAACAAAAGTTATGGAAAAGTTAAAAAATAAAAGTTATGAAGGAATATGTATACTTTGGTATTAGACTACGAAAGAATGGAGACATGATGAAGTATATAAGAAAGAGAGAGTTAGAAAAGGAAATACGTATAGCAGTGAGAACTGTATGGAGTACATAGGAAAGAATTTTGAAGAAAGATTAAAAAAAAAAAATTATTTTTATTTGATTAGTGGGATTACTTTATGAGGCCGAAATATTTGGTTGGAAGAAAAGAAAGAAGCTGTTGATAGTATAATTAACACTTTACCGAGTAGAAGCCTATTAATCGGCTTTTTGCCGCTACACAACAAATTAATTAACCCTCGTACAGCTAATATTAAGTCATTTTTGACCCATGACTTAATTACCCTAAAATAAGAGAAAGTGAACGATATAGCAAAGTCCACTAACGAATTTTGATTTAAAAGTTTTAAAGTTGTAAGAATAAGCGCGATAGCAAAAACCGAGCCAGTATCGAAAAGAATGAGCTGGTCGGGTAGGTGTTAAAATATGTAAAATTGTATCTAAATCTAGATAAATAGACGCTCAGATATATTGTATTAGGAGAAATGAAAAAGGAAAAAATAATAATAAGTATGAGGTCAATGAGGTTTGAAAAAAGAGAAAGAAAGGCAGTGGGATGTAAACTAGTGAAAAAGTGCTTGAGAGAGAAAAATCAGAAGGGGTGAGACGAGGGGTTATGGTAAAGATAGGGTTAAGTATATAACAAGAAACAGTCATAGTTAGATAAGCATAGAGGAAATGTGCACTAAAGGGAGAAATGTAAGTTATACAGGGTGTTAAGCAACTGCTGGTAGAAAATCAAAATGGTGATTCTTAAAGCTGAAATAAATTGAAAATCAAAAATAAAAAAATTGCGCTTAAAGCTTCATTGTTTAGTTATTAACGTTTAAAATCATGACTGTAGGCTAGCAATCCGCCTTACACTAACGAATATACATCAAGTGAAGAGACAGGGGGTAAAATGATCCTCACAGCCAACGGCACATAGCAGCTTACTTCGTACAAGTCGGTAGAAAAAAAAACTAATACTCGGCATCATAAACAATTCTACATGCCTCACAAAAAAATTCTAGATTAAACATTATAGCTGCCTACACGCCGAAATCCATGAAAGCATACCGAAGCACACCCTGTATGATTACCAAGTGAAGAGGATTAATGTCTCCTCTAACTTATGATTTTATACGCATAAGTAATTAAAAAATATACACACCGTAATTGTCCACAAAGAAGTATATGCACGCATGGTACATGTTCACACAAGAATCTATACTACACGTATATCCATAGCAAGTCTACATAATACACATTATGGAAATCCATGAAAGATTCTGAACATAAAGTACACTATCCACGTAAAACACACATTACACACACAATACGCACAAATCGTTGAAAAACAATTATTTTTGTATTGCAGTATTCATATATGCATGTGTACATACGAAATGAAAAATACAAACGGGGGAAGAGTCGAAAAAGTAAAGAAAATATAAATAAATTAAAAGTATTCTAATATGCAGTAAATAAAAATTAACTGACTGATTATGGTAAACTAAAAGGATGAAATTAATATAAGCGTTACGTTCGCTTATCGCGTGGAATAACTTTTGAAAAGTTTCATTTTTTTTTGTCGAAATAATTCTGTCCTTCCGAAGCTATTCTAGCCATTTACAAAAATCGGAAAAGGTACAATTGGCTTTCTGAAGAGAAGCCAATCTTCCTCTATGCTTTCTATGCCTAGCTTGAAATTGACAAGAAACAAACTCAATATCTAGAAGCACAATTTTAAATAAGGGTATTACAATGCAGAAAGTGAAAACGGTGCCAAATGTGCCAAAAAACAGACTTTGGAAGGTTAATAGAGTAAATATTGAAAGCACAGTATAGAGTCATTTAATTTACATGTTTACATGTTTCTTTTTAATAAAACACGAACTATTTAGAATTTTTTCATGTTGTCTTTTTATTGAAAATATGATCCGTTATAATTATATGTAGAACAAACTACCATTCAAATGTGCACTACGATTACGTCTGCAGATATCAATTCGGTTATTCAAATTTTCACTCATTTTTCGAGATGTTGCTAGAATTCATTTAGATTTTACGAATTGCTACTCGAATATCCTTCGGCCATTCTGTAGGTCATTAATTGTTTCTGGCTTGTTAACACTTTATCGACCGGCTCATTCTGTTCAATACTGGCTCGGTTTTTGCTCTCGCGCTTATTCTTAATATGTATCAAGTAGAATGTTTCCTAATCGTTAAATCGGACGTGGTAGTAACATTGGTTGACCAGCTCGCTTATCAGATTTAACGCCGCTCAACTATCTCCTTTAGGGAACATTAAAAAATGAAGCTTATCGCGAACTACCAATAACAGTCGAAGATATACGAAAACGTATTATTAGTGTATGTGCTGCAATAATTACAGAAACACTGAAAAAAATTCTTCGCTAACTAATAATTCGATTACGTAAATACATTGATTGTAATGGACAACACTTCGAACAACACTTGAAATAAAAGGGTCTAACAGGTTAAGGGGGTCAAAAGTGCCCTCCAACCGATTTGGTAGTGCGATACGCCATTCGATAGCTTATCAAAAGAAAACATGTGACACCAAGTTTCAACCCTCAAACTCAACCGTGCGGGTAGTTACAGGGTAAATTCTAATTATCAGTTTTTGGTCTATTTTCCCTATTTAATGAATCGCAAAACTTCTGAAAAAAATCTGACATATTACACACATGAAGGCACATTTTAGGGAATTTTTTTCGATTTTTTCGTTGCAAATCCTAGCTGTAAAAAATAAAAAACGCAAAAAAATGCGGATATCTTTTGAAAAAAAAATAGCGCTTTTTTTATATTTTTTTAATAGCAGCGTCTTAGCATGATCATCATCCTCAATTTTTTTCATATTTTTTGGATTGGTGCGCCGTTGTCAAAAAAATTAAAAACCGATATTTTTAAGGTATTTCGCATGAAAAAGTAACTTCTACTTCGAATTTTTACATTTTCTGCACACAGTGTGTATATCGTGCAACCTCGAACATTTTTACATTCGAAGAAACAGTAAAACAGTATACAAATTGAAGAAATTGAATTAATTCAACTAAGAGCAATCTATGTTCAATATATGCCAAAAAATTTAACTTCTTTTCAACGGCGTCGTTGGTGGAGCGGTTAAGGGTTCTGACTGTGGAATCGCTGCCCTTTTGTTAGCCGTGAGTTCGAGCCCTGCCCCATACTCATTTCTTTTTTTTTATATTATTTTTTTCTTTAATTCCTAACTATATCTCAATAAATAGCATTTATTTAAAAACATTGTACAAATATTTTAAGCAACTTTTTTGTCTTAAAATATACATTAAAATAATTTTGGAATAGTTTTTATTGCATTGTTTCTGTGCCCACATATTCTCTTATTCACAGTACTATTTAATATTTTAAAAGTTTTAATTGCTTAAACAAAAAAACTGCTTAAAATATTTGTAAAATGTTTTTAAATAAATGCTATTTATTGAGATATAGTTAGGAATTAAAGAAAAAAATAATATAAAAAAAAAGAAATGAGTATGGGGCAGGGCTCGAACTCACGGCTAGCAAAAGGGCAGCGATTCCACAGTCAGAACCCTTAACCGCTCCACCAACGACGCCGTTGAAAAGAAGTTAAATTTTTTGGCATATATTGAACATAGATTGCTCTTAGTTGAATTAATTCAATTTCTTCAATTTGTATACTGTTTTACTGTTTCTTCGAATGTAAAAATGTTTGAGGTTGCACGATATACACACTGTATGCAGAAAATGTAAAAATTCGAAGTAGAAGTTACTTTTTCATGCGAAATACCTTGAAAATATCGGTTTTTAATTTTTTTGACAACGGCGCACCAATCCAAAAAATATGAAAAAAATTGAGGATGATGATCATGCTAAGACGCTGCTATTAAAAAAATATAAAAAAAGCGCTATTTTTTTTTCAAAAGATATCCGCATTTTTTTGCGTTTTTTATTTTTTACAGCTTGGATTTGCAACGAAAAAATCGAAAAAAATTCCCTAAGATGTGCCTTCATGTGTGTAATATGTCCGATTTTTTTCAGAAGTTTTGCGATTCATTAAATAGGGAAAATAGACCAAAAACTGATAATTAGAATTTACCCTGTAACTACCCCCACGATTGAGTTTGAGGGTTGAAACTTGGTGTCACATGTTTTCTTTTGGTAATCTATCGAATGGCGTATCGCACTACCAAATCGGTTGGAGGGCACTTTTGACCCCCTTAACCTGCTAGACCCTTTGTTTTAAAAATATCTCAGTAATTATTCATTTAAGTCCCACTTTGTATAATACTTTTTTACGCAAAATTTGATGATTTATCCGAATTCCAGAAAAAAATATTAGACGTACCATTTAAAACACTAAAGGTGACCTTAATATCTCAATAAAAAAATAAGGTAACAAAAAACAGATTAGAGCACTGTGTCCCCCCCCCCCCCCCCCCTCAGCAGATACCATCAAACTTTTGTTTGAAACATTTTCTCTTACAACGAATAATTTACCGGTTATTTGAAGTCGTCATGTTAAGAGACATACATTAGATACATGAATGTAAATCAATTCTGACCATAAAAAGTGATTAAACGTTAGTTAGCATCGCTTAGCATTCACAGTAACAACATTTCCGACATCATCTTCGAAGAAAAATAGTCCAATGATTCTATTTGCGTAAAATCCACACCAAACAGTGAGTTTTTGTAGGTGTAGAGATTTTTCATGAATAACACGAGGATTTTCATTACCTCAGATATGACAATTGTGCTTATTAACAAATCTATCCATTGTGAAATGTGCTCATTACTGAACAAAATTTGTTTGAAAACAATAGAACAAAGAAAGCTTATCTTCATAATAAGTTTGAAAAATGTAAATGCATTGCTGCAATGTATACTTACTCAAGGTTAAAATTATACTATCTTCTACTACTATTATACAAACCGGGACGTCCTGACACCTAGGTGTCGCATTTGAATGACCTCTTATAATTTCGACAAAGAAAGCGAAACTTTTAAGGGACTGCTCGAAGTGTTTGTAGTTATAAATTTTTAATAGGATTGAATTCACTTTTTCTTTAGTCCTTTACAGTTTCCTGTGTTTTTCAGTTTTCATTTCGTAAATGCGCGTGTGTCTGTGAATACGGTAGTGTACAGTGATTGTTTATCAGTGGTCTGTGTGTATCATGTTTGTTGTGTGCATACTGTATGTTTTGTTTGCAGTACAAAGTGGAATAC